>VZSR01003803.1:35738627-35793845 GCA_013398615.1 Brachypodius melanocephalos
GGATGGGTGGAAAATAACTCATGGCACAAGCTTGAGGAATGGGCACTCCATTAGCACCAAGTACTCTGTGGCTTTTGAACGTGACTCATTGTTTAAATCCTTCCAGGAGGGGCCATGTTTGGGAGGCACAAAGCTGAGAGCAAAAGAGGAAGCATCTGCTCTGAAAGTTGAAGGAACAATTCTGTTAACTCACACAGCATTTCTAGTACCTGTCTCAAGCCTTCTGCAGCTGCTGCCAGGTAAATGATGGACTCCCACAAAATTATGTGATTTTTTTTTGTCCCAAAGGCTGTTTCTGTTTGAAGAATGCTGCTTTATTTTTCATTCTGGTTTTGCCATATAGGTGTTATTTTAGCCCTTTCAGTGCATACAAAAGTTTGTAAAGGGTCTTGGATAATTTCTTAGGGATTCCAAATCCCTGAGAACTGGTATAGATGCAGAGAGGCTCTTTTATCCCTTAATTAATGGTTAAGCTTGTTGTATAGTAGATCTTGATACCTTATCTCCCCACTGGACTGCCACCACAGCCTTGCTGGGGCCCGTTATGTCCTGACATCTGGCCTCACTCTGAAGTGATCAGGAGCATGAATTTGCTTGGTACCTCTCTGTGTGTGACACACAGCCCAGCACAGTGGGTAATGCCTCATTTGCACCACTGGAGTTCTGCTGGTAATTTAATTAAAATTGCCACATCCCTCACATGTGCTCTCACTGGTTTGGTTTCTGCTCATCAAACTCTGAATTTATGCTAGTCAAGTTTTATCATCTCCCCAAATAGCACAAGTCATGTAATGGCACCTGGCTGCATTTTGGACACATAATATAGACATCATGGGCTGCTCTTTGATTAAGAGAGCAATGTGTACTACAGGCTGCCACAGGCTGCCAAAAACAAAAACAAGAAGTAGCTATGGAAACTGCAGGTACACAAAACCTATGTGATCTCCACTGCTGTTTTTCATACTGGAGATCATTGGGAGACATCATTAATGGTTAATGGCTCAAACATTGGGCCATTTGCAGAGGCAGCAGGGTGTTTTGCTGGGGCAAGGATTGCACCCTCCGAGCGGAGGAGATGAGTTTTGGGATACGTGATGGCAAAACCTCTGATCCAAATTAGACAGAGGGGGAGAACACTCATCACCAGAGATTCTGGGGTTAGAGCCAGATAAGCTAGAAGGTCGATAAGAAGCAGGCCCTGCGGAGGGGGGATGGTGTTTTCTATCATGCCAATTGTCCTCCCTTACACTTCTGACTTAGGTGTAAAACCCCCACCTTGGGGAAGGTCACATTCACATGTAGACCTGAAGGTATTCACCCCTTCTGATGGGGCATAACTGGCTCAGCTACATGAGATGCAGCTGTCCTATCTTAGAAGGTGTCATAAACTATCAAAGACCCCCCCAAAGAACCCCCAGAATCATTCCTTAGTCCTTCCACCACAGGGCTGCACGTGATCCACAGTGTTGCAGCAGAGCCTGAGCGTGCTGGAGAAGACAGGGTTAGCTGAGTGCTGGCACCAGTAAAACAGGTAAAGGTTGGAGCATTGGTGGGAGCTAAAATGCACATTGGATCAACAGGAATTTCATGGAGCTCCGTATCTTCTCATATTGTTATAGACCAGGCCTCTTCACACTACTCCATAAATTATGCTGCCTTGAATGTGATCCCAAGGGAATATCCTAGGTATTTAGGATTTTAACCAAAAATTAAAATTTAATTAACCAAACCAGCATCTACATTACAAGTTAAAATGAACCTTGAGGTTTGCCTTTAGGAATAGCACTGCTAATTTAGGAAGGCAAGAAGGGCAGTGTAATGAAGTGCACTGACCAGCACATTGACTCATAGCAACCTTTACCAGAATGTGGCTGGGAACTTCCAAGATTTGCTCTGGGAACTTTCAAAAAAACAAACAAGGGTGATAACTTCTCAGAGATTTCACTGCCATTGCCACTAGTTGTGCAAGTAAGTGAATAAGAGAACTACTGTAGGCTAGAAATTTCCAGGATGATACATTTTGTGGTGCAATCATTGCCTATTGCATTTGCTGCACGTTATTGTTGCCTGGCTCAGTTCCCATTGTTGGGGAAAACATGGAAAAGTAGGCTTGAGGAAAAAAGGGGAAAGAGACTATAATGACAGTGGGTGCAATATTACAGCATCCCAAGAGTTATGGCTGTAGGGCTGCTAACAGGTTTTAGATCAAGCCATCTATTCCAGACAATTCACTAAGATTCTCACCTTCTCACTGTAATTAAAATATCCCAGTAGAGGGAAAAAGAGCAAGTTCTGAACTTGTAAATTGTTTTCAGACTCTCAGCAACAGCAGTCTCTGTAAACACAGCTCATTGGCACCTGTCTCCTGTTTTCTCATCTAAGCACAGGCCATGAACAAAGCTACTTCTTAAAAGCTGGCTTGGAGAAAAGGAAGCCTGGACTCCATATTTTGTCATAATTTCTAATATTTCCTTAGAACAAAAGGAGCATAAGGCTAGGGACAAAATTGCTTTCAGTTGCAAACATACAGCTTGCAGGTGTGGGCAGAGTTTAGCCTAAAATAACTGGAGGCAAAAGAAGGAAAAAACAGTTTAAAAATGTGATGTCAGCAGGAGAAAATAGACTCTGTGGGGCACTGGTTTTCTAAAGCCTTGTTCTGTAATCAACACAGCTCATTACTGTAGCTGCGTGCGATGCTGCAAATGGCATTTGGATGAACACATTTTGTCTTTCCACCACACTTGCTATTTATCAAATTGTCTGCCCAAATTGCTGAACCATGCATATTGTGTCAAAGGAGAAGAAAGCAGCAGATTCCCTTTGTCAGGGTGGACAGGCTGTACCAAACTCTCAGTCACTGATTTTCAACCTTCTTCTGTTTAGACCCCTACGAATTCTGCTATGGAAGTACAGGACTTTGTATAGATGCCTGTTCCCCCTGCAGTGATAATCATATTGCTTTCTTTTCCCTCACAGTCTACAGTGTACACCTGGGTCTGAGGATCTGCAGATCACAGTTTGGAAATAGGTTTCCCAAGCAAATGTACAGTTTCACTTCGTTCTTTTTTTAACAAAAAGTCACTTTCTTGTAATATCTCAGTTCAGTCCATAAGTATTACTAATGTTATTATTGCAAGGCATGGGGCAGTCCATCCTGCAGTCAAGATCACAGAAGGAAGTGACCACATATCCAAGATCAGCTAGCAGCATGTGACTGCACATCACATTGCAAGGTACATCACAAGTTCTGGGTCCCATTTGAATTCACTTTGGAATCTCATCATGGGGTTAAGGCAGTGGCACCTCTATCTCTCTTGAGGAGGAGAAAGAAATGAGAAACAGAATGGGGTTATAAATGATATCCCAAAGGTAATGGAAAAAGAAGATGGACTTTAGGGTTTGAATTTCTTTTAATATGTAATTTTTTTGTGGTTACTAGGAGGGGCAGTGCATTTTGAACAGCCATGGGGAACTGTGGAGTCTCTGTCCTCAGAAATATTCAGGTCCCTTCCAACAGCAGCCAATCTGGGATTGTATGGTTCTGAAATTTAAGTATTTTCTTCAAGTTTTCTGAGAGAAGAATGAGCTGAAAGAACAAAAGTGAAAATTAACAATTTTTCCCCTTTTTCAGCTCAATAGCATTAACTTCTATTAACCTTTCTAACCACTGCCAACCTTGTCAACCTGAGCAATCCTGTTATGTCGGTTGGACTTTATCAGCACCAAAGGTAATACTTCAGGCTACCATTGAGGTTTTCCTCCGTGTGGAAATAATGGGGGGCAAGGAAGAAGCACAGATGTACATTCTGGTTCTCTGTCCCTAGGGGTCAGGATTTGGGAAAACACACCCAGAACCTGGGACACATGCTGGGATGTTTTATGTAGATGCAAGTTATACCTGCATGGGTGAGGAAACTGTGGCATACTCACAGAGAAATGTATGGGAATAGGTTTAGTAACCATGCTGAACAGCTGCTCATATTTAAAAGAAAGACAGGACAAGGGTTTAAATGGAATCTTCACATGATGCAGGTTAGCCTGTAGGGCTGGATTTTAGGAGTCCCAGGCTTCAGGCTCTTTGGCTGTATCCATGACCTGTCTCATCACTGCTTCTATCATTTAAGGCCCTTTGTTACCCACTGCAACTTTCAGCATCAAGTTATGCACCAGCAGATGATATCCAAAAGCAGAGCTAAAAGCACGGGTAAAATAGGCAAATATCTTGCTTAGAGATTGCTGGGGAGGAGCCAATTCCCTCTTCTCTCATGTTATTTGTCCTTGCCCTTCCAGAATTTCACAGACTACTGCTAGCCCTACTCCTCTCTCCCCGTGCTTGTGCTGTGAGATTTAACTTTGCATTTCTGAAGGAATGAAACTCAGTTATGCCTGACTGCTGAGAATCACAGAGCAAGCTCTGGAGACAGGCTGGACCAGGTCAGAAATGGGTCTGCTCAGCACCAGGGCTGGCCCAGGGAGGAGGAGGAGCATCCTCCTGTATCCAGGGTCAGGAGAGGGGGAAGGACACAGCCTTTCAGTAAGGAAACAGGACCTTTCAGTAGTGGTCAGAACCACTCAAATTGATGTTTAGCTTCACCTTGAGACCCATGCTGTTATCTACCTGGAAGAACTCAGGAGTTAGACGTGGCTTTACAAAATTAGTTAGTGCTATTCTCAGTAAAGAGCTGAGGCTCCTAGACTCTTTTAGGCAGCCCCTATCATGGAAGTGCAAGGCTGCAAATCTGAGATTTGATACTTTGTTCCCTAACCCAGGTGATTCCCATCCTTCAGACACGGTTACTTATTTACTCCAGAATTATTCAGTGGCCCCTAGTCATGCTCCTGTGGGGTCTGCCTCTTCCTGATGGGCTAGGCAGGGATTTCTCACTATCTATTGCTAACACACAGTGATTCATGCTGTTAAAACACTACTAAGTGCCAAGAGCTGCCTTAATCCAATTTATGGTCTGAAATTCTTATGGCACATATTTCTCAAGTGTAAATTTTATGTGTTAGAGAGGAGACATACAGCAAAAGAAAAAAAAAAAAACCCAAACAAATTAACAACAGGTTGTTTAAGCTAAACCAGCCTTTGCCATTCTGTAGTCTAGTACTGGACTTCCCCAACCAGTAGAGCTATCCATGGATTACTGTGGTTCCACACAGCTCCCCATGCTACCAGAGGAATCAGTTTCTATCTGGTAATGGAGTATGTATTAATTTACACAACATGTAAACATGACTGGCTAAGTTCTATCACATGTGTTGCAGAGGTTCATGGTGCAATTAGTCAGAGGAAAGTTGAAAGTGAAGCAAAAAGTACAATTACACGCAGAAGAGGAAATGGGCAGGACAAGATGCATAAGTTGAAAGGCCTAATATTCCTTCCCCCACCTCAGACACATATAAATAGTGAGAGAGTGAGTTCTCCTGCTCACTGGCCACCACTCATTTGCTGCATCTCTCTGGGACGTGCACCACCCCTGCAAGATGTGGGCAAAGGTACTGTCTTGTTTCTTTGCACTGTAAGATGCAATTCTCTATTTAAACCCTCACTCCAGGTGTTGCAGTAGGTGCCCATCACACCACAGGATATGTGGTTCACCTGCTTTAAACGGCTTGTAACTGCTTCCTTGAGATAATCTTAATGCTTCACTACTGGTGTGAGTGAGAACTTGTTTGTAATGATGGGTACAATTCTGGTCACCATTGTTAGAGAAAGAGGAACCCAGTGTGAACAATGCAATGAAAATATACGAGTGTAGTAGGGGTGAGTCCATGTTGTAAAGGAGAGAACAGCACATTCTGGTTTGTTTTCCTCAACAAAATGAGGGTCAAAAGGAAATACCACCACTCTGTGTGGATATGTGCAGAGGAGTAAAGGAAGGGGAAGGAAGAAGGGAAATGAAAGGAGATCATTTCCAAAGAGAGAGAAGATAAATATTCACTGTTGCCAGTATAAAAAATAAACTGTATATAGACTGGTTGTAAATAACGTGTACATCTACAGTGGCACATTTCTAATGGTCCAGGAAGAGAAGTTTTAGATTATTTTCTAATACAGACACTAACAGGAGCTCACAGCCAAGAAGCAGGTTGAATTTGCATAATGGGTCATTGCTCAATAGGAGAAGAAAATAAATATATGTAATTCCCAGATCAGCAGGATCCAGGAACAAGGAGCCACTGCTTTTCAAAGAGGCAAGATCTTGTCTTGGAGAAAAGCTGAGACTCCAGCTGAGAGTGAATTCAATGGGAGCTGGGAGCTATGAGCAATATGTGCAAGGTAGGGCTGCCAGCTCCTGCCTCCTACTGAGCTCCAAGCTCAGCAAGATTTGGGATACCAAGGCTACCAATCAGGGAGATTAAATCTTGCCTTCTTGTGTGGTAGTGGGTGCACTGGCTTGATATGCTACTCTCCCACTGATTTCAATACCAACAAGTAGGTTCCATGGGAAAGAAAGATGTTTTTTACTTTTATTTGGGAGGGGTATGTGTGTGTGTGTGTGTGTGTGTGTGAATAGTCATTAGAGATGGAGATGAGATGGGGATGAGGTAGAGATGATAATCTTGCACAGTTATGGCACCTGCAGTGCATACCCTCAAGAGCTCAGGGAGAAAGCAGAAGAAATACAGAACAGGAAAGGATAATGATGAAAGCATAAATAAAACATAAATAACACAGTGACATTTCTGGGAATAAAAAGAGGAAGAATTCAAACCTTGGTTTTGCTGAAGCAATTCTTGTAAGCAGAGGCAGAAATGGCCAGTGTGCTAGACAGTAGCCCAAAACTGAAAGGGGAAAAAAAAGAGGAAAGGAAGGAAAAAAAAAAAAAAAAGAAAAAAGAGGAAGGAAAATATAGTGTTTACTTTAAATATAGAGGAAAATCTACTTCTTCTTTTTCTTTATTTTTTCCCTCCCCAGACAGTTACAGAAAATTTTGCAAAGGTGATTCATGGTTTGAATGCAAATCAGTTGACAGACCAAGTAATTCAGAGAAGTAAGCGAATGATTCTGGATACTCTTGGAGTGGGGCTTCTGGGCACCAGCACCAAGGTCTGCCACAAAGTGGCACAGTACAGCAAGGTAAGCTGTCTGGCATTCATAGCACACCTTAAGGTTTAGCTTGAAGAAAGAATGGGAAAACTTAGGCTATGAAAAGGAAATTTTGCCATGGTGAAATTCTTTCATGGATGGAAAGAGAGAAATTGTGTTCTTCCCAGGGGAGACAGTGAAACTTCAGTGCTCAAGTTACTTTTCACTCTGGATGGGCAAAAGTCTGTGTATCAGTCTGTATGCTAAGATCCCCATCTGCAAATACAGTCAACTAAGAACCCTTTCCTTTCTTTCACCTATGATATTTTATTAAAAACATCAACAAAGTAGCATCACTTACCACCAGCCTTTCAAATCAAGGAACTGTTAAAGAGATGGGGAGTTAGCAGTGGGTTACTTGCAGTCCATAAAACATAATTGTTTTATGTCTGAGGTGCATTAGCCATGCATCTCCTCTAGTCTTGCTCTCTCAAGCTAGCAGAGTAATTGATCCTGAAAAGAAGCCTTCTCAACACAGGAGTGCATCAATGAGGAGGAGTTCAGTCCATTGTTTTATCATTCAGACCTGCCTGGGTGGACTTGTGCTCCAGAGCTCTCTGTGCCAATTCTTTTCTTCCCACAGAGAATTCCCCCTTCCAAACCAAGGTAGTTTATGCCCTTTTGTTCAGTTTGCAGTACCAGGAGGCCATCTATCGTTTACTCAGGGTCTTACTCAAACACAGAAAACAAAACCCTTCCCCAACAAGATGATGACAGTCCCATCATCATTTAGGTTGGATTTGATGATCTCAGAGGTTTTTACCAACCCAGCTGATTCTGTGATTCTGTTGATGAGTGGTGAGAAGAGACATCAGTGGCCAGAGGTTGTGTGAAGGTACTGAGTGGCCAGGTGGGTGGTGTTGGTCTGCCCCTGAGATGTTTGGGTGGAATAGGACATAAGCCAACAGGAAACTGACTTTCTTTTCAGAATTTCTGAAAGGACAATGTTTTTCTCATAAAAGGGAGCAGTTATGTCCCAAGAGGACATGATCCGCTCTCAGTTACATCAGAGTTACAATGCACATTTATCTTTAGGTTCAGTACTTTGAATTAATTTTTGTCAATTTGTTTCAGATCTACAGCTCAGATTTATCCAGTACCATCTGGGGCCACTTGGATTTCCGACTGCCTCCTCTGTATGCAGCTTTTGTGAATGGAGTGGCTGTAAGGGATGCTCTTTTATTTGCTCTCAAATCATACAAAATGATACCATTTTTGCTCTATAGAGAACAGAATGTCCCAAAAATCTTAGCTTATTCTGAAGCCTGCTACAAAACTTTCCTAGACTATTCTCCTAATGTGATTCAACTTTCTTCCAGTGAGATTAAACTTAAGGTATAATATATGTATGATCCCACTCAACAGCATCCCTTAACTTTCATGTGGGACTTGGGGCTGTTGTCAAATGCCAGAACTCTACAGCTTACAACCTGTTAACCATGTAGCAAGGCTGCAATCTTGCTGTAGCTGCTTTAAAAGGCACCCTTTAGCTCTAGCTCATTTCACTGGGATCCGACTTTCATGCCAACTGGCAAAGTACAGTTACAGGAAAACACAGATGCACATATAGATACATAAAATATCACAAGGCAACTTAATCTTCAGTTACGCAGTTTCCAAAAGCCAGATTTATATTTTGGACCCACATTTTGTCATTAAAGCAAAAACTGACTCTCCAGACATTTGTCTAAATTCAGATTCAGGCTGAAACCATTTGAAATTGAAAGATGCACAAGAGGTGGGGTAGACAAATTTGGCAATTATGCAAAACCAGGGAAGGTGACCTACCAAGGAAACAGTAATATTAAGCTTATTTAAATTAGTGTGACAACAATATCAGAGGTCCAATTTAACAGCTCATTTCCAATGTAGAGAAAATTACCTTGGAAATGAGATCTGGTAGTGCTCAGATTCTAGCAGCCCTTATGATATTCAAGTCTGGCTGTTAGCATATATATGATCAGTTTACATCTTAAGGTCAATTTAAGCACTTAGTGAAGACACCAGAAACACAGCTTACAGAGTATTGGCCACAGCTTTCCTTATCCTGCACTGCAGGGTATCTCCACAGATGGCATCAAAGTTTTTCAAGGCAGACACTGCATTTTCTTCTATCTGTTGAGAAACAGTCCTCAAAAATGCCTAATGAGTATTACAGGGCAAAACCTGACTGCTGGGGAGCTTGACCACCTTCCCAGTTTGCTCTGAAGTTAAGACATGGGTGAACAGATGTGAAAGTTCAGTTTTTGAGGTGTTACTATGCTATATTAAAAAAAAAAAAAAAAAAAAAAAAAAGCTGTCCCTGATGCTCTCACGTCTTTGGGAGTTCTCAAAACTTTGTGGGAGGAAGGAATGTGTCTGACAAGCAGTACATTACAGACATTAATTGCACTGTTGGGGACCATCTGCTGTCAGATCAGCAGCCGTATGCCATGCTGGGAACACCCAAAATCTTCCTGAGCAGCCAGGCTCTGGGCATGGGAAAGAGAAGGCACCACTTGGGATACTCTCTTGAGCCAAGCAGCTCATTCTGTGTTAAGACTGTAGCTTTCTCCTACTCCCAGCAGCTCCAGGGAGTCTGGTTCCTTGTGTGACAGGTCTTGTTTTGGTGTGCTGAAAATTCAGGCTAAAGCCTCCTGTACATTTGCAGCCTTGTGCCTGTTGCCTGTGGATAGTTGCACCAGAGAAGTAGCTCTGATGATATAAATTCCATTTAGCAATATTTAACTGCTACAGTTTTATGGTGCGAGTCCTAATGGCAGCATCAGTTGCAGCACTGGGGAAGTAATTTCATTGTGTTTATATTTCATTATGTTTTGGGGAGAGTGAAAATTCACTGTTCACATGGTAGACCTAGAACAGCTGCTTTAATTATACCAGTCTAATTAAAGCAGCAAAAGCCAACTGCAGAAAAAAAGGAATCACTGTCACACAGGTTTCAGGCTGGTACAAGTTGAATTAGAATTATTCTCCTTTGAGGCAAGATCTCTGCTGCATTGCCACTTCTCATGTTGGGAGTAAAGGACTTTAAAAGACTTTTGAAACTTTGGCTTTCTAAGGAAGATGTAGTTCTTCAGTTTTTTGGGGTTTTTTTTTACAGTAGTTTCATTTGACTGAGGCAATCTTGCGAAATCAGAGTTTATTTCTAACATATCAATGCTTCTCTTTCCATTAGGTGCACTCAATGGACTTTGATGACACGTGGCATCCAGCCACACACCCATCCGGGGCTGTGCTCCCTGCAGTGATTGCACTCTCAGAGGCCTTTCCTCAGAAGAAAAGAATCTCGGGTCTTGATCTGCTCCTAGCTTTCAATGTGGGAATCGAAGTGCAAGGCAGGTTGCTGCACTTCTCCAGAGAAGCCAGGAATATTCCAAAAAGGTATATAGAAATGTTTAAAGTAGAAAGTGGAGTGGAGGTGGTTTTTAATCAGTGTTAATATACATAATTAAATGTCAATTAAAATACAGGTGGCACAGTTATTCATATTTCCTAAGATGTCTGAAAATTTAGGGAAGGCTCATCTTACACATAAACACATTTGACTCCTTACTCTTTAGCTAATAGATTTCTTTTTGAAAGCATTGACCAATTCACAATGAGGCAATGATCTCCCTACTTTGAATTTTTATAGATTTATAATAACATATAAATTTAAATAATAATAAACATATAGTTGTTTATATTTGACTATAAATTTGCTTTGAACTATGAGCAGCACTAATTTTCAGTTGCTTTCTGGGAAGGACTTAAATGCAATCAGTACTATTCCAGTTTTACTTTTTCCTGGGTAAAAGTGACAGCTCTCAGTTAGGCCCACACATGAATTCTGAATGTATGTTTCTTTATGGTCCAATCCATCTTCCATGGCAATGAATGAAAAGCTTTCATATATGGTGAATTAGGGTGAATTTTTGAAATTTGGTAATGAAGATACTTTTTATGTTCTCAGGTTTCACCCACCAGCTGTGGTTGGTACAATGGGGAGTGCAGCAGCTTGTGCTAAACTGCTAGCTCTTGACCAGCTAGAATGTAAAAATGCCTTGGCTATTGCTGCCTCCTATGCAGGTGCCCCACTGGCTAATGCAGCAACCCAAATAAAGCCCCTCCACATTGGGAATGCAGCCAAGCATGGACTGGAAGCAGCTTGCTTAGCTTTACAGGGCCTTCAAGGAAACAAACAGATCTTGGACATGGAGTCAGGGATGGGTGCCTTTTATACAGATTACAACCCACAGACTCTGCCAACCTTGCAGTCCTACCCCTGGCTCTTGGACCAGCAAGATGTGGCCATCAAACACTTTCCTGCTCATCTTGCAACACACTGGGTGGCTGATGCAGCATCTTCTGTTAGGAGGAAGCTTGTGGAGAGCAGTGAGAACTTGCTCCCCCTTGATAAAATTAAGAAAATCATCCTCAAAGTCCCTGAGGTCAAATATGTGAACAGACCCAGCCCAGCCTCAGAGCATGAAGCACGACACTCCTTCCAGTTTGTTGCATGCTCTGCTTTGCTGGATGGCAGCATGTCAGTCCAGTCCTTTGCCAGTGAGAACATCCACCGGCCCGCCCTGCGGGAACTCCTCTGCAAAACACAGCTGGAGCACCCTGCTGACAACACCCCCAGCTTTGACAGCCTTTACTGCCAAGTGAGTGTCACGCTTCAGAACGGCAACACCATCAGCGACCGCTGCACTACCTTCTACGGGCACTGGAGGAAACCTCTGAAAAAGGAAGACTTGGAGAAAAAGTTTCAATCCAATGCACTCGGCATCCTGCCCGCAGAAGCCGTGGAAGGCATTATAGAGACTGTGTACAACCTGGAAAAAGTAGAGGACTGTTCTGTGCTAAGTACATTTCTATCAGGACAGTCAGCTAGAGTGCTTCCAGAGAAGCTGCGCTTCCTTTGAATGTTTCAGCCAACAGCTCTTCACAAAGCCAATGCAAAATTCAGGATGAACTCTTACTTAGAGACTCAAGCACTTTTAAATAAGACTCCTGTAACACAAGAACCATATTCAGTCTAATATTGTGGGTTTTGACTAAGTAAATAATTTGGTGATTATGTGCCCAGCTTAGCCAGGCTGAGCAGAAGATCCTCTGCTGGCACAACCGACTCCAGCTCTCTTTGTACCTCTAGAGGCAGAGCACTCACTGCTTGCGCACGGCACAAAAATCTCCCTGCTCTTCTGCCAAGAATCTGTGTTCTGCTTCTCCTAAATCACTCCATACAGGAAATCCAAATTCTGGAAGAGTATGGCAGTGCTGTGTTTGTGAAAATCATCATGGTTAGAAGTACAGAGAACAAAAGCCTTTATTTATTTATTTCTGTAGATTTATCTCTACAAGCTCTTTGAAAAGGGCACCTGTTACATCTGAGCATTGACGTTTGTGCTAAAATAAACACAGCACACATAGGGAGGGGTAGCACTCCATGCTCTGCAGTGTCAGGTGTCACTGTAGCTATTGCTCTTGCACTGAGGCAGCATGAGGGACAGCTCCACACTCCTCATCATAAAGGCATTATTTCCCAGTTCCACCTTTTTCACTCCTCTGTGGTACAGGTCTGTTTGTTTTACTCCCACCCCAGTTACGTAACACTGATGTCAGTTTAGGTTACTCCAGACCCAGCAGAGCGTGGGCTACACTGCCCTGGGCAGGAGTGACAGAGACCTGTGAGCACCAGAGCATTTCTTACGTAAGACAACTCAGTGTCCACAGTGAACACTGGCAATGAATTCTGAGAATTTTTTTGTTCCTCCAGGAGTACAAAGCCTTGTCAGACTGAGCTTCTAAGAGAAGCTGCCAACCCTTTGTTCACATTTGCAAGATCAAAACATGTGCTCTAAAACACATAAAATTGTCTTCCTCAGGGCACTAAATAATGTATGCAAAAAAAATCACAAAATAAATCTAATTCATTTTACTAAATAAATCTGAAATTACTTCATTTATTAGCCCAAAACTTGTCACATGCAATGCATTCATTTATGCTGGATCTTGGTTTATAAAGTTGGTTTACCTAGGGGCTCTGCAAAAATTTCAGAAGTTCATTAGTAATACTTGCCTGAAGACTTGCAAGGGCAAAAAAGAACCCAAATAACCACATTTTTTTATTTTTCCCTTCTGATCAGAAATCAGAATTGAACTACTCACCTACACTGAAGGTAAACAGTCTCATTTACAGCTACTTCACTTGTAATTGCAGCTGGGTAACAGCAAATGTGAATTACTGATAACCATTAATGTGATAAAACCCCACTGCCCATTCAGTCAGTCGTTTTAAGAGTGAATACATTTGGATTCATTAAAAATAAAAAAAAAAAGGGGAACCCCCCCCATCACCTTCAATGTATGGTTTCTATTTTAAATGAGAAGTAAATAGGTTAAATTCAGCAATAACCATCTGATGTATTAAACATTAAAAAAACACTCCACCGCACAAAACAAACCAGGAACTGTGAAGTTTAGCAGTTGCATTATTTTATTAATTCAGTCAAAGGAAGCTAAATGTCTATGCTTAGCTACACTGATTTTCTTGGAGAAGTCTGTACACTTCTAGTCAGGCAAGCTTCAGGACTTCTTGTACCATTGTTCCAATTCCATCAAAGATTTCATGCAGAGGAGCCTTGCACATGAAAGCACAGGTAGTAACTATTTTATTGGCTTTATCCACGTGGGATTCATTTACATTTTTGCAAATGTGCTTACAACCAAGCTCTGCTATAGCAGATGCTGTTTCAGCATCAGGAAATCTGTAAATAAAAAGACTTTAATTAACATAAAGCAATGATACAGCCATAAAATTCTGCACACATAACTTGAATGAGAGAACTACAATAATACCTATGTGACCCTTTGCCTGATGATGACAAGGGAATTAAAAAGGCTGCTACTATCACATTTTCCTATCCCCTATGGACACATCAAGTGATCTAATACCTTTGAAAACAAGGTCTGAAATGCGGAGCCACAATATGTCAGAAGGTACAATCACTTTTAACAATCTTTCCATAAGTTTGGAAGATGATATCAAGTGCAGCCATAATTGATCTTTAAAAGCTTTAGAGAAGCCAACTGAACTTGCAGCCTTTTCCAACATCTCCATGTAAGGTATTCCTCTGGGATTTGTAGAGATTTTGATTTTTTTTTGCCCTTCTGTTAAGGAAGGAACGGATGCCACCTGTTCTGAACAGAATCCCTCACTATGGCTGCTCATAAATTTAATTCAGAAGTTTTACTGGGAGTTGACAGTTCTTGAAGCAGTACTGATTTCTGCCAGGCCCTGTGCTCATCTCCCTCCCCCTAGAGTGGACCCAAACCACTACTACCAGAAAAACTTTATTAAAAATCCCAGAGTTAACAGTTGGACTCAACCATCCTAGAGGACTTTTCCAACCTAAACAATTCTATGATATCACAGATTAGTGTATATCTGGTTGCAGCATCACAAGTCACCTGACCTCATGCATTCACTCTGTGTGCCCTGAGAGTTCTGTGCCTACTACTATTATTCTTGTGAAAACTGTCACTAATTTTTCTTAAAAGCAACTAAGTCCCCCAGGTTTACTGGCAACAAAGAGATGTTTGTACAGAAGCCTGTCCATTTCCTAACCTTAATTCCCATGTAAATCATCTCCATCCATTTCCTTCTTACCTTCCATCTACGTTTTTATCTTGACCGACCGTAACCTCACAACCAGGGAAGACTTTGGCTGCCAGAACTGGTGATATACAGCACAAACCAATGGGCTTTTTAGCACTGTGGAAGGCTTGGAGTGTGGAGTTCACGTGCTCATTGACAGTACAGTTCTTGCCATCTACAGCCCAGGAACACAGATTCTTTGCTACACCAAAACCACCTAAAAAAAAAAAATTAAACCAAAACCAAACCAAAAAGCTCAAATATAAGGCACTGCTAAAAGCTGTTAATTTGATACCAAATGGAAGCTCTTTTTAGACCATTATCTTGGTATCCATGGGACTGTTAAGTAACTGTACTGAAAGCCTTACAATATCACTATAACCTGTAAACAATGTGTTTACAAAAATGCACTTTTTTTTACCATGTAGGTTATATATAGGCCAAAAAGCTTAACCTTGTTTCAAAAAGCAACAGACAAACAGGAAACCTCACATTCCTTTGCTAGTCACTAGAACAGCTGCACCATCTGTTGTGCACTCCTCAATAAGGAAGAGGGATCAGAAGACCAATATTAGAAGCACAAGTATGGAATTCAGGGGAGTAATGCAAACAGTGATTTGACCCTCTATAGTAATGAACTCTCAAGTTTTACTTTGATGCTTAAGCAATTACAGAAGAGCTTTTCTTCTTCCCTAAAAATACTTTTCAACTTTAGAAGAAGAGATTAACACAATTAAAAAAACACCTGGGGTTTTACATAAAATGGACATTATAACATATGGTATTCTGAGACAAAACCACTGAGTAAATTGTAGCATAATTTCCTACTAAAAATAGTGCTGATTTGTCTTTTTATAAATTAGTTTTAACAATCCTTTAGGGGCATTTAATCTTCATTTAATTGTATAAGCAGATTGTATTTTACAGCTCCTTTGTCTGCTGGATTTATAACCATCAGAATAATCAGAGTAAGGTTATTCCATATGGAATGTGCACAGCATCAACTTTTCTCCAGTAAGCATAAGGAAATTTCCACAAGTACTTCAACAGACAACATCAAGAACTTTTGCATTTTTATTATTTTTCCTTTCCCGGTTTGCTCACTTTCAAGTGTTATCTGAAATCTCTGAGGCAAGATTTTAATTTTCAAACTTAATAGGGTTTATTTCCCTCCAACAGTTATTACAGCAACCCCCCGAGCCTGGGTTATAACAGCATGAAATTAACGTGGAAAACATCTGTGAGGCTCTACTCCCTCCTGATCAGCCCTGGCATCAACCACTCGCTCACAGCGCAGGCAGAACTGTTTCTCAGTGTTATACACACACTCCCTCTGCTGGCCTCACAACAGCGTGAAAATTTCAAAATTAACACTTAGGCCCAATCACAAAGGCAGTATTTAACAGTACTATGAATATTCTGGAAAGAGATCTTCAGCAAGTCATGATTTCCTCGTGACACTCTGGCTTCTTCATTTCTAAAAGTGATTACAATTACCTCCATCTGGAATGCAATTTTGTGGTCTCTAAATAAAAAATTATCCATAAACGAGTTTATGACAACTTGATCAGCAGCTGAGTGGATACATAATTAAAACAGAATGTACTCCCATCTGACATGGAACATAACCTATTTGGCCACCTGTTATTCTGCCAGCATTTTCAGAGGCCCTGAAATTAAGGCATTGCCATGTAACTGAGTTCTAACCCAATTTCTGTACTCTGGTCAGGGTTCTTGTCCACACAAAAGTAGTGAAGTTTTCACAACCTTTAGTAAGAAGGAATGGTGGGATGCATAACCTAATACCAGAAGAAAACTCTGACATACTAACTTAGTGAATGATGAATCAATAAATGTATTGATTCATTAAATTGATACATTATTGATATGTTAAAAATCACAAATAATTTCTTTTGAAAGATGAGCTCAGCTGGTCAGAGTATGGTGCTACTAACACCAAGATTGTGGGCTCAACCCCTGTGTGGGCCATTCACTTAAGAGTTGGACTCAATGACCCCTGTGGGCCTTCCAACATAGACTATTCTGGGATTTTGAGATACCTACCAGGGAAAATGACAGCATCAAATTCACTAGCTTTCAGTTCAGCCAAATCCTGAATGTTTCCCCTCGCCAACCTGGCACTTTCAACTAACACATTTCGCTTCTCTTCTGCTGGACTTCCTTTTAGGTGATTGACGACATCTCTTTGCTCAATATTGGGGGCAAATATCTTCACCTAGGAAGAGAGATGAAGACATTTTGTGAATGTAAACAAAACTCACATGCATTTGTCACAATAAAGACCATTTAATAAAAACAGGTTTTGTCCCTGAAGCCTCTCGTCTAAGTTAAGCAAATTCCACAGGACGAATCTAGCACATTAAATAACTATAGTAACATATGACATATTAGGATGGATAAACACAGCCATTCTTCCCATTTTAGTCCTGTAGCATTTTGACAGGAGAGTATTCTCATGCCAACATTAAGCTTACTGATTTTGCCACAGCAGATAAGCCCAAGGACAAACAGGACACCACAATTTATACCAGCAGCCCAACTGGACGTACAGCTGACTCTGAAGAAAGGTTGCTCTTAACTGTTATGGGATGAAAGTGCTAAAAAAGTTCAACGTAAAAAAGTTAAAGATGCAAATTTTACAAATATTTCTGGATAAAACATTGGAGTTACCAACTGTCCCAAAACACCAGCAGCAGAAAGAAAGAACAAAACACAGGAGAAGTGATTTTGGTTAGACACAAAAGAAGAACACTGCATCAGAATATAAAGCTCTGCAGCAGCAGGTGTACCACAGGGGCTGTTTTTCTGGGCCAGTTTTGAAGCTCCCTTTGCACACTTCTCAGAGATGACAATTTTGTGCTAAATATGAGGGTGCTGTTGTTACCATCAGACACCTGAGTGTGGCTCCACACAGTGACCACCTTCTGCCATCTGAAGCCACAGACGGGGCCAAAGCACACCACTGCATCCTGGCCCAGCCTTCTTTGACAAGTCCCAGTTTACCAAAGAGAGCCCAGAAACAGTGAGCAGAGAAGAAGCAGGTGAACCCCAGTGAGGGCTGCAAAAGCAGTCAGAAGGAAGACAAAGAATTTTAACCCATCCTCAGCTCTCCAGGGCCAGAGGAAAAGGGACAGGTCTCCAGCTTCTCCTTGCTCCCACGTTCACAGAATCACAGAATTGTCAGGGCTTGGAAGGGACTGTTGGAGATCATCCAGTCCAACCCCCCTGACAAGGCAGGTTTACCTAGAACAGGCTACACAGGAATGCATCCAGGTGGGTTTTGCATATCTCCACAGATGGAGACTCCACGATCTCCCTGGGCAGCCTGTTCCCATGCTCTGCTAACCTCAATGCAAAGAAATTCTTCCTCATGTTGAGATCCTTGTGGTTTAGTTTATAGCCACTGCTCCTCGTCCTGTCACTGGGCACCACTAAAAAGAGTCTGACACTGTTGCCCACAGAATTGGATTCATTACCTGGTGTGTGACAAGCAAATAATTCCATGCTCAACAGAGACACTGAGTACTTATTTCAGAGTCATGCAAATCTGGGTGTTTGGTGGTATTCCACAATCAGGCACTCCCACTGGACTTTCTGTGCCATTGTCTATACAGGGAAATTCAGAGTAACTCTCCAAGTGCAGCCCCTCAGTTATGACTGGCCAGTCATTTCCATACAAGTTTTGTAACTCCAGTTAACTTCTACATATGCCCAGGGGAACGGTCTTCACCTGGGCAGAGGTCTCTGACCTGCAGCCGTGATTTTTAGTGTAATAATTTAGTTGTTTTAACGAAATCCCTTTTCACTCTTGTGTCCAGCTGCCTGTGCGACCTCAACTCCCGTCAGGGGACCAGCCAGGTCTTTGGGGAATGAATAAAACAGAGGAGGGGGCTGCATAAAGAGAGACATTATGACTGAATAGGCCTTGTAGGGTGCAGTGGTGCCGCAGGGAGCACCGCAAAACGCGGTGGCGGCGGGGGGCTCCGGTCCCACAGAGAGGAGGACTCTCGGCAGCTGTATCGCACAGCAAACGCCAGGCCGCACACACACACAGAGCCACACAGACAGACACACAGACAGACACACAGACATATATACACATATGCACTCCCCCCCACCGCCCCCCGCTACCTCCGCGCTGCCGCGGCTCAGGTGCACCAGCGCCGCCGACGCCTCGTGAATCTCGCTGCCATCAAAGACGCCACAGCCGGCGAGCACCAGCGCCACCCGCTTGCCCATGGCAGCCGCCTCTCAGGCCCGGGAAGCAGCTGCGGCAGGCGGCGGGCCAGGCCGGACAGCTCCGCCACTGCTCCTTCTCCTCCTCCTGCCGCGCTTGCGCCGGCGGGCTGCCCCGCCGTCTCCATCTTCCGCCGCTGTCTCCATCTTCCGCCACCGTACGGACGGGAGGAACGGAAAATAAATGAGGAAATCTGGAAAGCAAGTGGCATGTGCCTCCAGTTTTCAACAAAACAGGCTCAAACGTATTTTCGGCCTCACGTCCGGCCCGGCCTGCACTCCCCGCAGCGGGAGCCGCACGGTGACCCTTGGTGCGCTGCGGAATGTCCGTATTCCTGTCGCTGGTCCCAAAGTTGCCGGGCGTAGCAGAGCCTCTGGGAGGTGCCTATGAGGTGGTTTTAGTTTGGTGGGTTTGTTTTGCTCATGGGGCTATAATTGTGTTATGAAAATCGGCTTCCAAATTGCTTTAAAAGCCAGAAAAAGAGTGGAGCTTGATAGGAGGCATATGGTACTGCCGGGCCCTGATGCTGTTAGTTTCAGTGACGCCTCGCTCATCAGACCCACCTTGTCCTTTTTTCTCCCTTAACTTCAGTCCAGATTTCAAGGAGCTGCTCCTCTTTATCAGGAAAAATTGAGGTATTTTAGCAAACCAGCCTTTCTTCCTTCACCTACTCCCAGCTTAGTCCATTTAGTGACTTACCACTTTAGTGAACTAAAAGGGAAAGAATGTGTCTCATGTCTCCTCCTTGGGACTGTACACACAAATGCCACATCAGGGTTCAGCTGTATTGAATTTTAGTAAGATCTCTCAGCTCCTGGTCCTTCGTTTTTCATGAGCTGCCTCTCTTATAATAAGAAGAAGCTGATGTTTAATAATGAAAACTTAACTCTTCTATTGGCCAGAGGACAATTTTCTTGTAGAAAAATTAGAGTGTCTTCCAAAAATTTGGAGTATGGGTTTAGTGCAGAGGATATGAGAGTGAGTAGACTGGGCAGAACAAAAACATCTGAAAGCACAGCTTTTTTCTGTAGCAAAATGCATTCAGTTTAATACTAATTGTTTGGGAGTGTGTGTGGCATGATGGACAGGGAGATTCTGGAACAGGACAGGGCCAGGATAGGGAAATTCCCTGCTGAAGGGCAGACTCCTGTCTGCTGGGCAGTGTTTACTCCAAGTGGGTGTGGGGCTTCAGCTCAGTCTACACCACAGCCCATACTCTGCCTCTTAGGATTGAGCAAGACTGCAGCATAGCTCCACTGAGAATCTGCAGAGCTGGAATCCCACTGGAATCATCTTTATGCTAGAGACTTAGCAGAAAGCTGCTGCCTGGAAGGAGTTTAAGCTCAATGCATGTTTGGAGAAACGAGTGTAGTCCCAAACTCTGCTGTGTGTTACCGCCAGGGTTAATGTTAGAGCTAGGGAAGTGAGCACCTTCAGAACTGCAATTCCTGCTCTTTTCTCACCTGACTTACTGGCTAGTGTTTCTGGATGGATCCTGTAAGAAATTAAGCTGATTCGTGTCAGATAAAAACGTGTAATAATGCAAGCAAAACAAAACTGCCATGAAGAGAAGCCAGAGGTCAGCGAAGGGTGAAAAATAAAGACTCCGACCCCCCAGTGACCACCAGAGACAACGAAGAATAGAAACTAGGTGTCACAACAAGGAATGGAAACTAGATGTCACAACGAGAAGTGGAAACTAAACATCACAACAAAGAGTAGAGACTAAACCTCGTACAGGAGAATAGAAACTGGGAGGGAAGTACTAACATGAACATGTATAAATACCTGCAGAATTAACAGCTGGTGTGTGTGTTGGTCGAGCACAGACTCCCCCCACACCCAGCGTGGTCTTGCTCGCTTTTTGCTGAACACAAAATTAATAATTTGCTGAATTTGAAAATGGAATAAAGGAGTATGCCTCCTCATTTATAACAATCCTGGACCTGAATTGTCAGTAACCTCATCTCCAGTCTTGTTTCTGGCTCTGTCTCTTAGATGAACCTCAGATTCACATTACAGGTGGTACTTTTTCCTGGATGGACCCTAGACTTGATTGGGATACGACAGTCCTATCCCACTTCAGGTTCTCTATGTCACATCTCTCTGCCAGATCTGTTCCCTGATCCAGCTCCAACTTGCTCGTGCCATGTCCCTGCCCTGACTGTGTGACCTTGTCATGGCTGCCTGTGTCTTAGGTCCATGTTTTCATCCCACCTCATGACATGTCCTTGCCCTAGCTCTCTGTCCCCCGCAAAGTAGCCCTAAGAGGACCCTTCTCCATCCTGGGCCCGCAAAAGCAAGAGCATTTCACAAGGAGTACAGCTCTGAAGCCAGATGTTTGCAAAGTGAGAGGTCACACCTTGATGGGAGAAGCAGCTGTGGTCAAGGCCCTCAGTGCACTAGCAGCCCTGTAACTACCCTGGCCAGCCTCTGCCATGGCCTCCACCCACATGCCCTCCAGCCACAAATCCATGGGCACTTAGGCCTGGGCATCCAGACATCACTTGAGCTGTGCTGCAAGTGTGTCCTGTTTCCTCTTGTCCTGATGGATGGGTCGCTCTTCCTGCACATCCTGTGAGTTGATCTTGGCACAAATAGTGTAATCATAGCCTCTACCATGCTGTATCTGGGGCTGCTGCTGGATCCAGCCACTACTGTGTGCCTGTTTGCTTTCAGAAACTGAATAGCAGTGAGGTTCCCTCATGAGTCTGATCACTAGAAAAATCCGTGGTGATGAGGCAAATGCAAAGTTATGCTGGAATGACCAATGCATGGACTGGGTCTGCATCAGCAGGGTACACAGCTGGGTTCAGGTGTGGCTGCAGTGTAGCTCAGGTGAGAAGCAGGAGCTTTGGCTTAAAAGCAGCTTGCCAGGAAAGAAAGCAGAGAGCCCTTTCTGAGGTGTCTCTGCAGAGCAGAAGCAGTTTCTGACTTTCCTCACAAGTTTTTATCAGACCTTGAGCAACCAGCTGCACACCTGGAAGGGAAAAGAGTAGGTACTGTCCTCTCCAGACTTCAAGGGGTTGAATTATAGCTCTGTCCTAGACCCCAGCCTTCTTCCTGCTGCCCAGGATTTGAGAAAGATGTTTTCTCTTGTGGAAATCCTGTTTTGAAGCACCTTAGTTGCCTGACGAGAGCTGTTACCTTAAATTTGACTTGGACAGCTCTTTGTATTTCACAGGCTGAACAGTCACCCAGCTGACTCGTCAATCCAGTTATCCCTACCCTGCAGCAAATCTCTGAGGGCTCATCTCAGTTTAAAACTCCTGATGAACTACCTCTGCATCCTTATCCCAATTCTCATCCTATCCCTCAGGCTTCAGCAGACTCCTCTAGTATTCCAGCTTGGAAAGAAATCATTTCCATCAGCTGTCCCCTAAGCTGGCAGACAAAGGAGGAGCTGCCCTGTAATCCCATATATTTACTGAACTGCACATCTGTCCTGAGCACAGCTCTCATCCTAGCTGTCAAGGTCAAGGAGGTCATGAGGGGAACTCCTGGCAGTATCTTACAAAGTCCAGTCGTTCTCCCCTCCTGTGGAAAAAGACATGGCTTTCTTCCAGCCCAACTCGCAGTTCAGGTGGCTTATCAGGCTATGTAGCAAAGTGTAGGTGCACAGGAGCCCTGTTTCTGGCTTTTTTTCTCCAAATTCCTTTCTTACCCCTCCCCTCAAAGGCAGAGATTGTGCCTCTGACTGATGAACTCCTGTCTTTCAGAGCAGCTTCAGCTTGGCTTCAGGTAATGTTTGTATTTGTCATTATGCATCCAGCTGACTCAATAGCAAGCATATGCCAGTGTGAGTGGGAAAAAATCTGCCGGTGATCAGTTAAGCTGCCAGATGTGTAGCTTTATCTGCTGTGATCCATATGCATAACTATGACTTTCCTACTGAATGGCACATCGCCAATGTATGCATAGCCTGGGAGATGTTCAGCTGTGGTGTAAGCACCATCCAGTACAGCCCATTTTTGTGAGACAGGGGCTGTTACTTCAGGTGCAACAGCCTCTCTGCTGTGACTTACAGTGCGATGACTCAAATACATGTTCAAAGCCAAACTATCTGTTCAAACCCTCTTCTGACTCAAGCAGCAGGATTTGTTTTTCCCTTTTCTTTCAGTCCCTTCCATCCTGTTCGTGTAAAGGGTTAAGATGAAGAAGGTACTGATTTATAATGGGAAACCATCAAGAGTCTGTTGTTTCAGGAAAATGTTCAGTTTTCACTAATCAGAAAAGAAAATACTCTAGGAAATGAGAAAAAAAATATGAATCCTGTCAGAATCCTGTCAAGTCTAGAATTTGATCTTTGTAGCCAGTCTCAGTATTTCCTCAAAGCTTGTTACTGGGCAAAGATGCAGATCAGCTCTGTGGGTTTATAATGGGGAATTTGACATGTTTCTGCATAACAGACCAGACAGTGGCTTTTTAGCTTAAGTATATTTATTCATAAATTTATTAGTGCTTTATTTTCTATGTTCACAACATAGGTTGCATGAGAGAAAAAAAAAAAGGTACATTGCTGCAAAAGTTTCCTGTGAGATGTAATGAAGTGAGATATAAAAATGCTATCAAAATAAAATAATAATTAAAAAAGCAGCCCCTTCAGCATCCACATAGTGGAGATTTAATAACCCACACTGCAAACATATGCTGAGCCAGGACTAAGCACCTGTTCATACTGCATTTCAAGTTTGGCTAGTGAGCAGTTATGGCACCTTCATTATGCCATTTCACTTCCTTGCATCCTGGTTTCAAAGAAGGAATAAATTAGCCTTCCTTCATTTCATAAAGCACTTCCAGAGTTACAGATCTAAATCTCTAGCACTAGGAATTATGGCTGTATTCCAAATAAACAGGTATCTTTTTGAACAAATGGAAGAGCTGGTGTATTGTACAACACTCAAACTATGAAACATGCATGATTACTGGCACACTTTATTTTCTAACAAATAAACACAGAAATTTTAATAAATCAGACACAATTAATGTGCATGAGATAAAAATGGGATGTGGAAATATAAGTATGTATTGGTTATGTAAGCATGCATTAAATTCATGTATAGTGCTGAATGGCATGGATTTTAAAAAGAAACACTGTAGAATCAGACATCAGGGAAGCGAGATAAAGAAATGTTGCTGAAATTAAAGGTTTTAAGGTTTTCTGAACATCTTTAGTACCCCCAGCATTACTGAAACTGATATTCAGCAGCCTATCCTGCATTTTTATGAAGGATGCAGGGTTTTCCATCTGCAATTTTGTTTGAATATATAGCCTAGCATAGTGCTAACTAGAGAACTGATTATTCTTTAGGAGCTCACATGAAATGAGCAGGGATATTTTCCTGGCTCCCAGTAGTCAAAAGTCCACAGCACAGTTATTATTTACCTAACGAATAGCATACACCAGTGGATCTTTTCACTCTGGATGCCAACTACCAAACGTAGCCTCCTGGACTCTGATGCCAGCATAGCCAGTTTTGAACTCTACAGAGCTGGAAAAAGCTCTGTTTTCTGCAGGGCTGCTGCTGGCAAACCTGTCTTCACAGTTTCTCTTAGTTCTGCAAGATAGTTCTCACCATTACCATAAAGATGAGAGAATAAACTGCTATATGATTCCTGTAATGTAAAGTGTTATGATTTGAAAAAGTGTCCTGAAATGGGTGATGGATATACAAACTTAGCTTGAAGCCCTGAAAAGTTTCAGAGAATAATTCTGGGCAGTCTGAAGAAGCTCAGGGTTACAGGCTTTATCACAGCAAAAGCCTCTCTGCCATTTGGTGAGGTCTCACATCATCATCCCGTGGCCAGACACAGAGGTCACCCCCTCAGTAGGTTCTGAGTGTGAGGATGGGCGCTTCATGTGTCTTTTACAGAATCACAGAATCAATTAGGTTGGAAAAGACCTCTGAGGTCACTGAGTCCAACCTAGGATTGAACACCTCCATGTCAACTAGACCATGGCACTCAGTGCCTCCTCTGTGCTGAATCCAGTCTCTTTTTAAATACCTTCAGGGACAGTGACTCCACCACCTCCTTGGGCAGTCCATGCCATTATCTAATCACTGCTTCTGTCAAGAAATTCTTCCTAAAATCCAACCTAAATCTCCCCTGGTGCTGCTTAAAACTGTCTTCTCATCCTGTCGCTGGTTATCCGGGACGAGAGGCCGACCCCGACCTTGGTACATCTTCCTTTCAGGGAGCTGTAGAAAGTGATAGGGCTCCCCATGAGCCTCCTTTTGTCTGGGCTAAACGCCCCCAGTTCGCTCAGTTGCTCCTCGTGGGACTTGTGCTGCAGACCCTTCACCAGCCTTGGCGCGTCTCCAAAGCAATGCGTGAAGGGGCAGACAACCCCTGCTCCCGTTGAACCACAACAACGCGTAGTTGCTTGGGCCTCCAGGAAGCACAGTGGCAGTCCAGCCGGGTGGCGTTTCTCGGGGATGATAATCCGGCACACAGTTAGTTTTCCTCGTCAAGAGGAGATAAAGCACCCCAGCTCGGTCAGGCTCCTGCCTGCAGCCCCGACCCTGTGGGCGGAGCGGGGGCGGCCCCTTTTCGCCCGGCCTCCTCCGGGCCCGCCGCTTCCCCCGCAGCTCCGGGCCCGGCTCCGCCATGGGCGCCGCTCGCTGCTCCCGCCTGCTGCCGCTGCTGCTGCTGCTGGCGCCGTGGGGGCCGCCTGTGTCCGGGGGGCTCCGCTGGCCGCGGCGGCGCTGGCCCGTGCCCTACAGGTGAGTGCCGCGGGAGGGACCCCGCCAGCGCTGCGCTGCTGCTGCTGCTCTGTTAGACAGGAAAGGCCGTGGGAAGCTCCCCCTGTTTAATCTCGGGGTGAGATCGAGCACTGACAAGGTATTTGGCGTGTTTGGCTCGCCAAAGGAGCCGTAGTTTGATCTCTCAGCAGCGGGAGGGGTTGGTGCCCCGGGAATGACTGCCCGCCTTTAAACACACTCTGTAATGCCCGCGCAAAAGGTGATGATGAGGAAATCAGGGTACGGTTTGTTTTGCTTTTAAAATTTAACTTAACGTCATGCTTCGTGACAAATGAAACGGTACAGAATCCCGTTCGCTGCTCCAGAGCTGTCTGAGCTCCAGAATTCCTAGTGGTGTCAGGGACAGCGGGGGACTGCGCGTTGTGGTGTGAAAATAGCGATAGATTTGGCTGTGCCGAGAAATGAGCTCCTTCAGAAGAAGAGCTAGTCTTGATTGTTTCTTTTGTGCGGGTTTGCTGTTTGTAAAGGGAGTAGTTGTCAATGTTTGACTGTAACTTAATAATGCACACCTGAAATTTTGAGAGCCTATTGCATAATTCCCAGCAGTTAAATTTGCGTCAGGTGAGGCCTGAAGGAGCTGATCTTGCAGTCACGAGTTATTGGGATTTTCCAGCAAGTTCAGCAGTTACAAGACTGAGTCTTGGGATGGTCAGATTTGGAGAACAATTCTGTTGGTGTAGGATGCTCAGAAATGTGGGGTTTCAGTGTTTCTTAAGATGCTTGTTACCTTGTCACATGCAAGGTGCTGTACAAGGGGGAATTGAAAATGTAAGGTGTGCTAGCTAGAAACAGGACTTGAATGTGTGGTTGCCCTAAGTCTTTGTTTTCTGTGTGGTTTTTTTCAGACATACTTGTTAGAGTTTTGGGATTGTTTTTCCCTTCTTTTTCTTTTTTTTCCCCCCTACCCTTCCCAGACAAAATAAAGGCAGACATGCTGGAGTTCCCAGAAAGCCTGAGGAAGAAGTCCACAGGGAAAATCAGTGATGCTTCAGCTGAGCTGCTGGCTTTAGTATTGCTCAGGAAGTCCTGTGTCCTTGAGTCATCTCAAGGATATTTGTGTCAGTAGCCTTGGGCAGCTGAGTGTGTTAGACTCTCAGGCTAAACAGACAAGATCTGGGCAAGCTGTGCATGCTAATTTGTCTTGGTAGCAGGAATGTAGGAACCTTGTTTTGAGTGAAACTTAAGTGAGTGACTCTAAAGGAACTTGGAAGAGGAAGACTTGAGGCAGTGGATTGACCTGGCTGGACGCCAAGTGCCCACTACCAACGTAATTCCATTACTTCTCTCCACAAGTGGATGGAGGAAAGAAAATACAGCAAAAGGTTCATGAAATGAGATAAGGACAGGGAGCGGTCACTCATCCAATACCATCGCAGGCAAAACAGACTCAACTTTGGGAAAGTGACTGAATTTATTACTAACAAAATCGGAGCAGAATAATGAGATGTGAAATAAATCTTAGAAACACCTTTGTCCCAGCCCTCTCTCCTTCCCAGGTTCTACCTCCTCCCGCTAGTGGTGAAGGGAGATTGGGAATGGGGGTCATGGTCATTTCATCCAATGCTGTTCCTGGTGCTGCTCAGGGAGAGAAGTCCTTCCCCTGCTCCAGTGTGGGGTCCTTTGCACAGGAGACAGTTTTCCATGAACTTCTCCAGCATGAGTCCATCCCACAGGCCACAGTTCTTCATGAACTGCTCCAGCGTGGGTCACTCTTCTCTGCAGTCCTTCAGGCACAGCTTGCTCCAACATAGATCCCCCAGAGGGTCACAAGTCCAACAGGAAGCCTGCTCCAGCATGGGCTCCTCTCTTCATAGGTCTGCAGCCTGCTCTGTGGGTTCAAAGTGTTCTTTAAAGTATCCACCTGCTCCAGTGTGGGTTTGTTCCGTGGGCTGCAGGAAAATCGCAGCTCCTGCGCCTCCTTGTTCACTGACCTTGGTGTCTGCAGGGTTGTGCTTCTCACATAGTCTAACCCTGCTCCTCTCTGGCCACAATTATATCGGTGTAATAACGTTTTTTTTCCCCTTCTTAAATCTTTTATCACAAAGATATTGTTGTCATTCCTGATTGTCTCAGCCCTGCCCAGTGCAGGGTCCATCCTGGAGCTCGCTGGCATTGGTGTTGCCTGACATGGGGCAAGCTTCTGGCAGCTTCTCACAGGAGCCACCCTGCCACCCAAAACCTGGCCACACAAACCCCACTTGTCAAAAAGGTTCTTTGCTGTTTGTATATAAGTGATAAGGAAGTGGATTGGTCCTTTGGTTTTTGAGATTTAATAGGAATGAAATAGAAAGTGATCCCAGCTATGTTCTCAGACCTTTTTATCTAAATTAGCATAGAGAGGTTAATTATTTTTCTGATCTTGGCAACATTGTAGAGTCAAAATAGCTTCATTTGGGGCCCTCTTACTATAGAATAGCAAGAACAAACTGGTCAGTCCTGGTGCAAATAAATTGCCAGGAGAATGTTTTTGAGGCAGATCTGAAACTATCCTTTACCCAACATCTGTGTGTCTCTGGTCTTGTATGTCACCCTTTGTAATCAGCATTATTTCCACTCCTTCACACTCAGTACAACACGACTTCCATTCATGAGCCTTAAGTCCCAACATCCCATTTCTGCAGATGTGCACCCCAGCAGCCTTATGAGCTTGTGTACTCCAGGTGCTGCAGTGCCTGGGTCACAGAATCTGTCTTTGGGGGTGCTGGACACATAAGCTGTCCCCTCAGGAAGCCGTGCCAGTTACTCCAGCTGCAAAGCAGTGCTTGTCATTCTGTGTGCGTCTCTTTCTCCACACAGGCGCTTTGATTACCGTCCACAAACTGATCCTTACTGCCAGGCGCGTTACACCTTCTGTCCCACTGGCTCCGCCATTCCAGTCATGAAAGAAGAGGATGTCATTGAAGTGTATCGATTACAGGCTCCAGTATGGGAATTCAAGTATGGGGACCTACTAGGACATTTGGTAAGGTGATGTTTTTAACAAAGTTATAGTGACAAATTCAGCTGAATTTAAGAGCAGGTGTCAAGAATGGGAGCTGTGAGGTTGGGATATGCTTGTATGGAAGAATATTAGAGGACACAAATGAGGTATCTGTAGGTAGGATACTCAGCACTAAATTTCAAACAAAATGTACTTTAGCTCAGCTAAAGACAAGAGCATGAACAGCACTGTTGGTGGGTTTGAAGCTGTTTTCCCATGTAGCTGCATGATGAGTGCTTTGTATATGCACACCATTATGTCTTGGATGTCTTTTTTTCTGTGCCATCACCGCATCAAGAAAATACTTTTATTTGTCCCCTTATATCAGATAAAATAGTTGCTTAGTCTGTTATTTTTTCTCTTGTTGAAAACTCATGTATTTGCTTGGACATTGGTATCTGTCAGGAGCAGACAGCCAGCTGGTCAGAACGTTGGATCATGAGGAGTTGGTTGCTTTTACAGTTCTTTCTTGACTTTTATGATCAGTATGGAATTGAAGTCTCCATTTATGGAGTTATGCAAATATAAAGTCTCAGCTTTAGTAATATTTATAGTTACAGCAGTAGCAAAATTAATCTTCAAAGCATGATTCCTAATTAATAAAGAAATGTTAGTGAGTCAAAACCAAACACAAAGAGTCAAAAATGGATATAGATTCAAATATTGTTATCTCAGTTATTAACTAAGTTTGGATTTATCTTTTTACTATACAGCTTTTAAATGAAGTATTTATCTCATTAGTTTTATGGCATTCATTAGCAAGATCTGGTTTTTGTAACTTGCTTCTGCTCTTTATTTCTGATACCCCCATGAAGTATGAATCCTTTTCTGAAGGATTCAAAAGTCAGCTTGAGTTTTGATGATGAGCTCCCATGGAGTGAGTATCTGCCTCCAAGTGACAGAAATTTACAATGGATGGATAGACAACCACTGAGACAGCATGATGCTCTGATAAAAGCATGTGTGTCATGTAATCTGGTGTGTTGTGCTTCATTCAGTGTTACTGAATCCAAGATGTTACAGGAACTCTCTCCCCTCTTCTCACCGTTTTAGAGAACAGCTCCTGAGCGTCTTACCTTCTGTACAGGTCAAGCTGAAGTTGTTATGAAATCAGAGTTTTGGTGGTTTGGTTCTTTTTTTTAAAAAAAAATTAATTTTAATTTTTTTTTTATTTTCCAGAAAATTATGCATGATGCTGTGGGTTTCAAGAGCTCTCTAACAGGCAAAAACTACACAATGGAATGGTACGAGCTCTTCCAACTTGGGAACTGCACATTTCCACACCTGCGGCCTGGCATGGATGCACCGTTCTGGTGTAACCAGGGAGCTGCCTGCTTTTATGAAGGAATAGATGATGCACACTGGAAGGCAAATGGAACTTTAGTTCTTGTGACCACAATATCAGGTAGATTTTAGATATTTTGGATAGTTAATACAAAATATAGAGTCAGCCTTGTCTTTTGCAAAGCAGTGTCTTTTAGTTTATGTTCTGTAGGTTATTTGCAGTGTTAATCTATGATGCTAATTTCAAACACTCTCTTGAATACAGAAAGTGGCATGAGGCTGCTGCCTTTTGAACAATTCACACTGGAGAGTTGTTAAGTGAGTCATTTGGTGTTGCTGTACAAAAACACTTGAGTCTCTTGAGGGTAAAAATAGCAAAATAGTTTATATGGAGTCATTATGGACTCTTTTCACATGGCTTCACAAAACAAAATCTTCTATTGTGAAGTGGCAGATGACTGCTGAGATAGAAAAACTGTTGGAAATATGTTCTATGTTCATTACTGAGCAACCAAATAAGGCATATTTAGAAAGTCTCAAAGATATAAAAATACTAATCCCTATTTCTGTCTCCTTCATTATGTGTCCTAAAAACTGTGATAATGTCCCCAGTAATAGGTCTCTATTATGTTATAGAACAAACCTAGGCCTTACACCTCAAAATACATAGGTGATCACCAGAAGAGTTTCCTGGTATATACTGATCACTGCAAATAAAAAGGTCATTCAAATAAATCTGATTGATTTCTCTAGCAATAGAGTGAATTACTAAAAAAAGTTCACTGAGGACTTGAAGAATTAAGTTTTGTGTGACCAAAATCACTTAGCTTCTGAAGTTGGTGTAGTGTGCAAGACACAGTGGAGAGTCAGCTTACAGCTTGTGTGACATGGTGGTTTCTGTGTGCCCACTTCCACCCTTAGCAGCTTTGCTGGCCTCAGTCTCTGCATAATCTATCCAGTGCTGCTAAGAAATTCTAGGCATTTCTTTAAACAAAGAAGTAAAGTGGAGCTGCTTTCCTGTCAGTTTCTGGTTCATTACTGAAGTATTTGATGCCTGATACAGTTGGATTCTTTTGTATGAATACCAAGTTAAAATTTTTCATACAGCTGGGGGAACTTGTCATGCTTCCTCTCTCTGTGGATTTTTTGATGCCTAGGAAAGGTGAGGCTACACTGGTGCCTCATGGAGGCATTGTTAGTCCTCCCCATCTCTCTCGCTTTCCATACCTATGCAACTTTTAAGGAAGTAGCATCTCAGGGTTTTCAGTTGTCTAAATTTCATAATAATTTCAGATTTCTACACAAAGAGGGTGAGTGGATGCAAGCACAGATGAACAGCATCATGAGCTGAACTTGCTCCCTTCAGAGAGCCAGCAAAAAGCATCACATCTTAGTGGTCTTACATCCCACTCATAATTTGGCTCAATTCAGCTTTGCCAGCTGCAGAGCTGCTAAATCAGCAGGGCGTCTTAGTCTGCATCCCTTTTGTGAAGAGACATGAACATTTCTGCTCTGAATTTTTGAATTTAGTTAAAACTTGAAGTGCAGAAATGTCTGTTGGTCTGGTGAGCATTTTGCCAGCATCTCTTGTAGACTGTACTACCTCTGCCCTGTTTGTCTGCATGGATAAAGCAAAATGAGAAGTGTCACTATTCTCTGATGTTTGAATGTTCTGGCATAGTAGCAGAAAAAGGATCGGAAAAAGGAACCACAGTTTAGATAACCTGCATGTAGTTTATTCATTGAGTTATATCTTGCCCCTCCAACCTAAGCCTTGTGATTGTGTATGGTGAGGTGTAGTGTAGGTAAACTTTAGCAGGAGAGGCAGGTAAACCTTGAAAATCTGGAAAATATTTTGAATCCTGCAATTGTTACCTCATCTCTGCAATACTTATTTTCATCTCTTACAGGAAGCATGTTTAATAAAATGGCACAATGGGTAAAATACGACAATGAGACTGGCATTTACTACGAGACCTGGACAGTTCAAGCAAGTCCTGACAAAAAGTCAACCCTGTGGTTTGACTCTTATGAGTGCTCCAAGTTTATACTGAGAACCTACCAGAAGCTAGCTGACTTAGGAGCTGTGTTCAAGAAGATACAAACAAACTATACAAGCATAATTTTATTCAGTGGAGAACCTATTTATTTGGGGAATGAAACATCTATTTTTGGACCACAAGGAAACAAGACACTGGCAGCAGCTATAAGAGACTTTTACAGTCCATTTAAACCTCATCAGAGTGTCAGAGAGTTCTTTGTGAATCTTTTCAAAATAATTGATCGTGTTATCTTGAATCATCAGTTTTACCTCTTCTACAACTTGGAATACTGGTTTTTACCTATGAAGTCCCCTTATCTCAAAATAATTTATGAAGAGGTCCCTTTGCCTGTTGGAAGCAAAGCATCCTTTGGATTATGACTGCCTACTGAAGAACAAAACTTGCCTTTATGGCACAATATTCTTAGTGATTTCGGAGCACGACCATGATGATGTTGCAGGGTTGTATGGTTCACTGCTGACTGTAAAAATTGCATTGAGAAGGCTTTGCTCTACCAGATGAAAGACTCTGCATTTGTTTTCTTACTGCCTGTGTCACACATTGATGAAAGCTTCAGCATCTCTGATTTGGCCGGCTTCTGTGTAACCCTGGCCCCCTGCTGCCTGAAGGGAGACTGCAGTGACTCCTCTGGCTGACCTCTGCAGTGTCAGAGGGGGAATGAGGAGGCAGCTGCCTGCTCTGGGCTCAGGCGCTGTCCACATGCATGCCCATCTGGCAGCAGATGGCACTTGGCCACCAGCAGAGGTGGGACACAAGCTACAAGGACTAACTCGCTCAGCATGAGTGTCTTGATGTGTCCACCTCCTTCAACATGTGCCTTACACTGATGTTCCTGTAGTTCCTTGGTTTGTGGACCTGGGACCTATGAACTATTCTCTGGGATTCTGGGGCAGTGAATGTACTGGAGGATGGCATGGGTGATGCTTTTTCACCACTTTGCTTCCTTCAACTGCACTGTAAAGACAATACAGACAGATGGCTCTTCTTCAGTTTCATGTGTGTTCTGTGGCACAGATAAAAGCCAAACTCCTGTTTTGATGCTGACTGATGCATAAGTGCAGTGTTCTACCCAGTCTACTATCTTAAAGTCTACTTGAGGCTTCAGTTGGGTCAGTTTCATAGAATTTGTATATATTCCTTTCAATTTTTTAAAAAGCATAGAAATCTTATTATGAAGTAAGTAATGACAGCTTGTGGGGCATCGACATTGGAGTTAAAAATCCATGCTTGTCACAGAGCTGCCTCTAAAACAGGACTGCAGCCTCTTGCTGGCAGTGATTTTTGCAGTACTGATGCTGTGCCAGCTGTGCTGTCCTTGAGTCCTGTTCCAGGCTCAGCCTAGAGCACTTTGGCAACTAGTTAGTTCCCTCTAAACCCGAGGGACCAAAGCCAGAGGAACACTGGCTTTCTGGAAACTACTGAGGTGCCTGTGTTCAGAAAAACCTTACATTGCTGCAGCAATGTAATCATCTCCAAGTGTTCATTGTTCACTTCAGTGTTATTTTTAAAACTAGCTGTGGAATGAGTAGTGCTCCTGCAGAGGTTATTGCTGTCTTGTGGCCAAGCAGGAACACAGGAACCCAACTCTGCAGTTTCATTTGGCTTGAGCAAAGCTAATACCCTGCTGCAGCCAGAGAGGAGAGTACACAGTGCTTGGATTCAAATAAGAAGAATGTCATAAAACTACCCTTGGATTCAGAAACTCACTAAAATTAATTAGCTGAATTGCATTATCATGTAATGGGATGAGGGTGAGAGGTAATGGGAGAGGAATGAGGGGATGAGCACACTGCTCTCTTTAAGCTGCTACTTCCACTCTTAGGTGAAATTTCATCTTTTGCCTCAGACTGAAAGACTTGAGTCTTTTTAGCCAAAGGCCCAGGCCCTTGTGACTGAACTCAATTTTGGATTAAGATACTGTCATGGTTTCACCCCAGCCAGCAACCAAGCACCACATAGCACCACCAGGAAGGTAATCCAGGAGGCTCTAGGGAAGTCAAAGGGGCTGCAGCAAGCCTATCTGTGGAAACTACATTCTCATTGCTGCATCTTTTTATGACTTTGAAACTCTTAATGTTGTTAAACCCATGTTTGTCTTCCCAGGAAAAAGCCTAAACATTACAAACCAGTGTGCAAAGCTCTGAAGGGGAAATAGAATCACAGAACCAAACCGAGAGATGACACTGCCAATGATGTGGGGGTTCCTCCATGCAGCCATGTCTGTCTGACACTTTGAACACTATCCTGTTTAAAGGTACCAACTGTCAATGTAGGAGTTGCTCTCTGTATAACATACATGAATTTTTCCTTCTGAGGCCTATATTTATTCCTTCTGGTTTAGGGTAGGAATAAACTCCACCAGTACAAACTGCAGTCCTGAAAGAGGTGCCATTGTTGCAGTTAAACTGGAATCATGGCACTGGAATGAGTTGAAGTTGTTCAATGCAGTACTCTCTTGTAGGTAGAATTCCTCAATCCTTGAGTTAGGCCTATGGAGTTAGATCCAAAAAAACAGGTCATGAATAGGCTGATTCTGCAAAGTTTAGACAAGTCCAGAATAGATCCATAAAAATGACACTTTTATAACTTAAAAAGGGAGTGTTAGATGTCACAAACAGCTTCTGTGCACCTGATGATGTTAGTGAGTGAAAAACCACCTATTCACCTCACTTAGGGATAGCCTCCTCCTGAAGGTCACACAGAGAGCAGAAATAGGTAGGATGTTGTTGCAATAGGACACAAAAGATGCTTGACTCCAGTCAGCAGGTAGAAGAAAATCAGAAGGCTTTATTATCTAATTCCTGACACCCCTTATAAGGTGTTCTGATACAGACTAACAGGAGTGGGGAATAAGAAGGACACCTCCCCAATCCTATTGGTTAAACTAAAGAAATGACAAAACACCATCTGCTGAAGGTTGTTTTGAGAACCTGGGGTTGTTTTTCTAAATTTGTTTTGAGAGAGCCTTTTTGTTAGCTTTTCCCTAGGCAGTTCAGCAGCTGCCTAGCAGGCAAAAGTCTCTCAGAAAATCATGTCCACAGGATCTCACCTCATTCCACTCACAGCCAGGTGGTATTAGCACTTTCCCAACAGCCGGAACTGGGGAACTGTCCAAACTGCCAAGCTCAAGGATAAGCCTGGCATTGTGCCACTGTCTTTACTCACACTTTGAATACAGGACTTGTTCATCACTTTAGACTGTGCTTGGTTCTACTCCCTGCTGTTAATGCACATTGCACTTGAGGGCAAAAATCATTCTGTACTACAACATTTCCAACTCTGCACCGTGGTCTTGTGCAAAACTGCTGTATTGCCACACCCATGGGCTGCAAGCCACACTTCATTCCAGAAGGGTTCTCCAGCAAAGCAGATCCTGGCTCATCATCCATCGAGGTCAAATGGAGTGTGTGCCTCTGTTTCCCAAAGGGCCATGCAAGGAAAATCACTGGTACTAATGCTCTCTGCCTTCCCCCTCACAAACCCACCCACAGATGTTCTGGATTAGGAGAGCTGCTGCCTTCAGTATCGTGACTTGTAACTTGGATTCAGAGGTAAGATTTGTCACTGCACACATTAACTCCTACCCCAAACCGGACAACTGAGCCAACACTGAGTCTTGTTATTCTGAAAGTAAGAAATAAAGGTGAATTCAGGGAAAAATGATACATCTATGACACTCATGTTCGTGTTTCTAGTGAACTTTGTGAGTCTGTGATACTCTTTACTACTTGGGCCATGATTTTTGTGTATTTACTGCTCATTTGTTTCAACATCTAGAAGGCAAAATAAGATGTACAGAATTTGCTCAAAAAGCACTGTAAGCTTGCCTGGCAAGTTTATGTGCAAGCTGGATTATCTGAACAAAGGATGCAGTAATTGATTCAATGTATAAAAACTGCTGACCTCCACTGGAAGAGAGAGACAACTGCTTTTAAGCAGTTTTCTTGTGCTGAACATCTTAATAATCAGTATAATGTGGTGTTGCATTGAGGAAGGACTTTTTGAAGTTGGTGCAACAACACAGCCTTCTCAGAGCCAGCCAGTTACCTTGCTAGGAAAGCAGTTCTGCTACCTTCAGCTCCTACTATGTTCCTCACACCAGGGTCTGACAGAGGCCTCTCTGTAAGCAGCAGAACACTGGGTTTCACATGTGTGAATTCCAGGAGTGGGATCTGGTACTGAGGTTGTGCCTTGCCTTTTTATTCCCACTACCAACACAATGATGACTTACCTTGCCAGCATCAGGACACCTGCATTCAAGGTCCAAAGACGTTTTGGCTCCATTACAAATGGTATTATTTCACATTGATTTAATGAAAACTAAATCCTATTCCCCAGACTGCAAGTATTACTCCACCTTTCTCATACAGGCAGTTCAGAGAGTCAGGTTATTAAAGACACAGAGCTTTCTTACTTTTACGGACTAAATATATTGACACCTTTTGTACAAATAAAAGCAAATTATAGTATTACATTAATTTAACAAATTCTAATACAAAACCCGCGTATTTCATAAAATGCAGTTTTTAAATCAAAGCTCTACAGAAACATACAACTCCCCTATAAAGATGTCCAGTCCGCTGAGCACTGTTTGCTCAAAATAGAGTTATGAACTTAAATACACTCATAAGTGTATTACACTAAATTATACATTTGGATAAAAATGACTGAAATCAGAGATGAAGGAAATCTACTCACTACCAGAAGGGGCTGTACAGCTCAAGTGAGAAGCAGCCACCAGCTAAGCTCAACCCAGCCCGCAGGGGCAGCTCTGCCTTGCTGAGGGCTGACCACACCTCTGGAACATGCAGCTGTCTGGGCAACACTTCAGTGTTACCATCAGTAATCTCAAAGAGAAAATAACTGTTGGCAGTAAGAAATGAAGTCACAAGCCACATCCAGATCACAGGCAGTGTCTTGCCTACACCACTTACAAACTAGAAACTTTCTTTAATAAAACTGATTTATCAAATGTTCAAAACAAATTTTTGCCTATTGCTCTACTTCACCAAGTCTACTCCTTTTGGTTTGTTAAATATTATGAAATGACAGAACTAGCTGAATTAAAGGTATACAAAAATTATTATCTATCAAACATCCACTTTATACATAAACATTTCTGAAACAGATTTACAGTATACAGTTAGTTTATACAGCTTAAGCAACAGTTCCAATGTCATTTCTGTCAAACCGAAAGCAGCCAAAAGGTCTAAGGTTTTCTGTAAAGGTTCTTGGTCAACATTCAAATTTTACCTTTCTCACCTCACACTGCTCTCACCCACGTCATGAATAACATTTAACAAAACATACATTATTCCATCTCACCGTATGCTGCCAAACCGGTTAATGTGCAAGAAAAGCTCATTAACTCCAGTGTGGTTTTAAATACAATGTATCTACATTTTTCCCAGGAATGCTTTTGCTTCCTGAGCTAGACATAAAATACCTTAAAACAGGTTTAGACGCAGATCTGAGACCCCATAAGCAAACTAAATTAAAATGCATAGAGGGTGGAAAAAGCCCCACATCGCTTTTGGTAGCTCACACTACTGGTTAACTATAAATACATTTTAGATGCATCTAATAATCTGTTGAACAAGGTGGTAAACTTACTACTTCAGTTGTCTAGAACTTATTATTGTGTATTGCTCTTGCCTTGATGACTTAACAGAATGTGTGTATTTCACAGGCTACTAAACACTTCTTATAATCGTCATCTTGCCATCGAGGTGACTGGATTCAGAAATGCTAGTGTCTGCAACAAAAGCATGCAATTTTAGTGGGGTTTTGTTTGGCTTTTTAAGATCAAATATGATTGTGTCCAATACTACTAATCTAAATCAAAGAAAAACAGCATATTAAAACTAGTATTTTGCAAGTACATTTCAATATTTTGAATAATTTTTATTTCCAAAAATGTTTGAGGTCACTTTTAAGGACAAAGAATAAATCTAAAACAGAAATCTGACTTTTGTTTGGATGAAAACAGGTTTTGGAGCTGTGAACTCTACTTCTGGTTCTTAAGTTCCAAAACTGTTTTTGAAAGAATAATTAATTTTCTAATCAGACCATTAATTAACTTGCAATAAAATCTATATTATTAAATAAGCTTATACAGGAAATTGCAATATGGTAAACTTGGGTTTAAGGTGCTACTCCATTTGCCCTGGAGTCTTTTAAGGACTTTACCAAGTGGGCATCATGTCTGGGAACCAGACTCTACCAAGATGCTTTGAAACTTCCCAGTGAATCTGCTCTAAGCTGTATTTCTGATCAGGAATCAAGACTTCCTCCATAATCGAGAGTTGAGAGAGGCGACCGCCACACATCTTCACAAACTCAACGAAGGCACTGCAGGAGACTTCACATTCTCCGAGGCCTACGGCCGACAGGTACTTGCAGCGCTCGGCGATGCAGATCAGCTCCTCGTCCAGTGGCCGTAATCCATTGGCACACACCACCAGCTCAACCAACCGCGGGCACGTCATCCCAACGCGGCCGAGCACGTCCTTGCTGACCGACCTCCCGAAGTACAGGTGAGTGACGGGAATCTCATAACGAAAGAATGGGTCAAACTCCTCCTCATACAAGAAAAAGTACATGACTAAATTCACTTTAGGAGAGTGCTTGATGAAAGCGTCCCAGCTGCTTTTCTGAATCGTGTGGAACTGAGTCTGTCCGGGGTTTTCACTGACAACATCAATGCGCAAGTGTTCTAACCTGACGTGTTTCTCCGAAGACAAAGCGAGCAGCAGCTCATCGCTCAGCAGGTGGTAGTTCAGCGCCAGCTCACGCAAGCCGTGGCACTGGTCAGCCACACAAAGGATACCTGCGAGAAGAGAACATCATTCAAGGGGTTACACAGATAAAGGCACTGATGACTGAACAAGAAACAGGAGGGAATTTGTTTATGTGTGTCAGCAGGGTGCTATGGGCACCTATTTCAAACGTGCAACCAAAACCTTAAAACCAAACCACACAGGACAACCTGAACATTAATCTTCTTCACAAGCAGGATCTTGTGACTTCTTTGTACCTACATGTAAGACAGACACACACAATATGACTACATCTCCATTTTGCTGGGAATCCTAAAGAAATGAACAAAAACATTAACAGAAGTGACAAATATATAAATAGCATATTCTGACTGTTCTGCCCTGTTGTAAAACCACATATACCCAATCTCATTTTTGTAAAAGGTCCTTACTCATGATAAAAGTATCTCTTCAGCCAGCTCTGGAAGAACTGCTGACTGCTCTGTGGCTGACAAAGCAACTGTGAATGAAATCTGTCATCTGAAGAAAGCAAACATAAATCAAAAGTAAAATGAATGTTAGATTTTAATTCAATATAGAGGCTGCTGCTCTCAGTATTTGTTTTTTCTAGGAAAGTGTAAATGGTTAAATTTGGAAAAGCTACAGCAAAAAAAGTGGCTAAACACTAGAAATTTGGAGCAGTAATTTCTAGAAGAGCAATTTTCAGACTCTCTTTAATGATTCAATATAATCTGCTTCTCACAGAAGACAAAAACATTAAAAAAAAGAATCCAGGTCAGTCTAAGGTTTCCACTCATACTATTTGTAGATACAAGCGATGGTATTATACTGGTAACAGTACTGAAAAAAAAAAAAAAAGGCACTAAGAACAGCATACAGTCCTCTGCATTTCATGTGACCCAGAAAACTGCATGAAATGTGGGATACAGCCTTTCCATTAATAGAGGGGATAAGAACATAGCATTTATCATGGAACTGAAAAACCTGAACTCAATACACTATAGCTCTGAAGCAACAGGAAGAATTTCAGAAAACAGCAGTTATTTTAAGGTGTAGCTATTAAACTTAAGCCTATACTGAGCATAGAAGCACTTTCTGTTAAAAAATCACTGCAAAATCATTGCATGAATCAGAAGGGTTACTATCAGAAGGGTCACTCTCTAAGGAAACTCAGGCATGCTGCTTCAGAATACCTAGGTCTGTTGAGATATAAAGTATTTTAGACAGTTTCAAGATCCATATGAATTTTCTCATCTTGACAAAGCTTGTTGTCCTGGCTGCCAATCCTTCCACAAACAACCTTTGTTGCCTTTAGGGGTACGTTGTGGACCAGTGCAAAGCAAAAAGGGAAGAGCTGGGGTTCAACTTACTGTGATTTTTATGGGTCTAGAACTGGATATGCAGAGTCTGTCAATGCAATTATCCATCCTACATAGAGAGCTGACAATGAATACAGTGTAGACAGCAACTAGAGGGCCTGCCTGGAGCTCACCTATTTTACAGAACATCCCTAGGCACTGCTGACACCTTTGTGTCACTGAGAGGTAAATGGCTCTGCTCTCTGATCTTACTGCACACAGCTGCATCAGAAAAATCCCCGACCCATGATGTCCCTGATGCAGGCGCACCTGATACCCCACTCTACTCCCCAACTCCCACTCCAAGAGAAGCAGCCCTCCTATCCCCATGCCAGAGCAGAAACACCACCTTTACAGGAACACTTTCCATTCCCTCTGTTTCAACAGTCAGTATTTCAGAGCAGAAACAACAAACTGAAGAAGAAAGAAACTTCAGATAAGCTCACAAAGATCAGAAATACAACACTTGCCTTTGTTTCTCTACCCCAAACTCAAACATGCCTCTCTATCTTTGTACAGTAACTTTGAGCAATTCACTATTTGATACCAATCTTCTTCCTTCATCCCTGCAGTAGTGGAGTCTCTTGCTCTACTTCCATTACTCTTTTCTGTCCTTCACTAAAAAATTTCTTCAGAACTGACCTAGTAATGAACATTCTCCCCTCCTCCAATATGAGGACATTTTAACTGCATCTGTAAGTAATTAGTTTTGCAACTCACAGCCTTTTTGGTTCAATAAAGTTTTTCCACATTTACTACAGTCTGCTAATTATAATATTCCCATTACAAAAAAAAATCCAGGTCATGTTTTCCTTTAAGAGTCTCATTTTTGCAGCCTGCCTGCTCTTGAAGCCAACTATCCATGTACCAGCTTCTTTTGTTCCACTTGGTGGCTTGTCCCTCCCTGGACACCAGGTGCCCTCCAAAGCTGTGCAATCACTCCTTTCTCCAGCTGGGCAGGGGAAAGAGAATACAATTAAAAACTCAAGAATGAAAATAAGCGTGACAAGGAGAGATCACTCACCAATTACCATCATGGATAAAACATACTCAATTTGGGGAAATCAACTTTATTATCAACTGAATCAGAGACGGGTAATGAGAAAGAAAATTGAATCTTAACACATCTTCCTCTCAGTCCTTTTTCTTCCCAGGCTTAACCTCCTCATCATCTTCTCTACTTTGTTCCCTCCCAGCAGCACAGGGCGGGGCAGGGAATGGGGCTGTAGTCAGTTTGTCAGACATTGTCTCTGCCACTTCTTCCTCCTCGGAGAGATCCCTCACACTCTTTCCTGGCTCTAGCATGGAGTCCCTCACATGGGAGCAGTCCCCCATGAACTTCTCCAGCAAGAGTCCTTCTCAGACTCCAGTTCTTCACAAAATGCTCCAGCATGGGTCTCTTCCATGGTGTGCAGTCCTTCAGGAACAGACTCGTGTTCTCCACATGGTCAATTGCTGCCATCAAACCTGTTCCAGCATAGGCTCCTCTCTCAACTCTTCCTTCTAAGAGACTCTTCCAGCATGGGCTTCCCACAGGCTCACAGCCTGCTTCAGGCATCCAGCTGTTCCAACATGAGGCCCTCCACAGGCTGCAGGTGGATCTCTGCACAGCCTCACCACCTCATGGTCTGCACCATGGGCTGCAGGGGAATCTCAGTTCCAGCACCTGGATCAGCTCCTGCCCCTCCTTCTTCACTGACCTTGCTGTATGCAGAATTGTTTCTCTCATGTATTCTCACTCCTATCTCCAGCTGCAATTGCTCTTCTGCAATACCTTTTCCCCCTTCTTAAACAGGTTATCCCACAGGCGCTACCACTGTCACTGATGGGCCTGGCCTTGGCTCTGTGGGACATGGGGAAGCTTGGCAGTTTTCACAGAAGCCACTCCTGTAGCCCCCTCACTGCCCCACAAAACAGTGCCATGCAAACCCAGTGCATCCACTTGGTTCTCCATCTCAAGGCACACCCATACCTGAATTAAGCAATTAAACTCTCCTACTGTTTGCTTCGCACTCCCTGGTTTTGTTACTAATTCATCTTACCCCAATCTATTCATCTCCACTCCATGAAGGACAATAGTAGCTGGGTTCTTTAAACAGGCACGACCATTTCTTACCCATTGTTCCTTCAATTTAAAACCATGCAAGACACATCAATCAGAACACACCCATGTCTCCTCACAACTTATCAAGTGTATGATGTTCCAGTAAAGCCTTCTAGCAAGGATTATCCACAAACCAGCAAAGTCTGCTAGAGCTGACAGGCTACTGTTTGATCCAAGACCAAGGAAAAGACTCTCTCTGCCTAGTGACAAATTACTGCTGAAGCCTTTTCCTCTGGACAGACACATTACAGCTCTTGCAGTTCTCAGACACAAGGATTCTCAAAAAACAATTTTAAGTTGGAAAAGCCAGGCCCTGAAGCCAATTTAAACAACTCCCATCTATGATTAGAAAGCTTTGGATGAGGCAATATTACAGTTAAATCTGTGAACACTTTGCTGGACCAGGCTGCTGCAAAACATCAGTCCTGCATTTTCAGGACTTCTTTATATAAAACCACGCACAAGGTTTTGTCTGAGAGCTACACTTGCAAAAGCTATTGTTTTGTTTGTTATCACTACCGTAACATGCCCTCTGCAACAGTACTGTTTTCCCCTTTCTCCTTTTAGGAATCCTGCTGGTGAATTTGACAGATAATACATCTAGCATTTATAGCTGCAATGTATTTTCATGGAGGAAGTTAGGGTGTTATGGTTTCTATAGTTTCTATGCATCCTCAGAAGAGGAATCATACTCAGTTGCCAGCATTTTATTTACAATTCCTCTTCTCTTTCTTAATGAAAAACTGTAAGTGTTAAGCTGATGGGCTGTGAATGAATCTTGAACCTGCTGTGTTTTGCAGAAGTCTACCACAAATGTTAATCCTGTGAACTTCAACAATCTTGACTGATTTCATTCTGATATGAGCTGGCTTGATTCTTGTTACGGACACACAAGTGTTAGAGAAGTATATTTGGTGACAGTAGAGTTTTGCACAACTCAGTCTCATCTCCCCTTTTTGATGCTGTCTGCAGTTACTCTCCAGCAATGACCTTCTTTCAGAATGACTAAACCAGCATCTTCCTAATGCATGGCATGGCAACAGTCAAAACCCACATATACTGTAGTACGGAAAAGAAATTTGTATTCCAAAAAAGCTTAACTGTATTGGAATACTTTGTCATTGCATAAATAGTGCATGATCAGTTTGATATATTCTCATTAAGTTCCACATGAGGTTAACTATTTGCCCACAACAGATATGCACTATTTTATTATTAGCTCAGTGGTCACTGTGAAGTAATAGGATAGATGGATTGACCACTAGTTGAAAGTACTTTATTCAGGGACAGTCACCAGTAATATACTCATCTTCCCTCTTACCCCACCCCTGTTTTTTCAGAGGTGTACTGGTTTCTGACAGAATTTAATGCACACATTAAAAAATCCTAATCAACCAACCAACAAATCCCCAACAGGCTAACCTCAAAACCACAGTAGCTTACCAGCTGGAGAAACATGAGGACAACTGCTCATTTTCAACAGTTTGAGCGTGTCGCTGTTGTTAGCCACCAGAACCTTGAGAGATGGATCATCTACTGGTGTGTCATCAATCTTAAGTGAAGAGAGGGATTTGGAGTTCACAAACACCACTGTCAGTGCGGAAATGAAGTGAGACTGAAAAAGAAAAAAGTAAGTTTACATGAAAGAGTACTATCTGAAGTAAAAATCTCAATGGTTTTACACTGTACACAGCAGTCCTAGTTTTTACTTCTTACTTGTTGACAAAGCATTCAATATTGCATAACTTTAAAAAATACTAAAATTGGCATTTTTTAGTAGAGGAAGTATAATTATTTTTTGCTATCCATTTATGAATTGGGCAAATCAGAATGTGTAACATTAGACATTAATTAAGAACCTGACTCTGGGCAATCCATTGCACAAATTTAAATCTACTGAAAGACCACAAGAAAAGGGAAAGCCTAGAAGCCCTAATTCAGAGGATTTTTTATGTCCTTTGAACAGATGAGGCAAGTCACACTCTAAAAGAAGCATTTTCTAGAAGAAAAATTCCCAAATGGCAAGTTGTGCTGCACTGGTGAGATGCAAACAAAGCCAGGAGTATTTGTATCCAAAGCCAAATGACTGTGCTGCCTGCCTACCACCCACACAAGAGTGCTTAGGGTTTGGACAGATTTCTTGGAAAGCTAACTGGAGTGGTTCAAACAGAGCCAAGGAGCAGGAAATCAATTAATTACTGAATAAGCAGCATAGATAAGGTAGGACAAGTGCTCAGCATTTTTGCATAACCAGTGAAACTTATCATTAAAGACAGAGCCCTGGGAACCTAACTGTGTTTCAATGCAGATGCAGCAGTGATTGTCGAAACCACTGGTGGTATGAAGTGAATAGTTAGCTCATCTTCATGATTTCTTACAAGACCGATCAAACAGAAGACTTCAAAAAAGTTCTCCATGTGCTACATTAAGTATCCTAAAAAAATTGACTTACTACTTGGATTTCAAGCCTGCTTCACTCTGAGCCTCAGACACATATTCTGAATTACAGTTATATGAGAGAAGGCCTGCCAACAATATTTGTTAAGTCTTAGGTGATATATTTGTGATTTTTGATAAAACTGACACACAATTAGATTTAGAATAGGACTTACTGCTTTCATCTGTATACAAACTTTCAAAGTCAGTTCATGCAAATGGAAACAGGAAGTTCAACTCAGAATCTTTATGCACTTTGGCTTTAGGGACCACTCCAACTATCCTGACAGAACACTTCTTATACATGTTATGTACAGAAGAAAAGATGCTTTAATATTATTTCAGCTCTGTATTATGAGAGCCTTAGTACTGTGTTTTTATTCTCTGTGTTTAGAAAAAGAAGGCTGTTAAACAGGAAGGCAAAGAAAGTTAACCACACTTATAAAAAAAGGCAACTTGAACCTTCCAGTTTGAAGAGCTAATGGGAAACAAGCAATATACCAACATGTAAAAGCTGGTGTTTTCACCAGATATATTGCTGTATCTGTAGTATGATTCTTGAAAAGATTCTACTCGTCTAGAATGTACATAGTGAAAAGACAGGCAACACAACTCTCTTGTGTATTTGACAACAAAAGAGCATTGATGAAGATAATGCCAAGTAGTTCAGATCTCCTATACAGTCCGATAAAAATAAAAACGCTCACCACCCCCCCAAAAAATTCCAAAATCACAGCAAAGCATTAACCATTTTCCAAATTAAATAATCTTTGGCTGCTTCTCATCTAATGAACCTGTCACTAACAGCTTCCCACAAGAATTCAGTCATGGCCAAATTCAATTCTTGAGTTTCACTAGCTGTCCCTTATGCCAGTGACAAAACTATTGAAGTTGTAAACACCACAAGACAAAATATTCTTAGAGGTAATTTGGGCTTATTTTTAATCTATTTTTAAAGGCAAAATGCAAACTTTTGAGAATAAAAAATGGAAGCCTGTGCTTTATAAGCCTTGAAGCTGAATAAGAACATGGCATGAACAAGTAATTACAAGTAATTACTCAGCAAGCTGGACATGACCCTAATATATCCCTCCAGTGAAAACTAAGAGAGCTAAAGCAGCATTTAGGTTAATAAAGAAAACAATAAGAAAGAGCTAAAAAGACAAAGTATTTTTAACACACTGTGGATTGTTTTCACTACACTCAGGTTTTCTTATCATCACACCTCAAAGAACATCAGAAAATGAAAAACAATCGGAGCAAAACTAGTTACATATCTGAAAAGCCTCTTTGAAAACTATGAATTAAAAATACATATTCAAGAGAGCTCCATGATGTGGCAATGACCACTGCAATAACTGATAACCCTCCTGCAGCTAACCTTATCTGCAGCCTACTTCCTTTCCCGAGGCTGTTGCCTGTTCTTCCTTGTTCTTACTGCCATCACCAGCCATGACACCGCTGAAATCCAGCTAATAGTCTGTATCTGGCCCTTCACAACCACTCCCCTGCTCCTCAGCAATCGTACACATCCACCTCACTGGCAGCAATGCTTCTCTAGAAGCACATGTAGGAGATTTGTTGTCTTCCAGATGAAATGCCTTATAACAAAATCTGATTTTCGGTAAACATACAAGGTAAAAATCTTGACTGAAAATTTCAGAAATACAATGTATTTCACCAAGGATGCTGATACTTGACTGCATGACATGAAGCCCTGCAAGTCATGATCCTATTTCTTTCTGAAGAGATCATGTAAGCCCTATGGCAAGTCCACATGGATAAAGCTCTACCATTCATTTGATTGTAGCTGTCTCCTAAACAAACCCCACAACACAATTACACAGACCTGAACTATCTAGCCTCTTAAATTGCACCACGCTGCTCAGCACTACATTGAGGTCAACAGACAGGATGACTTGAAAGAACAAGGTCAGGCCTACGTTCTCACATGATTCAGAGACTGAATGGAACTTGATATATCTATCCCTGTACACATCAGCTCCTCCCTTTATTAGAGGCCAGACCACTAATAAACGTTTATCATAAAGATTGATATTTCTACGATTCATAAAGTTACAGAAGTACTGTGTGAAACACTGCAATACTTTGCAATAGAAAATATACATAATAAAATACCTTTGGTAAATCCATGAAGCTTGGCCGGGCAGTTGAAATTAGCCCAAGTGTTTTCAGTGAGCAATTCACAAGCTGTGATAAAATATCACAAGCTGCTTCTGCAGATTCCTTGCTACTGTCCACCTTAAAACAAAATGAATTTTGTGTTCAGAAAGCACTGCAAATACACTCTTTAACTTTTTTTCCACTTTACCTTCTGAAATGTGATGTCAAAAAAACCCCTCATTGTGAATCCACTGATGTTATTCTTTATTCCCCAAAAAAATATGAACCAAAAATCCAAGACTCTCTGCTATAAACTTACTACTCTTCTAAACACTTTGGTAAAATACAGCATGGTGAGGGGTCAGCTAAACAGTTTGTTCCAAGACATTCATTCCACATCAAGTAGCAATCAAATGGAGGGTCCAGAGCCTACTCCAATTCCTCTTTACATTCCTCCTTACCAAAATGCAAGAATTCTATAAATCCTTTACTCTGTGCAAAAGCCACTTCTTTTTGCAGTGGATCAGTTTAAAATCATAAAATTGAGCTGCTGGAGAGTTAAGTGCATTATCATATGAACCTGTACAACCAGCCCTACACTGTTAAAATCACAACAGATGCAATGGATAATCTAAAAAAACCAAACCAACAAAAACCCCCAAACCTTCATCAGTGAGCTTGCTACCCAACCAAATTACTCAGTGTGTCTCCAGCAGACTGTCCCTGACACTCAGATGTGCTTTCTGAATAACCCCTTATGTACAGCAGCCATGACAGCTTTGCAAACCTACAGAACAGTATAAAGCTTGATCACAGGATCAGATTTAACTCCACATAAGCCATGCTACCTTGGCAGCAATAGATTAACTCAAATGAACATTCATTTTCTCCTCAAACACCAGCTGAAAAACCTTCACTTTCAACAATTTCATCTTTCTTTGCCTACAGAAAACACCCTTCTTGCTTTCAGCCTTCACAGAGAAATGGTGAGTGTTACACTCACTTCCTTGTGTATTCTGCAGCACTGAGGACAACTGAAGTGACACATGAAAGAAATGATGGATCACCCTACGAGCAAAGGGCACCCAAAATCCTTTGGGTGTAAAGCTACATAGACAGGAGGTAAGACACTGGGAGGTAACTCCACTACTGCCCTAGGTTTTCTTTATTTGGATGCTAATAAAAGTCCTGCCAACCTTGTGGTAACGGTTTGTATCTGGTATTGCAAGCAAGCAGTAGCAATACATGTGATCAAGCAGAGGTGACTCAGCTACTCACATGCTGATGATTCCAGCATTAGAACTGCCTGATCTCAGAAACAAGTATGCTGAACTTGCTGCAGAACACATTTCCTTTCCAAATTTCTCACACAGCTGATGCATATGCAGTCATGAGATTCACAGCACCCTTCCAAAACACACTGGTATGTAAGCCCACATTAAAGGTTTTCATCTGCTGAAAATAATTCCACAGTTGTGAACAGAACCAATTTTCATCAAATGGTATTTCTCAGCCAGGCACAATCAGTACATGCACTATCCTATGCAAATCCCATGTGCTTTTTCAGTCCTCTGAAACGAAGTTGTGCTGAGTACAGACAATCCCATACAATTAAATATTAAAACTGCTAGTTGATGACCAGTAGTACTGAAATCACTCTGTGCATTAGATGTTTCCAAACCATGAATATTAGAGCCAAGTACCTACAGGATGTGAAATAGGGAAATGCTCAACCTATCCATCCTGACTGAACTTAATTCTGAGGCAGTAATCCACACATGCAGTCATAGCAGGACTATTTCTGTCCACTTCATGAAGCAGAATTTTAAGCAGCTAAATTGCTATTAAAAAACCTCAAAAAACCAAAAGAGCCAAAACCAATAAAAAACCCACCAAAAAAAAAAAAAAAAAAGCACACACACACAAAAAAAAAAAAAAAAAACCCAAACCAATCAAACCACACCACTAACCAAAAAAACTCCCATCTAACAGGAAAAAGACACTGAAAAGGTATGTTCAGTACTGTTATTCCAAGTTCTGGTCCTGAAAATATACCCAAACAAATTAATTGCGAGGTAACCTCCATGTCTAGATGTCCATGTAGAGAAACCATTTCTTCCATATATTAGGCCTGAAAACAAGGCCACTTACCACACTGACAGCTGCCCTATTCCTTTTGGAATAAAAGTTACTTTTAAAAAGCCTATAAAATACACTACCTTGAAGCTAACATACTGCAGGTGATTGGAATGTCTCTTTATTATTTGCTTGATTAGTTCAGGGTGTGTAGTCCTCAGGTTCGATGTGGCTGGTTGATTCAGTTCAAACTCAAAGCACCTCCAGAGATCAGGCATATGAAACACCTGGTTCCAGCTCCTGCAGACCTGGGATGCATGAGCACGATCCAGAAGTGGCAAGTACTGGAACACCTGCAGGATAATGTCTTGGAGCAGGTTTGCCCAGTCAGGACTCTGCACAACTGTGCTTTTCTTCTCTACAACCTTGTGTCTCTTGGATTCTTTCTCAGTTGTGTCTTCAGATGAACTGCTGTTGGCCTCATTAGTTTTCCTTCCTCGTTTCATTCTACAGAAGTAATAAAAAAAAAAAAAAGAAATCTATCTTGTAAACGTAAAAGAGCTGAGAACAATATTAATAGAAAATTGTGGAGGTGAAAAAGGGTATTTTATACAATACCTTGGCAGGGTTTTTTTTCCAGCCATATATATGTAAAGGAAAAAAAACAAAACCCAAGTAACAAACCAAAATGGCAGTCCAGGAATAACATTATCATCTAAACTGATATCTTTAATATTACTTCTTTAATCATTAACAGTGCCAACCCATTTATAACAGTCACTCTCCTTTCAGTGTTTCATTTGTGTGTTTGAGAACACTTTGAACCTAATTTGTTTTAGTGTGTTGCTCATTATTACTCGACTCTAATGGAAGGATAATATTCTAAACAACTTTTTGAACACTGACATAAATATTGCTGCCTCAGTCCTATTTATTAGGAACAACACTTGAAACTGTAGAGATAAAAATCAAGCAAGGAAGTAAATAATTACTGTATGCATGCTTGCAGGCACTGCATATTGCAGATGTTGTATCAGACCAAATAATTTTTTATCTCAGAGAGGAAGTATATTTTCTTTTTAAATTTATTCATTTAAAATACATTACTTGAATAGGCATCTGTTTTAAATCAGTACCCTTAAAAATATATTTCATCAAATCCACTGGTGTGCTTTCATTTTTCCAGCTAACTAGTAAATAGGGATTACAGAAGATTTCCAGTAACAATCTGGAAGATTCAACCCACAAAAGAAATTTAGAGAAGGGCCAGAAAAACTTCTTTAAATTTGTATTAAATTCAGCAACCCTGAGGTAAAAGATTGTAGCATATGCTTTTTCCATAATGGCATCACTTAAACAATTGCTACCTTATATTACATTATTAGAGAGAGGGAAAAAAAACCCAAACCCTCTTACCACTACATATATCTGAAATAAATCTAGGGCTCACTGGGTTTTAATCCAAACATGTTCTTTTGTACATGCCATTTTACAGCTGAACTTGCCATGTAATCATTTATTTTTAAAAGCTTTAGTGTGATGCACATCATGTCCCAAAGGGCTCTGCTACCTCAAACTCAACCACAGTGTGCTCAATTCCAGTCTCCAAAGAGCTGAGAGAATCCAGGGTGGGGACATATAAAGCATCCCCAGCCTCCCTGATTTTTAGAAGATAAACAAGGACTTCATACACAGCAAAATCATCCTGATTTAACATTCAAGTACAATTACACGTCTAGGATTATAAGATGCCCAGTCCTTCTGGGATCTGAAAAGTTAAGTTTCCCTGCTATGTACAGTGACTAAGTTTACAAGGACTTCTTAAAACAAAATGCCAGCTAAAAATTACATTGTTCATAATCCAATGCATCTCAGATTATTTTCTCAAAGCCAGCACCTCCCTACCTATCTTTAAAAGGCTTTAATCCTAGCTACTCACATGACAGAAGCAAGCTATCACTTAAGGTCTAAAGCCACTCATAAGATGATGCAGACAGACCTGAACATATGGTCACAAAAGACTGATGAAGAAAATTTGTCTCAACTTTTTTCAACTCCCGTTTTTACTCCCAGCACACTTGGAGGCAAGCAGAGGATGGAAACAGTACTGGGCAAAAATCTCTAATTGCTTCCTGAGAACTGTTTTCCATGATTCAGTTCCTGTCTCTGGGACTATGCAGAACACAATTCCTGTGCTGGAACAAGCTTTCTGCCAGAGACAGAGTTCTGTTGCTGAGCCAGTGAAGAAAAGCAAGAAAACTGAACAGTGACTCAGAACCATCTGCAACTAACAAAAATATAAAGGAATTGGATTTTGCAACCATGAAACCGGAATTCAACTAAAATTAATCAAGAATTAATTGGCAAATCCACTGCAAGCCTGTCTTGTTTCTGTTAGAAATAATAACTCAGCATAATACAAGAACGATATTTGTAATAAGCTAGTCTGAAATGCAACCTTAGTTTAAGCTTTAGGCTAAACAGATATTTCAAACTAGGTTACAACGAGCATTCACCACAGGCAAGCTATTAACTTGCCAAATTTCAGGCTTGCCTGTTTGATGTCCAAGTCTTTCCAAAGCCATTGGAAAAAAGCTACACAAGGTACTGTTAGACTGGGCTCTCCAAGTCTTCCTTTACAGAGATCCTGTCTCATCTTTTACTAGCAAGGTAGTAAACCTGCACAAATGTTTCAGTTAGGTAGGCTACTTTTATCACTGCATTAAGATAGGGTTTGGGCGGTTTTTTCTCTCTTTTTTTACCCCTCTTTCAGAGAAGACCAGGAGGGAGCTGCCACTGACAAAACTGTATAAATTTTTCCTCTGGAAAAAAGGCCTCTGAGATGTGCCGATAGGATGACAGCTCTCAGTGTGCACCTCTGAGCTAACTGGGATGAGCTGTAAGTAGTTAATATACGCTAGCTAAAGACCAAAACCCACTGATGGAAGTTGTGGGATACTGTCCCACATTTTTACAAACTGCCAACTTAAAAAAATCAAAAAAAAGATAGACAGCACAGCTATCACTAGCGGTATACTGATGATGATTACTTCTTCCACGAAAATAAGAAGTTACATGTTCTGAATGTCATGACAACGCAAGGGATGGGGAAAAAAACACACCTTTCAAGACAACTTTTTTTGTTACTGACATCATGTAATTAAAAAGAGATTAAGCATAACCTTTCAAAAATATTTCCCTGGCAAACTTTTTCCAAAGAGGAAAAAAGTACTTCAGCTCAAGATTAAAAACCATTATTTTAAGAACTGCATGACTGTTTTGTCATCTAATTTTTAACCAGTTTGTTAATCTAATTTTTGGTTTTCACTTCAGAGCTTAAAGTATCAGAATAGTTTTTTAAAATGTAACTGCTTTCAACCTCTTCACATGCAAACAATAAAACAAATAGGAAATTTAAAAGAATGCATGTTTGCCTGCAGAAGTTTACAGAGCTATCTGAAAATATTTTATTTTTTTAAAGGCCACTTAAGAGAGTAAACCTTTCTGGATATTTAACATAAGAACAAGCAAATGCAATTATAAATTCAGTTCACTTTTCTCTGCCTATCCAGTAATTTAAAGATCTGAGCATTTGAAATCCAAGGCCAACTTTTCAACAAGGAAGACATGGATACAAAATTCCATGCTAGCAAATTACTGTATGAGTAAAACCTATTCTTCAAGGGATGATTGCTTATCACTTCTTAGCAACGCGTCAATCTCGCTTTTAACTCTCTCTGGCACACTCAGGACACACACGTCTCACTGTTTTTCAAATTGCTGCTATAACCAACTTTGCTTTAGAAGCTAAGATCTTGACAGAAAGGGAAAAAAACCCCCAAAAATACAAACCACCAAAAATACCCAACTCTACCGGGGCAGAGAGATGGGTGAAAGCCGCGGTACCTGATTCCTTAAGATTTTCCAAGCAAATTTCTCTACCTATTATAAGTACTTGTTTCTGAACTCCGCACCTGGGTGCAACCCACGCTATCTTGTTTGCAATAGTCATGTCCTAATCACACAGTTCAGTCACCGAGCAGGACGAGGAGGAGGAGGAGCAAAGCACGTGCTTCACATTGTTTTTATTGCCGAGTAAGGTGCAGCCAGAACGGCAGTTAAAAAAAAAAAATACAACCAAAACCAAACAAAACAAACTGCAGAGCTGTTTGCACCCGACTGATAACGCCTTCCCAAGAGCCTGCCCAACCGAGCTCGCTGTGCCTCACCCTCGCACAAAGGCTGTTCTAGGAACACCAGGAATGCGCTAAAGGGGAGCACGGGCTGAAAGAGGGGGCGACCCGGACACGGACCCAACCCCTCCCTGCCGCAAACAACCTGTTCCGCTGCACACAGCCAGGGTTTCACGATTTATTACAGTTATCGGTAATAGGGAAGGCTGCGAGGCAGCGACCCCCAAACACGACGGACTAGGAGTAAAGGATCGCTCGCTACTCCCCGAGAAGGCTCCCCTCAGGGTCGGCTCCTTACGGCCCAGCCCTGGCCGGAGGCGCGGGGCTCCGACAGCACGGCAGGCCCCGAGCTTGCCACCCACGATGCTCGGAGGCCGCTCCTGGGGCCTGGGACCCTCCGGATGGCCCCGCTCCGCCGCCGCCCGCCCCTTCCTGCCCCATCACCTGGCGGCTCCCTGCTGCACTTCGCATTAACCGGGGCTCGGGCCGCGCTGGCGCCTCCGCTCCGGCCACATCAGCTCTCTCCGCCAAAGCCGATCCCAGCGCCGCCTGCTCCGCCTGGCTGTTCGGTCCGCCTGGCCGTCCCGCCCGCGTCGCTGCTTCACTCCTTCCCTGCCTCGCTCTCTGTTTACTTCCAGCAGCGGAAGCGACGCGGATCAGCCAAAATGGCGGCGGGCGGGCGGGCGGGGAGGCGGCGGCCCCGCCCTCCCCTCAGCGCACCCCGCCCGCGGCGCCTCGGGGCGAGGAACGGCGCCAGCTCCGCCTGCCGCCGGCTCTGCGCCGCGCCTCAATGTGGGCTCCTCTGCCTCGGGTAGGGAGGGAGTGGTGAGGTCTAGAGACGTACCGGGGCTAATCCCACGATCAGTTAGGTTGGAAAAGACTTCCGACATCGACTCCAACCTATGATCGAACACCTCCATGTCAGCTACACCATGGCACTCAGTGCCTCCTCAGTGCCGCATCCAGTCTCTCCTTAAATGTCTCCAGGACTTGTGACTCCACCACCTCGCTGGGCGGCCCATTCCAATGCTCAGTCACCCTTTCTGTGAAGAAATTCCTCCTAATGTGAAACCTTAGCCTTCCCTGTCGCAGTTTATGACTATGTCATCTTGTCCTGTCACTGGTTACCCGGGAGAAGATGCCGACCCCGACCTGGCTACAACCTCCTTTCAAGGAGAGTTAGAAAGTGACAAGGTTACCCCCCTGACCCTCCCTTTCCTTCAGGCCGAACACCCCCAGCTTCCTTGGCTGCTCCTCCTAGGACTTGTGTTCCAAGCACTTCACCCTTGGCTGGACACACTCCAGCCCCTCAATGTCTTGGTTGTAGTGAGGGGCCCAGAACGGGACACAGCACTTGAGGTGCGGCCTCACCTGTGCCGTGCACGGGGGACAATCCCTGCCCTGGTCCTGCTGGCCACACTGCTGGGATACAACCAGGATGCCATTGGCCTTCTTGGCCACCTGGGCATGCTGAATATTGCCAGCAATGGAGCAGGATCTTCATCACCAGTACAGCCGGTTATGTTCTGTGATTTGAAAGCCCCGTGTGAGGCTGGCCTTAACGATAGATGTAACAGGGAAAGCAAACCACCAATGCATCCTGGGGCCGGCAGGCACTGGGAATGATGTGCTTGGGATGTTGCCAGGCAGAGAAGACAAAGTGATGTGTGACATTTCCCACGGGCTGCAAATGCCTTGTCATCATGTGTCCTTTGCTCATGTGGTACACTCCAATACACCTCATTTTTCAGCCCTGTATGTGTCCAAACTCTTTACAGTTGTTGAGATTCACAAAATTTAATTATTCATTTATTTCGAGTTATAGTAAATAAATTACTGCTCAAATTGTTATAATCCCAATCCCTGTCATTAAGTTTCTTGGAAACAGTATTTGTGATCCCGTGCTTACCCCGGTCTTAAAATGGCTTTGAAACATTCTTCAGTGGCCACTCAAATGTCACCTCCCTAAGATCTTTAAGAAGCACTTTATGGAAATACATTTCCTTGCATACTTTAAGTCTGGTTTTTGGTTTTTGGTTTGGTGTTTGGGTTTTGGTTTTGGGG
>VZSR01003803.1:35794203-35832912 GCA_013398615.1 Brachypodius melanocephalos
CATTTCAGAATGTTTTAAGCTGTTTACTAAAGCTCAGCCATTATAGTCCTGTATGCATATTTATGAATCTACATCCAGTCTTCAGCTTTTCAGGAAATGCAACAAAAATCTGGAAATAAAAGGTGAGTTATTACCTCACCTTGAGCAGATTAATGAGTATCCTAGACAACCTTGTAATAGCAAATATGTTACTGTATAATTTGCTCAGTTATATGAGACAGCCACATAAACCTTGGTAGATAATGTGTTTATGAATGAAGCCAATACTGTCAAGAAACCTGCAATAACTGTTTTGCCATCCTCATCTGGAAATGTTCAGTGTCTTCCATTCTCACTGCTTAGGAATTCCCATTTCAGTCCTTGTGTTCCAGTTCAGAGCTGGTTTCTAATGGTGGAAAGATAACAGCCTCTAATTACAGTCCTAGTAAAAACAAGTCATATTTGCAAGTATGTAACTTGCAAACTGCTGAAGATGTGGGAGACAAAGTCTGCCAAGACTGACTGCAAAGGCTGGAACTAGACCTGGGCCCAGTCTGTAGGGAGAAGGATCTATTTTTTATCAACAAATACAGAGCAAGCAGCTGCTCTTTCTCCTGGTCACCTCTCTTACTGTTTTAAGGCAGCATTACATACATTATCATGTGATGTGATGTGATGTGACTGAGCCATGTCACGTGAAGTCAGTAAAAATATATTTTCATCAAGATTTATGCTCTGATCCAATTCTGGTGTCTGCAGAAGAAAACCCCCAAACCCCCCCACCAAAAAAAAAAAAAAAACCAACCCAAACAAGCATCTTTTGACCAAAACAAATATTTTCTGAATTTGTGTAGAAGTCTTGGGAGATGTAACAGCTGCAATTTCATTATTTTAAAGGTAACATTACTTTAAAACCCTTACTTGCATTATCTGAGTTTCATTGTATTGACTTACTGGGAGGGACTTCTTACAGTGCCGAGCAGTTACAATTTGCTGCCTTATCTTCGGAGTAAACAAAGTTTGGCTCGTTGCCTCTGCCCTTCTTTGCTTTGTTGTAACCGCTTGTGTGAGTTTTAGGCACCCTTTTGTGCGTGTAGGAGAGAACAAGTGCAGAAAGAACTCCCGGCATCACACTGTTTGGCGACACAGCAGCTAAAATCAGCAAGAAAGGCAGCTGCAGCTCTGCCCTTGGGGCTGAACCAGGACATGGTGCAGAGCACTGACAAAAATGTCTGCAGTGTTTGTGGGCAAAGCACAGGAACCGGGGAGTTCATCAGAACTGAATGAAAGAAACCCTGCGGACAGCTGGTGGTGTGGGCTCCTGGTGACCCCCCAGGGCTGGCTCTGGTTTAGTGGCAGGCAAAGCCCTGCAGAGCTCTTGGACTCAGGTAGCTGGCACTGAGAGAGGTGGCAGCAGGTTAAGAAAGGGCCAAGTAGTAAAGGTTCAAAGAACATCCACAGGTCTGGGCTGGTCTGTGAAAGAGCCGCGTTGTTGCCAGCAGTGGCTGGGCACTTTGGAGCCTTAGTCAGGAACTTGGACACCTCTATCAGGTGTGTCTGCTTTCAGTAGTCTGCCTTACTAATCGCCTAACTAACAGCAGATGGGTTTTTGAGAGAGGAATATTTTAAATTATAAATTTTGATGCTTTTTTTGTGTATGCTTTCAGTATAACAGAAAAAGGCCAGGGCCTATGCTGAGCCCTGCTATGCAAAAATGAGACTATTGAGGAAACTGCTTTTTATTTTTCCAAAAATAAATCAGAAGTTTCCATTTATCTGGTGGGAGAGTCACTCACCTATAGCAGAGATGTGAAGCAGCCCTCACTGTCACCATGTGAAGATGAAGAACAGCCCAAAGACATAAAAGCCAAAAGAAAGCCAGTAAAATTGCAGTGTCTAACAGGGGATCTCACCATCTCAGGCTGAGGTTGTACATATACATCATTTCAGCTGGCAGACTGCCGGCCTGATGAAGCCACGGCAACGTTTCAAATGCCAGGTCTTGATTGTAAATGCTGCACCTCTTAGCACTGAGTCTCCTGTGCTGATTTTCTGATATTCGAGTAGCTCTGAAGCATTCCTGAAGCAAGCAGCTGTACTCCACCCTGATAAGTGTGGCTTGCATTTGGCTAGGATAAGAGCGTGGTGGGGAAAGTCACAGAAGCAGTTGGAAGAGAGTTAAGTAAACAGATTGCAGATCAGATCCAGCTATGATGAAAGTATGTCAGGCTTGCAGGGCATGAGTAGCCCACTCTGATTACACAAAAATAGAAGGTCTGAAAAATATGGAGAATATTAATGATGAGTACCAGCTGAAAGACCTGGTCTAGAATGTCTGTGACAATCTTAATTCTCAGCAGATTGTGCTGAAAAACAGAGGAAAGCTGAAGCTGTTCTGTATCAATGCCAAAAGAAGTGAATGCTTTTCAATAATGGATATCATTAGGGAAACCTCCTAGTTTTATTTTCTTAATATGTCTAACAGGAAGATTTTCTGTAGTGAGAAACTTTCTGATACTGTTAGAATGTGGTATTATGGACTGATAAAATAAATATAGTCTATCCATCACAAGCAAGAACTTGCAGAACAGGAGCTGTAACTCAAGTTTGTTTTTTTCGTGTTTTTTTGTTTGGTTTTTTTTTCTTTTTTTTTTTTTTTTTTTTTTTTTTTTACAGTAGCTGCAAATAAACTGGTCTTTAAACCAGTGGGCCTCAGTTTAAGGCCTCATGGTCACAGAAAAATAAAATTATAAAACTTAGGAGGAGTAACAGCAGGATAGAATGTTGCCTGCAACACAGGGTGATTACCTGGTGTTGTTGCTCATGGTTCAGTAGAAGCTGGAGATAATTATTTTAAAAGGTTCCTCACTGTCTAAATATTATTTCTGTCTCTAGAGTCTCCAGTCATTCTTTCCAGACGAATGGCTGCCATGGTTGCTTTCATGGGTAAAAGCTGTTGTACCACTCTATTTTGTCAGGTACTACAGTAAAATCTGCTGTTTGCTGGAGCCCCTCTTGGCCTTGGCTAGGGCTGCCATACAAAGGGGCAGAGTGGGCTGAGCTGTGCCCAGCAGCACAGACAGCACCTTATCTTTGCCACGGTGTGATCCATGGACAGAACAAGCCTGCTGGAAAGGGCAGTGCCAGCTCATTGATAGGTTGGTCTGGCAGCATCCTGGTAGAGGAGTTCTTTTCTTTACAAGAATTTTCCCTGTGCTTTGTGTGGCTCCTTGCAAATCAGTTCAGCTGACTCTGCCAGTGGGTGAGGAGTTAATATGATTAACAAGCCACAGGGGTAAAAACTCCCAAACAGACTTATTGCTAACAGGGTGCTGGCATTTAGATTGGCCTTGGTACCAAGGCATGGAAGGAAGGTACCTTATGTGTCATGGGAAATGTGTTTAGGACACCCTAAAGCTGTTTTTCAAACATGGCTTGTTTCTAAGTTTTGTATCCTAGCACTGGAGGCAAAACCCTGAAGTTATTCACCAGTTCCTTGAATTAGAGTGCTGAATGAACAGACACAAAGTCCTGCCAGTGGGCACCTGTTCATGAGAAAAGTCAAATTCAGTCAGCAGTAAGACACTTGGAGTGTGCCAAAATGTGGGATTTGCTTGGTGGGTGGTACATAGTTGTGCCCAGCCTCCATCAGGAGGGAAATAAAGATTTATGAATCCAGGCGATTCCACTAGGAGTATGGAAAAATCCAAAGATGTAGAAATAAAAACAACAATCTTATGAGTAACAACTGGAATGTTGTTGCTCAAATTCTGTTTGTATTGGAGAAAAGGGAGAGAGAGATGGATGCAAACCCAGCATATCATCTTACACACGTGATGCCCATTAGAGCAAAACCTGTGGGGAGTTGTGTTTACCCTGGAGCTTGGATCATCCCATTGCAATTACTGCTCCGTGACAGAGTTCACTGATACAACCTGCCCTTAGGCAAATGCTTTTAAAAAGCTGTTGTTCAGGTCCCTCAGCCAAGTTTCAAGTACCCTTGTTAGGAATTGACATTAGGATGGTGAGTTACTGCTAGTAGATCATACCCCATTCACACCAAACCTCCTGAATCTCTAGTTTAAAGTGATGTGACACTGCTGCCCACACGGCCACAGTGGAGTATGCATTCTCTTTGTGTGCCGGCATACTTAATGCCACCCTTCCTTCCTCTAAGGGCTGTTCTGGCAGAGTACATGGCAGAAGTGAGACCTAGGAATGGGACTGGCTAGAGTGGGAATGTTCTCCAGGGCAGCTGAGTGAGCAGAAAAATTAAACTGTGCAGGGGAGGATGTATACAGTCACATAGAGTAAAGGAATATTACTGAACAAACAGACAGGGAGGTGGAAACACTAGGTTAGCTGAGACTTAACAGGGGTTAAAGATACTCGAATCACCTGGGATGCAGAAATGAGTGGGAGTACAGAAGCAACGCCATGGATAGCACTATGTGTGCTGCTCAGTGGATGATCCAAAGCACTGCTTCAAGTGTCCATCCAAGGTTTGTGTCCAAATCCCTTTCAGGTGCACAGAAAGAAACTTGGTACATCCAAAGGGATTGTATTTCAATGAGCAGCTCAGAGACTGCATGAAACATTGAAGCAAGAGCAGAGAGCACCTCCTGAATCTCAAGAGACTGCAAGAGGTGGGTAGTACCTTAGAAAACTCCCTGAACCAGCTGGCAGGGGATATCTTTGGGTCATTGTCAATGACTCATAGTCCCCATTGCATCTGGCTGCTGTGTAATCAGTGTTGTTCTGTATTTGGCTTCATCTCTGTAGGAATAGCTGGTGATGTGGCAGATCCTGGAATCCTTGGCAGCACAAGCTTACTACCAGACCCCCTCAGTGAGAGTGGGGGCTGCGACCTTGTGCACCTTGGTTGAGGGACAAGGCATCTGCCCTGCAACCACTGCACTCTGGTACCTGCAATGTATGGCATGGCTTAACAAGAGGGCTGTGAGAAAGCCCTGCTGAGTTCTATCCTGGATGACTGGGTGGGCCTCAAGATCCCAAGCTAAGCCTCTGTCTAGGTGAAACATGAGCCTAGTAGGATGGAATCAGCAAAACCTGTTTTGTAAGGACCAAACTTATCATCACCATGATGGTGACATGTTAATTAGCTGTATCTTATTAACTTTTACTGTTCACATTGTGTTCAGTGGGTGGATACACCCATAAAAGTTTTTTTTTAAACTGATGATCCGAGGGCAAGCACTGAGCCTCACCTTGGCCAGGAGCTGAGTTTGGTATAAATTAGCTGAGCGTGGTGGGCTGTGGCAAACAGGGTGGTACAAACAAGAACTGACTATTTCCATTGCGTGGGCTGTGGATCAACAGCTGATAGAAAAACATGTGAGACTGCTGGAAAGGCATACAGCAATCTTATTGTGGACTGATCTGATTAGTGGCCTGTGCTGGCATCTGCTATAATCACTGGCAGAGATCGGCGTGGGGGGGATGCGGTGACGTGAATGTCTGAGACAGTGTGGGAGCAGCGTCCAAGGTTCAGCCATTGCGTGAGGAGCTGAGCTCTGAGCAAGAGCCTGATGTTCACACGTGGCCGTGCTGCCTCCCTGGAGTGGTCAGTTGTGCGTGAGAGAAACATTTCTGCAGTACTGCCTGTCCTTCACTCTATCAATTTTAAATAAATATGAAAAGTGTCACATCCTTTCCACACCATAATCTCAATTTCCTAAATTAATACTCATATTGATTTAAAGAGAAGGCTGAAAAATTAAAAAATAGAATTAAATTGTAAGGATGGTGCTACCCTCCAATTATCTAAAAATGACAATGGGTCAGACACCCAATACAGGCACAATCACTTCCCTGGTTCTGCTAGCCACACTATTTTTGAGACAGGCCAGAGGCCACTGGCTTTCTTGGCCACCTGGGCACTGCTGGTGGCAGTGTTGACCACCACCCCCAGGTCCTTTCCTGCTAGGCAGCTTTGCAGCCCTTCCCCCGCCTGTGGCACTGCATTGTTGTGACCCAAGTGCAGGATCCAGCACTTGGCCTGATGGAACTTTACACAATTGGCTGCAGCCCATGGATCCAGCCTGTCCTGATCCCTCAGCAGAGCTACAAGTGAATAAGATCAATTGTACTTCACAGGTGTGTGAACTGTTCAGAACTATTTCCAAGTGCAGATACATATGCTGCTGCTCTAGGTGAACCTGTGCAGCAGCGGGGATGGACAAGATGATCTCCAAAAGTCCCTTCCAACACGAACCTTTCTGTGATTCTGTGATTACAGATGTCTGAAGTTAGGCAAGATGGATCCCATGATTCCAGTCTGATCAAGACTGTCTGGTGTGGATGCCATCTACCAATATCTTAAATGTAAAAGGTAGTAACACTTTTCATCAGCTTCAAGACAAATGCTAGAAAGGGAGTTGAACACATCTAAGAAAAAAAATCCAAAGAGAAAATCTTATAGAAAGAATATATAACTTGAAGTTATATTTTGCACTCATTATGCAGGTGCAGACGACTTAGGACTCCTATGAAATTAACATTTTGAAATTCAAAAAGCTGTTTGTCCTAAAAGTGGAGTGATTAGGAGTCTTCAGTAAAATAAAATTGATTAAAAATAATTTAACATGCAGTCTTCTTTTGTGTTTTAAAACACTGTTGGTAACTGAAATGGAAATACAATTCTTCATATGAATGCTAGCACACACATCCAACTTTTCTGTTGGGAAATGGAGCAGTGCTTTTCATGTCTTAAGTACTTCCATAACCACCAGTTTACCCAAAAAACTTTCCTACCTTTGTTCAAGAGTCTGCTGAAATAATTAAAGGACACCTCTCTTCTTCCCCTTCCCTCCCACTCCCACTCTGTTTTAAAAGTGGAAAATGGAGGCTTACACATTTGTTAGACTTTCACTGTATAAAAATGTACAGTGGCTTTATTGACATGTACATTCCATTATGTTTACAGCTGCAAGATATGAGGCACACTCAGTATTGCACTTCATTAAAAGTTCAGGCTCAAACATAACCCAGAAGTTTAAATGAAACTGCTGTTGTAATTTAATATTTCTTATACAGGACAAACATTGATACCTTTATATACAGTGTGATACTTGTTACATTTATGCCTTCCTAACACATTTTTTTTATAACAGTCTAGGAAATAAACCAGAATATTCCTCTTTCCCATCCCCACTTGTGATGCGTTACAATTGTACAAGATTACAAAAAGTCAGTATACAATAATCAATATTTTTTTCTTTCTTCTGAAAGCCAGCATCATTCATAGTCCACAGACACACAGATCCTTTAATAACAATTGTTTATTTGTAAATGTCCAATGTTTCCTAGCCGATGACTGTAATGGCCACATGCAAACACCTCACAAATTTTGATGTCTCGGTTCAAAAAATGTCAATATCTCACAGCAAGAATTATGTACATGGTATTTGGCATCCTTCTTGCACTGTAAATTGTTCCTTTTACCTGGGTTATGGAATGGTCCCATCCTCATCCCAGCTGGACTTTGTTTTCAGGACACTTGAGGGATGAGGGCACCTGTTTTGCTCTGGTTAAAAAAATGCTAGTCTAAAAAGTGTGAGCATTTCTGCAAACCCCACAACCCAGAGCAAATTCTTCACCAGTGGGTGGATGGACAACATGAAGTGGACATTCTGTTCCTTCAAGTTGTTTACCTTTGGGACCTACAGTGAATTTAAGGATGAGGGGACAAAAAAAATAGATTAATGCTTGCAGACAATGCAAACAAACATATATTACATTTCCTCAAAAACAACCCAAACTAAGTGAAGGTAATACATCTTGTTCAAATGTTGAACTGGTATTTGAAGAGGAAAAATAAAGATCAAACTGCCATGTAATTGAACCCAATCAAATTAAAATTAAAAAAGGCAAGATGCTTATAGAGAGTCACTTAAGGAAGTTTTATCTCATTAATACTGTGGAAGAAATTGGCATAAGTGAAGAGAAAAATTGATAATAATGAATGAGAATTATATTCTACAGTAAACAATAATTCTAAGGTTATAGCAGGAATTGTAATTTGTTTACTTATTTTATGTAAATATCTTAACCAAAAGATCACTCTTTTTACCCTCAATCATTTACTAATATCCAATCGATATACAGCACATGAACTTAGTAACTAAGGCATTGGGGTAACAGTTTGCAGATATTGGCTACCTAAGTACAGATATATCACTTAACAATGTGTTAATTTTGTCAATATACAGTTTTACACATCATTCTACATCTGGAGTCTGATCTGGTACAGGGAAATTGAAATGTCTTTCTCTATCAAAGCTGCTAATGTTTAAATGATCAGTACAATGACATTGCCAGAAAACGAAAGAAATATCACCAAGAAAAGCTAATATAAATTAGAACTTGTTACTTATTTCAGAATTCAGTGTGATAAATTTGCTTGGTCAAAGTCCTACCTGCAGGACAGTGTGGGAGCTCTTCTTTAGGGATGCTTGTCATTCTTTGGAAATCATCATGGCAAGCATTGCAAAAATGCGTTGTCCCAAAACAGAAAAAAACAGCAACTGAACAGCAGTAGCGGCATTTGTATTCTAAGAAATCCGTACCATGTTTGGGACACATCTGAACAAAGGAAAGCAAACACCAGTCAATGAAGTAGCCATCTTCTAACAATCCCACAACTCACTTCTACATTCTGTGGAATATAATAATAGTATACAAGATTGTACAATACATGTAATTACAAATGACTGTGAATTATTGTACAGCTCAGGTACTCAGAGTTTCAGAATGAACTAAAAACATCACAGAAGTTATTTACCCACCTGAGCCCTTGAAACATCAGAGCATGCACCACAAATAAGCTCTCTTGGATCATAATCATCTCCTTGTCCAGCCTCGGCATCACAACGAGCTTCACCACCAAAATATGCCTTAATTGCATATAGAAATGATTGGATGTTAAACCAGAGACAATTATTCTTTTAACTATTCTTTTCAGTTTAACCAATTCCATTTGTAAGGGGAATATGATGACTGACTGCCATTTCAGTGGCCTCCACTATTCTGATCTCTCTCGACTCTGCCTGTAGGTATGTGGTTTTGAGGTGACTGTAAGGCTTTTGGAACAGTATTTGGATGCTCTATGAACCCTATGTCAGAAGTAAGTAGCAGCTTGAGGTGAATAGGTACTGAAGGAAGCAGGTACTGCATCTTCTTGTAAGTGGCCATTGACTCAAGGTGCTTTTGAAATACAAAATATTTCATTTTGCTCTGTATACACACTTCAGTTTTACTAGTTAAGATACTATGTACATCTCATTAGCCCAACACTTGATTTTTTACATTATGATTCTATAAACAACATCTTTTCCTGCTTTTCTGCTCCCTACAGAATACATTAAACATATGTTCTGTTTTAAGAAACTACTTTTGAAATGGTAACATACATTTAATAAATAACAGCATACCTTTTTGCACTTGTAGCAAACATAATAAGCGTATCTGTTCATAGCATAGCCAGCTGGGTCATTATAAAATCTAACACCCGGTGTTGTGATGGCCTCACTCTTGTGCAATCCTTCATACTCCAATCTCATTAGTGCTTTTCTCCTTACATCTTCATAGAGTTCTTTGATTGGATCAAGCAAATCCTTTAATACTGTGTGATTGATTTTGTTCTGAAATAAAAAAACCCACTGATTAAAGTATCTTGCATCTTCATTCCAAGAGCTATGATAATTTGTGTTATGGTCAGGCACAAATAGCATGATAGATGTCATAAAAACATTTGGGCCCAGGCAATGGAGATTTCAAAAAATGGCTGATATAGAATGCACTCTATTTGCTGCAAAAATAGTATCTAGGAGTGCTTTTTCTATGGCCTGTTGTGATATGGGAACATCAACCCTTCCAGAAGATCAACAGCCAGGGAGGTGGTGAAGAGTATATGAAATACTCACCACAGCACAGGAATATTTGTATATTTTCTGTATTTTTGGTCCTTTTTGGCTTACTGCTCAGCAATTAAGCATAATGACTGACAGTCCACTATGGCAGCTCTTTATCAATTAGTGACCATGAGCTACTGTCATAAATTACCACAACACAACATGACAGAAGAACCACAGCATGCAGAATGGCCGACCATTCCCAAATTTCAGATTCTTACAGTGGGGTAAGGTGCTCTTCTTTCCAGCATCTATCATATGCTTTTGCTTACAGCAATTTAAATTTTATAGAGTACAAGAGGAATTGTTAGTAACTTAGCTGAACTAAGTACATGCATTCTTTGGCTCTGCCATCACAATGAAAAGCAAAGCAGCTTTAAAAATAGTAAAATGGAGACTTCCTGCTTCAAGATAGCATGTTTTAAGATTACTTCTTCCCCTCCCCACCATCACCAAATACTGGGAATTTGCAAGCTGATGGTGGTAGGAATAAAACAATATTGAGACAATTTCTGGACTATGCTTTCTTTTTAAGAGGACACCTCCAGGAACAGTAGGAGAAGGTAAAGAGATGCATCAATGCTAGTCTTTCTATAGCAACATGTGGAATAAAGGAAACAAGTAATGTATAACTCATTTATACTGTAATAAGTAATACAGTATTAACAAAACAAAACATAAAAAAAAGGAAAAGCAAAGTATCAGGTAAGTTGCTTGACTTAGGCAGGCACACAGCTCATTTACCTTGCAAATTGGGCAGGACATAAACCCAAAAGTTATCCTTGGCCCAAGCCACCTGTTTTCTAGTACTCGTTGACAGCATTGCAAATGGAAAACATGGCTGCAGTCCAGCTTTAGAAAAGAGTAAGCGAATATTGAAATTATTTTAACCACTGAAGTAAAAGTAGTTATTTGCATTTAAGTGGCAACATATATCAGTTCCAATATTAATTTATTTAAAATCCTAGAAGACCCCTGTTTTCTTCTTAGCAATGAGAAAGAACATAAAATGGGCATTAAAATCATAACCATTCAAAGATCACCTATATATGTATGAAATACATGTGAATTATATCCACTAGTTATCTCAGTTGTTTTTCTCCTTTATAAAATACTACATAATTTAATAAGGTAGACATAGCAAACTAAATCGATCCAATCTGCTTTCTTGAAATAGAATGCCAGACAAAAAGAAAGTTTTCTAAGTAGCTTAACTATTGTTATCATGTCTGTTCTCAAATTTTGAAGAGCATAATTTGAAAGACTTTATGTTTTCACTTCCTTCATACTACACATTACAATCATGATAGTAATCTCTTAAAAGAGGAAACAAATCAACAAGCAAAAAACCTGGATAGCTGGTGCTGCTGAAAGTGCTTCAGTAAAGCAGATCATGCACATGTCATCAGCATCTTGTTTAAGAGTTGTGGCATTTTTATCACAGCCATGCAGGCAGGGCAAACAGTGCTCTTCATTCTTGACGCCTCCACAGGGGTGACCACAGGGGTGCGTCTTGCTGCAGGCAATCTTAGCATACTCCTAAACAAATTTAAAGTAAAGAGTAAATCATCTTTTCCCCTTGACTGAGTGTTCTGACAGTGTTAATTTTTGAAGGGCTGCTGGTTTGTGCAATAAACTGAGATGGAAGAATCATGATTTATAGTCTGCTGCTGCCTCAGGTACTTGGGAAAAGCTGAATATTGTGTACTTGAAATAACAATGTTTCCTTTGTTTACCTGCATTGCTCCTGAATGCAAATGGCTTAATGAAACAATAATTTAAAACTTTCAGTAGAAAGAGAACTGTTCTTTGATCCTCTGTGTGCTTTTTATATATTGAGTGCCTCCTGCATAAACATTGCTGAGCCTGTATTAACAGCCTTTAAGATATCTGCAGATTTTGGAGAAGTTTCAAGTTACCCACTCTTAAGAATACATTATAAGCTAATCATTAATTGGCATAAAGCAATTTTACATGGAAATGGATTTTTAACCACCTCTAATTCCCATCCCTAATAAATAGAAAACTTATTAAAGTTACCCAGAAGCTAACAACAAATTGAACAGAATTTAAGTAGCATTATGTTTTCATTGGCTGAGAGAGAAAAGAAGATGGCCAATTTGCTTCACTTAGACAGAAATAAGTAAGGTGAGGTAAGAAACTGGTTATGATTTGCCTCTCTGCCAACTGCACCCACTGTAGGGCACAGAAACACTCAGGACACTTGGACACAGATGACAAACCTGGCCAAATCTTAAATATTCTACACTCAACATAACACACAGACTGTTAAGCAAACACTTTTTATCGAGTCTTCCCGTACATTTGACTTTAAAAGTGTGTATTTTACTTTATAATTGCAAGGCTGTTTTGAAAACCTGAGATACTTTTGAAGATAATAATGAGACTACCCAGTATGTTAGTTGACTATTAGTGTTTGTAGTCTGTAACTGAAATAAACATTTGCAAACTCTGAAGTATTTGAAGTCAGTATTAGGATTTTTTCATATGACAGATCTGATTTAAAATTGACCACAGGGATAAACAAAGTTTATTCAAAATAAGAAGCCCATTTCATCCTATGATCTCTTGTGTTTATGTAATTAGTGATGACTGATACTTGCTAATACACACCTGGCAGTCTGTATCAGAACAAACACTTCCCACTGCTGATAATTCTGTTCCACTCCTACATCCACAGAACCGACATGCTTCAGAACTGCTGGTGGTCGGTTTGCCTACAGCCACCAAAGAGAACAAAACCAAAAATGTTCTAATGAAACACAAGGGACTGATACTCTATCAGACATCAAAGCAGCAGTCACAGAAAACAACCAGAAATCCAATGATTCTTATCAGCTAAACTATTCTACTTTTATTAGCAAACATTTAAAAGCATTGCCCTAAAGCAGGTGAAAACCACAATAATCAGGATAAAGAGCGAGGAGTAACAGTTGTGTTTTACCTGTCTGTTCTCTAAACTCCACCATAGCCTTCATAGTTTTAGAATCTGCTAACGCCATCAGCCAGAAAAGTTTTGTCCTACCACAGCCCTCATGGAGATCAACTTTGATAGCTTCTTCTTCTTCTTTGAACACCTGTCAAGTTAACCAAACAGATACTAAATAGCATGTTTAGTTAGAGCATGGACATGTCTGTTATTTTTGTCACTGTCTCTTTGGATTTACACCAGGCATTTTATAGATTCTGTGAAGATTGTCTACTGCAAGCTGGTTTTCTTTTTTATGTTCCATAACTTGTACATATTGCAGATATGCAGGATAAAGGTTTCATGTTTTCAGAAGTAAAAATGAAAAAAATTAACTCTTGATCTAACATGGCAGCAAAACAATAGTGAAGCAATGCTAAGAATAGAGCAGCACATTTTTTTCTCATTTAATAAATACAGAGCTTGGACTTCATGATTCCTACGCAACACATCTAATAGGCCACAGAATATTAAAAGCACAAGATATCACCAGAAATATCTTCACATAACCATGCTAGTAGCTTATCAAAGCAACATTGAGAATTAGGGCCTTAGTAACATGTACTATAGAATAACAACTATAGAAGTGTGTAATATTAATATTTCTGACTTTCATATAAACACAGTGGATACTTCCGGCTACAATGAGGAAAATACAAAGTTTTTGCAAAATTAAAAAAAACTGCGTGAGATCCTTAGGGAATTTCATGCAGTCTCTTCTTTTGCTCTTTTCCCAAGCTTTGAAGGCAGTTCTGTTTGCATTTGTTTCACCTGCAATGCAATAGAAGTTAGAATTTTCCCAGGTATGGAAGTATACAACTCACTTTAGTTCTTACTAGAATCAGAAAGAAAACCCCTAACTGCTTCACAAAGTATTCACATAAGCACATCTGAGTAACTTACAGGCTGTTCTTTCTGGAGGGGAGAGAAAATACATTGAAGAGGTATGTATGACTGAAGTCGGACAAAGAACAGGAAGCAAACAGAAAACTGAACAGAGGGAACAAGACAGAATTAAAATTGAATTTGAGAGGCTTAACATGTGAGATGTAAAGGTAAAAGTGGTGAATAAAGAGCAGAAGTTTAAACATGCTTTTATAAGTAAATAGGAAAATCTGGTAAGTAGCTATTTTGGACAGATAAAAGGAAAAATGTGAGGTTTTCTATGAGATAAGAACTTACTTTTTATCAACTGTAATCTGAACAGGCTATATAGGAGAAATCAGAAAAATGAATGAGACTAGACTGTGCTGTGCCATGACAGAAGAGCAGACATAACATGATCTTCTTAGGATGAAGAAGTGGGAAAACTTCAAAGGGGATTGCAAAGACTCTGGCTAAGAAATACAAGGTAATAGACACACATGGAAGTGCCAGGCTGAGACTACACTGCAAATGCTGTGGCACCAGAGAGGAGACTTTGATTGCAGAGGTAACTCAGTACCAAAGGTCTGATGTTTACATCACATGTGCTCTAGACCAGCTGATCCCTTGCACTGAAATGACCATTAGCAGTGTGTCTCTGCATCTGTCTTTTGATTTGCTTTTAGTTTCACCTGACGACAATCCAGTTCATGCACTCCAAGACTGCTAAATAACAGAAAACACTGTACTTACTTTAAGGAGATATGATCATCTCCTTTAAAAGCCCATTCCTGAACATAACTAAAAAGTTAATATAGACGCATTGTAGAAGAGGGAGAAGAGGACTGAGTTTCACTGGAGTAACTATTAATGACATCTATTATTTTAATCTTTGTACAAATACAAGTAGTCAGAGGGAAAGGGGAAAATAAAGGTTCACAAAAAAACACAAATGAGAAATAGTGGCAGGAAAGAGGAAATCTTCAATAGTTCCAGAAGTAAAGGCATCTTCAACATTAATTTCAATGACAAAAAGAAAAAAATCCAAAGAAAATTAGTAGTTTCAAATTTAGAGATAAAAAGGATAAAAGAATACCACAGAAGAATACCAATTAGCAGAGTACTCAGCAAGTTATAAAAACTCGTATCTAGTCAAAGTTTCAATCCTAAAAACAAGCCCAAAGGAAGTCAGGAGATTTTCAAGCTTATGGATGGGGCAACATTATCTGTGAAAATACAGTGAAAGCTAGAAGAATATTGAAAAATAAGAGTTCCTCATAGGGGAACCAGTAGGAATATTTGCTGTCAAATCATCTTCTTGGATATTAAGAAGGAATACACATACATTAGAAATGAAGGGGTTCACAAGCACTGACTCATATGACAGAGGTAGTAAAGGAGGTAAAATTTAACAGGAATGAAGAACCAACATATACTTAAGATGGTCTATGCAGCTTATAAATTCTCCTAAAAAAGCATTCATAAGCAATGTTAAACAAGAGAAAAAAAAGCTGATGTAGCGTAAGAACTAGAATTAGGAACTGCTGCAAGATTTTCTAGTCTTTCTAAAAGGTAAAGGACACAGGAATGCAACCAAAAACAACTAAAGAGAATTAACTGTTAACTATCCCATCTCCCAAATAAATAACACCCTTTTCAGATTCAGTCTCTGCTACTATCTTTTGGTAATATTTTATCTGGGGAGATGCACACAATGATGCAGTGCAGACAACACAGGGCCATGCACTCTACCTGTCTCTGGTGAGTTTTTGTTCGCCGATGGAGGTGAAGGAATCGGTCACAGTCTGTGCACAAATTCCCACAGACATTACATAAAATGATTGCAGCAGTTTCACCATCATCATGGTTGTCACACATTGGCTGAGAAAAAAAAAAAAAAAAAGAAATAATTCCTCTATTGTCCTTCACTTTCTTTCAGCATCTGTTTTTATACTCGCCTCAGTCACACACCTCACACCTCCAATTTATAAAAGTGGATAAAAAGCTTGTTTGGACTATTAATGCTATCTTTAAAATAATCAGTATTTAAACAATTATTCTTTGACACAAACCCCCTCAGTTTATGACATCAGTTTTTCTGATACTCTTCATCTCATATATCGTGTGATGCACCAAAAATGTGGTTTTCAACAATACAGTTGAGACATTGCTTTCAACTAGTCTGAGAAGAGGTTTATGAGGTTATGGGCATGTTAACAGGAAAGTTCAGAGATATGAGTACTCAGGTCAGTCAACAGGCATGATATTTACCCTTCATTACTTTGATATGGTATGTTTACTCTTTTCAAACATCTAAACAAAGCTGTAGGTCATCCATACCTCAGAGACAGTATGGTTGAATAACAAACTTCAAAATTCATCATAAAATTAAGTTGCTCTACTGATAGATTTTTTTTTAAATTCAGCAGGGTTCTACTTTGCAATTCAAAATATCCCCACAAACAGACTTCAACAACTGATTATGACTGCCCATGTCTGAGAACAAGCTTCCATTTTAATACCAAAACACATGGTTTTCATGATACTCTCATGCAACTTAGAACAGAGTTCTTTCAAAGCAATTCTAGTAGGGAGACACACAGTTCACTTCAGCACTTGAATATCCTGATGTGAAACAGGACTGGGGAATATCAGGCTGGGATCAGCAGCTTGAATACCTGCTTGACAATGTCTTGGCTGCTCCTCTGACATCGCCAAGACCCTTGACTTTTTTAATCATCTCAGAAACCTCTGTCTGCTTCCTTCTCATCAGTTTTATTCCTTGCTGCTGCTGCAGCTCTATGCCTCCTGTATTCTGTTTCTACCTACACTAAACTGCTTTGGATGCTTCTTTGCTCTAACTATGCTTGATTGCCACTGCACACTGTTCTCTTGCTTCCCACAGAGCTCCACCTAACCAAAATACACAGAGACCAGCTTCATTACTGTGGTCTTTCTAAAATGGTATTAAAAAATCACAAGCTTTTTGTCACACTGAAAAGTACAGGCATTTTTGTCAACTGAAAAGTATGGACAGAGTCATATTCCAGGTCATATCTGTAAATCCTCTGAGTCAATGGTAGTTTTACTAAATTCAGTTAGAAGGAGTTTCTCCCTGGGGTAATCATTCTCTAGTAAGATGGGGAAGAGGAAGCTAAATTACAGAGAAGTAGTTACTGAGTAACACAAAAGAATTGATTTTAGTTCATGACAGGGGATAAGACAGAAGGAAAAAGCTCTGATAGAGGGTGCTGTATAAACTGAGTCAATCTACTAAAAACTCATCCCACAGGTGATAGGAAGGCCTTGTTCCATCCTGAATACTGGTAGAATTGCAACATTACTGTTTTAAGTTGGAATTTCTGTTTTCTGAGCAGTGTTTATCTAGAGTACAAAAACTTCAAATATGTATAAACAACTCCCACTGGGATGGAAAAAAGGGGAAAAATGCCAAGTTTACCATTCTCTATCATTATTCTAAATTCTTTGATTAGTGAATAAATAAAAAACCCCACAAAACTGTATGATTTTCAGTCTCACCATCTGTTTCTGCTGCCCGTCCTTTCCCATCCATCTTCCTGAGGATAGTCTATCAACATGATCCTGATCAAGTACACAAAGGGATGCTAAGGCCAGCCACAGCTATTAAAAGGCAAGGTAGAATTAAATGTCTCAGACATATTAAAATCAAACCAAATACTGAAGAGATAAAATTTGTCAGATTAGAATGTCACCAATACCTGCAAACTCTATTATTGTTAGCTGAAACCTGTTCATATAATGCAAGTTTATTTTCCAAAAGAAGTCAGGAACATCATAAAATTTATTTAACTTTTGGGAACTACCTTGTTTCTTTCATGTTTGTCACTTTATGGTTATAAATACAGTAGTCAGCACACAGAAAAGAAAAAGTGGAGAAAGATCAACCAAAATACATTATGAAGAAATATGACAAATACAGACTTGCACATTGCTCCCAAACATTGCAGGCTTTGGGGAAGAAGAAATTCAAGGACACAGACTAATAAAAATAAAACCAACCCCAAAAACAACTACCCAAAAACTTCAGCTCAGTGAGACTGGTTTCCCTGTTCCCTCCTCACTGCATAAGGCAATTTGCATTATCCAGAAAAGGTAACTGAGCTAACTAGTCAAAGGAAGCTTTTCTCTCTTCTTCTCCACTGACTACAGTGAAATCCTGAACAGATGAGCTACATGAGGATAATTTCTCAGTGCAAACAAAACTGAAAGGCACTTGACAGCTGCTTTTTCGAACAATCTTTAATCAAACATTTGATCTGAATAAAACTGCTTTTGTTGAGAAACTTTACTGGACTCTCCCCATAACCCGTATCTCCAAGACAGAACTACACTCAGTCACAGCAGCAGCTGGGCTGACATTCAGGGCTCCTCTAAGACCTGATTACACTCATATGACGACAGCAGAAGCCAGTGGTAGTCCGAGACTGTGTCCTCCAGAAAGCAGAGACCATATGAGTAACAAAAATGATGTAAAGAACAACTGGTACAGCCTTTTAAGCTAAAATCTGTACTTCCTATGACAGCAGAAATGTCATAATTTACAAACATGCTTTTCATCTTATTTCAAGAAATCTGTTCAGGTTAAAGTAGTCTTTAGTTTCTATAAAAGATTCACAAAGTAAAGACTAAGAAAAGAAAACCACCAGGTTACACCATGTCAGTAATAAAGGGCTCAGCAAATATTTTTTGAGACAAACACGTGAAGCTTAACTTAATTGTCCTAGAGAACATCTGTTGGAGTTTTCATAATAGCCTTGAGATGTGTCAGCTGATTACCTAGAAGTCAAACCACTTATAATAATTGCTTGGAGAGCTGAAAGAAGACAGCTGATACATATTGTGCAATTTTCCAAACAGATATCTCAGATTTAGTGTAAGGCAAGTGTGACAAAATTCAAGCAGAATTATTTAAAGAATAAACCCCAAATGTATGCAGACATCACACTTACTCTTCATTACTTCTGACATTCCCAAGATGCACATTTAATTCTAATTCAGTTTTGACTTGAGTATTTCTGACATATAAGAAGGTTCTTGAATGGGCTTCTACTGAAAATTTACAATGAATTAATGCTAAGTTTGGTGAAGTTCTTACTCTGGTTGTTGCAATGCACCTCACAGGTGATCTGTACTCTTCTTCCATTTTGGTCAGAGCTATGATGGTTTCAGCAATAGCATTCTTTGTCACACGTGACCAAGCTTCTGACAGATGACCCTGTTAAAGAGGAAACTCAATTTATTACAGCTTTTATTAAGAGCAACCAAAATTGTAATTAGAACAGGTACAAAACATTAGGCTAGTATCTAAAGTTAGAACAGAAAAGAGGAAATTGGGGATGACTTTGATAAATCAGAGTTTTCACACAACTATTTGTGTTGGAAGTGATCCTCAAGATCATGTAGTTCCAACACCCTTGCCATGGACAGGGACACCTTCCACTAGACCAGGCTCCTCAAAGCCCCATCCAACTTGGCCTTGATTTTCAAATCAGACAAATCTGGTAAAAATTAGCCCTCAAATACTGAGATTACTGATTGAGGTTGTCTCTGAATAACTACTAGAATAATTAACTTGGAATAGGTAGAGGGCATATGATTTGAAGAATGAAAAGTCCTTTTCCTAAAGTGTCCCCCATCCCTTCTGGAGAAACAGAGATGCAGAGCTGGAACATGGATAACTGACTGTGACCAGCACACAGATCACAGTGGGTTCCTAGAAAAATTGGCTTCACATGCCTAGCTCAGCCTCCTGAATAGACTCCACAGTTCCTGTATTAGAAAGAAATAAAGAGGAGTATGCAGCAAACATGAGAACCACAGCATACTTTCCAGTCTCTTAACATTCTGAGCCGTGACACTGACTCATACCCTCAAGTTTCTGATTCAAGTTTCTGCTGCATCCTTCAATTCTTAACATTATCTCTAAAGTCCTAAACTTCATGCTGAAGGTGACACATAATTGAGATTCAGTGGACTCTAAAAAGGAAGCTGTAGTGACTAACTCAGATCCAGGTACCTGCACATTGCAAATGGTGAAAAGGTTATGTGAATCACATTTGGAACTGTTATGAAGAGGACAGTTAGACTGATGCCACCCTGCTAATAATTAGCAGCTTCAGAAAGCCTCCAAAAAAAGTTTTCCAACACAGACAGACTTTATTTGTAGCTCTTATCAATTGTGAGATTCTACAATCTCATAGTCAGAATCAACAGTAGCAATCACAGAGAACTCCCATCCAATTTCAGCAATTTTGAGAAGGAATCTCCCTAATCTAAGCACAATGAATGGTTTAGAAAATAGGACTCCCATCCTGAAGATACTAAAAACCTTTCAAAGGGTATTCACAGAGGAAAATCTGGGTCATTTAGATCATCTCATTGAAACAGGTGCAGAATTAAGGAAAACAAAAACAACCTCCAACCTAAATTTCTTTCCCAAAAACATATATAAACCTTTTTTTCTTTTGCCAGTATTGTTTCTGGGAAATAACTGATTACCTTTTCACCAATTTTTCTGCCAAAAAAACTATCTGAAGCAGAACTACAGAAAATTTAAGCCCAGATAAATAAAGTAGTAAGTAACTGTAAGTGTACATTTCAGTGACTGAAAGAAGTCAATCTCAACAATAAAATCCATGCAGTAAGCTTACATACATACATGAAAACAATGGTATTATTTTATTTCACAGGTAAATTTTAATTTTCAATTGAAGTTCTGAGTGCTCAAGATTTAAAAATTAAACTTTAAAGTTCATGTTAGAAAATGACCCACAATTATTGTTTACCTCTTAAATTTCTAGTATAAGCAACTTATTAAAAAGTTTATTTCAAAACTGGATTTCTATTTAGCAGAATCAGAATTCAGTTGCTGCTGCTCTTAACCCTAGACTCTATCCAGAAAACTGTATGGGTTTTTGGGTTTTTTTTTGAGACCACATTTAATAGCTCAATCTGATACTAACTGTAACAAAAGTAATAAAAAATGTACTTTTCATTCTCAGAAATATTTGAATATCATCCACATTTATAGGACAGAAACTCACTGCTGCCATGTCTTTAATGAGTTTAATGATGATCTCTGAAATCTGTGTAGGTGTTGACCCCTTCATCCACCAGTGACTTTCACCTCGCCGAATATAGCTGCAAAGGATAAATGGTAAGAGATTAAATAAACTCAAATAATTAGTATTGCCATTATATTGTCAGTATTTGTCAAAATCCAGCACAAAGGAATAGTGTACATACTCAGCATACAGTAGGTAGTAGTTTGTTACGTATTTTTGAACAAACCTGGAATTGAAGATCATTGGAAGTGTGACTGTAGTAACTCCTTTGCCTGCAGTAGTGCCAGCTGTACCTGTGATAGTAGTTCCTTTGGCTTTTAGCTGTACAGTGAGAGCTTTGGCAATGCATCCCAAAAACATGTCCAAGATACCTAGTTTGTTCCAATCTCCTTTTTCTGTTGAATGAATTATATCACTTATATCTGCTGGTGGAAGAGACTTCACCCCTATAATACTTGCCAGGCGACTGGGGGTTACTTCAGGCAAAACACGCCTCAGTAATGATGTTACCTGGAGGAAAAAAAAAAAAAAACAGACCACCACAATTCTTATCAAGACAGCTGGAGTTTTCAAGAAAAATCAAATAAAGTCCTCCTTCAAAATTATTTCAGTTAGAAGGACTCAATCTAATTGCTGTAGATAATTATTCCTGTAAGAAATCCTGCAGTATTTCTGTCTTATGATGAAGTGTTTATTAATTTAAGCAGCGAGACAAGGCCAAAGAGTCTAACACTGATCTCACTCAAACAGTACTTAGTCTCCACTTAATAACAAAATTATGTTTGGTATTGGACTTAGGGTAACAGTGATACAGAAGCTTGTACAACTCAGATTTGCTTGCATGGTACAGACATGTCACCCACTTTATATGCATTATTGAGATGTCAGAAATTGTGGTAGAACTGTTAGACACTTTAGACTTCTGGAAACAAAGTACTTGCCTAAGGTACTGAGAACTATAATACTCTTTCCAATTCCTTTATTTTTCCTTTTGATAGTCTAACTGGAATTTTTTGCTGTGCCAATAGCTCTGGACCCAAGAGTTATCCTGAAATGACTTAACCTTACCAACTGGTGAAGCTGGGGTTGAAATTGCACATATCATGCAAAGTTTGATCCAAATCAGCATGAAAGCTGATGAAAGCTTAAGCACTTAACATTTCATATGTAATTTTGCAAGCCCTCAATGTTCTCTTAAAATGCTACTGCATATCTGCAATATATCAAAATGACTAAGTATCTGCCTCCAGCCAAGTTGAGATGTGAGATTTTAACAGTTCAAAAATTGTAAAAGGAAGAGTAAGAGTATGAGAGATAAAAACTTCTACAACAAAAACATAGAAACCACCTGAAGAAGGCACAGCGCCTAGCAACAAAATACGGCATTTACTGTACTAATGCAAATATTTTGTTATTATTATATATTATAACTATCTTATTATAATAATTACCTATTATTAACATTATTAAACACATCTATATGTGTGTTTATATATTATGCACATATAATTACATATACATTCAGATGACACTCAAATTCAGAAAGAAACAGATATTAAAACTCTCCCTGAGGATATGAAGAGTAGAAAGGAGCTGTCTTAGTTCCACACTACTACACTTAGAGCCTGAGTGTAAGACACATGCTGAGGACTCATGCCAGATCCATAATAGACTCTGGTAATTAAGAATCTCTCATCTTGCCTACACAAGCTACACGGGCATTATACACACATAATATGAAATACCCAAAAACCACTGTGCTGTTCATCTGACAGATATTTCTACCATGCTCTACTTATTAAAAAAAAAAACCCAACACCCTAAAACCTGACGCTTCAATTCCCAAAAGAAATTCTGTGTTTTTTTCAAGCACGTGTTTTTAGGATTCTGAAGACTCTTTTCTAGGAATACTGAGCCATTGGAGGAGCGGTCAGCACTGACCTGCCTCTGCACCCTGGGAGAAGCAGTGTGTAGCAAGGAGAAGAGGTCCTGGAGCAGAGTGAGCTGCTGGGCCAGGTACTGGCGGCCCACGTTGGAGCCGCTGAGCGCCAGCACCATGGAAAGCAGCTCGAAGCAGTAGGCGTCCGAGGAGGCGTCCTCGTCGCTGGGCTGCGAGTTGGCGTTCTCCTTGCTGGAGATGGCGTGCTCCCACTCCTCGCGGACACGCGTCGCCTCCATCCGGATAGCCTGCACGATGTGGGCGCACACCTGCCCCAACACAAGCCAAACACACAACGGTGCTGAGAAACTTCTGGCCAGTGCAAAACCTTGGGGTTTAGGTACCTTCACAAGTACAGCTAAAATAGGAAACCCTATCTTGAAATTTGGCCTGTACTTAAATTAGTTTTCAGCATAAATTCAGATGAAGAATAAAATGCTGAATTTGCTCATCTTTGTTCTGGAAAATTTAATTGAATTTTTTTTTTATTTTATTTCAGATCCTGCCTTTTAATTTACTTTGTACATACCCTTTAGGCATGGTAAAATCCACTCCACATAAACTCCCTAAGAAATACATTTACTCAAACCACAAAAATAGAAAGCACTTATTAAAATAATCTCTTGTTCAGTATAATACTCAGAAAGATTAAAGAAATTTTAGAAACCATAGCATGGTAAAAAGCATGAGTGATAGAAGAGTAGATTCTGCTTAACTTATTAAACTAAAAAAATTCAAAATTAATCAACAGCTCTATTATTGTGAAAATCTTCATAGCAATATTCACTGAGAATTAGCTTATTTATTACAAGACACCAAGATTTAATCCTCCAGTAATTTCAAAAGGAACAAACCTGTTTCTGCAAATTTGTCAGTTTGCTCCGGCTGAATATGATCCCTACCATGTGCTCCTTCAGGTCTGCATCTGATGTTGCCTTCATAAAAAGCATATTTTACATTAGATCAAAAGTTTCAAGAACACTTCCTAATTACTGTAGTAATTAACATGGAATGCATCAACAAACTGTGTTTTATAAGTTAGTAGCTTTTTTTACAGAAAGATATATAAGCAAGATCAATTTACCTATGCTTAATAAATACCTCTTCCACGTATTAACTTTTTCCTTGTAAGAGGAATTTAAGCATCAAATGAAATAATAGGCAAAACAAGTGGACTGCAGTTTCTTCATACCTTTTCTCTACATATTAACAGTATGAGGCAAAAGATTACAGCCAGGACTTTCAGGTTGACCATTACTACAGGTGTTAAGTACTTCTGTAATTGTAGGTATCATTTGCACCACCGTTACTGTGGTGTTTCCATTACATGCATATGCCTCAGTTATAATTTACTTTAAAAAGATGACACTACCGTTTACTACTAAAAATACACTGTGATATTTTAAAAATGAGCAATTGTGACTTTTTACTTCTGTTTTGATCTAAAAGTTATGCAGCATAAGAAATGGAACAACTACTGAAAATCATCCTGGATCATTTCTTTCAGCAAAGTATTATTGATAGAATACAAATAAATACATTGTGTACTTTTTCTTCTCCTTCTGGCGAAGACAACAGTGCTTTTTCTTCTTGTTCTGGGGTTGGCTCAGCATCTCCAGAGATAAGTTTCCCAAATACCTGGAAGAAAGACAATGATAATTAACACATCTCAAAGATAAACTTGTGCAGACGTGACATTTTCCATTAAAATGTAAAGCACTTCAAGTCTACAATTCATAGTAACTTCAGCTGTGTAACACATCATTAAAATCCCACCTGGGATGTTATAAGTCGGAATACTCGCAGTGTCTCAGATTCACAGTTTCTTTGTTGAGCCACGCTTGCAGATATCTGGCCTGCTATTTTAATACTTTCACCATCCTTCCATCCAAGAATTTTTACTTGTCGAACTCTCAGTGTGTTCTCAGGACCCTTCAACTCTATTTTGATGATGTGATTATCACCCCCAGGAAGTTCACTCGTTACCCAGCCAATATGTCTTGAATCCAAGTCTACCTATTAAAGAGGAATATAAAGTTGGAAACTGACTTACATCAAACAAAAAGTCACCTTTCATCATATATCACTGTAACAAATACTATACTTGTAATGAAAATCTCAACCTGACCAGTAAGACTTATGTTTAATCATAAAAATATTCAACCTCCTGAGTTCAGATTAAAAAATGACATATAGCCATTTCTGTTTTATGTGTAAAGCTGATTAGAAACAGTGACCTATTCTTTTATCCTCAAAGCAACAGTTCATATATCTAAAAAACAACTCTAAAGACTAATATTTGGTCACTACTTTTATGAAAAAAGAAAAAAACAGCCTCTGTAATTTAACTGAAAATATAACACACAATTATCATTAGATACGTTATTTGATCTCTATTCGCACAACCCACTGCTAAAGAAATGGTTAATCTGTGGAAGTCAGGATTTGCTATCCTTACCAAGACATGCAGGGCTTAACTGTAAAAAAGGGAGATGAGCTGTATAAGCTTAAGTTTATTTTAAAATAAATACTGTTAAAAAAACCCCACTCATATAAATAATGCCATATGAAATAATGTATTTCATATGAAACTGCAATGTCACTACTGGAAACCAAGCCCTGATACCATGCAGCGCTGCACATCACTACTCAGAGAAACCCAAGCCCTGATCCAAGTCAGCCCTCTCTCCTATCCATGGGCTCATTTATAATCAAGCTAGTATTTGTTCTTTCCCATTTCTATATCAATTCTCAGTGTCTGCATGGACCTGTGCTGCAGCAGAAAAGGCTAACTTTTTCTTTTAATACCATGAGACAGGATACTGTATGTGCGTGTGCTGGAAGGTAAAAAGCTGTTGGAAAAGTGTCAGAGCAAGGAAGGAGCAAAGCTGAATCAGTCCTTGCCTGTGTTATGAGAATCCTTTTTGGAGATGCTTTACAGATGAAAGGATAAGTTATCATATAGTAATTAAAACTAAATTAATCTAAGGAACATTTTACATATGTTCTGTTTCAGTAGAAGAGTAAGAGGCAGTATACATAGCTTAATTCTGTCATTAATAATACAGTATTTTCCAAAGCTTAGTATGATGTCTGATATTTGCTAAGTGATTTATCTACCGTAAGAAAAGCAAACTATTTGCTCAGAAAAATCTCTGGTAGGTGCACAAAGAAATTATAGCAATTTTTCTGTGTCAACTGTTAAAATGTTTACCTGCTTTATTCTACAGAGATCTTCTACTGCCTTGCCAGTTAGGAAGGTCATGGAAGTCACTTTGTTCTGCAACAAACAAGCAAAATAAGAATGAAACACTTCAACTGAGAGTTCTGAGTACTTCTTCTGTATTAGGAGAGTACATACATAAATGAGAAAAACTGCTTCATTACAAAAAAAAAATGCCTGTGATCTAAAGCAGGGACAAAGAACTCCAAAATACAGCGCTCTAACACAGTCTACTCTTTGTATTAAATGCTGTAGTTGAAATACAGGTATGTATGTAACATTGCTGTACAGATCAATAAAAAAGAATGTAGGAAGTCTAAAAAATTTGGATTTTATGACAGCTCCTTATTTCAATGCTTCTGCAGAAACCATAAGCAAGAAAAGTAACTTTAAAATAATCAAATGATTGAAAATGCATCTGAAATAGAACATGCCACTAAGAATTAAGTTTTCCAGTTTCAGTTTTATGCAACTGCAAATTCAGGCAGACTGGTCTGATCATAACAGTTCCTGCTCGTAAATCACAGGACTTGGAAACTTTACTTTGAAATCTGAACTTCTGAATCAGAATTACCAACTGGCAAAGAAAATAGCGCTCCCTGATTGACAAACACATACAGCTTGGACTATGCACCTTCAATGAGAGACAGTTTTATTTTCATCTTACCCCAAGATCTCTGGAATTGTCTACATGAACACAAACGTAACGTGCATTGATTCCTTTTACACAGTTAATTGTGATGTTTTTAGTTTTGTTTTTGTCCTCATCTCCTGACTCCCAGAACGTTTCTGTAGACCCATCTGTTAAACTACCAATCATGGCAGGGCGGCTTGATGTTTTAATGTCAACAATGCTGGTTAGGTCTTTCAGACAAACAACTATACACAGTTCCTGTGAAAACAAATGGAAATTTTTAAAATACTTGAGAGTAAGCCCAAATACACGCATGATTTACAGTTTTTAAAACAACACAGACATTTCTGTTTTGATGAATGTGCTCTCCAATAAATTTATCCTTTATTGATTCAAATTATTCACTCCTTTAAATCAAAGGAAACATTAACAGCTAAGAGCTGAATATATTAGCAAATGCCTAAATATATTAGTAAATGGGAAGAAAACACTTAAAAAATATTAAACAGAAATATTAATTCATGCTCCTTGGAATAACAGAAGGAAAAAGATGTAAACAAGAATTGGAAGTACACAATATTTAAAAATGTAAGCAACTCCATGACATTCCCCAAAAACTTCACTTGCAAACAAGCAGTGCTCCAAAATTTAGGTTTCAGAGATACACAGGCTAAGGGTCAATATTAGCTTTAGGTTCAATATTAGAACATAAAGCTAAATATGAGAGCCTAAATAGCAGGGACAAGATTCCAAACTGAGATACGTTAAAGGAAATACGACACTGCAATAAGGAATCTTTTAATTTAAAGAGAATCATCATCAGAAGTACAGACTGTTCACAAACCATCTCTGCTTCTGAGCCAGAGCTGTAATACTTGCCTGATTCATGACTTCAAAACCAGACTGAACGCTGATACTGAAACTCTCTTCACTATCTCCATCATCAGATTTAGACAAAATATTGTTGATATGATGAAAAACATTGCTCTGGTGCAGGAACTGGTGATCAGATTGTTTGAATTTAAGACTCCAGCACCTGAAAACACATTTAGTTGACTTTGAAATTTTGACTTGTTGGCAAAGGACAACTTACCCATGAAACTATTAATTACATTTTTGCTTCTCAAAGTATTTTCTATAAACATTGAACTTCAAATTTTGCAGGACCTCAAGTGTTTCTAGTGTACCATTTTGAGGAAAGTAGGAATAAACTTTCCTTAGAATTTTAATAGTAAATGCAACCATTTTTATTAGTTTTGTATCTTTGAGACAAATACACAGAAAAAATCTCGAAGTTTAAAGACACTATTCAGGTGACAGATTTCTGAACAAAGGGTACTACACTGCCATACACATACACGCAGATCCTACTGGATTATTCTCTAAGATGTTTTCTTTTTCATAGTGGACACAGTACAGAATTTAAAAGAAAGTACTTTCCTCTCTGTGAAGTCTTATGCTATTATTTATATTTATAAACACGTAAGTGTCTTTTATGTACCTTTTTTTTAGTGGTAAGGATAGATGTGCTCCTTCTTGTGCAAAGTTTTCAAGCATCCTATTTACATTGCAAAATCTTTTAACCTGGTATTCAACAACATTTTCAGCCTTTTCAAGAATTTTCTTGATTTGTGATTACCTTAAGGCCATTTGCTGTAATGCACTACCACTGGGAAGAGACATCATAAGATCAGAGATGGTCTGAAGAAGGCGATGGAAAGTGTGGGGTAAGGGGTGAGCAGCTTCCCCAGCAATCACTATATCGGACAGAGGGTGTTCACACACTCGCGTGTCTTTTTCCTACACAGGAAACCAATTTGTTTGCTATTAACAGACTTTGAGACAAAAGGTTAAGTAAACAAAAACATTTCTGCTATTTGCTTTAAGAGTAACTGCAACAACCTTACAATGAATGTGAACTTGATGCAGTTCCTGGCAGAGAATTTTTACAGTAAGTTACACATGAGCCTCAAACTGGGAATTTGGGAAGTATGTTGTATACTGCCACACGTTTCTTATGATTTAAAGATGTGAAATATTACACTGCAATAATTTCAAAACAAATCAGAAATAAGTAACATATTCCAGCAGTTGAAACCAACTTTATCTGAGCAGCAAAATCCAGCCACAGCAAACTTGATAACTAAGCTAATGTTATCAGTTGCTGCACTTCATTAGAGCTGTGAAAATAATAATTCTTAGTTAAGGTGTGTCAGTATCAGAAAAGCAGTGTACCAGGCTACACTGCTGAAAAGACTAATTTCATAACAACTAATTTCAAAACTGGATTAGATTTGAAGTGATAAAGATTCTCTTGACTTATTGACAGCACTAGCACGATTTTTTTTTTTGCTATATTCATTGTGGACATGGTAATGTTTTAAATCAGAGCTAAATCTAGAAGAGGTTGTATGAAGATATTTTTTGGAAGTATGATATGTTAGACTATACCATTTCACATGCTACATTTTCAGAACTGTAGATTTTTCTTAAATCACTAAATTAAGTATACTTAGTGCACATTTAATTACTTATTTGTTTATATATATGCAAATGCACAGGAGTATATAAATTAACTATGCACTGAAGACACAGTAAACCAAACTACAAAGCTTTTCTAAACAATATTTTCTCTTCTCTCTCTCGTCACAAGGCAAAGGAGAAATAAGAAACAAATGGTTATTTTTTAAAATGGATTAGCAATGCTTTTGTGTTTTTTTTCTTTCTTATTTCCCATGAATACTAAAAAATAATGCTTTAGAAGACCTCGTGATCCATCAGCACATAGAAAGTGATAATTGAGAAGAAAAATTAATCTCTGTCTACAACATGAATTCAACTACAATTCAAGGTTTTTTGTCACGGGGGGAGGAATAAGGAATTTTTTTTTCCACATGGAGGTATTTCTTATTTGCCTACAGAATCAGCAGAACCTCTCTTACTTGTTCTGTATTTTCTTTATTTGATTTATTTTCTTCATCCTCTTCTTCTTCAGGCTCTACAGGTGCAGGAGTCAGGGAAGCCACAAAATGCCATAAGATATCGTGAAGAGAAGTTGTCTGAATGACATTACAAAGAAGCCAGTTGAAGGCCTGAAACAAATTACATGCAAGGAGTTATCAATTGGTTAAGCAAACCTGGAGTAAAACCCTTTCTTAAAGCATTTATGTAAGGAGGTGCACTGATGATTTCGACAGGCAAATAATAAAGCAAATGTCTTCAAGTAAGACATTATTGCTCTGTAGCTATAACAGTTTATTAAAATGACAACAATATTACAGAGAATGCAGCATAGTCTTGAAAAAAAATTCCAAGACAGAATTTACAACCACCTTATTTTAATCACACAAGAGCCATCAGTACATGAATACCTCCATGGCAAAGACTCGGCAAGCAGATTTCCGTAAGGCTTGTTTCATTGCTATTTCAAGTCCTTCCAGATCATGATGCTGTATTACAAATGCCAATACTGGCCACTGGAAATTTCTCTCTCCTTTGGAAAGAGAGCTGTGGGCGGAGATTAACCGAGAAAGTTCAGGAGATGGATGTCTCAGGAGAGAGGACCCCACTTCTATTCGAAAGCATAAAAATATGCATACATTAGATTCCTCGTGCATTTCAATTTTATAGCCACAGTAAAAATAAAAAGCAGTAAAGCACTTTTAGAATTGATTTTAATTTTTTTAAAGAGAAAGATGTGTAAAAAAAGCAATATGGAAAAATGATGCTTCGACTGAGAAAGAAAATACCACCCTCACTTTTAAATCAGGCACAGAAGATTCACCACAAATTTAGGAATTATGGTAAATCCTAATCCCATTTTAGGCTAATTCTGTGACGATTACCAAACACCTAATGTTTACTACTATTTTGTTTTGTAACTAAAAAGTTACTAAATGTATTTATAAAAATATATATTTGTCTACAGTTTCCAAGAAGAATTGCAAATCCTTGAATCATTCTTCCCTGCTTCTGATGTCTGTGCTCTTACCTGCATCTCCACTGTTGACTCGTCTCCTGGGGATCGCCTTGACACGGGCTGGCAAAATTGAGTGCTGTTTGTCATATTCTGATGCAACAACTGAATATGATCTTTGAAAGACTGTGCGCTTTGCAAGATCTGTATCTGTGATTGGACTGGTTTCCAAACTATGGAGAAATCAGTGAAGTAGCACACTCATAAAAAACATATAGAGTATATCTGAATTATACACCAATAATTAATAAGGATACATGCATTTCATAATCACAGTGTTACTACTGCACAAACTTTGTCTTATGTACCTAATTACTGTTTAAATGCTGGAAAAGAAGGAGCACGTATTAGAATTACACATGGTGGAAGAGCATGCAAGTGCTTTATAAATAAATGTAATGATGGACATGATGAATTCCAAGAATTTAGGTATTTCTTTTAGAGAGATACAAACATTCAGATCATGCCTAAACTGAAGTTTCATACCAAACTTCTCCTGAGAATGCATGTGAAAACATCTATGAAGTGAATTTTTAATATGCAAGCCAACTGAAATTTAGAACTTTATGTGAAGTCATAGTTTCTAACATCATTAGCCTTAAAGTCAAATTTGAATTGCTACAGCTATACCTCTGACATGTTTTACTCCTTACCTTCAGTGGACTTCTTACAGTCTGCAGAAGGACTCCCAGCTTATGCTGTCCCTATAGGCCTCAGGAGACCATGGTGTCCACAGTTTTAATAAAGGAATATACCAATACGATGGACTCTTAAGGAGTTTTGTTAGAAAAGTTCTATTTCTGAAAAGACTACATTATAGATTGTAGTATTCCAATAAACTATTTGTGCAGTCAGTATGAAATACAACAAATTGAAATAAAAACAGATTAAAAGCAAATTTTCCCTTCATTACATCCTCACTATAATATGAGGAATCACTGACATCTGAAAACACTGAGCACCACATCTATGTAGATTCTGGACTATTATTAATAGTAAGAGCCACTTTTTCCCTGGAGAAACAAAAATTTTTATACTTGCTTGAATTAGATCACAGTAAACTTAACGAGACAAGGAAGTGGCTTAACCTGGCAGAAACCATCTAGCACTCATTGTCATTTCTTCAGTGACATTTGTATGTCCCACAGAACAAAGCAGCAACATGTGCTTTGAAAAGTTAAGGTAATGAAATTTCCTCCTGTTCAAACTTCCCCTCAGAATGGAATCCTGAAAGGAGAACAACAGCTACTTTCTTTCAAAAAGGCCATTAATCTGCACTCCATCAGTAGTGGTAAAGAACAGATATACAGTCAATAAAACCGGCTATATTTTCAAGGAGTTTGCAACAGTTATAGTAATTGGATTATTGACCCTTAGATCACTTCTTCAGTTCTGTAGATTCTGGAAAATTTTTCTCTATGAGGAAATAAGCAGATGGGATATAAAGGCTATGGATAAATTTCTCTGTATGCTAACAATCCTTATCAACCAAACAAATATTTTTTTTGTATTGGGGTTGTAAACCCAGGATCTTGCTGGAGAGGATTAATTGGTTTTAAGCACAGTAAAAAGTTTCAGTTCTGATTTGTATATTCCTTATGCATTTACATATTCAAACATATTCCACTGCTAACAGCATACCTGATATGCTATGATTCACCGAAAATTTCCTAACTAAAGCTTCATATGCTTTTGGCTTTTACACTGCTATTTCAGAGATGGATCTGATATTTTAGCTTCTTAACTGCAGCAATGTTTTCCTTTTTTTTTTTTTTTTAAATTGATGTTATGCTACTGTTTAACATTTTTATGTAGCACCTAGAATTACAAGGAAGTACCTCGGGGGCATAGATTTCATGTTACTCTCTGGCTCTTCAAAGACATTAGGGCTTGCATCAGGAGTAACAGAGATGTATGGCGCAGGTACTGAAGTTGAGCGCAAGTATCTCATCTCATCCTGGAAGAGGTTGTCATCCTGGTACCCAACAAAATTTTCATGATGATGCCTACACCAAAGGAGATTTTAAAATTAGGATTAAAGATTAAAAATTGTTGAAACCCACACATATACAAAAGCAGTTTGCCAATACACTCTGTAAGCCAATGATATTAATTTACTCTTCACCTATTAATGCTTTTAAGCTGGTTGTGACTTTAAAGTGTTCATGGAAGATACACTGGCATTCTCAACCAACAGGCAGTGGGGATCACCCTTTCCTATCTTTCAGTATTTTCATCTGGTATTTCCAGAATGTATTTTAGGTCCAAACGTCTACCCAACATAAACATGAGACGCTACAGTGAAATCTACTTAGAATTACCAAGAAAGCACAAGTCTTCTGGTTTCCTTCTTACTACTTTTAACTGTGAAGAGAAAAAAGTAGCACATATGTCTGCTACCAACACACTCCTTGGGATATTTGACCAATGAGTCCCAAGTTAAACTCCTTGGGATATTTGGAATTCTTTGGACAGAAACTGAACTGTTGTAAAATATTTAGCTTCCGAAAGCTACTTAGGGCATATTTGACTCTAGGAGAAAATAATATCTAAAAAATTGAACAAGATCATGGATTGAAACAGAAGAAAAAAGCATCATGAAGAGTTAGGAAAATATGTCTTTTTCTATCTAAGTTTTAGTTTAGTTTACACACACATTTTTATCCAATACTCTACACAGATGAGTATATATTCATACACTTCCTCTAATTACCTTGCTAATGTCTGTAGATAGAGACATGGCATCTTAATGGGAAAGTCTTCAGAAATTCCTTCTTTGAGACTGGGAAGTTGAGATTGGAATGCTTTTGCAGGGTTATAGCAGAGGATACTGGGCTCAGCAGCACTACTCAGGGACAGTAAATACAGTGCATTGGCTTTAATCACTTGATGAGCTTCCATAGTTGGCAAGGCACGAGGTGTCTTAACTTGTATTGGTTTTCTCCTAGATTGTTTAATCTAGATAAATTTTAAAAAGGTGCAATTAAATTCACCACAGGAAAATCTGATAACCTAGCTCATAATACAGCCACTTAATTCTACCTGTTGTAAAGTACCTTCTATGAAAAAACACATCTCTATTACTTTCCTACCTTTACAAACATTTAATAAACAGCTGATAGTTTTGACATTTACCTTAGGATTAATTTTGCACGCAAAAAGTTTCAAGAAGTTTAGTTTAAAAAATAAAGTTAAATTAGCACCATTAACATCAACACATTTGAATACTTTAAGCAAGATTTTGAAATTAGTCCTTGAAGACCAGTGCAAGATGAACACCTTTTGTACGATTGCCATTAAAAACACAGCACTATTAAGCAGACAGAAATTTAAACGTATGAGCTGGAAATACCTTCTCTCTTGCTGCTGCTTGCTTTTCACGGAGATACTTTTCTCTGCATCGATCACACACCAAGTACCACGTGCTCCCTCCAATGCCACCATCTCCACAATTCCCAGCCCATCCTCCACAGAAGTGCCCAATGCTGTTGTAACCTTGGCCACCTGCGTAGCGGCCACAGCCTATATGAAGGAAAGGTGACAACAAGTTATTTCAAAAGAAGGATTCTTACTCTATTATTCATTGCTGTAAAAGAGGGATGAAGAGGGGAGAAAGGAAGATGCTTGTCTTTTCCCTGGCCTAATTTTCTACTTCTCTGTATGTCTCAATTGGTTACAAAACAAGGCTCTTGTCCGTTCTTGTACACATGTCCCACCAAGGTCCAAAGAATACAAATGCACAGCAGTTTTCGAGTTTTTATAAAGAACTTGTCAGAAGCATGAACAGCTCCCTGTTCAGATAGCTAAGTTATGGTAAGGTCAGTATTATAAGTTAGCCAACAATATCTGTAATTTAACAAATTCAAAAATCTCGCCTCCTAGCTAATAAATCTTAAGAGGGAATGGAGGGTATTCTTTCACTGACTAGAGTTTCTCAGAAAGATTCAGGACTTTAACTTTGCACACACAGAGCTAAAAAAAAAGTACATACCAACAAGTACATCACAAACATTAAGTCACTGATACCCAGTACTGACACAGCACAGAAGTTTTCTACTCTTGACAGTAGACCAGTAACAGAAAACTGTCAATGTAGAGACCCTAACCAGCCAATCTCATTTAATTTTCAATTTTCTCAGCAGTTTCAAATCCTAAAGTGTAAAACATGGCATGTTTCTGAAGAGCTACTGTAAAGTCAGAGCATTATTGCTCGTTTTAAACAATTTTGAAACTTTAGATCCATAATTACTTAAAATCATACACAAAGATGTGCAAATAATCTGTTCCAAGTGTAATTTTTAATTTAGTGTATATAATGTAAAGGATAGCCTGACACATTTTTGCAATAGTAACTAACACCAAAACATGTGTGTGAAATATACTTTATGGATGGACATGGGAATTAAAAATATCAAGTCTTACCTGGATGAGCTTGTCTCATGTGGTAGGTCACTGGATATGGATGGGATTCTCCACACAGCTCACAGATGGTGTCTTTTTCAGGTCCTCCCACTGCAAGCTGGGCCATCTCACCAAAAAGATTTCCCCTTGGCCTAGCCTCAATCTTTTCTTTTTTCTTTTTCTCCTTTTTGGCTTTCTTGTTATCTTTGTCACTTTCCTTCTTCTTTAATACTGCACAAGAACCAGGACTTGGAAAAATCATGTTTTGGGAAGCTGCTTTAATAGTTGCTAAAGAAATATCTTCCCAGAAAGCTACCAAGTGCTGCAGTGTTAATGGAAGAGGAGACTTGGATTTCATTGTGTGATGACTGGATGTTTCAAAGGAGGTAGTTTCAGTTTTTCCATCCTCACACTTTTCATGCAAAGGTGGTTCTTTTAACATTGAGAGGACTTTGTTTTTATTGATGCTACCCATTTTAGATATATCTGGTCCGTGAGGTGAGATGTTGAACATGTTAAGAGCAGATGATATTTCCAATGAATGTCTATTTTTCAACTTGGTTTCTTTTTCCTCTGCAGGTTGTTGAGTAAGACTGCTTCGTATGGGTGCATGCTCTTTGGACAGTTCTGGATTAAACTTCAAAAAGGATGAGCATGCCATGGCATCATGAACTATTCCTTCATGCCAAAGAAATGCAGCAAATACGGCTCGAGCACATTCTGCAACAGAAGGTGACATTGCTTGCTTGGCAGGCTCTATGGGCTTTGATCCATCTCCTTTGAAAAGGAAGTTGGATTTTTCCTTTTTGGGTCTTGTGTGCCTGCCAGCACATTTACGGCTCACTTTTGGAGACGCTCTCATGTCTTGCTCATCCTTCAGTGGTGCTTTGCCAATGCTGAAATGAACTTTATTAGAAGCATCGTCCAGACTTCTGAATTCGGTGTTGTCTTCACAGGTGGTATCTGTAATGCTGTCAGTCTTTAAAGTACTTGAAGTACAGACTTCGACTACCTCACTGTGAAGATTTTCTTGTACGACATGAGGGGAAGGAGCTCTATTTTCAGTTTCTGGTGCAGGTTTTCCATCTTTCACAACAATTTTTGGTTTGGGTGAAGTGGACCTCCCCCTTAAGGGTTCTGTTAGTGGCACTTTCTTTTTGCGAAGGGTGTCAGGATCTAACGTGTAAGAATCTGATTTGGAGCGTTCTCGAGGAGGATCAAGCTTTGTTTTTACAGGGGATGAAGGTTTCTGAGGTAGAGTTTTGTCATGGGGTGATGAGGATCGTGGAGAACTAGCACCAGATCTAATGCCTGTAAGTGTCTTTGTCTTTGGAGAAGTTGACCGGGTTCCTGGCCCTGGAGATTCAGCTCTCAGACCAGGAGTTGTTCTTCCATCGGTTTTTAGTGTCTGCAAAGTGTTATGATTTGGGGACAAGGACCTGCTGTGTGAGTCTGACCGCAGCTTTGCAGCGTCTGATTTCAGCATCAGACACTCGCTGGCTGACAAGCCATCGGTGTTTCTGGGTTTCTTCTGCTCGGCAGCAGCTCTGTTCATTCGCACATCGAGCTTGGGTGACCTGCAGTCAGCTCTGTGTTTGGATGACATGTCTGACTTTCCTGCTGGAGAAATCGGTCTAGCAGCTCCCGTGAAATTCATTCGGTCACCTGTATAATATTTCATAATTGAATTGTTACACATTGACAGTGACATCTTTAATAGCACAAAACAAGGCCTAAAAACCTGAACACAAGATAAAGATCAAACACATGCTTCTGTTCACATCAAAATGAAAGGAAACATAAGGGATCTTCCCCCCTCTAGAATACTTTTGATACATTTCTTTTCCCAAAGATAGACAGAAACAAGTCTTAGGAAGTTTTTACAGAGAAAACACTACTATGGAGGTATCAAAAGGCACAGTTCACTCTTTCTACAAAACACTAATAAAAGAAGCACAATTTACATCCTTAGGTAAAATTCCAGGAGTTAACTAAGTTTACCACAATTGCAACAGAAACCAGGGACTATTTATCTATTATCTCAATGTGTGACAGGCTGACTGCAACATGAGACTTGTATAGAGATCAAATGTACTGCCAGATTTATTTTCTCTAATGCTCAAAAGTCAGGAATTGTAGGAAGTAAACACTGTTAGTAAGGCAAATTGGGCAAGAGGCTCGTAATTATGCTCAAAACTACTCAAATTGATAATCTATGGCATCTACTTTCTTAAATGCAAAATCTACCCAATGTTCTGCTACCAAAACACTTAAACTTCCCCTCCAAAACACACTTTTTCAACCACTAAGTTAAATGGCCAAGTCTGGTCAATGATGTCCTCCAACTCTGACGCACTCATTTATTGTTCCTATGCACATTGACTTTGTGCATACGATAATCTACAGAACTGTAAGACTGTAAGAGCTATAAGAACTACACGTAGCTTAGTACAAGTACATACAAAACAAGTATATGCAGAAAGTAGCTGATAAAGACAATCTGCTCCTGATACCTCTGTGAATCAAGTCTTCCTTGTAGAATTGTATTTTGAAAATTAATCCAAGCAATATGGGAATTACTAGCAAGCAATGCAACAGTCAATACAGCTGTCTCTCCATAAATCCTTACACTGCAAAATCATGAATGAAGAGTTAAATCCTTTTGATTTGAATGGGTTTTCATCAGTCAAACACAAGAAGTATTTCCCTAGTAAGGCCTGCAGAATTAGGATATAGTACTCAGCAGTATTTTACTTTTCTAGATATCAAAAGGTTATTTGCAGTTGTCTGGGCATATTTTTCGGAAAGCAAATATTTGTTAAAAAACGAAGTTCCAATTAATCAGAAAATATTTGCAAATTTAAGCTTTGATTCCTAATGGGAATAGGATAGACAGTCACCTTTTATCTAGTACCTACAGTATTAGAAGATGTGAAATCAATGTCTACTTTCTTATGTATTATGGGATCTGAAGTAACTTCATGCAGTTCTCAATCACCAACCCTTACCCCCATGCTAGAAAATATGTAGATGCATTTTTTGCTACTATAATCTCTCACAATATTAAAAAACCCAAGAAAAATTTAGAAAAAATTTCAGCAAAATTTAGCAACCAAGATGCTTCCTCAGGTTACAAAAAAATTATTATTTATTTGCTATCTCCATATTTAAATACCTTACAATAAAATTAACAACAGGAAAAAGTGAAAGTAATGAATTATATTACAATATTTAACAAGCCTGAAAGTTAGGATACTCTCCTGCCATCTCAAGACATGGCAGAAATTCATATTTTGCTGAGCAGAGAAGAAATACTTTGGCTATGTTGAGGAATAATACATGAAATGTAAACAGTGGAATATAATGAGACTATTTCAAGTATTTATCATCGTAATCAATTTTGAGAGTCTAATCTGTCTTTATTTTTACAAGTTCTATAATTGTTTTCACTTGGAGGGGGAGGTGGAATAGGAAGGCAAGAAATAACATGGTACATTGTGATCTATAAAATGATTGTTCTTGCTAAAAGAAAAAATAGAAATATCAGTCCAAACATTTCAGCCATTGCAGCTTAGTTATTCACCAGTTTTACTGATGAGCTATTTTAAAATGCTTATTTTGTGACAGATAAATTCTGAAATGCAAATTGGAATTACTTTTACACAC
>VZSR01003803.1:35833012-36037597 GCA_013398615.1 Brachypodius melanocephalos
CCACCCCAGATTATATTTCCTGTTTCTTCTTATATACTTCTTTTGCCTGTTGTTTGGAAACAGGTGTAATTACACTAACAGTCACTTTCCATTTTACAAAGCAGAGACAGCTAGATTGTGTGTCATGGAGCTGCTGCAACTCAGGAAGGCAACACTGAATGATTACATCAAATGAGCTCCCGACAAATTCCAAACTTGAACATTCACTTTCAAAACATTATTTTATTACATGAATGAAATGAAAATGAATGGAAGGAGAAAAAAACAAAACAAAACAAAACAAAAAACCCAAAACATTTAGCAGGTAAAAAATCTGAATAACCTTGCTATGTTGGCATGCATACCCACCCTTCAGTTTGTGAGAGAGAGATGAAATAGCAGAGGCAGGCCCAGCTACATCACTAGTTTTGTAAATACGCTCACGAGAAGCAAGGCAGCAGGATGGAGATTCTACAGTGGAAAACAGTTGCACAGAAGCAGCACAGATTCAATGGAAAAGCAGCAAAGATAAAAACAAGCATTTCAAATGATACGCATCTTCTTTGTTATGTGTTCTGAATTCAGTGTTTAGATTCCTACATTAGTTTTAAATGACAGACAGTAGTTTGTAGTAGAATGTAATAGATTGGCTTCCTTGAGCTAAAAATGCTGCAATTCCAATATTAGTTCCCAGGATATCAAAATGTAATATATGGGGGCTAGCCAATGAGATTTATAGTTTATTATAAAAACGAGCACTGTCTAGTTTTGAAGTGAACCTGGGTTTGAAACATTAACATTTCATCTCTAAATTCAGAAATTAATTATTTAAAACTTCAATATAGCCTTCCAGATGATCAATTTACACACTCTTTCATTCGAGTTAGAGAACATCTAATTATTTGCGTTGGAGTCCCATTAATCACTGTAATGAATGAAAAAAGAAATTAAACACATCAAAACTCTCCATTTTCAAAAGTGACTGCATCTCAATAATGTACTGTTTGATAATCTTCACTTATGTAATGATGAGTTCCTCAATACAAGAGACATAACTAGCAGTAGATGAGTGTCAACAGTACATGAAAAAAATTGTATCAGCTCTTAAAATCATTTTGATGCAAAAAAATTCTGATCTGTCATCCATGATAATTTTGGTAGAGCCTATTGACACCAAATCTGTTAGAAGTACAGCTCTACAAAAATGAAACTTGGAGAAAAATAGTAAGGACCTTTTGTTTCAGTCTATCACTTTATTTTTCTAATTTTTCTATCTTTTTCTGGTTTTAAATATAATTCTAATTTCTATTCAAAAAGAAGTGAAATTCTTACCAAAGTAATAATCGTAAAGAGAATGTGTACGTTAGAAGACACTTTTAGATACACCCTTTTTGTACAAATGGAGTAAGGTAGTTGAATTGAAAACAAATAATTTCAATTCCAACATTATTTAAGACATCTTTTTGTTCTGGTAATACATTTACTAACTTGTACCCATCAATTTACCAAGCCTGCTACCTTATGCAATGAGCTGTTATTCTAGAAACTCTGCAGTGAGAAAGTATTCATACACTTGAATTAAGAATTTAATTCTTTAAAAAAAGAAATAAGTCCTTAATTTCTCAACACTGTATTAACACAGATTTAATACTAGTAAAAGTAGTTACCTACTTTTGATACCTACAAATGATTTGGAGAGATCCAATAATAACTATATAGCTTCTGAGTAACAGGATTGTCACTGTCAATTTTTAAAGATAGAAGGCAAACAAACATTAGGAGCACAAAACAGCAGTAGCAGCAAAACTAAAAATGTCATTTTGATACTCTAGCATCCCACTCAATGAATAATTAAAGGAAAACGTTTACTAAATCCACTTTCATGAATGCACATTTATACTTCATTCTTCCACTCTCTGAGAATACTTACATTTTATAATGTTGTAATTTAGAGCTGAATGATCTACTACTACTACTATTAAACCATTTCAAGGGGACTATGGGTCCAAGAGTATGAAAATCTATGTCTATCCAGGATAATGGGACAGCCTGAGGGACCAACATTTTGATAAGGACTCCTTTCTGAAACATCCTCAAAGACTATAAAGACTTGAAATACAAGGCAGACAAGGCCTGTGTCATGAGCCATTTGAATGTGACAGTGTGACTTCAGTCATGCTCTTTCCTTCAACATGGAAATAGCTCCAGCTTGAAAAGCTACCCAATATGGAGACATAAGAGGCAATTCAAATTCTATGGCAGGACGCAGTCTTTTAACAGCTGTGCCTACTTCCTCTGAGGAAATTTAGGAAGCAAGACATACCACTAACTGCTTCAAGTGAGTCTTCTTTAAACAAACTCTGTAACAATCACGTAAAACGTCAGTGGAAAATGGAATTAAGTTCGTGTTTCTTCTGAAATGCCACTGCTTTTCTGCATCACGATGAAGGAAAGCACAGACCTGCCTTTGCTGTGCTGCCTAAGCAATGGATGCCTCTTAAAAACAATGTATTCTTCTTTCATTTGCTTTTACTGACATGGAAACTACAATACAGCTGTGTTAGCTGAATTTCCTCAAGCACTGCAATCCATGTATCTTTTTTCACCTCCTGACAATACTGCCAAATACTGACAGTAGGACTAGGATTTATTTTTAGACATTATTTTTCCATGAATAAAAGAATGCACTGAAGTAAAAAATGCTGAATATTAAAAAAGAAAAAAGTTATTTAATATGGTTAAACTAAGGGTATGAGTGAATGAATTAAAGCAAAAGCTGAAATATGGTATCATAAGAAAAATATTAGCAATATTCTATATCAGTGGTGGGGTTTGGAACACTAACGCTTGAGCCATGTAAGGTTATTAACTGAAAGAAGTGTTCCTGTGCTGGAAAGGTCAATAAAAAAAAGAATTCTATGCTTTTCTAATTTGGAACTACAACTTTTGAAGATGTGATATGAGGAAATTAGTTCTAAAAAAAACCACTTGACAATCTGTACTCTTCCTCCAACCTTTATCACACCTGCCCCCCCAAGGACGGTTTTGGATTGACCTGGCCTGATGTATGTTGTATATGTACCCTTGCCTATAGAACCTGAAAAGTGTAAGTTATTAGACCACTTAATTTAGCCCAAATTTTCAGGAATGATGCCTTGGCAATATGCAGCATCTGAAAAAACAATTAGACCAGTTGTCATTGGTTTAGCTGATGCTGAAGTCACACACAGAAGAGATCACCATGCCTGGTTGAGAAGATTCTCTCCCTTCATTTTACTGAAACACTACCAAGAAGCATATGCCCCACACGTGTGCTGGTCTTTCACGCCCCCTCTATAATTTTAGAAAATGCAGAGAGAAGCACCAGCACCTAGATGGGAAAGGAACAAAGCCAAAAAGAAACTGATTGCACAATACTGAAGGGATGTATCAAGGAACTCCTGACAAGAATGGCAGGAGCTGATAATGGATGGTTGGACTGCAGCTCTGCAGCATGGAATGGAAAGGAAGCAGCCTGACAGGACACTGTATTGAACAGCAGCTCAGCACTGCAGCTTCTGCCTTACCAGGGAGCAGTACCTCAAGCAAGCTGCCAGGGCTACACTGGAAGAAGGTTAACATATCAGAAGTTATGGGGCTTCAAAACTTTTTAGCCCAGAAATCCATTCCTCATTTGCAGTATCAACTCAGGTGTGAAGAAACATGGCATAAAGGTCTAACACTGGTAACTGCAGTTTCACATTTCCCTCCTTAACTTCAGAGCTCAACAGCCAATCATCAAATTTTGGTAACTGAAGCTGGACAGCATGCCAAGATCCTCTTACCCACACTTGCCATATCTAAGATTTATGATCCAGCACATATTGCTGAAAGTTGAGAAACAAGATTTTCCATGACCCTCTAGGCTTCCACACTTCCCCTACACTCAGAACTCAAACAGAAATTTGAGTCTTCTAGGCTTTTAAAGAAGTTCATTGACAAATAAATCAAGCAACCAGTAATAATCTTGTGGCTATGGGAGTTTGCAGTCACAAGCAAATCTGTTACTGATGATCTCACAAGCTTTTCAGAAGCAAGCATAAGCAGACTGCAGCAATTACAGCCTATTTTGGTCAAATATCCAAGGAAGAAACATACATAAACTTGGGATCTTAATGGAAAACAATTCTTGCTAAGGCTCCAAGTCAATACAGATATTCTGGTACTCTAGGTAGGTTTTGCCAGCTCTTCTGCTTTTTCTGAACTTTTAATTGCATGTAAGACTGACAAAGAATTAAAACAAATGGCAAGAGTACTTTAATTTTGTCTGTCCCTGTGAAAAAGAAAACAATCTCTTGTATAACTATGTCTGAAAATTAGCAAAGGAATTAACCAGGACAGAAAAAATCAGCCCTTCAGAGTTCTAGCAAGCAACACAAAAACGAATAACAGAGTTTCCCTTTTGTTTTTTCTAATATTCCTTCTACAACAAATTCTTTGATATAACACAGAGCCCTGTTTTTACTTATTTATGATGTGAATTGAGTAACACTTTTTATTTCTTCAAGAATCATAGCTCAGGAGGTAACTGTCCCAAACTGTAGTGTTTCTGAAAGAAATAATAACCAGATACTGTGTTGAAGGATAAAAGGTGGTGACAAGTCCTTTCCTTCTTTCTTAAGTGAATTTGCAAACCAAACCTCAAGGACAGAAAAATCTCCAGAAAAACCACCTACCTACAAACACCTCTATGGAGAATGGTAATTGTCACCAGCACAAAGTATGCTTATATCAGAGCAAGATTTTTCTTCCTATTATGAAAATCTAAATTAAGGAAACAATTCTAGAGGGCATTCAGCAGGATCCTAGCTTTCCTCAGAATTATGCTTCCAAACCAAATTTCTCCCTGGTACAGAGATATCTGAGGAAGAATAGAAAATGTAAATAGCAGACTGAACTATTTAGGCTGACTTGCAATCAAGATTAGTACTTAGTATATAACCTCTGCAGACAGGGAAATCTAGGCTGGCACAACTTCTTTCAACTATTAGACTATCATTAGTCCATTTAATATAACAGTTTATTGACTATAAACATTAATTTTATTTTTAAAATCTAACTTTACTGCAGGAAGCACTTAAAGATGGAGCACATAATTGGAAACTAAAACTAAGCCTGTCTAGGGCTATTCAATGGACTTGCTATGGACTCTTAATATACGTTGTTTAATGGATCTAACTTTTAGTTACATGGTTGTTAACAGGAGGCTATAAAGTGATTTAGAAATAGTGAATTAAAATTGCACACTTAAAATGAGTTTCTGATACAGTTCTAATATAATTGCATAAAATTATTAAATGAACAAGTATATGGATGTAATCTTACAGGCATTCCTGACAATATGCTGAATTTGGATGAACTTAACGGAGGATGAACAAGTTTGCAAAAGTCTAAGGAAGTTTGAACAGGAAATCTTCTCCCATATTATTCTTAAATTTTGTGAAAACAAAAATGTTATTATTTCTCTCCTTTATGAATAATTTACATTATCTGCTCAAATCTGACACTGGATATTAAACTGTGTTAAAAAAAACCCTCCTTGTATCAAATCACAGTCAGTGCACCAGTACACCAGTTCAGGGTTACAATTTTTGCCCTTCTTGAAGGGCAAATAACCAAATTGGTTGAGACCTTATACTAAGCTAACATCTCAAATCGGACACAAATTTGAAAAAATTTTCTAGTTTCATAATTTTTTTAATTTGGTAGACCAGCAGTGCTCCCTGCCATCTGACCAAATAGGGGAAAAAAAAAAAAAAAAAAAAGCTTCCATTTGAACTGGATCCTTATGAAAACACAAAACGTGGATGTAGCTTACTGAATACAGTTTATCTACATGTCTTGGACAGAGAAATCCATTGAGCAAGATCTTGTTGGGCAGTCAAAAAGGATGGTTTTGTTTTCATACAATGTAAGTCTAAATGCTAAAGGACAAATCATTTGAAATTTGAAATAAGACAATTAGGGTTATTTTTGAAGCAAAGCTGAGTAACTGATTTTACCTCTCTGAACAAGAGAAAAAAACTTAAAAGTGATGGGAAAGAATAAATATTTGACAAATTCTCAGTGAGGGTGCACTGATGCCACTGGCAATCAGTTGTTTTATCTGAGTAGACTTTAGAATATTCTGCTTTCAGGATGTTGGTGTAAGTCCAGCAAAACTAAAGAAGATGAGAGTCAAAATATTTCTGACAGTCCTTGAAAAAGCAAATTAGAAATCTTATTATTAAAAATCTTATTGTAAAAAAAAAAGTAGAAATTTTAATCTAGTTCTCACATGAAGAGCTTCACTGTCACCTCAATAAGCTGAGCTGCAGAGATGCAGGACTGCATATACACAGACACTGAACTGACTGACAGGGTCACACAAGAAAGAGCTGAGGCATCTCAGAGAGGCAGTTTGTGGGAGACAGGGATAAATTAGTATTCCTGTCACCTGTGCTCTAACTGTTCTGCATTTAAGAGAGAATTTAGTGCAGTATCAGCTATCCATCATGAATGCTGAGCTTTTAGTTTTCATGAGTCAAAACAGTTTCCTGTCCTCCCATCAGTAATCAAGTTAGCTGGCATTCACCCCAATGAGCAAACTTTAATTACCATGCCAATCCTATGAGCACCCAACAGAAAACTAACAAAACATTTCTTATGAGTAGTGCCAAGTTATTCCCACTGCCCATCCCTAAAGTTAGGAGCAATGACAAAAATAGAAATTTAGCAAGAAAGAAAAGTTAATACCTATGTACTTACTGCAGTGCATTTTTGATGTTAAAAGAATTATCAACATTTTGGACTATATGAAATATTTACCTTAAGTTACACACACAAACCCCAAATATTGTCAATATAAAAATTAAAGTTGAACAAGTATACTTCTTTGGGAGCATTACCTCACATGCTTCCGAATCATGAAAAACTTAAAAAAAAAGAAAAAAAAAAAACCAGAAAGGTGCACTGTGGGATGATTAGCAGCTGGTAAGCAACTGAGAACAGCAATGTCAAAGCTGCAGAAAACAGACTGATGAGGCAGGTAAGGCTGACAAACTTACTCTGAAGCTGTGGCTGAGGCTGCTGGAAGGAAAGGGGCTGTCCGAACACAAATGGACTGTGGACAAGGGAAGAGGGAGGTTTTGCAGCTTGATCAAAGATGGAAGGAGCTGGGAGATTTGGCTGTGACTGAATGGAATTCAGTATGGCACTCAGTTGGTCACCTGTAGTGGGCAAAACAGTCAAAACTACAACCTGTTACCTGTCATTCTCCAGAAAGGCAGAGTAAAAAGGTACTCAAAGTTTAAATGATGATAATAGAGAAAGCTCATAAATCTCATTTAGCCACATACAACTCTGGTTGTGGCTAATCATAAAAATCTCACTCCATGCATGGCAATAAAATTACTATTTTTTAAGGATCATGGATATTTTACTGCAATTATTTTAAACATTTCAAAATAGAGATTTATATTTGCCTTGCTAAAAATGAAGAGCAGCCAAAGGAAAGAAACAGAAATCCCTAGCATTTACAATAATACATACATGCAACAGTACATGCAGAAAAAAGTTAGAAAAACTGATGAGAAGGGAAAGCTAACATGTAATTAGGCTTTGGCAAATGTATTTCTGTGCCAATGCTTTGGTAAATATTTGCTCATTTTTGCAAATATTTTTAAAAGTATTCTGTCACGCTGTTTTTCGAGGTCAGATTGAAGGTAATTTAAAAAATCCCTAAGTACCACTTAAGAACTGGAACTGGTTTTCTGAAGAACTATCTACATTTGCTGAGAGGCTAACAAAGGCCTTCAACAAACCATCATGTTAAAAACAAGAGTTGTAATTTCTGAATGCCAATTTTCGAGAAACTCAATGTGAGCATTAGAAATACATGATGCCTCACTAAGAAGGCCACACCACACTGTAACTTGAAGTATACTTAGTAATATGAGGTAGGAAGCACAAAGAATTTGAGAGAATCTCAGATTTGAACCATCACCAGACAAATCCTAACAATGTCACTTTATTCTTCAAATTCCTGTAATTTTGACAGCATTGCAGAAAACCTAGTAAAAATTTTTAGCAGCTAACACAGAATTTACAACATTTTTGGATTATTATCAATTGTCTTTCTAAGGACTCAGACAAAGACCAGCAGATGTATCAAACCCAGCATTACCTAAGAACTCCTAAGTTAAATTTATTTTCTTGATATTTTGAGTTAAAAAAGAAGAAAAAAATACCAGAAGATAGCTGGAATGCCCTTCTAAATAATCATCTACAGGAATCAATGAATCAATTTTATTTTACTGTTTTGGAAGTAGCATACCTAAGAACTACTGGAATCTGTACTTAAGCAGCAACCATTACTACCTTAAAAACCTAGAAGTGATTGAACAACCTGGTCCAGGGGGGTTTGGTCCTAGGTTATCTCTAAGGTCCCTTCCAACACCAGCCGTTCTGTGATTTACATGTCTGACAAACTAAATGCAATATGCCTAATTCATAAAATGAGTAGTTATTTTAAAAGTAAGAGTATCTCAGAAGAAGTTGCAAGTCATCTAACCATACCAATCAAATATGAAATGGGATAGGGCCAATCATGAGGAGTATTAAAAACTTGCCTGCAACATAAAAAGCTGGAAGAGAGACGATACAGCTAAACCAAAGAGATTCTTTGTGAGAGTTCAAGTTTTCCTTCTTGCAGGTAACACTGTAAGCTTAAAATTAGCGGTTTTACAGTAGGAAACTCTGTTACCTACTGTAAAACTACACACCTATTATGGGGATCTTTACATTTGGTCAGTCATTTTGAAACACTCTTGGATGGGACTGGATTTTCATCAAAACTAGGACATTCCTATAGAAGTACTTTTAACAAACAAGCCCCTCCAAAAGAAGTGCTTCCTTCAGAAATTCCCCTAGGAGATTGTGCCTGTGCCTTTCATTGTTTATTTTTCACAAAACTGAAAGCTCCTTAGACCTGAGAATACAGAAGGACTGCATACAAAGGTATAGTTAAAGAATTCTATTTTTGGGAAAGTAAGACCATTATTCTTTCAATATAGTTGCCAACTAGTCTCCACTCTTGGGGAATTCAGAAGGAAATACAGTACACAGACTGAATGAAGTCATGTAGCTGAGTTGCTCATTCACACTAAACATCAGAGCTGGAGGGTATGTTGAGAAAATAATGCATACAAAATAGTATGGAATTCAACACCAGGAGTAGCTTCCAAACATTTTGTAGCTGTATTATCCCAAAGAAACACCTTTGAAACTGCTTAAGCTATAGTAAAGAGAATTACAATGTCTTCAGAAATCAGGACGCCAGTTAAACATAGCATATTCATCTCTAAGATTTTATCTCTGGACAACACAGAAGAAAAAAAATGTTGTCTTAATACGTTTCTGCAGAAAAAAGAACATAGTATTTCTGCACTATTACACAACTGACATTGAGAGACAAGCTGTAATACTGCCTCACATCTTAGATACTTCCACTTCTGTGATTCCACCATTACTCTGAAATGAGTATGGATGAACTGGGAAAACAAAGTTTAAAAGGCTCTATAAAACAAAATGAAAATGTTTCAACTTATCCAGCCTTGGCCCAAAAAAAGATGGTTTCCCATAACAAGGCATGGACAACTATGAACCACTCTCTACACAGTAAACCACTGTAAAATGATATAAAACTATTTTATGTTGTGACATTAATGGACTAGACTATTTAAGAATAATTATTTTCCTAATCTTCTCTCCTTTAAAATAACTTTTAAGTTATTTTATGTAGGATACCATGAAGAAAGACATGCTGGTGCTAAAAGCCACATAGCACACCTTAGGCTCCTATTTGCAGTGACAAAGACTATAGCACTGTAAGAATACAATGACAGAATCTCCAGGTTTCAGGAATATTTCTCAAGAAGCTCTGCCTCAAGTAAAGTCCCTTCTGTATTATTAAATCTGCCAGAAGTAACCAAGAAATGAAAAGGCGGCATGCAGATTGAGTTTATTTTGATGGCTTTTTGAGGTATTTAAATCTTGTCAACAAAATAAACCATGATGAAATGAAACAATTATTTTATATCAGCAAAAGAAACTAGATTTTATTTATTTATTTCGCAGCAGTTGTAACTGGTATCCATGTGATTGAAAGGTAACTTCAGTTTTACAAATTCTTTATTCCATTTCACAGCAAATTTTAAATTGCATGTTTTATCTTGTCAACCCATTAAAGGCACTTTAAAAAGTCAAGATAGATCACAAATGTTTTTGGAATTTAAAAAACACGTGCTTTCTAAATCAAAAGTTTCTAATGTTGTTTAAATGTATTTTTCATTTCAGCATTTCAGTTTTGTGCCTACCACTGCAGAAATCCACAACTGAATTCCAAATCTTTCTTGATCCTTTTTATACAGAATACTTAGGCTGAGTGAAACTAAAGCAGAGAACAAAGCAGTTTTAACACTTTGCAATTCATTATACTACTGCTTTTGAGAGGACCTGTGGTGCCTAAAAAAGCAGAAAATGAGCAATAAAATAGAAGCTAAGATAAACGTAATTTTTAAAAAATGTGAGTATAAGAACATACCTTTGTTATTTCCAAGGCCATAATCAAAGCCTTGTCCATTACTACAGCTTGTCCCCTTACTGAAAGCTTGTATTGAAAAAGGACTTGGGGGAGGAGTCTGCACATTTTGATCTAGAAGGACTTGCTCTGTAAAAAAACCACATCACTTTGGAGTTAGACCTCTTAGTAACAGATTTACATTAGAAAGATGAGTCACAAAGCAAAAGAGAGAGATTTATTTCCACCAATAGCACTCTTCCTCTCGAATAAATTCTCTTCACAAAAACCCCACATCTGTTCTTCAGAACTCGTGCTCTAAAAATATAAAGACAGAGGACTGAATACCATGTAGACAGTTTTTTGTTTGACTGAGTTGTTGCCAGCTATGCCATTATTTGACACTTGGCTTTTTTTCCAGTAACATCCTTCAGCAGCGTTTATTCTTTGGATGGTAATTGTTAAAACCCCTTTGACAAAGCAAGGTGAAGAAAGGAATAGTTTTCAGAGTGGCAAACTCAGAGCCAATAAACATTTAATTGTGGCTACCCCTGATAGTTCATGGGACACAAGACATTTTTTCCTGACAGTTTTATTTGTATCTGTAAATGAGTACTATAATTTTGCTTTCTGTATGACACTAAAGCAACCTTCAACTCAAACCAACCTGGAGTATTTCAAAATATTCAAAACTACAGTAGAATTAAAATGAATGAGATAAGAATGCACTTGACTATTTAGATTTACAGAGAAATTACTGCCTTAATGTGGTCAAGAACACCATTCCAAACGACAATACGTAAGAAAGCATTCAGAAGAAATATCCCAAATGCAGGTTTAAAAGCTTGAGCTGGCACCTTGAAAAAATTTTCTCTTGTCATTGTACTAAAATTCACATGGATTAAATAAAAAAAAAAATCAGAACTCCTCAAAAAGTCATTTTAAAAAGACCGCATTTTCAGGACAAAACTGTATTTCATAACACATACATGAAGTGTTATGTACACTTTACATAACATAGTCAAGTTAAAAACAAATTACAAGGCAGAAAGATGGAAATTTGAAGTCAGTTTATGAAAGAAAGATCTAGAATTCTTTCAGTCAGAGGCTGCTCTGGATCTTACTGTAGAATTTTAACTGCATACCTGGATACAGACCTAGCTATTCAGACTTCTGCCTTGTCTCTGACAGAAATCCTACCTCATTATGGGAATTTAATTATAATTTTATTAAACAATGAATTTATGAATGTAATATGAAATATGGTGCTATTCTTGGTTAAAATCAGACATTTGCAAGTCTAGATAGAGCTCCTGCAGATTCTTGTTATTTCTCTCTAGCAAAAGGTCAATTATTTCTAAATAATTTCATGGCAAAATTACTGTCCTCCAGTAACAGTGCATAAGGATCAAGAATCTGAAGACACACCTTCAAACAAGGGTGTTGTTTAAAGACTTCCTGATTTGTGAATTCTTTCTTAGAGCACAAATATACTTTGAGAAATTTAAGACAATATGAAATGATAGGTCAGTTACTGAAGATAAAAAGACTACTTAAAAAAGCAAAATACTGTCAAGTTACTTAAATGTATTTCTCAAAGTAAGCACTCTGGAATGGCAATTTTTGCACGTCGTTCAATTTACTAATTTCAGAGAAATTATTTTCTACTGGAAAAGCAAACAACCCTGTATAAAAATGGAAAAAACCAAATTTATCAACCCTATTATTGAATGCATGCGCTTTCAACAATAAGGTACTGTTCCAATTTACAATTATTTAGTTTCTGGAATCTAATTGGGCTCTGCAAGCAGCTCAGAACCTGACATTATCGAACACAACTAAAAATAGAAAAGCTATGACTTCTTTAGAAGTGTTTGAAGTATTATGTAAACATTTATATATTTAATGAAAAACTCTTCATCTTTTCCTCTCTTTGCAGAAAGTTTTATACCTGAAAGTCAAGCAACAGTCTATAGAAAATACTTAAGTATTAGCAAGGATATGCTTTGTTCTAATACAGTAGTGTATTAGATTATAATTGTTAGAGTATCTATGCTTGAAATGAATTTCAGCACCAAATGTCAAAACCAGAAAAATGGCAAAGAGTCTGGTAAAATGAACAAATAATAGGCTAACAATAAGTGTGACACAAAAACACAAGCAGAATATGACTGCTGAGGTCAAAGGTTTTCATGAAGACAGCTTCTGGAAAACAGATGCATAAAAGTTAACCCCACAGCTACAAGAAAAAAGTTAAAATAATTGCCCATAACCGTAACTGGTACAGAAGAAATCATACAGAAATGTTTTAACTGCTTTTTAAAAAAATCATCTAAAGAATGTTTATAAACAACTCTTAAGTCCAACTGTGCAACGTAACACAAATGAAAATGCATAAGCTGATGCTATACCTGTTCAAAACTCAGATCCCTTCTTTATCTCTCCCATTAGACTACTTATTTTTTTCTAAGTTAATTTAAAAAGATAAAACAACCACTTGCCATCTTCGTGTCGGAGGTACTGGTTTCCACCTCTGTCTCTAGCTAACGACCACGCCTCGCCTTCATCACTTTCACAGAACTCTACCATGCTGTTCTTATCCATCTGCACCCATGTACCTTCTGAATTAGTCACCTGATGCACACACATAAAACAGCAACATTTATTGACTTCTCAAATAATTCAGTAGCACGATTCAGCAACTACTTATATCATCTGGAAAACACATTAAATTTCAATCTCTCTATAACAAAGTAAATGTAAAAAAAAAAAAAAGTTTCTTAAATTAAGGCCACAGGCTGAGGCAGATTGAAATACCAAACCTATTTATGGCACATTTATATTTAGGAGTAATTCCAAAAATTTTAGACCCATTTATGTTCAGAAGAAGCAAAACACCAACACCACAACTTCAGAAAATTCACATAAGCCTAAATAAAAACTTGAGTGAAATAGTCACCAAGATATACCTTCTAACTGATGGTGGCAACAGGAGAATTATAATACCAAGATATATATGAAAAGTTTTTATGAGTATTAATTTTGTTCCTGTTATTATATTTAGGAAATAGCATGACACACTTCATCCTTAAGCCCTTCTTAACCATAAAACACCACAACTGGATGACCCAGAACAGTAACAATAATTCAACAACTAAACAAATTAATACAATCAGTACGGAGACACAGGAATTTGTTAGATGGTTAGGTCCTAGGAAAACATTTTGTCAATGAAATAGAATTCTTTCAAAGAACAGGACAAAAAATTAGATCAAGAAACACAATTTTTGTAAGGAATACTGTAATAGAAATACATAAGCAAGCACATGTAACTGCAGTGCAATTTTAACATTATTCCAATCAATGCAAAAAGGCAAAAGACAGGACTGCATTAGTACTTATAAACCAAGTTCAAAGGCCAGTATTTATCACGAGGAGGGGAAAAGCAAACCTGTAGAGAGGTAGAGTCTTTTGGTGCGGTTACTACTGTTATATACTGGTATCTATGAAGACATGAACTGAAGCTACAAGGATCCATACCTCGCCCACTGCCTTGACTTTGTTTCCCAGAACTAACATTCCAATTGGGATACCTCTAAGGTTAGGGCAGCTTCTGATGTTGTGACCTGATGGGCCAGTCTTCACTACCTTGTACACTCCAGGTCCACCTCGAAGGAATGGCATGTCTTGTTCTTGCATCACTGCTTCCTGTGGGCAGTGTGAATTTAGGTCTTTGAAAAAATCATCAGCATTAGACCTAGATTCCTGAGAAATTAAAAAAAAAAGGCAAAACAGAATAAAACCTATTAATTCCACCTTTAAACTACTGAGATAAATACTTACTTCAAGACTACAAAGGGTAAATTTCAAAGCTAAACGAGATCCTAGTTGCATTGCTAATTTTAGTGTGCAGTGCTGAACAACTAACTACCAGTAAATTGCACATTAATTGAACTACTTCTGACATTACTTTTAAAGTAAAAGTGGTATAAATGTAACCATTTATATAAAAATAATAGCTCATATCTAACATTAGATACAAATTATTTAATCTAACTGCATTCACTAAACCCTCATCCTCGCTGACATCTCTCAGGATACATATTCATTACTCCTGCTCTATTTGTGTAATTTTGTTAAAGTCTGGAGCTATGGAAAGGGAATTCCAATATTAACTCTCTCCATATGACATGCTTCTTTTTTTTGATTTCACATTTAGAATATATTGTTAATTTAGAGTCAAGGCAAAATTATGACAGAGGAACAGCAATACCATAGACTTTTAAATGCACATGTAAGTAATAGTGTGTACTTATTGTTTCCACAATGACAATTAAAAGGGCCTGTGAATTTATTTCACCTCGTACAATTTGCCGACGAACTACATATCCAAACCTGAAGTAAGAAAACACTTTGAATTTCTTACCAAAAAAGGTGGTAGTTACTAAAAAAAATTAGCATAGATTTTTCAGCCAGCAACAGCTTAACTGAAAGGCTTTGACAAATATGCATTTATTTCAGAAGAATCCAAGTAAGAAGCAGGGGCAAGTTCTATTATACTGAAAGCCATAGGTGCTTTTAAAGGAACATCTGAAAGTTCCAAACTACATAATGTCCTACTGGATGAAGCCAGTGGTTCATCTCATTCAGTCTACTCTGTTCAGCAACAGGAGATGCTCTTTAGAAGCAGCAGAAAAATCTTTACTAGTGGTCTGTCCTTTACATACCAAGAGCATTTAAAAACTTTTTATTACGGATGTTACACAGTGTACCTTATTTTCTTTAAAGTTTATTTATTAATCTGATTTCTCTAAATTTAATTTCTTCTGAATATGCTGACACTTTCTGCCTTGACAATCTCCCATAAAAACACCTTCCAGGAGTTCACTTCCTGCTGTGAAAAAGAATACTTTTTTTGTCAGATTTAAACCAAACTTCTGGTTACGTTATTTTCTTTTACATGAATGCAATTTCCTCTGATCTCTTTAGTTATCATGTTTTCAGCTTTTTTTGGTATGAAGTCTGTGCATGTGTCCAGACTAATACAGCAGTTCTTTCAAGAAGCCTTTATACAAAAATGATTCTGTTATATAAATATGTGACTTACAAAGCAAGTTAATGCAAGCTGAGGTAAACTGGTTTGAGGGGAAAAAAAAAGACGATTTAAACATATTTTAAAGTCTGCTGTTCTGGGGAAAAGGAATCAGTGGACAAACAAGTTTTAAAATCTCTAAACCAAAATGTACAACACATCATCATCTTCACTACAAAGTTCATACAAAAAAAAAATCCATTTCAAAACATTACAAAACTGATATTTACACAAACACTTCTACAGTCAATTTAAACAGCTTAACTGTACATAACATATGTTGTTCCTGGGATTAAATAATTTTAAAAAGCATTAAGAATGGGCAGAGTATTTATTAAATATCTGTGGCTTTACTCATAAAAATATCATCTTATTAGATGCTGCAACTTTATGTGGAGCCTCCAATAAACAAAAAAAATTTACCAGTAAATTCTGCTCTCAGGGAGAATGAAAGGCTTTGTTATGTTACTAGGCCATCTCTCTGAATTTCTAACCTGGTTTGTTAAAAAAGGAAAAGTGCTACTCATGCATTAATAAAAATTCAATGATCTGCCCTGGTATTCTTTTCTCACTTTAGAAGAAAGAGACACAGATACAGCACTGAATGTAAATCTGCTATTTCTTATAAAAATAATTCACAGTAAAACAGACTTCAAAGAATATTCAGCATAAAGTTGAGTCATATGGTGCATTCTGAAAACATGAGACACAGTGTGACTGTTCCTGTAATTTAACTCACCTTAGGGGGTAAAGCTTTGGAAGTCCATGAAAAAAAGTCCAAATCCCTTACTCCTTGGCTAGCATTAAAGACATTCTGAGCAACAAAGTTTGAAAAAAAAAGACATATATCAACAAAGAAATGGGAACAAAGAAATACTGGAGGAAGAAGCTCAAGGTACTGTAATGCAAACTTTCTCCTCAAGTAAATTTGCTGGTAGAATGTTTTGCAAAAGAGGAAAGTTTTGTTTTCCTAATCGAGTCACCTGAGTCCATTGCTCACCATGGCAAACCATCCATTACACAGAAACAGTTTAGCATGTCAAAAGCTCAAAATGGATGTAGTGTGTCATGCCATTTACTGAAATTAAGAGCCAGACATCTCTTACAAAGCTTGAGACTTCACACTTTATAGAAGAACAGAAAAAACTCATATTTCTGTTACAAAGAAATGGTAGCTGGTTCCATCACAAACCAGTTTTCTAGTGAGAGGTCTCCTGTTCTGAAAGATGATTTCAACCAGCACAGGACAAGTGCACACAGAATTTCAGTCACCCATTCAGAACCGAGGAGGTGCAGAAGGGCTAAGCATGCTGTTACTGAAAGGAGCTCACTTGTACAGAATGATTCCACCAGTTTGCACATCAAAACTTTTTACCAGAGCCAAAAATGTCAGTGCTATATAGAGAACAATTGCTAAGATTTCATTTGTTTTGTAAAACATACTATGCAATAACTAGTTTGTTATGAATAATCATAAACCAAATACAGCTTCCAGAGAGACATCACTAATTTCATAACCAATTGCCCACACTATAGAAATCAGCACTGCTCTTCTGTTTAATTTTTCCTCCCACAAAACAGTGAGGATAGCATTTTTTAAACACTGGAACACCTGAAAAAGAAGCCATCTTTTCTCCATAAGCTAGTTTCTAATAATTTCAAAGAAATTGTCACTCTTTCCGTCAAATGAAAGAATAGTATACCTATAGCAGTACTAATAACCATATTTATGGCATTTATGATGGAATCCCTTCGACAAAGCACCCATTTCATCTATATGAACAGAAGTATCAAAAGCTAATTCCCTATCCCATCCTGACATGGAAACCAAATTAAATCCTTGCTCAGCAGCCACATTAAAATTTAACAGTAGCTAAGGCAGTAAATCCTTTCAGGAAGAAACAAGAACAAAACACTTTTGGCATGCTTCATTTGTATTCCTTGAAAAAGCACTAACATGTTAAAGTAAGTAAATCTACGCTTTTATCACATGATAGAAGCAAATCATCTATTATACACTGCTTGCAAACATCAAGTTTCAATAATACAATTTATCTGCCATTTTGACAGACAAGGAAATTGTCACAACAGCAGCATTTCTTTAGAATTGAGTACCTTTACCCACAACTGAAGGAGGTAGCAATGCCTTAGTGATATATGCTCTGGGGCACTGGGGAAGGTGAGGAGGGTGTCAGATAGGAAGATGAGCAAAGTAAAGGCTTATCAACTTGGCAGGAAACTGTGGCAACTATAAAAAGCCTACATGTGCCTAATGAGTGTACTTCATAGGCATCCAACCTATTTAAACAGTCTGATTCTATTACCTTGCAGCATATCTCCTTTTCTCTGATAGACTTCCACAGAGAAACATGGACTAACCCTACCTAAAATATTTAGGTATCATTCCAAAGATCTATTTTTCTACATCATAGAGCTCTATGTATAAAAGACAAGTCAAGCAGTGAAGTGGGACCATGCTGGCTTAGAAACACCAGTATCAGACAAGAAGCTCTCCTTTGCTCTGTGAGCTAAAGAACTTCCTGGCTATTCTAACACCATACACCAGTTTAGATGAATAGATCAGACATCTATTTGAGAACTAAGTTTTCATTCTGAAGAAACCACTATATAGAAGCTTTGAATTTAGTTAATGCTTTCCTTCAAGACTTTACCTTCTAAGACCTAAAACTAATTTTAGAAATTCATACATTTTCCAATAAATTTTAAGTTTCAGAGATTTTTTAAAAAAATATTTTTTTGCCACAAAAAATCATCAGACCATTAGGAAGTATTTAAAACCTCAGTTATTATTTTTTAAAACTAAGACTTCTCTTAAACAGCCATCTTGATGTTTTTTATTCAACATAGTCTTACTCTCTTATTCTCCAACTGCTTTCCATCATGCTTAAAGTAACAGTAGAAATCAATGCCCTTCAGTGTTTCCACAGAACATTCAGCTTTCTGAGGTTCTGTGATCAAGCACTGGTGCCTACATATTAATTTTGATTATTTTTTCCATTGCAATAATGGTTTGAAAAATGTGCAGTTTCTCAATCCTTGATTGCCTGTGGTGGCTGGGGAATGTAATATTATAGCTGGACATCAGCATACAATCAACACCCTTCTTATACAAAGTTTTAAATTTAAAATGAAGTAATCAGAACTTACTTAGAATGTGATTTTTTTAAAACTTCCAAGAGCTTGACCAAGATAAATTTCTATTTCTTCCTAGTGGGCACTCTTTTGTATTGTGTATACCTTTCTATGAAGTACTGTGTGTAAGCATGAATAACTGTCTCCATAAGGAATTTTACAAGGATTTTTTTCAAAACCAGATATCTGAACACTACAAGACAGAAGGAAAAGCAACTACCAGAGATGGAAACAGCTTATCCAAAATCACAATCTATTAAATTCACAGTCTCATAATTCTATCACCTACAATGATCTGTATGCACAATTTCAGATCAGGGGGTGTAAAGCAGTTCTGTGTGAAAGGACAAGAGCAACAGAAGAAGAGCTGAAGACTTTCTAAGAAGGCAAATGACCACAGCTCAAATAAATAAAACACTGGTAACTACCATGGATCTCTCCTTTCCTATGATCATTTTATCTTCAAATATAATAGCTCTGATAAAAACACAAGAAGTGCATTTATGAGATTCACAATATTCAGTGTTTGCTTTATCATAAAATACCTAGCAAATGCTAATAAATATAAAAAAACGCAGATACAAAATATACACCAAGATGAAAAGAGGTCACAATCAACACTGTTGAGAACCTCTACCGTTTTTGTCTGCTCCAATTTTTTCTTCACTGTTCCATAATACAGTGAAGAAACAGAATAACTAAGACTTTTAAAAAAATTAGATGCTTTCCAAAATGTATTGAGAAATTTTATTTACTTAAGGGATTGATTATAAAAAGCCTGTGTATTTAAACATGAGAAAGCAATGTAATTGGAGATGACAAGTCTGCACACTCAACAGTGTTGAAGAGAAAATGGAGTCTAGCAGAAGTAATGTGACATCTATTTGAACAGGGAATACATGGCCTAACCAGGCATTTGATTTTCTCTTTGCATTTTCAGTCACAAAAGAGTCCAGTCTTCCTTTTAAGCTAAAACTGGTTGAACAGCTTGGCTTCAAAAAATCTTGCAAAATCACTTTTTTTTTAATGTATTCTGCTCATTGTGTCCTTCAGCTACCCAAATCAGCAGGATTGAGCAGATATAAATGATATCAAAATTTAATCTATCAAAACTTTAGTCATTTTTACTTAATTGATCATCCTTTTTGATATAAGTCATTCCTCTCTAGAAGACTGCAAAAAATCCAATTTGACAACTTACAAATAGTCCTTCTTTTTGGTCAATTCAGAGAAAAAAAAAGTATAATTTGAAGTATTTTCAACCTAGTCATCACCATAAAAAATATTTCAAAACTTCCTACCAAGACAGCAGTATCTGTGCAAAGGAAGGATCTAGTAAGAAAGCGGTTTTGCTAGACTAGCATGCTGTAAAGACTTAAGGCATTCAAAAGTCAGCTTATATTTTGTCACCTTTAAGAAATAAGATGTTAGAGAATATTTTTTTTCCTTTTTCATCTTACTGTTATGAATCAAACCAACAAATCTTACAGCTTATATACTGTCATAATGAAATCAAATAGTTTCAGGACATGTTAAGTCTTCTTAAAAATCTGAAAAGGAGAGCCGTGCGAGGAAACTTTCCTGGAAGTAGCTCAGAACACACTCCTTGCACAGCCTGCATTGTTGTAAGAGCTGTTTCCATAACCCTTTTGCTATGTTGGCTGCCACTTACAGAGCAGGAGGTAAGAAAGCACATGACTTTTAACTTGTGTCAGCTAAGACATGTGACTGGCTACCTAAAAGAAAATTAAACATCCCTAACAGCTTCTAATAGTCTAAATGGTAACTAAACTAGTTCACAAGAGTATTTAAAAACCGCCAAAACCAAGAGATAATATTTCATCTGATCTTTACAGACACTGAGAATGCAATGTTTGAAAACTGAATGTTGTTTTTCACATTTGATTGTACCTGGTCTCCTTACTCACATGAAATTTGAATTTGCAAAACTATATTGTTAAGATTGAATGTTCAGTTATTCATGGCAGACATTTCTTTTCAGGCTTCTCTCAAGGAGCACAGCATATGCTCTTCCCCAGAACTACATGCATACCAGAGCTGTATGAAATATGCCAACCAGTCTTGCTAACCACAGAGAGCTGCTGAGTTCAAAAATATTTCCTTCAACAAGTAAAAATTACTGAAGATAGCTAAACTAAAAAAAATCCAAAACCCACACAACTAAGAAAAACCTACCAGACTATAATAGCCATCTAAACATACAATATTTACTGAAGTTAGTTACTTAGTCAAAACGAATTCACTTTTACCATGAGCGAACTGTTAAAATTCAACTACTGCACAGAAATATTAATATTTAGTGGAAGTATAATACAGCAATTTTCTAATAGCTACCAATTCCTAAGCCAAAAAAATACAGGTCAAGTTTTAAACAAAGCCTAATTTTTCCCATGTTTTCATATATTCTACAACAGACTAGAAAAACACTGTGATGACATGCATATTTGAGTGACTGATTTCTGACTACAGAAATAATTTGCTCCCCAAATGCAAAATTAAAATAATTTCCCATATAAGGATTCTAGTGAAAGAAATCTACAAATAGAAATACATCAACAAATAATTTGTAGAGAAGAAGACCTATTCACATCATGTAACAGTATTGGCAGAACAGCCACAGGGTATTATGAATTTCCAGATTTAGCTACTAGCAAATAGCCCAATTTCACCAGAACTGGGAATATCTCAGTTCTTCTCTAACCAAAAAAACATGAACAGCATGCTGTTACCAGTTGCAGGGTTTAATTTAATGAAATATTTCTCAACTATCTTCAATTGCAGCAGCAGCTCAACTCAGATAAGATGACATACTGCTAATCTAAATAGCAGTATCAATTAGATCTGATTCTCACATTCTGCCCAGAAGAAAACAAGGTACTGTCCACTCAGGGAATGCATGAAAACAGATGAGCCAGAAAGGCCTGCACTTTCATCCATCTTTCGAGAAACATTAGTTTAGCTAATATAGTTGCTCCTTTTTTGTCTTTCACGTTTTTCAAAAAAGCGTAATTAGTTTCCAGAAAAGGTGTAACCTTTAAACCGTAGTGATGATGATCACCATTAAAGTTATTCAAATAAATTATGTTTACTCTTACAAATTCTTGTAAGTTTTGAAGCTCTGGGATTCTTTGAATAGCTAATGAAGTGATAACTTAAGGATTCAGGTTTATAAAACTCAAAAAACATCCACAAAACCCAAAGCCTAAAGAAATTTTTGTTTGCTTGGTTTGTTTTTTTAAAAAGCATCAATTACATTGATTCACTGTAGGCTGCAAACCTCTTCTGAAATCATGGCACAAGTGGACCACTTCACAGACAATGCTATCTAGCATAAGAAACATCTGGTGCAGACCACAATCTAATACTACTCTGTTTTTGTTATAGCAGTCCCTGCACTTCTGTTTCTCTTCTAGGAGAAGAGGCTTCAACATAAAAAGCCTCATACCTTTCTACACTCCACCCTCATTACACAGCAGCCCTCCGAAATGCAAACATGTAGAAGGTTGTATTTGATAATTCAAATATTGTTTACCTCAGGACTTTTTGCAGCCTTAATTAAAGAAAGTCTTGTAATGAGGATAGAGTGTACTTTTGGATATTTTTCAAAGGCACCTTTTACTTACGTCAACAGGTACCAGAAGGCTCTTGCCAAGATGTTGGTTAAAAGACAGACACCAGGCTTCAGTGTAACCATTCATGTTAGGAACATACTTCTTTATTGTTTCATCATTCAGCCTCAGCCAAACACCATCATCATTGTGGATCTATGGGAAACAAGCAACAAGAACGAGCCATGCCCTCCTGTAACTGTTCTGTGGCCAGCAAAGATTAACAGACTTCAGGCAGACAAGAGCAGCAAAGAAGCAATGATCCTTACAATGCTGATACAACATAAGTAGAGATAAAGAGGAATATTGACAAAATCAGAATTCTAAAGCAATGGGGAAGCATATCTTTTTAAAAGTCAAGATGTGATGATAAACTTAAATTGGATCATGCAGTAATAAGAATTGCTTTGAAATAAAAGAAGGAAAAAAAGTCAAGCCTTCACAAGCTTTATAAATTCCTCACTTCCCATTTTTCCACTGCTGGTATGACTTGGTAAATCACAAAAATATTCCTTGCCTATGAAGTTATATTTTAAGAAAAACACATGCATAGAGGTCTAACACACTAGTACTGATCTTTCAGATCTCTAAGTGAAAGATGTAATGAAAAGGACATCTACATCTGAATTTTTGTGTAGAGTTGAAATAGTAAGTAGTGAAGTTAAATCTTAAGAGGTATTAATTGTAAGATGAACTCTAGGAATTTTATTTCTTTGTACCAGTCTCAAATGTTTGTTACACATGTTTTGAAGTAAGTCAATTATAGGAAATGACAGCTTGAAAAACTGAATTAGTAAATTTAGATTTTTGCAATTTATGGTCTTAAGCTGTATATGTCAACATCTAAACATGGAAAAAAAAAAACATTATTTGCATGAATTACCTTTACATCTTAGCCCAATTTTCAACAGAAATGTCTTATTGATTACCTCGTCAATGAAAGTGATGGATCCATTGACTTTCACTATGCCTATTTGCTCACTCTGAAGGGAAGGGTGGCTACGGATACGAAGCCCTGCACTGTCCTTGGCCACAAATTTGCGAACCTAAGAGAAGCAAAGAAAGACAGTAAGGAAGAAAAAAAATTGGAACACAGCTCTCAGAGTAAAAAGAAATAGGTTTAACAGATTCTGAAATGCCAGTGACAAGACAGCAGTCTTAAGAGTTACAGTTTGTTGCTAGTTTCCCATGGCTGCTGTGTATAACTTCACTTTTTTACTATAATCAATAAAATGGTAATCCAAAAAAACATAGTGTAAGCATACATTGACTTGGAAATATTTCTGTTATACCCTACAATATCTAGTACAAGCTTCTGATTTTTTTAGCACATGAGTTTCATTCACTGCTGAAAATTTCACCAGATTTGCATTTTCAAATCTATTACTTCTCCTAATTGATCAGTGTGGGATTATTTCTCAGTTGTGCTACTGTAGTATTCTCTTCAGTCAGCTTTTTAACCAAAATTTGGGTATTTTCCTTAGCTAAAGAGTTTAACTAGCCGTTTTAAAACAAAATTGTTTTTCTACTTCTTATCTTTCAATAGTTATTTCCATAGTTTCTTCTTTTTTGCACAGGAAGGTTAGAGCAGAGCATCCTTGCTATTAGCTGGATGTACTACAGCACTCCAAAATCTCCCACTTGTTATTCACTGTCACATTGTTTACCATTCAAACATTATCAGGCACCTGTCCCATAGAGAAGAAATGCCAGCCATCCTATTGGTCTCTTAAAACCAGAGATGCATATATTCTATCCATATGGTATAAAACCATCCTCTTGGAAGGTGGTTTTCAAACTCCACAGCTAAAAGGGATAAAAGTATCGATGGAAATATGGATTTTATCTATAACAACGTAAAGCACAGAATGATGTGTAAGGAACAAACCAAGTGATACATGATGGAAGTTGTGCATTAACCTTTTTTCCCTAAAGAAATTTAAGAAATTATATTTATTATGAGGCTAATTTAAAAAAACAAAATACAAAACCCTGAAACCAGGAGCATGTAAAGAATTTCATAGAGAAATTACTCTAAAATGTGCAAGGTTTTGCTTATTAACACTCCCCTTATTCATAATACTTAGATTCTCACAACAGACAAAACTAAGACTTTCAACGTACTTGTAGAAGTATAAAGCTGAATCACTGCTGGCAGCATTCAGAACAGAGGCAAGCCAAAAACAAGTCTTGCAAACTGGGGGTCTTTGCATCATGTTACTTCAGAAAATCATTATGACAGTTTGCTAAAAACTAGATTTAGAACTTTAATTTGGAGGAAAAAAATCACATTCCAGATTTTGAGTAGGCACAGGTCTGGAAAGAGCCTTCTTCCTTTTTGCAACAGCTAACCTGACTAGTTAATAAAAAACTTCAACCTATAACTAGAAATCGCTTAAGGATCAGATCCAGTGACAGTCAATACAATAAAAAACAGATTAGGAGTTCTCTAATGCTCATTTCTGACCATGATGAAAAATTTTATTGTCTGTGTCTTGTTTCTGATAGCGCCTCTTTGCTAGGAATATTTCTGTATAGCACAGTGGTTTTCTAACTCTGTAACACCTCCACAGGCAGCTCTTCCACAGAGCATACACAAGCTGGATTCCAGCTGAAGAACTATGGCAGAAAGGCTTCGCAATTAGGATGTACATCACCTCAGCAGTTTTCAAGAGCTGTGTTGCCATGCTTTTTTATCTGACAAATCTGCAAAGAGGTACAGGTCACACAGCAAAAAGGGGTGTTGCATAGGATAAAGCAACCTTGACAAGGGGGTTGATCTTCTACAAAGGGGTGAGAAAAAACACCCCCAGCCCAGAGCCTTTGGGTTTGGTGGTTGTTTTTTGGTTTTGCAATCGATGCTAGCTACTTGTTGAGTCGGGACGGTAGAAACAATCAAAACATGTTAGTGATCAATCATTTTGGTACCAGTCTTGCACCTCCAAATGCAGCTAAATTAGGACCATTTTCTTCTAGTTGATTCCAACTACCCTGAATTACATTACAGAGCTTGAAAAATAATGCTTTCCTCAACAGGATGTGGAATTAAGTTTCCTGAAAGTTAGTTAATTTAAGCTTTGCAGCAATTCTTACGGGTCATATACCCCAGGCTGAATACAGATCACTATCATAATTTCCTTCAGATTTTTCATCTGACTTCAAATAACAAGAGAATGAAGAATACACATATAAAATCATAACACAGTACCCGTTTTCAGCTTGCAATTTAAGTAAGGTTTGGCTACAAAATTGGAATGTTCCAGTGCCTCAATGAAAATATTTTGGGGTTTCTAGCTGAGAACAGATCATCACTGAGAATGCACTGTTAGTGTCCTTTATTTATCTGAACGTCAGGCTGACAAAGATGATGAAGAAGCATTTAGAACTCAACTAAGCCCTTTTTCTCAGCAAAACATGATTTAGTATATTGAACTGTCTCTGATATCTGTCTAACCTGCATTCTTGGCTTCAGAAACACGGAACACAGTACAATCATTACCTTGCTGTATTACTTACAATACTGCTGTTCATATTCAAAGAATTATCCTGGTTTGTTACGTGATTTATTGACACAGAAGAAAGATAACTGATTAAATGATTTACCATGAAAGGTCTAGTTTAATTTTTCAGCAGGCTCTACAGACACTATGTACAGGACAATGATGGCTCCTTTTTCAAAGAGACTAAAACTTGGAACAAGAAATGAGACATGCACACAGAACAACACAAGGAGAGGATTAAACACTACATAATGCCTCAGAACACCAGAGGACTGACTTCTGTCAAGTACTTTGACTGCTCCTTGACAACACAGTTATCATGTATGAACGAGTCGCCTCAATTTCCACTGTAATAATCGAAAAGAAAAACAGAACTTGTGTTCAGCAATTCATCTCTTATCAAACCAGATTCTCTCAACTTGGGGACAGCAAAACAACACATATAATTATCAGCTTGGGTGAAGATATCATTATGTTGCGTGAGATATATCTCTCTTAGTAGGAATTGGGAGTTCTAATTAAGATAATGAACTAACCAGGAAGTCTTCCTTCCAAGACAAGGGTAAAACTCTAAAATAAGCTTCTTGTGGAAAAAATAAAAAGAGATCCAGTGAGGGGTAAATGTTGCATTGAAACTAAAAGTAAATTTATTATTTTTAATTTGAGGCATGGCTGCAGGGAAAAACAATCTTGTTAGTAGTAGAAGCAGATGCTGAATGCATTTTAAAGACTGGGGAATCATACAACAAAGTTACTGTCTCTGGATTATGCTGAAGTCTAGGGAAAAAAAATCAGGACGCACTGCATAGGTAAGAAGTTGTCAGAAACCTGATCCTTTTTGTAACCATATATTTCCTAAGCACCTTCCCAACTTCAGTAGGATAGGAAGCAACCTGGTGGTATTTCAGAATTCCTCATCTTTTAATACAGGTTTATTCCACAAAAAAAAAAAACCTCAAAAAAACAATGCAACAAAATCAACACCTCATTTAATATCCTTTCCTTTGCATCTAAGAGGAAATGCAAGGTAATTCCCTCATCTGGGCCTTTCCTCAAATCACTGCTGCCCAGTTCAGCTTACTTGCTTTATTGTGTCTACTTTAGTCCTTCAGGGTAGAATGGTAAGGTGAAATGGGGATGTCAGAAGCTACAGAAAGGATACCTTAAAAAAAACATAATCATGCCATTCTCTAAGGAAGGAAAATATACTAAAGAAATTGGTTATGGATTTCACACTGACTGAAGATGCTTATGACAAAACAAACAAAATCTTTCTAAAATTTTGTGCACAAATAATTTCCCAGTATATATATAAGAAATAGAACTAATAAGTGCAAAATTTTGTCTTTGGCTTTAATAATAGCTGTGTAATGTTTGCATGACAAGTCAAAGCAAAGGGAGTTTCATGAATTCATGTACAAAAAGAAAATAAAATGAATTTGTTTCATTTTATCCAGTATATTAATTTCATTCTATGCAGCATGTTGAAGTGACCTGCAAATCTCCTTAAGTCTGCAGCACTATTATATGATAAAGTATATATTAAACAAAATAAAGTCCCACCCAAATATAACTATCTGTTTTGGTTTTTTTTTTTTCAGTTCTCCAAACCTTGTTTGGCTGAGGCTCTGCTTTTGGTTTAATAAGTTGCGTTCCAGGAGGTATCATTCCTTTTGGAGGATCTTTTACTTTCACTTCTAGTCCAGCATCTACAAGCAAACAAAGACTAAGTTTAAAAAAAAAATATAAGGGGATATATCAGTTAAACAGTAACTACATTTCATCTGTGCTACAACTCAGAGTAAACAAAATAACCACTTACTTATCTATCTGCCAAAATCAACACTTGGCCCTTGGCTTCACGGTGCAAGGTATTAGTTTTTGAACATTTCTATTTTCATATGTGGAAATTTACAGAGATGTAGTTTCATGCTGTTGCTAGATATCCGTCACAGTGCATGTACAAAGCACTACCAGGCATTTTGTATCCTAATAGTGTCTGTAGGGTTATGTTTCAAAGAATGGTCAACACAGAGTGCAATGTTTGAGAGGTGCAAATGAAAGCTTCTGGGAGGAAATACCTTATGCAATGCTGTGCTGCCACAGAAGCTAACTGCTACATGTGAGACAGATAAAAGAACCTGAAAAGCCAAGTTATACAACCAGAAAAGGCCTATAATGTAAAGAGCTGGCATATTTAATTACCAATGCTGTCATAAAACCTGAAGGAACTGGAAAGTGACATTCTTGTTTGTGAAGAAATGTAAATACATGTGAAGAAAGACACAAAAATTTAAGTAACAGATGAATATAACCCTGAGTAATAATCTTCAAGGAAATTTCCTCAGCAAGCAGTGTTAAAAACAAACTGCAGCAGTAGATACTTGTATGGGTTTTGTTTCATTTTACAGAGTGATCCTCTGAAGAACAACATCCTGAAAAGAAGCATCCAGACCTAGCAATAAAACTGTTGGTTTCACCAACATCCCTTTGAACAAGCAGGGCAGTAACAGAAGCAATCTACAAAATTCAAGAACATAAAAGGTTTGAAACAAAGAGAAACTGTTACCAGTACTTAAGCAGTCAAAAGCTGACAGAATTATGGGTCAAGCACAGGTACATGAACGTTTCAGAGGGCATAGTCTAATATAATGATTGAGTCAGAAAGTTCTATTGCAGCAAAATGGCACAGCTAAGTATTAAGAATATACTCATACCTGTTTAATAATGAAAGTTAAGAGCTACATTTATAATTTCTAAACGTTCACCCTACACACTAATTGAGGATGGTAGAATCTGTGTAAAAGAGCAGCTGATTTAAACTGCTCTTTAAAGTAAAGTTTGCTCCAGAGATGACACACTGGAAAAAACACAACTCAGTGCACTGCAGCCTTCTATGAAGGCAAATGTTCCTCTGTTTGAGGAATACAGATAACCACTAATAACAATATTTTATACCGCTTATCTTCTGTAGTTAATATATAAAACCAAATCCCGTTCCATTTCTACATGAATTATGTTTACTTGTATTTATGAGTATCACTAGGTGTTTACTAAAGGTGCTGGTCAGTATTGGGAAAGAGGAACTGCTGGTGCTGGTGGTGAACTCACCCAAACCCTCTTATCAAATGTGGGTCAAGCTACAACACTTTCAGTGTTTCTACTGCCACCTTCACCATATCACCAGTAAGGCTAACATGAGAGCATTCAAGATACAGAGTACTTTTGGAAGGGCACTCTTTCTACCACATGCTATAGTACCAGCAAGATAACTAAAGTATTTCCAGCAAGGAATGCACCAAAAGCACTTAAAAATTAGTACAAATAATGAGGAGTTCAGGTAGAGTCTCAGTTAAGACCACATCTCATCAATTTTCCAGAACAAATGACAGTATGTATTTCAGCATTGGCAGGAACAATTTTGGCTTTCCTCAGGTTCTTCAGCTTTGGGTTGCTGTTTTTTTTCCCCTTTAACTATACTTCTGTCACTCTCAGCTGAAACAAGACATTCTTCTTTCAATATTGAGAACTGAGAATAACAGAGTCTGCTATTCTGGTGATCTAACCACATTATAAATACATGATTTGCAACATATATTCCTATTTCAAAGTGTGGGGTTTTCTCTTCTGACAAAGAAGAGTGATTTGACTAGGCTTCTGAATGAAAACCTGACTGCTAAGTTTTGCTATGAACTGTAATGAGCATCAAGACATAAATTTGTCAGTATACAAAGTGGAAATAATATAAATTCATGGTTAAATACAGTGAAGATTAAGTACCTATTTCAATGCCGTCTATGGTAACATGAATGGTATAGAGACCGACAGCTCCAGGAGTCCAGTTTGCACAGTATGTACCATCATTATTGACTCTGATCAACATGTTTTCACTGGGTCTAAGCATAAACAAAACAATTAAAATCACTAAGCAGTTATTGTCTTTTTGGACATAATATATGTCATAAACATAAAATAACACATTCAGACAGTAGCTAACACAAATAAGAAAACAACATTGAAACAATTTAGAAAAAAAGTTTTTAAACAAAATTGCTATGTATAAGAAAACATAATACTTGACTTCTGTGTTTCTACCTTCAGATACAATTACCCACTAGTCACACTTGGGAGTCTAGGTGTAAGCAGAAGTCAGGACATGTTAATTTAAGTCCCTATCCAAAAGAATTTTTTAAATGTTTACCTCTTTGGTGTTGGTGAAGCAAAACGTAGCTCTTCAAAAGAGTAATTTTCATATGCCTATAAACAGATTAAATTCAAACATAAAGCCAACAGTTATCAGTTACACCACTGTCTTGAATAAAAGAAAGCAGAGCATTTTCTTAAAGAACACATCAATTTAACTTTCCACACCCCAGAAGCATTGATCAGGGAATCAGAAACAAATTTCAAAACACAGAAAAGTATATGCACACATGAAAGAGTATCTTCTGTCTCATTTAACAGCCATTATTTAGCTAAGAAACATTGCTACTGCTAATAAAAAACCTTGTTAAGTCTTTGAATCTCTTCACATCTGACTTGTATAAAATCCTTGTGAACCCAGGAAATGCACTGAAGACCATGTGAAGATAAGAAAGCAAATATGTTGCAGGTAAAACCTGCTAACCAGCCCAGGGGCTTTATTAATGTAATATCAGATCTCATTTTTTTCAACTCCAAGTGAAGAAGAAATTCCCTCAACATTGATTTGATACTTAACCATTGACTTCCACTACAAAAAAGACCTGGTTCACTTCTATAGCATCTTGTGAAATCACTGCTCTGGAAACCCCCGTAAGAAAACAGAATTAGCCCTAGAAGTGCACAACGTCCCTCAGCAACAATCTCTCTGGGCTGCAATAGTTGCTGAGTTACTACATTCCCCTGTTAAGTCAAACCCAACAAGAGGTAGGATAAGAACCTTTGAACATATATGCAGATCAGTCATTTTGGGTCCCTATATGAAGATATAGTTTTGGGTTATCAGTCCCCCAAACAAGTCATAATTTATTATATGTATTTTTTAAGTGAGAAACTAGATTTTATAATCATATTTAGGTGTTTGCATCAAGTATTGATACAATGTGCAGGTTGATGTAAAATGAAAATATCAGGGGATGTCTGCATTTAACACTGAAATGAGTGGGCTTAACAACACAGGCAGGGAAATAGAACAGAATATTCACAATGCCTTGAATTCATAGTTTTGGATGGAAAGGACTTAACTTGAAAGAAACCTAGGAAAGATTATCTGGAAAAGCACTAAATATGGAAATCAAGTATGTTTCAACAAGACATGCTTTTTTAATTTAACCTTGGTGTCTTTTTACTTTTATCGTTATGAAGATTCATACTGTTATTATCTACTAAGAGGATTATAAATGAATCCTTCCATTTTCATTTTCCCTTAGCCTTCTTTCAATTAAAAATGATTACATATTAACTAGCTGATATTAAGCATTCGTCACTCCATCAAATCTACAAAAGAGTTTTTGAACACCCTACATTTGCACTACTGTCATTTACCCCAGAGCATCTCATGCATTACAAGATATACACCCTAAGAGTTGTGTGGGCAGATTTGACACCTATCACTGGAAAAGAAGCAGCAGGTACCTGTGGACAATGGCTGTTAGAAATACCATCTAAGCCTAAACCTGGAATAAATAACTTATTTCTGCCTCCCCTCAAGTCACTTTTAAAAGAAGCATCAAATCAAGAAGTAACGTTTGCAGCAGCCCAAATAAAAATGCCAAAATCACACCTTGATATGTATGCAATTTAGCAAGTTCTTAAACCATCTGTTGTACACTACACTGATTAACAGTTCTTCCATTGATCTATTAAGGCACTATTCAGTACCCAGATGCACTGTTTACACACAGGTACTGCAGCACTACCCTTTGCAAAAAAAACCCCCTGTACCCTCTAGGTGCTAGTTTGCTGGTTCTGCCCCACAGCAAATCCATACTGATTATGCTAAGTATTATCCTTTTCTGCCCTCCTGGCTAATCCTGTCTCATTACACTGTGCAACTGTTAGTCGTACACAACACGTCACATGTCTTAATTGGGTCAGTATGGTACACGTATGTAAATTTACTGCACGTGCTATAATATACTCAATCAACTCAATACTAGCTGCTCAGTTTTACTTCTTTAAAAACTATTCCTGGCAATGTGTCTGAACTGATCCATTTAACAGTGGCTCACTTTATCAGATGCTGCTTAACACATATGCATTGATATATAAATCATTTGTATGCCTTTTTTTGCTATGCTGAGCTCTTATCTTTTCCTATGTTCGCCTGTTCTAGTTTTAAGTATGTATTCACTGCAACACTCCAACCCCATACAAACAAAAATACTGGTTTAACTTTTTGTTCACCATTTCAATACCTGTTTTTATTTCTCCTGAGTGACTCAGACTAACTTGTTAATCTGCCTAATCAAAATCAAAGACAACTTTCCTTTTTATGCTAATCCAGTCTAACTGCTTTAGAATTTAAGCAATTGGCCATTTTGATGTATTTAGTTTATTGCTGAATTAATACATAATCAAAGTAATTTGTACTGAATGTGCTTTCAGATTGGGACCAAAAAGTAAACACACACTTTTCCTTCTCTGTTGCATACCTTTACACACTTTGAATGCTGAATTCTATAGTTATATTGCCAAAATTACAGTAACTTACCTTCATCATTGTAATAGCAATATACCGAGCTTCTTTTACTATCATTGGCTCATAGGAGGAATCAAGCTTTGGAGAAGGAAGCCCTCCAAAGGTCATGTCACTGCTGGGGGAAACAGCTGTTGCCGGACTCCCTGGTATCCGCTGCACTTTTTTAACTTGTTCTTGTTGCAAAGATGTTTTTTTCTGAGAAACAGGAATAGCTTTGACTTCTACCTGTAATAAGATGTGGAAAAGGGAATATGATTTAATGAGAAAACACACACGCATTCTTTTTAAATTTGATGTAGTGCAGTGACAAAGTGCTTAGAGCACTCCTTGTAAATCCAGATGTGTCAAAACCCAATGAATTTTTACACACTTAATCTGCAAAGTCAAGCACAGCACCTTGGAAAGATCCCAATGGGCAGTGGAGAAGTACCCAACTGACAGCACACCATCATCACAGGCTGGTGTCACTTCTGCCAGCTCCACAGCACTCCCTGGGAAGCAGCACAGTCTGGTATGCCTAGGGAAGTTTTCCCACAACAGAAAAGTGCAATGAAGTAGAAAGAGTCTCCCAAGTGGGTGCACAGATTCCAGAATGGATCATAATGGCCACTAGATCTGGATCAGCAATGGCCAGATTGGATCCTGGCTGGCTCTGCCACCTCACACCAGCACTGTACGTTTACACTGTGCTCTTCAATGTATGTTTTAACTTTTCCCCCAGAAGTACCACAGATCTCCATTAGCGCAGGGAACAGTTAGCAGTACACTATTTTCTGAGGAAGACAGACAGACTACCTGGAAAATACGTTTATGTGTTACTCATCCTAAATCTGCAATAAAGTGGAAATATTTAAATACCGCAGTTTTCACACACAGTTTTATCAAAATTTGACTTAATTTATCAAAAGTTACATCATTGCATTGCACACTGAATGAGTCCAGAAGAATGATTAAATGGAATAAAGATTTTTGTCACTTTAATACATTTGTGAACAGCAATTAAATAATAAAACCAGCAATGATTTTGGTAATATTTTGACATATCCTTTTCCCGACTGATAAGATAAAATCACTACTGAGAGTTTTCTACTTGTTCTGTCACTAATTTAAGTCAGTAATCACACAAGTTTCACTCAAGCAGTGTTTGTGACTAAGCTCATTCTTGTGTTACTGTTGTGGAACTGCTGTTCATTATTAGGTTTACAGCTCACTGTAAGATAACTTTCAATTATTCAATCTCATACAAAGAACAGATTTGAGAGCTTTTATCACAAGAATCACACCTTTGTAAAAGGTATTTCATATACACTTGGGCTTGAAAAAAACCACCATTCCACAGTAGTAGTGAGCTTTAAAACACAGAAGTAACCTAATTTATTAGAACTACATGAAAACCATTTTGTGTTTGTTTCCTTCGCATTGCTTTACTACTTCAAATCAAGCAGCCCACTTTTATACAACCCACATAAATTTTACACCAAAATGCACAAAATTCTTCTAACTCTATCTGAGGCTGTCAAGAACACCTCCTTGCCAGTACTGAAAAACAGTGGTTAACTGAAGAGGCTGAAGGCAAACACAGGAACACCAGTCCTTGCCAGTTATTATGAACTGCAAGGACTACAGGAACTTCCAATAATAATAATAATGAAGGTTAAGAGCTGTATTTATCATTTCTAAAAGTTCTAGAAACAGAAAAGGGAAGAGTATTGTTCTAGTCTAAAATAAAGTAACTATAAAGTGGTCCATCAATGTGCTTTTGATTCTTTTTTCCCCATCACAAAGTCTACAGTTTATAATTGATAAATATATGGTTTATAGTAACTTTTTCCTGGCTTACAAATTAAGAAATGGATTCTTGTCATTTTAATATATCATCACCATCAAACCTCACTTATGACTGATTATTTATGCAACTACACACGTGTAGTTCACTACAGGCAAGTTATGAATTGCATGAAATGGTGCTGGCATAATACAGAATTTGGCAGTTTTGTGGATTTAGAGGTAATAAAGTCTGACTACAATGAGCTTATGAATGCCAGTTTCTGTCCTATACAAGAGTATTCTGTGGAATACCTATTAAAAAAAGTAAAAGACAGCAAGATGAAGCAGAACAGCCAAGATTACAACAATTTACCTTCATATTTGGAACATGAACAACATCCCCATACTGGTCTTTTGTTTGTACTGTAATAACAGTTGGCCAACCACATCGAATGTCATCCTTATTCAAAATCAATGATGTTTTTTGAGGATCAGCATATGAATCAGGCTGCAGCCACCTACAGCAAAGAAAACCAACTAACATTAAAATCTCTTACAGCTCCAAAAGACAAACTCTTACTCTGTACAAATGTGACACAGAGCTAAGAAAGGACACAGAACACCTGAATGCCTACATAACTAATGTATTAATGGAAACATTATAGCCAAATAGTTTTATTTAACTAATACTTAAAGTAACTATGACAGTTCTAGATCCTGTTAAAAGGACAAGCAACAGTGCAGTTTTACCTTGCAAGTCGCCCACCACTGGATCCTGGTACACAAGCAATGAAATCCTCCAGGAAGGACTGCTCGTTGCTTTGGACCTGCAGGGGAAGGCTTCCTTCAAGAGCTTCCAATATGGTTGGTGAGTGAGAAAGAGCCAGGCCTTTCCCAAGAATGCCTGAGTGAGATTTGCACACCTTTTTTGTTTGTTTGTTTGTTTTTGGCAGAGGTTGGGGGTGAAAAGAGAGAGACATAGAACAAACAGCTTTTCAGTAACATGTTGACATTTTCCCATAACGTGACACAATTAGCACAAACATTTTGGGCATTTTAAACCATTCAAGAAGAATAAACTTTACCCTGATAAAAGCTTTAAAAAAAGCCATCTCAGTCTATTAAATAATCATTTATGCCAAAAGAGGTTAAATGACCTTAAGTTAAGAGAGATTCAGCATTATCTCCCACTGCACTAAACAGAAGGCCATCAGCAAACCAGAACAACTGCAGTCATATTATTTGGGACTTGATTAATGTCATTGCTCAGCTGAAAAAGTGTTTTTGTTTCTCTAATTACAAACACATGTAAAAGACTGATTTTGGTAACATTTAAAATTTGCCAAATACTGCAACTTCAGCCAAACAGATATTTTGAAATACTTGCTCATCTAATGTTCTATGTGACATGGTATGCATTTTTTCCAAGCAGATTTGTTATAAAAAATTATTTCATGTAAATTCTAAAATTCTGTATGATTTTCTTAAACTGTTATGTAATAACCTGGATTCCATTCTACTATAAAAACCTTACAAATTATTTTTCTCTGTAGCAGACAGAAAATTTCAATGCAATTATGTGCTTAAGTACATTGCAATGGAAAAAAAGCTGCAGCGTACCTGTAAGGCAGCCTCTTCAAGTATCTCAAGATCCTCCTCAAATTCACTACCTGCTAGAAAAATGTAACAGTTATATTGGTAGTTATCTACATATTACAGAATGAAATTCAATTCTGTTTTGTGAAGCCTTTTATGTTCCAAATTTCAAGTCCACATAATGATGTGCCATACTGTTCAATCAGCAGCAGAAATATTAATATTTTGAAATAACATAGTAAACGTGCAGTATTGTGTAGTTCAGTGCCCACGCAAAAGAACAAAGCAAGCTACATATAACAAAAAATTTGGTGCTTATCTTTTTATCTCCAAGACAGTATGTATTGCAAGTCTTTAGATGTGACTAGGTACTTTCAGAAAAATTGAGAGGCCAAGATGGTTTCTGTGAAGCAGTATCTGTAAGCATGCAACAGCTGCTCCCTTTTAAGAGCTTACCTTTGTAAAATTATTTGAATAAAACCTGATAAATTCTGCACAACTTTATAAATTATGATTCCTCCTAAAACACAAAGCTCAAAACCATACTATTAGACACTATCTCTTTCTCACAAATAGAACTCAAATGTCTGATTCCACAGTGACCAGAATTGCCAAACACAGTCTTTTAGTGGAAGAATGAAACAGATAAGGTTACCATATTTCTACTCTTTTAAAAACATGTCAGGCAATTCTACCAGCCAGAAGAAAGATAAATGAGAAATATCAAGTCCCAAGGCAATTTTTCAAAATTCAAAGAAGTAAAGACATCTAAAAGTCGCCCTCAGAAATAAACTTCTACCAAATTTGATAAAATTAAGAATGTAATGATGTTAAATACATCAACCGATTTCACACTGCTGTTTAAGTCAGGTCTTGGTCATAGACCAGAGCTTTCTCTTGGGAAGAAGTATGCTAAATTTAAATCTTGAACTGGCAAGAAGGAAGAACAACCTTTTGAACATGGTAACTTGAACAGTATTTGGGTGCAACTCTCAAAGATAGTTTTCCCAATATGTGAAGAAATCACCTCCTTGTCCATCTTCCTTTCGAGCAAAATAGGTTTAATCTTGTTAGGTCCTTCAAAACTCTTTTCTTCCTAACATTTTTAGAGGAATATTCACACAAATACTTGATTTGCACACTAAATATACCCACTACAACAATTACTAAAAAGTTAAGCTGTAGAAATCACAATAAAGTATGAAAAGTCAACTAAAAAGAGCCTTCTGTGTGTATGCATTACAACGAAGTCTTTTATATGATTACTGATTCTATTATTCTATGTAAGTTTTTCTTAAGGGACACTCTTCCACATCTAAGATGACAGGGCTCTACAGATTAGGAGTGAGAGTATTAAAGAACCACTTCACTTGCAGTAAAAGGTACAAGATAGATAACCTAGGATGTAGAAAAAGAAAAAAGCATACTTGCTCTAGAAAACCACAGCTTTACTTCTTTCTGCCACAGAGTTTTTCTGAGATAACAGGCCAAACACTCAAACAAAACAAAATTACACACAACTGAAAACCATTTAAAAAGGCTGCACAGTAGTTTCCATTTTCAAATACTACCACTGTTGACTACAATTCACCAGTTTTGTTTACTCAGAGGGTCCAGTGGTCTTGTAGAGAAACAATGTATTAATACAGCACAAGCACTGTAATCTTACCAGCAACATTAACAGATTTGGTTGAAGTTCTTGAGCTGATGTTAGCTAAACAGGCAGATAAATCAATTGCCATTAGTTCAGTAGAGGCAAGCACCTACTCCTCCTCTCCTGCAGATCACACACAAGCACTTCTATATGTGGCTGTGATTGCATAGGTGACTTAACTGCATATTTTACTACAAATTTCTATGGGATAGCGTAAAGCCAATCTATGTGTCACCCTTCTTGTTTTTCAGGCATTTAAGCAGAACAAGCATAAAAAGCTCCCAAGAGAGAAGTTCAGAGGATTGTTAAATATGGGAGATTAAGTTACGAGGGTTTCAATCTTTTTGTTGTTGTTGCATAGAAGAGCAAAAAAGAGAAGTCAACAAAACTAAGGAGCTTGGGGAATAAGAGATGAGGGCACTATTTAACCTGTAGAATTGTCTGTACTTCGGAGAGTGAAATACAGATCTACTAGTGGAACTGAGGTGCCTCCTTACAACATAAGTAAGAAATTTGTACATGATCCAAATACACAATACAAAATTAAAAAAAAAAAAACAAAACAAAGCAGGTTTTGTGGTTATAACTCCACACTGATCAGTGCTCTCCTGCTCATTAATCCACGCTTCCAGTGTAACAGTATCCGAGCTTTGATTTGTTAAATTAAAATTATCAGAGAGATAGCCCATTATATAGTATGAGCCTGTTTTTCCTATATGCTGATGCTATTTAAGACAGATTTTATTACTCACAATATTGCTGCATCATTAGAAGTTCTAATTCAATCTCCATGTCCATTAATTTCCACAAACTCATTTTTCCTTACATTTTAAATTGCAATTGGGTCACTACAAACCTTTATTTGCAGCATCTGCTGTAAAAGTACATGATTTCTTTTCTAATTGCAAAAAAAAAGCTATAGTAGAAATATTTTTAGTGGTAAGGTCTGCAGGTGAAATGGTAACTTTCAACTTTAGAACAATAATTTTAAATTTTGTAATTCAATGATGCAGGTATTTTTTCACTCAAAGAGCTGTAGAGTGTGGGGAGAAAAAAACAGTGAAAGAGAAATACAAAGATGATACCTGCACATTTATGAAGTACCACAAGGGAACTGTGGGGCACAGTCCATACACTCATACACTACTTGTGGATGGGGTGAGTTCATTCCAATTTAAATAACCAGGATCTCTTCTCCTCCCCATATGCACACAAAGGGAAAAGAGCAAGCAGAAAATACTGCCAACTTTATTGTTTAATTAATTCAGTTTGAAGACTCAATTTTGTATTACTATCTCTAATTAAAAGCAACAATAAGATTTAAATGCACTATTAATTCAGAAAACAGAGACAATGATGAAATAATGAAATATGTTCTTACCAATAGGAAGCGCTAAATCTTTCTTCATCAAAGCTGCTGCACATGATCCTCCTAAATTTGCCAGTTCTTTCTCCAGCTGAATAATACCCTTCAAATGAAAAAAAAAAATTAAACAAAAGTAGTGTCTCAGATAGTAGGACCATAAATATATTTTCTTGACAATGTTTTATCTTAAGAAATACTGTGTGTTCCAGTTTGAAGTTTTTCAGCAATGTATTTCTTGTCATACAGCTACTGCCATGTTTTGCTGTGACATAACACAGTGTACCAAAATATTTAGAATAAAAAGGTATGTTTGAAAACAATTACTTAAAACTTTTCTTTAGATGATACTTATGACTTTCATGCTAGCATGTTTTAGCACTGAATGTTCAAAACATGCCAACATCTTTGTTTGTAAATGCTTTAAAGAAAAAGAATGGCATATGAATCTACATTTTCTACGTTTAAGCAAAAGTTATTTCTATGCAAACACATAGAAATTAGATCATCTGTAGAAACTATAAATCTGATTTTGCTGAAAGCCAGTGAGACCACCATAGATAATTATCTTATGGTATGTTTTCTTATACAATATGTAAAGAAATTTCAAAGAACTTCACATTCTGAAAACCTGAATGTGAAGCTAAACATGATTTAGCTTGAGCAAAATCCAGGAATATGATGAGGTAATCTTCTCTGAGGGTTGTAGTGTAAGCAGGATGCAGACCTTGCAAAGTCCACATGAAGCAATAGGCCCAAAGTCTCCCAAGGTAAGGGAAGACTTATTTTTCTGAAATTACTATAAAACATATTAAGTGTTTTCAGTAATCTCTTAAAATAAGCCAAAGGAGAGAACTAGGTCAAGGACATGAAGAGACTTTCCTTTGCAATAAACAGTGGTGGAAATGACTCATGTCCTTGAAGGCAAAATGAGGAGACCACTGGGTAAAACCTGAGGCAGTCTAAATGCACACTGCATTTCCAAGGAGTCTGAGAGTTCTGCTGTAAGTGAGCACTGGAAAATGATGCAAGTGTGTCATTCAATTGGGAGCGACAGTAAAAAGCCCCAAACCTTTGGATCTCTGATGCAAGAGCAGGCCAGAATTTCAGGAAATCTTATATTCCACTAACATACAACATAAAACCACACCATGATTTTGCAGAGTGCCACAAAAAAAAAAGCCATTCCAATAACATCCTGATTAAAGAATTCCAAAACAATAATCTCTTTAACAGAAAATGTTAGAACTTTTATAAAATTTATCTAAAAATACTTTGCTAATGTCACTTAGTCATAAGTGGAAATACAAATACTTTACCCTCAAAAATTTATTAGGTGCATTTATTAGGAAATTCATTTATAACTCTCTCATTCTTTCCCTTACCTCATCACTTCCCGGACTAAATTCATATCCAATTGCGTAACATTTGAAACCATAAAAACAAGCTTTTTCATCTTTTACATAGTCTGATGCAGTCTCCAGAGAAAAAAGGGCTTCATTCCCTTAAAGAAGGAAAAAGATAAATTAAATAATTAATATATTCCTCCTCTTTTTCTGTGTTTCTTCTATGTATGTATATATGAAACCCATTCACATTTTATATGTGAAATGTGAATTAAAACCATGGGAAAAACAAGCAGATCAATACTTCAAGAAACCTACTAGAGACATAATTAACTTGCCAGCTTGGATTATAACCCTTCTTTAACTTTCTTTGCCAAGACAATTCTGCAGAAAAATCAAATTTCCCTTACTTATTGCAGTAACTCACATTACTAGTAATTACATCAGTATCTATGTATTACCTGGCAATACTAACACCATGGTAGGCCATCCTGAAGATCCAGAGAACTTTTTCAGTTCTATCCATGAATTAAGGTTTTCATGAACAGAGGTATGCTTTGGTCCAAATCCTAGGCTCTGTGCAATTCTGACAGGAATTAGTAAACGAAGAACATCCTCTGACTGAGCAGTGCCACACTGAGTGTCAAACTCTATTGTTATCCACCTGACACATTCAGGAAAAGTCACCTAAAACAAAGCAACAGTTTAATTATGTCCAAGCTTTTGGGGCTCTTAGGTTTTTTTTTTCACACGTACTTCTTCATTTCCACTTGGCCTCAACTCTAATTTTATAAAAGCAATTTAATGATGTAATCCTGCACATTTGTTTTGACATTCTTTAAATTCACATTAACCTAATCTATTCTTTGAAATTCGTGTACCCCTGAAATGTTTCGTACTTTACTCAATTAGAATCCTGTATTATAACTTAATATTCTGATTAAGTATTTGCACTGGCACCACTTGTGATTGTTTTAAAGAACTCCATATAGGTTCATTAAACAAAACAACCACAGACTATCACAAACATTGAACTCTCAGATACCTTTTTCAAACTCAAACTTTAACAAAATAACAAATACCTGTTTTGTGCACTCTCAGAAAAGCACAGAGCAGCTGAATCCCACTTGTGAATGCAGCCTCCAGTACAATTGCACATAGCTACAGAAATTCAAATGGAGTAACTACTCGACCCAAAGCTTTAGACATGGTCCATAAACTTTTAGGACAAAAGTAAGCAACAGGATGATCACATGGTAACTACATTTTCTGCACTGGATGTCCTGCCGGCTCACATGACAAACACTGGAATAGTGGAATAATAATTAATGTTCTGTTCAGGCCCTTGATTATAGGTTTGCTACTTCTGGATGTTAATTTGACTAGAATTGTCTTTAGGTATTTTTACAAAACATTGTTTTAGTATTAGATAAGGAAGTCTGATAAGTGATCACATACTCTGTATGTAAAGACTTTGAACTTCTATAGTCTCCATAGTAAGAGCAAAGAAACTCTCTATGACAGCAGAAAAATCTAAGACAATGCAAATTTAGGGGGTGAGAGCAGATACCTGAACTAGGTGGTTAAAAGTTCAGTTTTCCACTACACTTGGTGTAGAGTTTTGTCCAGAAAGCAGTACAGCAATAATATAAGGAACTGTCTTCTATATCAGACAATATTAATTATCATCCACAGTGACGTTTTTTCAGATCACAAATGCTGACTCAAGGAGACTCCTGTGTCAAGCTTTTAAGAAGCAGCATGTGCACTTAGAAATGTTGCTCACCTTATAGTGTGTAACAGAGGCAGGTTTATAGGGATGCTCACTTTCTACAACAGCATAGTGATTGGAGGTAGTACAAGCTGAAAGCCCTTGCTCTGGCTGGTTTCCAGTGGTGCTGTCTGTAGACTGATTTGGGTTAAAAGCTGGAGGGGCATATTTCTGATTCAGAACTGCCACAGAAGGAAGTAGCTGTTGTACCAGGCCAAAGACCTCAACAGCAACCTGTAACATAACACCACACCTGTTATTACAAAGTATTATAACTTGGTGAAAACAATACTTCTATTTCTCTTCAGTGGTTGTTTGAACGTTCTCAGAGTATCACTAATAATAATTCATTCAGTCATTTTGCAATTCTGTATCTAGACACTCCTGACAGAAAAAACATCAGTACATTAACCTCCTCTTGGAGACTTGCCAAAGCTGAAACAAGAATCTGTATACAACTATGACATCCTTTCCTTAAAACAGCTTCTACTAAAACCTTGAACATTAACAAACAGTAAGCACAAGTTCACAGAAAGTAAATACCATACTAAAACCGTAATTCAGTTATAATTTATAACCATATTAATACTGGTATTTTTTAAAATATTCAACATATTTTAATGCATGAAACCTTAAGCATGGCACTGTTCCCTGTAATGTTCACTACATTTTCTAAGCAGAGGAACGCTTCTACAGCAGAACACTTGGTTTCAAATCCCAGTTCCATGAAGAAACAAGGTAACTAAAATCTGACACTGTCTTTCATGCCATGTCTGCTAGATTTTAGAGTGGTCAATTCTATTTTTCCCCCCTTTAGAAAGAAGTCAGAAAACATTTTAGAGCTCATGAAAAAGCAATAAAAGGCAATTGTGTCTACTAGTCAATCATTACTGACATCTACAGATCTAATAACAGATTTCAAGAGTGTCCCAGACCAGGCACATGCAAGAAATGCCAAGGCACTGGAAAGAAATGTTCTTTTATTTATAGCTGACATCTTTCAAACTCTAAATTTGACAGAAATAATCTTAATTTAATGTGCAAATGTTTTCGCTCTTTACTGTAAAAATAAAATTAATATAACAAAAAAAAATTTCATCCCACCAATGTTCATCAATGAGTTGTAAATGACATTCTTCTCATTCCTTGTATTTTCCTCCTACTAAAGCCTATCATATTTCTCTGCTTTCTTAAGGTATTTTTTAAATCATGCTTTCAATTGAAATTAAAAAAAAGTCATGGCATGTTTTTAAAATTCTTGACTTGTGGAAAATTCATGAGTCATGTTATCAAATATAAACCACTAATTCACAAAATAGTAAGAAATCATGATGTTCAAATTTTCAGAGTAAATATTGTCCTGGCATAACATTCATACATTTCCTGAGACATTTCTGTTGAGGAGCATACCTTAGGAATAGCTGCTGCTACTGGTCCTATGTAGGCTATGATGAGGGGAAGCAGCATTGAAAACAGACTGGAAGAGCTGAGTATTTCTGGAATGTCTTCAGCTAAATAAAGATAATTAAAACAGAGGTATTATTAATAAACATACTATGGTTCACAGCACATCTTATGTGTCTGGTTTGACCCCTATGAATTAAACTTCTATTTCCTAGACTGTTTTTACTTCAAACTGTTTTCATTATTTAGGCACTGCTGAATTCTGAGTCTCCCAAGTCCACTCAAGATAAATATGTCATTATATACAGCTTTCTGCTGAAAAATGAACTTTTCTTAGAGCATTATTTTATTGCCGTTTTGTGAATCTGTGTTCATATTTTCTACAGTATAAAAGTTAGCACAACAGTCCTCCCAGCCCTTCAAAATTAGTTTTATAGCACTATGTAATGTTCTTGACATTTTGGCTACAATGGCTGATATCTACATTTCTCCAAAAGGGATGTTTAACTGCTTATATACTAATTATATTAACCAGTCCTATTGATTACAACAACCTCTGTGCAAAATACTGATGAGATCTGCAAGTAACCCATTATGGAGCATCTTTTGGAAACAAAGCATTTTATAACACAAGTTTTAATATGATACTTGCTAAATTGTATCTGACTATGCTATCACAAGCATAACTCAATGACATAGAAGTTACAGTTTGACACTTATAGGAATGAAAGGTTAGAAAAATATTCTTTGGAAAGCAAAGCTCTTCTATTCAGGTGATATTCTACTTTTCTGGCTTGCTAGCAAAGTAAAAAGCTTTGAAAAGTAAAGTAAATTTTCTCAAGCCTTACCATCTACAGCAAGAGCTCTGTGCAACAAGTCTTTGGCTGCTCGTACAACAGCACTCACAACAGAAAGAGCCCTGCTACAGTTTTTGTCTTCTTCATTAGCTTTGTTCAACAGCTGTGACTGCAGATCTCCATCATACTCACTCCTAGATAATGGATTTAGTTAAAGTAAGTTCACAAATACAAAATTACGTTAAAAAATTACTGATTTTTCACACAGAATAAGCAAAACAATTTATGATAAAGCAGTAAGAAAACACAAAGAAACCAGAGAGAATATTTTGGAGGAAATGTCTCGCTGTTAGTCCTTTGCAAGAACTTTGGAAAAAAGTATAAATAGCATTTTTCTGTAAAGTTTCTCTTCTCTAGATGCCTTTTAAACTACAGAAATGTATTAACTGCCATGCTCTTCCAAAGCCAGTTGTCTGTCTTGGTAAAAACAGAGCAGTGTTAAATGCATCACAGAAAAAAAGTAAAACTTTAATGGATATTTCTGCATTTTCATAAGAGACAACGATTCTCCCTTCTTATTTCAAAGATTAATTATGGCTTTGAAATAGTCTTGGGCTTACCCTTAACAAATAGTTCTTTCTTTTAAATCAACTCTGTATGTCAAATTAGGCTCTCCTAAACAACATTATGCATGAAACCAATTCAAACAAGGTTTGATTTGCTTTTTCAAAGCTGTCAAATGACAATTACAAACTAATTCAAGCCTTCAATATGGTAGTGATTAAGCCTTGGCACAGAGAACTAAAATCACTTAGTCAACGTGTAAAACAAAATTTTTCATTCTCTTTTGGAATTTTGTTTGTCCAGTATATTATTTGTTTGTCCAGTATATTATTTCAGTATATTATAGCACCTCAGAATGTTCAGAAATTTTACTTTCAGCAGTTCAGTGAACAAGGATATCTCTCCTTCCTTGTACTGGGAATCAATCACTCTTACTAAAAGATTATGTTTTTTTCAAAGTGTCCTAGAATTGTAGCTTTGCTGTCAGCCTCAAGCCTTTTTCATTTGAATTTTTTAGCCATTGATGGTAGATGTAATTCAACTGAGTACTTTTCCAACAAATCCCTCCAGAACTTTTCTGCCCTTACCAAAAGTGTGTTAACTCATGTATGTGACCTTTCTTTGCATATGCCTAAGAAACAATTCTACTGATATCTGAGCATCCTTCAAACAAAATGGAGTGTGACTTTTATAAGCTGTTCTGTAACAGTTGACTGAACGTGTTTCTTTACTGTAGGCAAATCAAAACTTCAGATTATTATATAACAAACAATGAGTTCTCAAACTAAGTCCATAACCATAGTCATGTATCAGATATCAATAAATTTATCTTGTTCATGCAAACTACAAAAGACATTATGATTACAGCACAGTAGCTGCAGTTTTTTCAACACGGTTTATTCTGTAGCAGCTCCAACTTGTACCATTACAGTCTTTCAAAAGCATCTTTAAATTTTATCAGTTGAAACAAAACCTGAGACTGTTCTGATCTGATGACAGGACTGTGGTGTGGGGTTTTTTCATATGTTAATTTATCATTGTTAGAATGCCTTCAAGTTTCCATTATTGAAATTATGTCCTTTGCTTTTCTAAAATCGAAGAAATCGATATTTCTCTTTAACTTTCTCTTTTGCCTGTATAAAAGCAGACAATCCAGGAGTGAAAACAGATGTTCTATGTCTTTCATCCTTCTTACATAATGATACTTTCCAATTATGACACTTCGTAATAAAGTCCAAGATTTCAGGAGACTAAATCAATTAAAGTAACATGATCTGCACCACAGGAATTCTATTCTTTAATAAGCAATTACTGTTTTTACTGACAAGGTGGATCTTTGAGCATAATCTCATGTTTTAAGGTAGTTTACAGATGTCTTATATCTTCAAATATATTATTACTGTAATTTTGCTGGCTACTTTATTTCTTTGTATTTTACTTTTTTTACAATTGTGAGAGCAACATGTTCATGTACTTGTCAGTCTAAAATACATCGGCTGGTGTAGTATTACTTTTTCATATGTTCTAAATCTTTTATTAAGTAGGTAATTCTCACACAACCAAAGATAAAAGTAAATTATTATTTATTGATCCTTTTATTCCTTCCATCTTCTGTTGATTAGCCTTTTACTGCCAGATTGAAAATCATGTATTTATATAAATCAGGGTGAGCACCACCAATATAGAAGCAATGCTTTCTGCAAAAGCATTACCACAAGTAAATTCCTACTGTCATCCTGAAAGGCTGAAGTAAAGCTTCCCTGCAGGACAGTCAAATGTTTCATCTGATTGTTTTCAGGCAATTGCAATTTCTCTTTTTATACCTATCAACTTTAAGTAAGAGAGGAGACAAGTCCTACATAAATAGACCTTGCTTCACTATCTGATGCAATTATTTTTGGAAACTGAAGAACTGAATAAATCGGAGAGATAAACATGCCAGTGAGTAATCTCTCAGATATCTCTTATGGTATAGAAAAAACAGAAATTAAAATAGTGCATGTTACAAGTTCCCCATATTTGGAGCTTTAAGATAGTAAACAATGGACCTTGTAAGAAGTCAACCATCACGTTATTAGTCAAGTCAAAAAAAATCAGAGAACCTAAAACAAAACTGGAAGAGGCATCACAAACACACCCTGGATCCATTTATTTCTATCACTTCTTGAAAACAGATATGGTATAATAGCACCATGATGGTTTTGTTCACTTTTCTTAGAAATGAATTATTACAACACACCAACCTGTAATAAAGAATCTGCGGGATTTGTCCTCGTGTTTGGTTGGTGCCATTACTGCTCAGACTACACGTACTAAATGTAAAGGTTACACCATCTGGACACTGAACTGTGGTCATTCCACCATCTCCGTTGGCAGTCCGGCTCCCATAATTCCTCAAACGAACTGCGTATTTCACATTTTCCTTAGAAAAGAGAGCAAAAACAGGTTTCAGTATAAAACAAGTATCTAATGGCTTCATGGTGTATGGAAGTTATTATTTTACATTAAAACTGGAGAGTCTAAAAAGTCCTTCAAAGCACTCTACAAATGAAATTAAACAAAAAACAGTATTTAACAAAAATCAGAGCTGTTCCACGTTCCTAAACTATGGACCATAACTCAAATCGCTATTAATTACTTGAAGAGTAAGCAGATAACCAAGAAAATTAATTATCAAGTTGCACAAAAACAGTTGCACTTTCAAAAATGTTCTAAAATTACTAAGCAACTACAATCTATCTTATGCAATTATAAAAACTCTTTTAGCTGACAGGATTTGGAACTTTTATAAGTTGAAACCGAAACTTTATGAAGCACACATGTCAAGACCAACTTGTGAATGTGCACCCAAAAACCTGAACAATTTACATTGACCATTTCAATTTTGTTTTCTAAAGGAGTTGGATGAAACCTACAGATATGCTTGTATTTTATTTACCTTCAGTGGCACAACTTTGTCAAGTCTGATTTCAGCTATGTCACTAGGAGAATCATCTGTGGTGTAAGTTCCTTTGACCAACTCTAAAGATGTCCATCTATGAGAATGTGTTGCATCTCCAGTATGATCACTCTGATACAAAGAAAAAGTAATTTAAATAAATTTATAATGTAAATACATGACACACACAATTGTGCAACTTGGGTTTCATTGCATAAATTTTTACACATGGCATTACAAACAAAAAGACGAAAAATCTGTTCAGATTCAACAGTAAAGCCTTTCCCCTACAGAGGAAATTACTGAGCAGAGGTTCATTTCCTATAGTAACCTATGCTTGTCCTTTGGAAGAGATCAGAATCATCAGTTATAGTGAACAACTGTGTGTAAAAGAACAGAAGTTTTGCTACATTAACAAGAACCCACAACACAGTTTTATGCTCCTTCTAAGAGAGTACATCAACAGCACATGAAACATCGGTAGGTACAATCTGATCATGCTGGTAGGCCATTACCCTTTTCTTCAACTTTTGGTTTTAACATAATTTCTTATTTTCATTCATGGTTTACAGAGAAGTAACTAGTACTAATTTACATTTAGCTCCAGCAAGTGAAAAGCCCCCTATACTTCAAATATTACATGTAGTAAGGGTAGAGTTCAAGACAATAACCAAGATGAGCACTCTACTAGATATGGTATGAATCTTGTCATAATAAAAATCTTCACCACAAGTGAAAACCTCTACTACCAGTTCTACTGGTAGCCTAGACTAAATAAGAATATCAAAGTATTGCAGTGTAAAATATTCTCTAAAAAAAAACTCTGAGGTTACTTTTGTTCAAGTTTTTTCCTAAGTTCAGTACTTACATCATCAACTAATACCTCCAACTCATACTCATGAATTCCTCCTCCACCATAAACAGAAAATCCTACTACCACTACACCAGGTTTGTCAACAGAGAAACATATTGCATCAGGGGATCCATTCCCAGTATTCCAGCTTCTTCCCTGACTTGTTTTAGTGAATCGGTTTGGAGTGGATTTGACAGAATGGAGAGAATTCAGTCCATCAACCTGTAGAAAGTGAATTAGAGTTGTCAGAAAATATGAACAAATGTTAGACAACAAAGTTAATTGAATTAAATTACCAGATTTTTCAACTGGGTAAATTTTAAGTCAGCCCATAAACCACAGAAGATGCCACTACTTAGCCTTCTAGTTAATATTGACTAAAAAGAAAAAAAAGTATTTCTGATAATTAGAAATTAACTAGGAATAATTAGGAATCCAAGTTGGTTTTTAAAGTATTTAAATATACATTTTATAGGATGAATTAGTAAAAAACAGATTAGCTGTATTAAAAGAAAGGTTAGGTATTTCTGCCTTAAGTACAGTCAAGATAAGAGAGGGCAGAAATACATGTTATAGAATGGTCAAAACACCTTGAATCAAGAAGTTATCAAAAGCTTGATTCTTTCTGTGACAAAAGCCTGTTGATAGCACAGAGACAGTGACATGTTTGAATGAAGTCAAATACTTAACTAAGTTATAGCCTCCTGAAAGGATTATATATGTAAACAACTATGCAAGCAAAAAGTAAAGTACTCAAAAAATTTGCCATTTTTAAACAATCTGCAGCATTCTGCAGCCCTAATGAAGTAGCTGTTTATCAACAGTATTTCCCTAATACAGTGAAGAGATGCTTTTAAATTTATGCAAAACATCTGCACTACCCAAAACAGAGAATTCCAGAATCTCTGAAAGATCTGCATACCTGTAAAAGATCCATCCCAGCCTGTATTACATTCATAATACGTTTGTCCTGAAAGATTTCTAAAAACAGTTTTAAAGCAGCTTTACCTCAGATCCTAATGCTGATGCTGTAAGCTCACTCACGATACTAGCAAGCAACCCACAGGTATTAGAAACCAGATGTGAAGAGAAAAGTTCATTTTCTCTTCTAAGGCTGTTCCGTACTGGTAAAACAACAATGACCAACATCTTTTCTAGCACTTCCCGAAAACTTGTCATCCCTGAAACATTTTCTTCACTCTGCAGTATGAAAAAAATGACAAATGACATAGTTATTAAAAAAACCCAAACCACAAACTTTCACATATTATAAGTATTAGGTAATTGAAATAATCTGTGATTTCATAAAGATAAGAAATGTCTAGAAAGTGGAAAAAAATTAAAATTCTCAAAGCTATCATAGTATGTATTGCTTTGTCAAAAGAACTGATTAATGTCCTTAATTTCCTGAATTAGGTCGTGACAAGTCTTTTATTGCATCGGAAAGATACCATACACAGCTCTCCTTCCCAGGAGAGGTCTCTTCTTTATATAGCCATAAAACCTATGGGCTTTAAAAGCATACTCTAAAACACAGTGGATATACAGCTACCTTTGAAATAGTTCATGTATTTTTCTTCTGCAGTGTCCAAAAAAGAAAGTTGGAAGCTTTATTGTTTTGGTGTTAGCAAAAAGAATCTTCTATGCAAAGAGTTAAGACAAAACCAGTGGTGGCACAGTTGTTTTTTGCTGAATGAAGACTATGAAACAAATCTAAGCTTACGGCATCTATTGTGTCTTCTGTGTAGCAGTGACATCCACTGTTTCTTATAACAGTTACCCATGCTGAAAATCATTTCTGATAAGAAAAATAAAATCAACTCTACTGATGAAAATCCAAGGTTTATCTTTCTTAACCCTTTGTTTCCCCCAAAAAATATCCAAGTAGTGAACAAATATGGAAGACCATCAAGTGAAGGAAATCTGTACAGAACACTTTTCCATGTTTTACAGTTAGGAGGCTGCCGTATCCAAGACACAAATATTGTATTTGCATTTAATAGTGCCTGGTGGTTTCTTCATTCATTAATTTGTACAGGGGCTTTCCAAGTCCAGGAAAGCTTTTAGCACAATAATGGCCTACAGGAGTGTGTCTCCCAGCTTAGCTGTGTATTTTACAAATAGCAGAAAACTTCTGACCTTATCTTTTGCTCTAAACTTCTAGTAATGGTAAACTCTACAACTAACCTTTATTTACTTTCCTTGCATAATTCGTAATTTCATACTATCTTACCCCTGTTGTCTTCCAAACTGAAGAATACCGTTTAGTAGTCCCATTTCCCTGATTATTATCTATACCCTCCTCCTTCCTGTAAATCAATTCTAAAACAACATAACTGCCACAATACAGCATTAAAGAGCCCCCGATTAGGAAATTGTTTAATGTTTGCCAGAACAGTATGAACTGGGATTCCTTTACTGATGGCCTTTAAAACTCCGGTTTGGAACATGACTTTTTATTACTAAAGTTGTGTTGACTCTTCTGCAAAACACTGTATCTACCTACCTGCTCCTCCTTGTGACAACATGAAAAAGCTGTAAAATTGTTGCAGAAAACACTATGCGACAGAATACTAGTCCAAAGCATAGTTCTTCTAATTTAATATTCCAAGATAAGAACCATTCTGCTTAGACATTCTCCAAAGATGAAATAGTTGGAATATTTCAGACAAAAAGTCAAAAATTGTAAAAAATAAGTTTATGAACTAAGCCTTTTAGAAAGAAAACACTTAAGCAAATCATGTACATCTTTATCAAGCAAAAACTTGCAGGTACATAACAGCTTTTTGTTGCAAAGTAAAAGAAATCAGTAAATTTTTAGAATCCATCCTAACCTGACTAAGCTTTTCCATGTGTGCCACCAGAAGAGGAAAGCGATGGGCCAGAGCAGAGTCGTTCTCAGTGCTGACTTGTTTAACCATGGAGCGCAGCAAGGCCTCCCCGTCGTAAGCAATGGGGAAGATGGAGGTCAGCTTCACTGAAGTGTGACACAGGGCAGACATGACAGCAGCCAGCAGCCGACTACTTGAGGTCTTGAAGTTTGCTTCCTGGATATCCTAAAGGCAGAAAAAGATACTAACAGGATGGCACTGCTGCACTGAAACAACAGAGAAACCACTTTTGAAAGGAACTTTTCAGCTTTATTGTAATTAATAAAAGTAAGTAATTTAGAGAAAGCTTTCCTATGAATTTTACATTATCTTCTCTCATAAGGTTGAATTTAGATCTTCAAAACTGGAGTAATTAAAATTTATTAGTCAGCATATTTTAAAATAATAAAATCATCTAATATTATTTTTTAAATTATGGTATCCTTTGAAGACAAGGCTTTTCTTATAATTAAACAACTTAATCAGAGTAATACATTAAAGAACAGATTCTTCCTTGAAACTGTATATGCTAAATGAATTTTCATGCAAAGCAGCAAACTGTTTACATCTCACCACAAGCAATGCAAGCAACCAACTACACTGTTTAGATGTGGGATGTTCATTCACAAAAAGCAAAAGAAGAAAGTTGCTCATTGTAGAATAGCATTTCCAGATGCTTCTCATGTACTTGGCTGGGTCAGAGCACTGTTGTAATGTTTAATAATGAGGAATTACTCAAGTATTAGTGATAAAAAATACCACATGGATGTTCTTAGGCAACATGCAGCAAGAGTAAGAACATATAAGACACATCCTCAACACTGAAAAAGGTGCTGACAGTTACCAGCACTACAAATTTCTTCACTCTCCCATAGAGAATCTTGAAATCTAAAGAAGACAAAGTTCCTAGGCTCTTATTGAACGTATTTAGAGAACACCCTAAACAAACAAAACCAGAAACAAATCCAATACCCAGTCAATTTAAAAAAAAAAAAATCCAAAACACAATAGAACTCATGCTACAAATTAGGATAAATGCAAAAAATTAGTAACAGTTTTAAGTATTACTTGGCTTCAATTTGAGCCAAAGGGCAAGCTAAGCTGTAATTTACTTGTGCCATTTTAATGTACCTGGTCCAAACAGTTCAGCAAGTCACAAAGACATGCCCACTGGAGAGCTGGTGTTGGATAGAATGAATGGAAACAAGCTGTGAATGTATTATGGCATTCTTGAAGAACAGCTTCCAACAGGCTGAGAGGCTGACTGAGATATCCTTGTGGATCATTGTCCAACTTCACCATGCAATGGTCAACTCCTTCAGATAAAATTTTTCTCAGCAAGGTCCTAGTTTTTCCAATGCAATCTGCTAGTTTGCTGGTTTCTTCTACAACTGCCTTAGCTGTAGCTAGAAGATTACACAAACAGAAGCATTAAATGTACAATAATGAAACACTTTCATGTAAAAATGCACATTTTACATGCAAATAGAAAAACTGGGAATTTAGCAACATTGTTGAATCTATATTCAGAGAAGTTAATTCCAAAAGTGAAACAGTGAAAGGGTGTTAAACTCTACCAAAGAAACCAGGGCATTAAAAACTCCCACTTTTCTAATCTTTTATAACATAATGCATTTTAATGAGAATTTTTAAAGCAGAGGCATGAAAAACAGATACAATCTTTCAAAATCACAGTGTGCTCACCACCACAGCAAACACTATGTACAGAAATGGGAAGATAGAAGTAGTAGACAGAAGTAGTCCAAAACAATCCAACTGACAAGTCAAAGACAAAATTAACTTTAAAATACACAGGCTACAGTGTAAAAATGTGGTACTAGGATACTCAGTTATGCATACAATTGAAAATTTCCTGTTTCTGACAGCAAGTCTTTTAATTGCTCCAATAAAACCATCTGTGTGAGCAAATCTATTTTAGATCATACACTACATCAATACTCATATCTAACCATAAACGTTCTGCAGTTTTTTTTATTTAGTTATTTTATTTTTTATTTCGTTGCTAATAAATACGAAACAAGTGAACTGAGAGGAATACCTGATATTGGATATATTTCACAGGTGTAGACCCTCAGCAATCTCAGGCAGCAAGTGCCCACAAAACGCAGCCTTTCTAAATCCAGAAGAGTAGCAGTGTATTGGAACCCCTTCAGCCCACGAAGTTCCTCAACTCCCAGCACCAGAGTTGTCCAACTCCAGTGAAGAATGCTCAGCAAAGATTCAAAGCATTCCTATTTTAGGGTATGAAGGATACCAAAGACAGATTTGGTGTTAAAAAACAAGAAATGACTGTTCTGCATCAGTATTAGGCAAAAGGCAAATAGCATCTATATCCATGTTTATTATGGAAATATATTTATGTCTATGTCCATCTACCATGCAACACACAAATCCTATTTTGCTTGAGAATAAAAAACAGCACTGAGAATGCAGGGGACACTTCACTGCAATACCATGATAAAATCTATCTATAACATACGCTAGAACATTATGTGTGGAAGCCTCTCAGTTATTTAAGAACTAATAACTGTATTCACCTGTAATGGAGATTTTCCCGTAAATTTTACTTGCTTTATCTACAGAAGAGTGTAATACCTGCTTTTGACATAACACATTCTTGTCATAAAGTATCAGGGCTGTCTTCATGTTGTTTTTAAACAGTTATGACCTGCAGGATCACAGCCACTACCTAACATTTACAGCACCTGAGAGCTTAACAGAAGCACATGATAGTTCACAAAAATCTGAGGATTTAGAATAGTTTTGTTTCTACTATTATTATTGTATGTGGTTAATAACTTCACAAAGCTGTTCCTCAGAAAGCAAAATAAAAGTATTTGGTGTTGAACGCCGAAATGAGATCTTCAGAGAAAGTCAAAAAATAAGATATTCTATCAGTGTACCTAACTTCTGCTTGAGAAAGCAAGTGCAAAACCATCATTATTTCCATATCTACATCTTTCAGTTTCCTAATCATATACGAACTTGCAGGAAACACAGAAGATTCTTGATAGTACTCACCACTGAGACAGTTCTGGCAAAGGATCTCTTTAAAATATGCACGGGTTCACTAGTTTGCTGTTTTCCTTTGGATGCACTGCCATCACTTGTTGGCAACCTGGAAGAACAATTTTAGAACTTACTTGAAATCTCCAGTGTTGACTTTTAGTAGAGTTTTGAGTTGGGTTTGGTATTTTGTTTTGGTTTTTTACTTTTCGTAGTTTCTACTGTTTTTTATTGTTCAAGTGGGGAAAAAAAACAAAAAACCAAGTGAAAAAAGTTTTAATTCTCAAAAACAATGTTCAGTTTCAACATAACTTCCTCCAGTTTCCTAATCATTCTAGACCAGTAACCAAGTATCTTGAATTCTGTTCAACAGGCAGTACTGTGACAACTGAAAATCAGGTTGAGATTTAATTACATGCAATTATTACAAGCGTCTACAGTATTTCCTCAGATGACATTAAGACTAGAAATGTTATTCCTTAAAAGAACACTGGTTTTGTGAAGGAAAAATATATGTGGAGGTTAGAAATACAGACAGCATCTATCACTGCAGCACCTTCCCTTTTGTGCCACTCATTGGTCTTTGGAGGCCTCAAAGCCTGTTTGAGCCTTTTGGCTACAGCCCATCTCTCCATAGAAATCACCCAAATGATGAATCTGTCACACCAGGACTTCATACACATCAAAATGAAACCTTCACCTGGAGGGACAGGGCATCTATGACAGGAAGCGTAATGGCATTAGTGAGCTGTTCTGAGAAGGAACTTTGAAAAGGACATGCTTAGAAAGGACATAGAAGAGAATTGGTATGAAAGAATTCTAAGTTTCAGAATCAGCAGGAGGCCGGGGGAACTACATACACACACAAAATATAAACATTACGCCATGTATGTATCTGAGGAAAGCTTTAAAATATACTATCAACACAGTGAAAGAGTTCCTGATTATTAAAACCTACATAACATTTATCATGGCAATGGTAAGTTTATGGTAACTTATTGTAAAGCACAGTTCATTGTTGATTTTGGCTTAGTTTCATTAACACTGTCTGTTCAAGAGTTCTTAAACTGAGGGTGACGAAATAGAGCACTACCCAACTAGCAAAAAAATATTATTCAAGTTATATGAAATCGTGAGGTTCTACAAATGTAAATGACAATCTCAAGACTCATGCAGGATGCCTGCAAGGAAAATAGCAAGGAAGTAAATGTGAGTATAATTTCATTACTTTTCTCAAAGACACTAAGTTACCCTACATTTTTCAGATACTGATTTCCTTCGCTTAAAACAATAATATTTTCAAAAAACACAGTTATGATGAATTTAGTATTTCTATGTAACAAAATATGTCAGTAAATTGTTTCAGAGGTTAAAGTATTACCTGTATAGTAACTGTGGAATCTGCCCTGCATTCACATCTGTACCATTATTTGATTTCTTGGAACTTTTAAACTGAAATACAACACTGAAAGAGAAATAACCCAGTTATTGTTCAAATCTTATTAGAGCTCTTCTTTTTCAACTAAAAATATAGAAAAAAAATATACCCATCATCTGTAGTAATGGAAGCCTGTCCATGAGATCCACAATCACTGCTAGGTCCTGACACTCTTGCCCAGGCTACATACCACCAGCCAGCTTGCAGGAGTACTGGCTCATCAAACATCATTGCATATTTCTCCCTGGGAGAAGTAAATTTTGGAAAACATTAGATGTGAATTACTTTTAATATTAATTTTTAACAAATTATACCTTAATTATAAAAGAAATTGAGAAGTAATGGTATTAAGTTGTATCTATTTATATTCAAAAGCCCAAATTTTTCATCCAAAAATTTTATAATATTAAAAAATAATAATTCAGAAGCACCTACAAATGCCTAAGTTGTGCTTGCTCTTGAATTGTGAAACAACCATATCAACAGAAACAAACAGAATAAGGAAACATTAAGTTAAATTAACACATATAAACCCAATTACATTTAATATATAATACTGTAAGCAAAGTATTAATTATAAGGTATTACATAATAGTGATTTTAGAAAATGTAAATTACAAGAACTTCTACATAAATTCTTAATAATTACAGTAAATATTAAAGCAATTAATAGAATATATATTTAGGGGATTAATATGTAGGATTTAAACCTGAGAGAATTCATCACGTATCATTTGAAATTTAAATTACTTCATTACAGGGAATGAAAAAGCAGCTACAACATGGCTAACCCAACCATATGCACAAAAGAGCTGCTGCAATATTTTGTATTGTGGTCTCAACACAGAAAGACGGGATTTGACTTGGATTTATACAAGAGCAAGAATTTGATTATCTGTCTTCTTTTAATTTAAATACCATAATGGTTTGGGGATGTATTTGGTGTTTTACTATTTCCCTACACAATTCAAGTGTTTTACATCATTTGCTACAAAATTGTAATGACATAGACCATCTTGGTTGATATTTAAAGTGATACTAAAATGTGCACAGTGGAATAAAAATAAAGATGAAAAGGAGGTATAAGTAAGTAAGCTAAACATCTTACCTGGCAGCACAATCATATGCTAAGACATCTGTCTCAGCAAGGAGGTCTCCATCTGTCTCATGGTCTCCCCCATCTGGACCCAATTCAAACAACTGGTGAAGAAAGAAAAAAGGTAAAGTTATGTCTTAGGCGTTAGAAATCTCATAGTAACACTTTTTCTTGTCTGGCATTCTGGAAATTGCATACTACTCTTCCTTCCCAAAAATAACTACTACTTAATATCACTGGCAGTAAAAACTCCATTTGGAAGTCAGGCGTTAACTCTTAAGAAATAGCAATTGACACAGACCTCCCAGCCTTATGTTCAGAAATACTTTTAAGTGGAGAAACACCCTAAATCTTGCAAACAAGACAAAAGCAGAGCATCTAGAAAAGGCAAAGTTGGGCAGAAGTTGCAGGTTTTCCATCACTCACTGAAACACACTACATAAACATTAAGTTATACTCAGCTTCTCTGGAAAAGGACACTTTAGTAGAGACAGTCAATAGTGTTATAAACAGTTGGTTACTGGACAAAACATGATACCTAAGAGAACTTTGTTTTCCTACTTAAAAATAATTTCCACAGTTTGATGATTTTGAGAAAGGACCACAATACGTGTCTATGACTTCTCTTACAAACACCTATTGAATACACAGCTTATTTCTGGCAGGACTGGCAAATCTTATCTTGCTATAAGTTAATCCTAAACGAATTGAAAATATAATACTAGAATACTATCATAATGTTATTACCTCTGGTATGTAAAAGGTGGAACTAACGTTAAGTTTCTTGGCTCTGCTTAGTCATTTGCAATTCTCAGCCATTATGTTAAACTAGAATGAAGTGCAACTACTTATTTTGGATTTCCTGTTGACTTACGCAAATGTTATTGCTAAGCATGTCATCCATTTCCCTAGAACAAACCTCAATACCTATTCATCTGAAAATAGAGGAAGAAGATTCAATAATCCACTAAATGACAAGTAACAACAATAACATGCTCTGAATACCCAAATATCTACTAGAAATCTCAAATATAACATCTTATTTTACCAAAATCCTTATTAAATATAGGAGCAGAGAACACTTATCCAAAACCAGAGCTCTGATACCACAGTGTGTGTTTCTGTGAGGTTTATTTATCCAAAGTCAGATTTATTTATTTCAAAATACTCAGCACACATGCTCCACCTGTAATCATGCCTACATTTGGCACAGAGTTAACTGTATTTGGTGCCATTTGCTATCAGCTGAAGAATCCCAGCCCAGAGGCTATCCAGACAACAGTCTGAGAAAGAAGTGGCAAGGAAAGCGGAAAGCAATGGCTCCTCATAAGGACTCTCTGCTTTTGAGAACAGCTCCTCGTGCATCACATAGGATGTGATTTTAACCTGAAGCCCACAAACACCAATTTTCTGCTGGTGGTCCTTGGAGTTTTGTGTAAATAGATCATAGAACCATGCAGACCACTAAAATACCTGCCCAAGATATCTCTAAGACAGCACAGCATTTAGTGATGGTAAGAATAGGCCAATTAATGAAAATTAAAAACGGTAATTCTCAGCTCTCTACTTCATCCACTGTGCCTGCATGATACTGTCCACATATAGTAAACCACTCATTCATCAAGACACAAAACTATCATGGTTTTAGATATAGTATTACTGAAGTTGTGATTTTGAGACATAATATTGCTCAAAACAAAACAAAAATTCCTACCTTTATTTTAGCAGTATATTCACCTCTACCACCAAAAAGACCAAGACCACCTAGCAATATATCTGTATCAGCACAGAAACGGATGGCTTCTACTGAGTGAGCTGAATAACCCCAGCCTCCTCCATGACCTGCAGAAAAAAACCCCAGCAAAAAATATAATTAATCTTAGTCTTTTGTTCTACAAGCTGATCAGTTTGTGCTATAAAATTTTAGTGTGTCCATACTTTCAAATCTGTTAACCACACTGTAGTCTTCTTTAGAATAAACTTTCATTACTGCTTGAGTCTCTTCTTCTGTATTTGCAACACCCATTTTTAAGTCCTGCATAGCAGCCAACGTATCAAGGCAACCTAAAAGAAAGTAAAACCAAAAAAGAACCCAACGTTTATCACTGTTGATTATAGTCACTGAAATGGAAATGAATACCAGTTAAGAAAATCAAAGCAATCTAACTCTTTTATCCTCAAACCATACACATACTAACAAGTAGCTTTATACTTTTGATTAGGTCAAGAGTCATTGCTGCAGAATCTTAAGGCCTGCTACTGAAGATCAACTTCATTTAATTTACTATCCAGAGTAACAAAATGTGACTAAACTTACTTTGCAACTTTTCCAATGGCAAGTAAATTGCCAGTAACAATTTTTTTACACTTAGAATATTACCCAAAGAGTTGAAGTAGGAACTGAATTATGATCAGCTTTGAAAGTCCTTACAAAAGGTGTTGCTTCATACTTATGCGTACCTAACATGCCTTATTTTGACTCAGACATAAGAAAGTACTATTCAAGTTGAAAGTTATCACATGTCTAGCACACAATGAAATGAGCCCGTCAAGGAGCAGATGACTTATCAAAATCAGTGGACAAGTGAGTTAAAATAATTTCCAAAGCTGCACTTTGAAGTACTGGGTACATTGCATATGGCCAGTTTATATACGAACACAGTGGAATTAATTTTTGCATTTTCAGACTACCAAAAAACTTTATTTCATCTAAGGTTCTGACTCATGAACTATAAATGTATACCTAGAATATGCAAAGCTGCATGAGATCTGGTGGTTAGAGCTTTGGATCCTGTTGGCAGAGCAAGTTCTGGACTCAGAATACTACACCGGGATTGCATGTCTGGAGCTGAGGGAAGCCTGGAATCAGCAACTACTGCATTGTAACTCCACAGCTCCCTGGCATTCGGGCGAAACCTAGAGCAAGAGAAAACAGGATGAATAAAATCTTTCATCTACTGAAAAAATACAAAACCTAAGTAATAATTAATTTTTAAAGAAATTTTATGTAAAATGTAGCTCTGCCGGTATAAACTCTTGAAACTGAGTATCACTATTGCAAATACATGAAAACTTCACTAGCTTAACACTCCAGCAAATGAAAAGATACAAAAACATTATTATGCTTTAAGTCAAAGAGTCATATTAGGGGTTTAGAAATTTCAGAACATGTTAAGACATTTCTCAAAGCTAACAAATGTTAAAACAGTATTATCTATGAAGAAGTATGAACTAACTAGCAAAGTACTAAATAGAATGGCAGAGGTGTGCAAAAATTTTAAAGATGCCAAGTGAAAGTAAAAGGATTACCTTCAAATAAGAGAAAAAACTCTTGAGGAATCCAACATATTTTGTTTGGGCTTTTTTACATGGGTAACATTGCCTCATGAGTTTTTAAGGGATTATAAAAAAGGGCAGCATAAACAAGGGAATACAAAGACTTTGTATAATATAGATTAACACACAGAAAAAGAAAATTAAATCTTTGAAACCACTATGAAAAGCAAGAAACAGGAAGAAGATGTAAGTCTATAGGAGTGGTCTGAAGAAGCACAAAAGGAATTTTCACTTGGTAAACTTTTAAAAACTGAATGGAGAAAGAAATAGTTTTAACTAAAAATATTAACGGGCACTATATGTATTCAGGATTTTAACAAGTTAGCAATGTTCAAATTTATACACATTTGTGACATTCTACAACCACTTGAACTTCACTAAGAGGTTAAGTCGCAAAGCTCTGAGGAAATGTTTAAGCTGCACATCATCAGAATGATGTCCCTGTACAAGAAACTGAATCAATCATTTAAACAGTCATGAATTAAAATGTCCAGAAATAATAATATACCAAGTATTTAACTACTAATAGGCATATTTATTAACATGTCTCTTCTTCAGACTGTTTTAGTATTTTCTATTGAACAAGAGTAGGCTATGACAGAGAAATGAATCTGCAGTCTCAAAACATCCACATTTAAGCTCTAGATTAGTTCTACAGTCCCCAAAATACTGCAAGACAGTAAAATACCTCAATTCATGTCTATCCATAACATCTAACATGTGACTTTGTACTTCCTCAAGCCAAATAACCATTTTATTGTCTTCAAGTTGAGTGTCATTACCTTGCCTCCCCTGAAACTTGATGTGTTCCCATGGCCATTGATAACTGGTTTATTTCTCAAATTGAGTCTTTCAGTGGATTTAAACATGCTGAAAATATAGAGTGCTAAGGGATGTGGGTGCTACCCTTATTTTTAATCTCAGCATAATTTAAGTAAGAACTGAACCAGTGAGATTCAAACAATCCTGCAGATGTGCAAAATGCAGAGCTACAACCACCCAAGGTACTTCCTATGTCATACAGGAATGTGCCTGGCAAATGCATGCTTCAATGTTAATTGGCTGTTAAGTTCTTGAATCTGAATTTTGGATGAAGACATCCAAAATAGGATGCAAGCAGCTTTTAAAGACATGATCCTGTGAGATACCATCTTTTCCAGATGAGTGCTGGCAAGCTGGCTCCCTGCATCACTCTAACTTGTTTTGCCTTCAAACAATTTAAACATCAAGCTCTTGAACTCATATGGAAGTTCAGATTTCTCTCCAAATCCTAGCTAATACAGCTTTTAAATTGTTATAGAAGAATTAGATGTTATGGTTCTGTGTTGGAACAAAAGCTTATTATCTACACTTGCTCAAAGATGACATTCCAAAGACTGAAATAAATAAAACTGGTCTGAATGTCTATGCCATCTAAATAAACACCCTTATTTTGACCCCCTAAAATGTCAAAACTGAGAAGAATACCATTGCTCCACTCCTTCTCTAGTGGTCTTAACTACTAACACCTGACAACAATTCAAGACATATATGGCAGCTGAATAGGGCAAGGAAGTTATTCAGTCAAGTGTTAAGTAGATGGAGGAAGACAGTAAAGAAACAGAACAGATTCAAATCCCCAAAATATTATGAAACTGGAATGAGAATGAAGCAAAAAAAAAAAGAAAAAAAAAAGACATTTAAAAAAGGCAGGCAAGAGAACATGTTTGTTTTGGGCTTACTTGAACAAACTATCCAGAAAATGTGAAAACTATTTATGGAAGATTAAAAATTCTTTTTCATTTACAGGGAAAATAAGTACAATAAAACCTCCAGCCTTGCAAAATACTTTAAAAATTATTTCTATATTATTATTTTAATAGCTATCTATAATCCACACTTGCCTCCAAATAACATCATAGACAGGATCCAGACACACACCAGAACCTTGAAGGTCTTCCTGCTCAGAATCATTGAATGTTTTGCAACTGCCATCTACTTTGTTTATCAGAAGACATTTAAAAGGAGGAGGTTCTGATATTGAAGCTGGTACCAAACCTAGATCAGGGAGCAAAAAGAGCAAACGAACATGAAGACTCCACTCGTTAATGTTTCATGCTTAGAAAATGCCATATAATACAGTAGGGAAGAACAGAGATACTGCTGCAACAAAAAATAAGTGCTAGTAAGATTTAAATGCAAGTGAAGGTTAGACTTTTACATTATTATTTTAAATAAAACCCATGTTTCTAAAGAAAGGATCATCATACACAGTAAAACTAGAAGGTCAAAATATTCTCATTCCCTCCATCCATGTTTTTGATTTGTTGCTCCTCTACTGTTTACACAACTGGACCCACTTTATTCTCCAGTACTTCCATAAGCATTTAAAATAATATAGAAAAGTTCTTGCCTATTATATGCCTGCTTGCAAATATCTCCGATGTAGCAAGCACATGAGAATTAATGAGAGCTTCATCGATCCGGAGAAAAGTCTGGTCTCCACTAGCTCCAATCCATGTAGCTTTGCGCCCATACTTGGAGCCTATGTTAGGCATAGGTGCTGGTTTTGCATTCCAGTAGGGCATATCCAGAATTGGCCTGCCAAGCTGACCTTTCTGCAGAAAGAATGCAAGGATCAGTACATGACAGTAAGTCTCAAAGACGGATAAATTACTTCAATAGTTTTATCACACAAAATCGGTAAGCAGGAAGAGAGAATTTACCACAAAACTACCTTCAAAATGCAATGGCTGCTCCAAATGAAGTGTTACACATTTAACTACAAGTTACTGACAGATATACTCCTCCCTTTTCAGTTAGGTTTTTAAGTATAGCTTTTATTAAATACAACTCAAACTCCAATGCATAATCCTCCTCTCCATCCTCAGAATCAAACAGAAGTATTATTTTCCTACAATGTTCAATATCTGATTCATGTCAGTGCTAAACAAGGAATAGATTCGTAAGGAAAAAAAAATATATATTCAGATACATTCAGACAGACAGTCCAAGTTCCATTCCATTCTGAACTGATATGGATTACGTTTTATAGTGCAAATACCTTTTAAAAGTACCTCGAAACTGATTAGCACATCAAACTTAAGCGAAAAAAAGTATAAAGTGCTCAGCAAGCACTTCTGCACATGCTCATGCTTAACACTTATCTGGAGATCTAGGGCCTTACCTCTATGTACAACTATGGACCAACAGTTCTTATCCTGCACCAATGTAGAAAGAACTGCTGCCAGAAACTTGCTCTATCTATACCTCCCTCAGGCACAGAAAATGCATTGCATGCCAATCAAGTTAAAATAATTAGAGAAAAGAAAAATGTATATACAGCAAATGTCTTCTGTTCAGCACACTCTTTCTTTCTTTGTAACAATATAAGTAAGTAAACCTAGTGAAGACAAACAAGTAACATGCTTTGTTTTGATTTTGTCTTGACTTCATGAAGCTTTAAGCAAACTTTCAAGCACTATATTATTAAAACCAGAAAAAAAAAAGTGGTCTAAATATGACCTAAACTTATTTTTTCTTTTGGAGAAAGGACCCTCTCAACTTTCAAGCTTTTATGTCTCATTTCTGAGCATGAACTTGGTTTTTCAGAGGCCAAGTTTCAATGTAAGACAATGAAGCTTAAAGCTTTACATGTTCATGTCAGTTGTAACAGGAACAGAGTCACCAAAGCTCTTGCTTAAAGTCTGAAAAACAACAAAATATTACTCACTTTTAATTCAAACTATGACTTTCTGTTCCAAAATTTCATCCTTCCCTTTTCAATTTTTTTTTTGTAAAAAATATTTCAAAAGATGAAATTTCTCTTCAGTTGCATTTGACAGTACATAGTTTTTAAAGTACATAAAAATATCTCAATACCTATATTCTAGCTTTTGCAAAAAAGATCCCAATAAAAACATTAGAGGGAACGTGCAAACAACAGATTGACTCTACAGAGTCATCTTTGCAAACACAGGGAGGCACAGAGGGAAGTAAATAATGTTTAAATGCTTATTTAGTGAATGTAAGAAAGGATTCCACACAGACATAGGAAAATGCACACCATGCGGATATAAAAAAACCTACTGGAGTTGTGCTGTGTTATACTGAGCAATAACCCCTCCCCTCAAGTGTAGGCAGAACTTCTGCAACTCACTGCTGCCTATATCAAAGAAACCAGGACACTTTTTTCTGTCAATTGGAGACAGGTAACAGAACAGGCAACATTTACTTAGAACCAAGCCTGAAACAGCTGGAGTCTGAGAAAACTGGTGCACCTTATAAAATAACACTGCTTTAAATCACTATCTTCATTAAAATATAAAAAAACCCAAGAATTTCTGGCATTATGCTTTTCTAATCAGAACAATACTAAAGGCTACATTTTAAAACGTAACAGGCACTGAAGACATGCAGAAGTCATGCACAGTTCTGTAACAGCAAGTATAAACAGTCTTGAAAGGTCTCTGAACAACACTTTAACTACTAGCTTATTCCCATAAGCAAATAACATTTCCTTACTGAGAAACTTCCAAATGTGAAAACCTGGCCATCCATTAAGAGAATAGCTGTGTGGTTGCTCCCAGCAGTAACTTGTGTACTAGGACCTGGCAGTGCTTGCACCAAAGTGGGACATCCCCTATATAAAAATAAATTAATTCTATATCAATACATGGTCACGCAACATTTATTTAAAACATATATTAGTATTCTAGGTATTTCAATTGCTAAGAAATATATTCACTAAATTTACATATTATAGAAAATTAGAGCCAAGAAACATCCTACATATTAAACTAACAGAGGTTTGAAAGAGTGCACCAGATAGTTAAGTTTACGCCCTTCTGTTAGAGGGAAACAGATCAAGGACCTTCTCTTCAGTTAAAGTCAGAAATTAGCATAGAATAAGATTTATTAAACCAATATATAATTCTAGAATTACAGTTGCGTAGATACAATAACAAATATATGCGTGTATTTTTGTATGAATACAAAAGACATTGCAATGAAATGCAGCAGTAAAATATGCTCTGAGAATTCTATTTAAGCACTTAAAAAAACCCCTGGAAGCAATCAAACCTTAGATGGCTGATACTCTAGTACAGTTCCAGAAGCAATATTGGTACAGCACTCTCAAGATCACTGTCCAGGGAATTATAAAAGAAATAGAAGTCTACTCTTCTCCATCAGCTCCTCTCCCATCAAACTCAGACTCCGTAAAAAACAGACCTCTCCAAACTATCTTCCAGAGAGGTATGAAAAGGTCTAATCCATTTGTCTCCCAAATATGGACAGACATAAGAAAATAAACTTTCCAATTTAGTAAAAATGAAAGGAAAAAAATGACAGGGTGTTCAACATGCAAAGAAAGAAAACTTGAATTGATGACTTGGAATAGAAAGAGCACAAAAGATAAAAAGCATGAGACACTAAAATTTTCATTTCAAGCCCAACAAAGAGAACAGAAACCTAGAAGACTTTGAATCCCACAATGAATGCCTACCTAGACTTAATATTTCCTGTAGAGTTAGAAAGACTGATTTTGAAGAACAAGTTATTCCCACATAGTTTTATGTTTGGAAACTGGAATCAAGTTATACAGAGCATGACAGCACTACGTGAACTTTCAAACAAAGCTTTTCAAAAGTAGGCTAATCTAAAATAAGGACAGGTTGATTATTCCAGAATAAAAAAAAAGCTCAGCCCACAGTTACCTACTGATTGTTTAGCAGCTGACATGCTAACCATCAAAAAGATGATTCATCTGAAAATTCTGATTTTGGCTCAACTGCAGGTAAAATAGAAGTCAAGAAAGTATGAGGAAGGCAAAGCATCATGTTCAGCAGAAGAAGGGTAGATGGGAAGATGTGAACATAAAAAAATGTGGAACAGAGGATAGCATGAAGATATAGGTTGATGACTTGAAGAAGGGTGAACATAGGTAAACAGAAAAAGTGTTCTCTGGTGGTAAATGTAGCTTTCACTGGGTGACTAATGGAAATGGAGGGACTGAAGGGCAGAATAAAATTAAGTAGAGTAGGTACAACGTAACACTCAAATTTAGGCGCTGCTCTTGTGCTACAGACACATGGATTTGGACATCACTATGATTATACATAGACAAAGAGCAAAGTTTAGGAGTACCAATAATGAAATTAAAAAAAAAAACCTTTATATTTGTCTCTAATTAACTTTAATGAAGCTGAAAAAGGCATCAAAACATAAATAAAACGTAACTAGTAACTAATCCAAAAGCACTCCTGTAAAAAGGAAGTATTTTATCATAAGGTTTTTCTTCCTCTCTCTCAAAATTATGATAGCTGTAGGCACGGATTTATCAATCATTTGTTTATTTAAAAAAGGTGAATATTTCATCTTTTTAATGCTTAAAAACAAAGCTATTATCACCATAACTAGTTATCTTTCTGTTTTTCCAATTGAATCTACCAGCAATGTTATATGAATGCTGTGTTTGATAGTCTCTCACCTAATGTAGAGAGATGAAATACATTATCCTCTTCAATAGCTTTTTCATTAAGATCACCCAGCCTTTGGAATGGCCTACTAGAGTTTACAGGTTAATTAGAAACGAACAGAAAAAAAAAGTAAAATACTTAACTACATCATAAAATAAACATAAACTGCAGAAAACTTGTTTTCACTCCATAAAAGGAAGAGGGACTTCAAAAAATACAGAAAGCCAGTTTGACTAGTGCACATGGAATTTAAAACCTGAGAAATCGAAGTTTCTCCACTGAATCAAAGAAAACAAGGACTATTCTTCTGGTATGGAGTGGCAAGACACGCGGGTGGTAAAGTCACAGAATGTCTGGACAATCACAAAAGACCAGCCTCAGCCATAGAGAAAGTAACCTGAGATTCTTTGTGAAAAAGTAACAATTGCTGATTAATTGAGCAGATGTAAATGCAGCAGTTAACTCAGGATCCTGAAGATGGTACAGATGCATTCTGGCTGTCCACATGGAAACCCTCTTCCATCCCAAAGGGTAAGCATTTCTGAGAGCAGTTGTAGTCTTTGAAAAGGCATCATGCGTGACCTGTTCGAACAATCGCTGTCCATGGTACTCATGCAGCCAACAGCTGCCTGCCAGGTCCCAAACGTATCACTTGGGGCAGCTGACCGTGGTGCTGTAAACATGGCTTCACTGGGAGCTGTGACTGTGGAGCAGGTAAGAGGAAACCAGTAGCAACTTCTGCCCATTGCAAGCAGAGATGGACAACTCCATTACAGTGAAAATTGATCGGTTTATATTTTAGAAGTGACTCCATTTTAGAGGGAATTTAGTGGAAAGATGTAAATATGACCTGAACTCTCCATCACTGGAGTAAAATAATCAGAAAATACACCTAGAAACATGGTCCTAACAAACAGAGATGATGGAACACACGTTTTCCCCCTCAAGTTTTTAAGACAATACAGTCTCCATTCTTTATCTTCAAGTGGAAAATAGCTGACCATCAGAAGGTCTGATCAGCTTTTCTTTATATTACTGTTGAATCTTTGGAAGCAAAATCCTATCAAGACCATATTACTTCAGTCATTCCATTTCTGGAGCTTGACTGTCAAGTCACGTAAACTTGCTAATGAAGTGCTGAAGTCAAGAGTTCATACAAAAAAAAAGCAGACAAATTTTGAACAGTAACAGAATGATCGTGGAGTTTTAACTTCCAGCTTCTTGAGAGAAGCACCAGAAACAAAGAGGCCTCTGCTTACCTGAGCACAATACATGCTATTTTGCACCAAAATTAGATACTGCAAAGCATCTTTTGCTTCCACTGAGTTTCTATTCACCAGCATCTAATTTGAGAATATAAGCACAGACCAACAAATCTTTCATGTAGCGAATGGCTCATCAACATCTCTCACTGTGGATGTTAAAACAAAAAGCCTTCACAGGCTAATTTAATGGTTCCAGCTTACTGATAAGGCATGTAATCTACCTCATTCCTACTGAAGTAGAGGAAGAATTTATGATGTTTACAATATTCTAATCGAGGAGCCCAGAATCCCCTTAATTAAGGCGAAAGGCATGTCTGAACAGGTGTTCAGAATTCAAAACACTTGAACATTTTCAAGACTTTTAAATATATAGTCTCACTACTAAATCTTTACACTGCAAGACAAAAGTGTCTGAAAGGATGCCTAAATATTACTTTTTTTTCCCCTCCTCTCTCTTCTCTCTCTCTCTCTCTCTCTCACAGAAATACAGTCGAGTATCAGTTCCTGCATTCAGAAGATGATGCTCTTCCTGAGGTCAATACAGGCAATGTGACACACTGCATGACTGACATACCACTGACCTGGCAGGAGCTGGCCATCTGAGCACCACTGCGTCCCAACTGAGGTGGAACTCTGCATAAGGATTCCCTGTTTCCTTCTCTGAATCCCTTACTGTGAGGACAGAGGAGAGATCTCTACTTAAAGCTGGAAAAAGAAGTACATCAACGAAGAAATTATAATCTGAATGATGGTGCCAAATAGCAATATAGTATTATAGCCAGTTCTCATGCATAGGACATACTCCAAATTTCTTCAAGTTTTTTTTCAGACACTTTCTAGGGTCTGATGTAGAATGATACAAAGGTCTGTGCCAAGTCACTTGCACGTCCTCAGCTTCTACTTCTGGTCAAGCACTATCCTTCAGCACAGTTTTTTCATATTCTCCTTTAGGATCTCACTTGGAACTACTATTGGTCTTCATCCAGTTTGTATCTAAATAAGCAACAGATGTAGGGTTTACCACCTGAAATACTGACAAATACAGCCTTCCAAAAAACCAAGCCTCCAAAACCTTCCAAAAAACCAAGTGATTTCATCAGAGTTGGAAATAGGTGACATTAAGTCAGATTTTGTCACTGCTGTGTGTACCTCTTCAACCTTTAAGACACAAACTGGCCTTATTCTAATAGCAACTTGAATTACTACTTAAAGCCATTGTTTCTTAGAACAAATACTCAAGAATTTCCAGGAAGGAAAAACAAAGTACTTGTGTGTGATATGACTCTATCAGAGACAGAAACCCAGACTGCATTCACCAGTCTAATGCAAACTGAATAGGGAAACAGTTCAGAGACAACTATCAAAAACAGCAGCCAATACAAGGCAGTATTTCCAGCACACTTTCTTTCTTCCCTCTCCCCCTCTGGCTTAGTGAATCCAATGCAAGTTTTAAGACGATGAAGATTTCCTCAGGAAATTGACAAAAGAAAGTGTTTTGAAGTCTCCAAAGAGATTAGAAGGACAGATATTTAGTAATTTTCACCTGACTGCTACAAGAGAAATGAGAGATCTGAAGACAGGTCATGGATGCTCCGCACTGTACGCCTTTTACATAAGGATACTGAGCTTTACTGGATATACACAAGTCTCAAAGATTCCTACTACAGAAACCCCCATCATGTGCATTATATGGTGTATGAACATGTCCAAAGACCTAAATCACATTTCCTTTCATGGCAGGACAATGGTTTTTTACCTACTTTAATGAATAGCTGAGACTCTAAGCATGAGATACTAAGGGTGAGACAGCTTCACATTAAAGACATCTATATTTAATTATTTATGCTCTCATTGTAGTCAATGGAGACCGAGTTTACAGAGCTACTAAGCAAACCTACAGCATGTAAGCAGTAGCTGGATAATGAAATACCTCTCCATGTTCTGTTGACTTCTCTATTTCCATTAACCATAGAGAAAGCACACATCACTCTTGTGCCAACACCCAAAACAACTGACTGCAAAACACAGCTGAGATCAAAGTCTAGGGACTTCATTTGGGAGATAACTGATGAACAAAAAACGAGAATTTATCATAACTGAACCGAGATTAGCTCAGAGCACAGTGAGTCTGATCCCCATACAGGCCATTCACTTAAGAGTTGGACACGATGATACTAGTAGGTATCTGCCAACTCAGAATATTCTGTGATTCCGTGAATATTCTGTGAACTCTTATCAATCATTTAACAGGAACAGGTTTATTTATGTTTAAAATATCATACTATTTGAATTACTGCATATGCAGTATTTTACAGAAATAATGAAATCTTAATGAGACTTCAATGTAATTTCCATATATGCAGGGAGAATTAAAGAGACAAAAGTCTTCTAAACAATTACCAAAGCAATGCCAATAATTACGCACAGAAGCTTTCATGTATTAAATAGTTATACAGTACAAGAATACTGTTATTGTATCTATATTCAAGGGCTTATGGGGAATAACTGCACAACAAGACCCTTTGAACTTTATTTGGTCTATATTTGAATTTTGACACTTGCTAGCTACAGAGAACCAGAAATTTAGCCATTTCTTATGCAGCAGTACGTAATACACAATCACATCTTTTGATTAATAGCTTACCTGGAATTAACATCACCGTGTCCAAGTTGACCATGTTGCCCATATCCAAATGTGTAAACATCACCATTCTCCATCAAAACCACTGAAACACAACAAAATATTTTTCCAACATACACACATGACATGGCACAGAGCCAGTGCTGGTTACCTTTCTGAGTAGCAGTTAATGATTCCTGAGAGATCCAGACCACGTTCCACAACCCATCAAAACCAGCACCTCTATGCAGTAGAGCTCTGCTATGCAGATGTTTTAAACTGACTCCAAAATTGCTTACAAGCTGTGATGTAACTCAATATATGATACTTAGAGTCCTTTTCAGTACTGAAGGACAGTGAGCTCCTTTTCACTGCAGGAATCAGGAAGGTGATGTGGGGATTTGGGTAGTGATTTTACTTTACAGCATGGAATGAAATGGCACGAAATGTGTCAGGGAAGGTTTAGGCTGGATATTAAGAAAAGGTTCTTCACCCAGAGGCTAGCTGGACACTGCAATAAGTTCCCCACAGAAGCCTGACAGAGCTCAGAAAATGTTTGGACAATACTCCCAGGCACATGGTGTGATTCTTCAAGATGGTCCTGTGCAGGGCCAGGAACTGGACTCTATGATCCTTGTGGGTCCCTTTTACCTGATGATACTCCACGTTTCTATGACAGTGTAGTAGGCTACAAAACTACCCTGCCACATTTTCAACTCCTGCATACATCCATACTAAAAACTGAACACAAAGCAGTGAAGACACATTTGACAACCTTAAAAAAAAATTGTACTATAGACTGTATCAATTAACATTGATTTGTTTTTACCTGAATGGTGAAATCCGCAGCTGACTTGTACAGCTCGCAGTTCACAGTCAAAGCGGACAGCCCCTGGTGGATACGTTGTGATTTTGCTGGCATCCTTCTCACCTCTCTCTCCACTTCCATCTATAAAAAACTTACAATTATATCCTATGCATTCTAATGAAGTTATATTAGAAAAATAAACAGAACAAGAACAGTAAGTAACTCCCCACTCCACCACTTGTAAGGTAGAAGAGAGAACTCACAGAGTAGCAGAAGAGATAGCTCAAAATGCAGCATCAAAGCATATGTGGAAGACGACAGAAACTCTATTTTTAAACAATGTACTATAAAGGTACACAACGGAAAATATCCTCTACAGCAGAAACTTCCCAAAGTGCAGAAAAAAAGAACCAGCAAAACAGAAAATTCTAACTTCAGAAGCTTTACTTAACAGCCATCGCTTTCATTCTTCAATAAGGTAGCATTATTAAGCTGGCAGCACTGTAGTTAAACTCAACAGGCCAGTTTTTCTAGTCTACCTTTTGCAATTTCTACTCTTTAAGGAGTTTACTTGACTCCAATTCAGCCACAGAGCCTCTGTGTTAAGTAGCTGACAATTACTTACACAGCTCATTTCTAACAAAGCAGACAACTCGCCAAGAGTATGTCTCTTTCCTGTCTGCTTCCATGCATTTTTAGACAACATTTCTGTGATTTCCTTTAGTAAGCATCTATGTGTTTAGTAAGCATGAAGCACAATATTGTTTCCTAAAGTCAAACTGCCTCCAACATTGGACAAAAGCACTGAAGTACAATGTGTTATTCCTAAATTTCAAGCTACCATCTTCTTCAGAAATCAGAATGTTTCCATCACCTATTAAACTTCAGTCACACGCTATCTAGCATAGAAATAACAGAAATACATGAAGCAAAAAATAACTGCACATAGAAGACTGCACATTCTTCCTGTGATAATTCTGAGTACTGCTCTTTTAACAAAACTCATACAGGGAAACAATTGCTGCTCAAAGAACTCAAGGTGTTGTTAATTAATTTAGATCTATACCTAGAATTCCTACATGTTTTCCTGAATAATCATCAGTGGAAGTCTGAACTTCAAGGCTCCATCACTCCCTGTGTGAAGCACAGCAATTACAGACTTACAAAAATGTTTAAATGTAATTCTGCTTTTACAGATATTGCTCAATTTTTTTCTTTTTATTGCAGAGAAACTGCTGATACAGTAACTTCATACTTTTACTACAGATCAATTTCAAAAAATCTTACTGTTCTCAGAATAAAGATATTTTCTAGTGATGATCTGAGTATAGAAATCACATGAATCTGCATGTGATTCCTGTAAAGGAACAGTGCATATAGGTACTTATGCTTTGGAAGAATTAGGTTTAAAAGCACAGGTCAAGTATCCCTTTGAAACATGCACTACATGCTGGATTTACGTGAAATGGAGACATGGTTTAAAAAACCTGTCTCTCAGAACTGCTATGGGATTTTTGAAGTTATACACAACCAGATGCACACAAATTAGAAGAAATGTCTCTGAAGGTCTGTGCGCAGCTCTTTTTTTAAATTATTATTAATAACAAAAGCAAATACAAGGAGAATTCAATTATCATTTAACAACAACCCCCCCCAAAATTACAGTTTTCCTCTTAGTCCTGTAATTCTGCCTCAGACAGTTCATAGTATTTTAGTTAAGTTTTACTACTTCTCAAACACTTTGAACTTTTTATGCCTACTTTTGCATTAAACTCTATGTGCCAAAGTAATCAGGAGGTGGTTCTAGCAGCTGATATTGCCACCAGAATTATTAATTCAGCAAGTAGTCTGCTTACTGCTTTCCAATATCATACAAGTTTTTCAGACAGAAGCAGAAAAACAGCTGATTTTTCTGGAAGTCTACCAGTGGCCCCTGTCTCCCCTCCTCCCTAAGACACTGCTGAATAATGAAAAATATGAGCTCTCCCACTGTGTAAATGCTCTTAAATAATGATCTGTCAGAAATACGCATGTCCAGTAAGAGTATGTCATGGCTGCATGCACCTCCAATGAAACACACTGGGCATACAGCAACAACATCACCTGGGCAGTCACATTAGCAAAATGTAGCAGCAGGTGTCTTCTGGTCACATAACAGCAGCATACCAAGTGATCTGCAGAAATTTAGAGGCACATGTGCATTTTCTGCCTCATTGTAAGAAAAGCATCCTGCTCTAAACGGTTTCAAGAACCAATAATAAAAAGTTAGGGATTGCTGTTTTCTCAGCTGATAAATATGTGATAGTACCTTCAAATAAAACCTGATTCTAGATATATCCTAATTTTCTCCAAAGTTTTAAATGAAAGCATAACACCGTACTCCCCTTCAGGAAACACTAAATATTAGTCTGCAAGATGTGGAGACAATACCAGTGACATCTTCTTGTGAAGTAAGTCTTGCAAATACTTATCTGAGAAATAAATTTATTTTAAAGGATAAAATTTTTCAACGTTGGTGTTTTCAATTTCCAAAGCTAGCTTCTCTCAGCTCTAAGAAGGCAGGAATAGAAGCAATTGTCTTTCATACATATCTTATTTTGCCCAAGTGTGAAATCTTTTAACTGAAAATGGAATTCCTCCCAGCCTTCTTTACATGGTTAGTAACTGTCTCAAGAGTTTTGAATGGTTTGGATCTTCAAAACTTGATAAGCACTTGATAAGTTATGTGTAGTTAATACAAAATGCTTGCACAACTAAAACAGCTGGCCTTTTGGAAAAAAAAGTCTTTTGACCAAAATATATAAAGCTAAATAGAATTATCATCACTTAATTTTAGAGCAGTACTTCTGGACTACAGTGTTTATCTGTTCCTCCATTATATGGCCAATACATACCATATTTTTCCAGTAGCACAAGCTAGGAGAACTTATACTTAGAGATAAGGCTGCAAACAAACTGGGCCATCCTCTTTCCTTCCAATACTTTCAAACAGTCAAAGTTAAAAAATGTGATTCAAAGGTGGATGCTGAAAGCTTATTTGCACGTCTCAAGGAACAACTAACTAGGGAGATACACATTTTTTTCCTTCAAACAACTGCGCACTTTTTCATTTCATTAAAAGTAATATCAAAACAACTGTCCCTGAAAGGGAAGCATAAAAAGACCCCTGAATCAGAGACTCTTCTTGTTGGATGCATGGAACCTATAAGCAGAACAAGTTAGTACCTCCAGTGTTGTCCAACTAGAGTACCACTGAACAGAAACTTTGACTTCATCTCTCTGAGAGAGAAGAAAGCCTCAAGGAAAAGCTGTGAAGTACTTCCTGCTGTCAACATTGAGGGGTGTGCTCCATGAACAACTTCACAGTCATAGGGTTTTACCTCTGATATCTCAAAGCTGGGGAAGGAAGGAGAGAGAACCACAAATACAACCACTCAGAAAATTCTTAACTCCGGAAGACAATTTTCCTCCTCCATGAAACATGCTTAGAAGTTCTCTTGGCTCACACTGCTGCCACAAAAACCACTGCTTTCCAGGAACAAAGGAAAAGCTCATTCACTCCCAATAGCAAGTAAACTAAGCTTTAAATGAGACTTCCTCTGGCAAAAATCCCAAACCCAGCATTGTTACAGAGTAACATTGTGGACCTTGGCCCAGACCAGAGGAAAAGCATTTTGTTAACTGTTCCCCAGCAGTAAGGGTGGTGATATTCCATTTCTCACTTACCATCTATCTTTGGAAGAGAGAAAAAGCACATATACAAATGTTAAATACATGTCTTCTCCCCATAGATGTAAAGCTTTTATAGAATATAACCATACAGTAGAAATTCTTAAAGTAACTGTCTCTTCAGACCACATCATATGCCAACAAATTTTTGCTCTGTTCAGCAGCAATTACCCCAAAAAAACCATATTGGTCAAGTTACTGGTTAGTTTCTGTGATGTCCAACCCTCACAAGGTGCTCTGAATGCCATTATATAATTTGCAGACTTTATATACAACATTACTTTAACAAATCAGCCTGTGTCTGCAGCTTCTTGGCTGTCTATCCCAGGCTGGAGCTGAAATATCTGCAACCAATTTTATTGCTACAGTGTAGGGGTAAGAGATATGCACTCTGGTTGTGAAAATCATCCATCCCATGAGAGCAGCAAAAAAAGTCAGACTGTTGGATGTTTGAGAGGTTGTTACAGAGCTTACCTGAGCTTATAGGTAATATATGATATGCAGAACCCAAGTGCATAACAAGTACAATAAAGTGATAACAAACTCATGTTCTATTTATAAACTCAGTCTTAGATGTAGGTTTTTCATTGTTAGTTGTCTCACTCCAATGAGTGCTTCAAACTACTCTGCTGTTCACATGGCATCTTAGACAGCTAAAAAGTTAAAAAGCAAATTCCAAGTAAGTTTTCTTGAATATTTGGTAATTTTCTCTTAGAATCTGCAACATGGTTGACCTATATCTTCTTCCATGCATGTAGGTTCAGCTTCATTGAGTCTTTGTGCTTTTCAGGGTATTTGTTTCACATTCCTTAGAACATTCACCACTAGTTCCAAACAGAGGAAAACGGTGGCATTCGAATTGCTGAATCTTCACTGACTCAAGCTTACTTTGTTTTAAATTGCTGCTCAGTTCATTTCTGTAGTTAAGAAAATTTTACAGACTTTCAATTATCTTTTTTACTCAGATCCCCAGTTACGGGAAACCAAAGGGATTGGAGATGTAGACTAGAAACTCACTACCTCGTTAAAGAATGAGGATGAAGCACAAGCTCATTTTTCTTCTTTGTGTCAAACCACTCCATGAAAATCAAAAATGCCATACCTAACCATTTCTATTTATAATTGTGGAGGACACAGATCAGGAAGACTAAGCTTAATTATGCAGTTTTTCTGGAGTAACAAAGATTTGATATGCAGACCCTATAAATGTGAAAAGAGTAAATGATAAAGGCAAGATTTCTAAAAAACAGCTGTTTCAATGAGGTTGGAGTTTTCAATCGGACAATCAAATAGAGGAATTGCATAGATAGGTAGACTATTATGAAAATATTCTTTACTCTGGGAGTGAAGAAGCACTGGAACAGGTTGCCCAGAGAAACTGAGGATGCCTCACCACCCTAAGTGTTCTAGGCCAGGCTGTATGTGGCTTTGTGCAACCTGATATAATGGAAGGTGTCCCTGTCCATGTCAAGGGGTTGGGACTGGATGAACTTTAAGGTACCTTCCAACCCAAACCATTCCATGACTCCATGGTTTGACAATATGTACAAGTACATATCAAATACACTTTTTGTATTAGACATAATTCTCTGAGGAAGTCCTGAGGAAGCTGTCCACATTCAAGTTTCAATAGCATTATTGAAACAGAAGTTCTGCAGCTGCAGGCAGAGAAGTGGTAACAGGTAGGTACCAGCAAGTTTAGTACTGGCCTTATCAGTACTACCAGCTGAACTAAATGTTCCTCGCCCAACAATCCTAATGGTATGGTTGGTGTGAAAATAACTACTATAGGCAAAATATCTGAAGGAAGGCAGACAGTTTGGAAAGCATCATGTTCAAAAATAAATGCTGATTTCAATGTGATAATGTCCTTTTATCCTTATAAAAACTCTATTACAGTTTTTACCTTCTATCTTAAGAAGAGAGGTGTGCCTTCTAAGATAAGAAATATACATTATCTTTTTCACAATTCCCACCTTGCCTGTTACTTGGATAACAATCCATTTCACCAGTGTTCCTTTTCCCCTTGGAATCTCTTTGAGAAGTTAAGGGGTATTTCTAGTTCCTAGTGGAATTTATGGCTGCCTTTTGAAATGCAATCTTCTGAGACAGAGAAGGGTCTAAAAGTTCACTTGAAAACCTCCTTATCTTTTTAGTGTAAGACACAAAGAACTAAAATAAACTGAGTATTTCCTTCCATATAGCCTTCCTTAAAGAAAAAAAAGTTTAGTTCTACAGGGCATATCTGAGAAAAATCTTCCAGTACAACACAGATCTTTACCCTGTTCTTACAACTCCAAGAGGCAACATAAGCCTCAAACTGACACTAATGAATACTTCTTGTAAGGAGATACTTGATCTGAAATTAGTTCCAATGTCTAACACATGCCAAAAAAAGGACAGATGTAGGTAGCACAAATGTACTGCTTTACACACTTGCCTGTGGAGTCAAGGGTTTGCAGTAAAACAAGCAATAGCATCCATCTCAAGAATAATGGCCATCAGTAAATCGTCACTCACGTAACAGTAAAATTCAGTATGTTCTCTTTCAGCATGCAATCTCTCCAGTGAGATTATGATAGGTTATTCTATTTAATCCATCAAGACTTAAAGCTCAGACAATATGCCTTCCAAAAATACTGAACGTTATGCATATTCAAAGGATCAGACTTTGCTTTCATTTCCATAAAATAACTTAAGATGATTTTATGATTCAGTATGTTTATAACTCAGTAAGCCTATCACCCACACACACTGAAATTTTATTCCATAAGGCTTCAAACTGACATATAATTGGTTTGCATACATTCCACATACAATCAGTAACTTCCACTAATTCAACTGAAATGCCATATTAACACTTTTAATATTTAGCTATTCTTAAGAAAATAGTTGAAGTATTCTGGGTTCACCATTTTCAGGAGCTTCCTACTTACTCTGCTTAGGTCTGTAACCTCCATTTTAAATATTTATCTTTTATATAAAAATAATGTATGTATAGACAAATCAGTACCAGGACATATACAATCTATGATCAGATTTGAGACAGCTCAACTTCAGTAAGTTCAGTTGAAATATTTAGCAATACACTACCATATTCTAAGAAACATGTATGTCATTTATACCTGAACAAATGACAGACACACTTAGAAATTGAAGATATAATGAACTGGCTCGCCAGACATACAAAAATGGCTGAAATATCAAGACACTGTCATACTTACACTCTGAAAAAACATTTAACTCAAGAATAATGCAGAGAAAAACCTGTATTTTGACTTGCATTCTCCCCATTCAAAGTTAGCAAGAATTAATGTTTACATTATTTTAAGTATTTCACTCCTAAAATGGGCTTGTTGAAAGATAACATACCTATAAAAGATTTCTGCCAAAATTAACAAGCCTGGAACTGGTAGGTTCAAGTAATCACCCCAAATACACAACACAAAGGATAAAAAAACCCAACACAAATGCAGTGCAACAGTCTTGAGTCACTCTAATACGTAAAGTTTCCTACAGTAAAAATAAAGAACCTTAAGAATGAGATAGCATTAGAAATGAGAGAAGATACACAGAAAGACAATGCATATTTCACAAAAAAAGGAGGAAAGAAAAACAAAGATGATGCAGACTAATGAACATTTACACTTCTAGAGAAAGGTTAACATTTAAATGCATTTTCTTTCTCCTCAGGTAACAAGCTGCTAACAGGAAGAAAGGCAGAACTCATTTTGTGCAGTTCTTTGAAAAGATAGATGCAGCATCTGGAAGAAGTGACTGGGAGGCTGGGCTTATTTCCACCCTAGTCAATAAGGAAGACCAAATACCTTTGTGCTTGTCCCGTTTATGCTTTAGCGGTGCTGGAGAGAGTCTGATTCTGGCTAGAGCCTGTTCTCGATGGTTCATAAAAATAGGACCAGGAATTACAAGGGGGCCTGAGGAGAAACATTTTGCACATGCATAGGAAAGCTCACAAAATGGAAACAGTGTGTTAAACAAAATTCAAATTAAAAGCAATGAAAAAACAAAAAGAATAATAATTGTAACCTTGTTTTCTTAAATTCAAAAGACCTTAAAATATGAAAAAGTTGCCATTTCTTGATAACTTGTGCAAAAAAACCAATAAATATCCCATAGTGATAATTTTACCTGAATTTTTAAGTTTGCAACTGTACTGCAAGCAATACGAATACAACATACTCACATTAGAGTAAAATTTGAAAGTGAATACCCATTATTGTCTTTGAAAGATAAAAAGAGTAATTACCATGCCTTACATCCTACAGTATAACATTCAAAATACTGATTTGGAACAAGATCAATGCTAAATTTGTAAACCACCACCATAAACTTGTTTGCAATTACTATATTTAAAATGCAGAGCTATAACTTTTTCCTGAAAAGTTCCATGATTCATGAAGAAAGTTATTCAAAACATATGATTCTTTTCTTATCTTAGTAATTTTGAAATCCATTTATTTTAAAAATATTTTTCCATCTATTGAAAGGTCTTTCAAGAGAACATTTGATTTAAAGAAAGCAATGATACCCACATTTAAAATTTTTTCCAGATTGCTTTTCTTTTTAAAAATCTAGACTTACGTAGTGAGGTACTATGCTTAATTGAAGCTGAGTATAAGCAGGTCATGGACAAGCAATTTGTTTCTTAAATCTCTATTTCTCTTGTTTTATAGGTAAAGCATGCCACCAAGAATCTTTTGGAGATGTCTTGTCCTTTCAGAAGTCTCATATTCAACGTAAACCATGAATCAAGAGCAACGAATTCTGCCAAGTGACACTCAGTTCTACAGGTTCCCAAATCCAGCCCCTCTATGAACAGTAAACAAAAGCACCTCAAATCAGGCTGTTGTGTTATAAACCACTTATGCAAAACTTTGAATACAAATATTGCTCCTTCTGCAAATTCATTGATACTCTCATTCCTTAGCTGAACTTTATTAACAAGACAATGTTTTCATAAATGCCCACTGCCTGAGGTTTTCTGCTATCAACTTTAGACCAGCTTTAGTGAAAGACACCTCTTTCACTAATACTAAACAGCATGGATAACCATTTAAGTGGAAGTAAGGCCAAATCTACATAGCTTTAGAATTTTCAGATGAAGAAACCTTCTCTATACAGAAACTCCCAATTTTAGCATTTACTTAAAAAACAAAGTGAATTTTTTTAAAAAAACACACAACTGTCTATCCCCCCAGCTTAGAGGTACAAATGTGTTAGATAATATAATGGCCCTAAACTTCCTCAGTCATGTTTGTTTCTGCACACAGCACAGAACTTTTGTTTTTGTTCTACTGTTATTTTTTTGACTCTCTTTATTCCAGAACAGACCCTCTTGCTAATTCAGAGCTCCTTCTCCTAATCAAGGATCATAATTTGCTTTTGATTTACCTGCAGATTCTTCCTTCAGTTGTCTTGCTATTGTGCGCCCCTTTTTAGAGTCTCCTCTGAATTGGAACTTCCATTTAACAGATGCATTTTTGGTAAACATTACTTTCTGCCAAACCACTCGCTATGTTTAATATTCTACTTTCCGGAGTTTTGACTTACACAAAAAATTACACCACTTTTGCTTCTTAACAAGTTGGAGGCCAAATAGTGAGGAATATCCTGAGGCACACCAGAAACAGGCAAAAAGGGGAAGAGACAAATGACAAGCAGATTATGAAAGCTAAAGATGTGTGAAGAACAAATGATACAGAGGAAAGGTGAATGAAGAACATGAGAAAATAAGGCAAAAGAAGTAGGACTTACTGAAAAGTTCCTAAAAACACTAAAATCTGAAGAAAGAGAACAGACAGGACAACACGACAAAACTGAAATACAGATTAGCAAAGGTACAAAAAGAGACACAAGAACTGCAAAGAGTGTGGCTTGAAGAGTGCAGATCTAAAATACTTGTGCATGACTGAATGATCTCTAGATAACTTAGGCAAACATTCCAAAGCTCAAAAAAATGCTTGCACAATGAACAGTGCAGGAACAAGATACAGCCCTGAAGGCACCCTTTGACATTTTAGTGCTAAGAGCAAAGATAACAAAAGAGAATTTCAGAGGACAGAAGGAAGTGAAGTTCAGCAGGGTGAGCAAAAGAACTACAGGAGATTTCTAAGACTGAGAACGTTTAGTAAGCCTGAGAGGCTGTCAGCTCTAGTATGGTGCTAGCACACAGCTGCCATTAGTTTCCAAGCTACTCATCTGAATCACACTCTCCTAATCAACACAATTCTCTGACAATCTAACCTTCTGACCAACGCAGGATTTATCTTTGCTTCTGGATATTCCTATATACTCTACATTTACCATTGTGTAAAGAACTTGATTCCAAAATAAAGTTAAATGCAACAGATTGCCATTTCATAGTAATTTGTACTCAAATTCATGTAACATGTCTGTTATCTTCTTTGGCTTTTTGTGCATGCTAAAAATCTGCAACATTATTGTAATAGAATAGGAAACCACAAAATTGAAACCAAAATCCACATTTTGATTGCATTGCATTGCAATCCTACCTCCTTGGTCATGTGCTGGCAAGGTGCAAAGTACCTCCCTCTCCCTCCAAAATAACAGACAACAAAACACTACAACAATTCATGGAGACTGTATCTGCTTTCCGCTTACATCTGAGGTTGTCTGTACGAAGGGAGCAAAGTTTAAATGCCAAGACTATTCTTGGTGGAACAATTGAACTATGCATTAGATACTTCCTTTAATTTGTAAAAAAAAAAGTCTGCAGAGCATTATTTGGAAAACTCTTTCAGAAGCCTGTAAGATAGATCTGCATGGGGGTGAACAGTCTATTACTAGTCTCTGTTTTAGAAGATCAAGTGACAGAGATAAGCAAAGAGGAGTCACTGGTAGACTATAGAGCTATTTTAAATCAGTCACTCTAAGATGCAAAATGACATTTACTCTCTCCCTTCACAGACTGTTTTTGCATAGCTGAGCTGTTGAACAGTCAAAGCTGAAACGTTAAGACTAGCTTTCCATTCTGGTCCACACTTTTCAAAATGCACATTGTTTGGTAGGGCATTCAAAGCATAAAAAAAGGGTATTTAACCACAGAAATAATTTCATTTTCTCCAATAGAGAATAGAATGCATTTATTAAATAATACAGGGGACTTCAGAAAAATGTATACAATTATTTCAATCCACATGCACTTAGATGCTTTGGCACTCTTGGTCATCTAAGTTCTTAGACACAACTATGAAAGAGTTTAATTTTGACTTTACATTACACATACTTTGATTTCTTCTAGTACCTCACCCTATTTGGTTGGCAAACTGTGATTGCAGGAGACTGAAATCAATTATCTCAAATGCTGACTTCTGTACTAGTGCACTGAACACAGAAGGCTACCTGAAAAAATAGTACATGATGCTACATACACACAGAAAAGTAGTATAAATTCAGGTTGCAGAGCAAGGTTGAATCATACCCTCTGTTATAAAAACCTATTTTTGGCTCCTTGAAAAAGGCCAAGCACTTTTTTGGGGGGGCATGTTGGTTTTCTTAGTAATAAAGTAGGCAGGTAAAGCCCTAATATAGGAAACTTGTTATCTAATAGGTCAACAGGTTGCAAATTTTGAAAACAAATTCTTCAGAAAATGGAATTTTCTGAATGCTTCACTTCAGTTGCACTAGAAGTGAAAAACATTATAGTGAGATAATGTCCCACCTATAAAGCCTTAAAGGAAACAGAATTTAATATTTTTATGAGGAACTGCTAATAGTAATGGAGCATGTTCTTTAAAACTGTATTTTTCAGACCACGACTAGCAATTTATTATTAAGGCAAAAACATTCTTGGAGAATGTCATGTTTTGCAGGCACTAGGGTTAATTGCAGTTTGCTTCTTTTGTTCCAAACATTGAAAATAAAGACAGGATACATGTCTCTTCCTGCAGTCTTAAAACAATACTTATATTATACAAATTATGTGTGGAAGGAAAATTAAGGTCTTTTAAAGGAGAAAAGGAGATGCACAGTAGCCAAAACAAGCATGCAAGGCAATATGGGAGTAAAAAGAGATTGAGATGGAAGTAAGGTTTATGATAATCTTAATTTTGATCCTTTCTCCATTTTGAATACTTGACTTTGTATATATTGTTAAATAAATATCAAAGATGTATTTCTACATATAAATACATGAAGTAAATTAAAACAGCAAATATTAACCAGTACTGCTCTCATTGAGTCTACTACAAATCTGACTTGTGAAACTATAATATAAATATTTTGACTTTGATCAGTTTTAATAACAATAATTAGCTCTTTCAGAAAGGAATCACAGACTCAAATGTAACAATGTAACTTCATAGAACGGTATCTAGTCATTAGGGGCAAAAGCCTACAGCTTTCTCTTGAAAAGATTCTTAAAAAGTCATGTGTGAGTTCAATATTTTTTCAAGTGAAAAGGTTTTGATTTCTTTTGGTTTGTTCAAAGAACTTTGAAACAAAAGTAATCCTGAAAGCATCAAAATAAGCACTTAATTAAACCATAAAAAGAAGCTGTACAATTATTTAATACGTAACATTGCACTTAATATTGCACTTGTACAGACAGTTCTGCTGTATATTTAGGTATACGTTCAGCAATAAACAGACAAACTGATTCCAAGCTCAGAGCAGCTTATGCAGATATTAAACAGATTTACATGATAGTTATAGTTAGCCTACCATGGCAAAACTAATCACTGCATTAACTGAATCAGTTACACTTCAGAAAAATGAAAAAATGCCCAGATTTAGGCAGCCTCAGACAACATTGTCTCAAAACAGAGCAGCTTGGACTAAAATTAATCAATTTTCTGTGGGTTCTTTATTGTTGCAAGTAGGATAAGACTGATGAAAATTAATTTTCCTTTTCTGTAAGGGCATCAAAAGCTAAACCTTGCTTAATTACACACCAAATCTGCATCTCAGTAATTATCATCTAGAGGTTTTTACATCATAGGCTGAGAAAGAGTAGTAGTGAAATACTAGTGAAGCATGAGACCATTTATTATCTTTGTATTGAGAACCATCTCTGTATTTTTAGCTTATTAGTTAAATATACTTTTAAAAGCTATTTTAACATTTTCCTCATCTTCTGAAAAAAAAAAACCAACCCAGAATTATCTTCAAGTGATAAACTGGAATCTTTGACTATTCCAACTTCTATTACTTCAAATACCAATCTGAAAAAGTCTCATGAACAGCTTTCAAGATTAGCTCTCAGAAAATGCTAGGTTCTTAAGTTCATTACATTAATTGTACAATGTGGGCCACAGATTTCTGTAATCCCTTAAGGCATAATTTAATGCCCCCATGATGAAAAAATTAGTTTCATAGAAAACGAAAAATAATTAACCACGTTCTGAACATTCTAACATACAAAACTTCCTCATCGCCACAGAAAACAATGAAGTGCAACTATTTCCATATTCATCTCTCATTACTCTCATCAAGCCCCAAACCAGCTTGAAAAACAAAAACCACTTCACCATATGGAAAATCAGCTCCTTCACTTTTCACCAGAAGAACAGAGACAGTGAAGAGCTGAGATAATTCCATCAATAATTATGTTGAGATATTATGACTTAGCATAGAAGCTGTGATGAATACAGCTGCCTTTATTTCTCAGAAGGTCATACACCCAACTCAAAAATGTGGAATTGATTTCTTCACTGCTTGTCACAGTCACTTGTGTGCAGAAAACAGCAATCATAATAAATATTAAGGAACTTAAAAATGCTTTTAAATAGTTGATTGTCCCAAACAAACACTTTTTACCCACTATAAATTTAAAGTATCTTTTTTTTCACTAAAGCAGAATTTTTTTCTTGAATACAGCAACATGAATAACAATTCAAAGCATAAAAATTATTAGCTGGTTACAACTCCATCACAGCAACTGTAGTTTGTGACTCATTCCAAAGTCAAAAAAAAAGAAATCTTCAGCATAAGCACTTGAAATTTCTGAAGTTACTTAGCGTGCTACTGCTGAGCAGCATGTATACAGGTCCCTTATAAAAGTGGCAGGCTACTGGGATGATGTTTGAGAAGTGAGTTAATTGCTTGTGACAGTAACATTGAGCCAGGTCATTGATATTGCAGCTATTAACAACAACTAATTCTACTCAGAACATTCAAATTCAGAGTTAGCATTTTCAGATAAATGCAAATAAAGATGAGCATTCTTATCTTATTCAATATAAGAGACCATAACTGATCTTGTGAAGAAATTAAATGATTGTCATACCAGCAGACATAACCATCAATTTTGCTCTTAATTCAAGTAGACCCCAAGAACACATTTTTATATAAGAAGTCACTGTAACAGGACTACATCCAGAGCTTTGGTAAAGAAGCACAATTAGACAACTTAAAAATCACTTGTGCTTTTACACCGCTCTCCTAAACTTTAGTCCTATTTCAACACATTCAGGGGACAAATGGGTGAGAGGTTTCTTTGTAATTTTTTATTTCTGTGACTGTTTTAGGAATAAAATAATCTTGTATTTTTAAAGCTTTCATAGTCCTCTTGTTGATAAGACATACAAGATTTACTGAAAATATTTGTATTGAATAAAGGTCACCAATTGGAACTAAAGAATGTGCAGCAACATTCAGTGATGGATCCTGTTCTTGACTCCTGTAAACTATGCGTGCTTTGTTTCTTCTAAAGGAACAAACCCCACACATTAACACACTTAATAACCCAGAAATTAGAATCCCAACAAACTAAACACTGTGTACCTTAAGGAAAGGCCCTAAAGAGCTAGTCTGGCCTTTCACTGACTAAGCAGTGCTTTCAGAACATTGAAAGGTTCAAAGCTCTCTTTGCATCTCCAAATAGCTCTTTCATTAGCATGGATTTGTTCAGTTACAGATACACAAATACTAGAATTCTTGCAAAAACTAAGCAACAAGTAACTTGCCTGCTCTTTTATCATTGTTATAACTATGTTTTATCAGACTGTAAAATCTTTTGCACAAAAAGTCTTGTAGATTATCTACATGTTCTCGTTCTTTCTTACGAAAAGAGCAGCATCATAAGAGTCGTCAAGAATGGTGCTACTCTTTTCACCAACTCATTAATCAAAAACTGCAGCATTTGGAAGGAGAAGCAAAAAAGCTCTTTAATCTGACTATGCACATCAAGATTGATTACCAAATCAAATATATGTACCTGATTATATAAATCAAGATCTCTAAATATTTGTGAAACACTGCTCCCAGCTTTATCACAAGAAGTCATTCTGAACCAAAACAGGATACTAATTTCCAACCCTTCCAGACTGGCATACCCACCACCTCCCACAGCCACACAGGTATGGGATTTCAATGCTTTTTAGATAGAAAATGTAACACAAATGTGTGCAACAAGCTGGCCAACAATATTGTTTTAGCTACAGTCCCTATACAGAATCACAGGATCAACTACGTTGGAAAAGACCTTTGAGATCATGAAGTCCAACCTAGCATCAAACACTCTCATACCAACTAGAACATGGTACTAAGTCCCACATCCAGTCTTCCCTTAAACACCTTCAGGGATGGTGACTCCACCACCTCCATGGGCAGCCCATTCCAATTCCCAATCACCCTTTCTGTAACTTCTTCCAAATGTCCAGCCTAAACCTCCCCTAGTGCAGTATAAGATTCTGTCCTTCTGTCCTGTCACTGGCTGGAGGAGACCAATCTCCACCTGGCTACAACCTCCTTTCACCCATACATCTATAAAACCAATCATAACAGCACATTCCTGATACTGTTCAGCTGATCTTTTTTCGCTTTTTGAAACAGATGGCATACAGTAGGGATAAAGCTGCTCTGGTTCTACTTCTAACCACAGAAATAGAAGCAAATGTAAATTTTTCTCTGCCAGTCTTCTTTTTCTTTTAACTGAAATTTACCTCCCAGCTATGTCATCACTAATAGGCTGAACATCGACACCTTTCAATAACCCCACGGCATTTAATTAGGATTCAAGAAAAAATTGTTAGCTGCACCTAACATTTGCAAGCAGCATGCAGCAACTCTGACATGACCTAAGCAAAGGGTTCCTCTCTTTACCTCAGAGCTAAAATTAGCTACAAAGATGCAAAGAAAAAGAAATACTTTTCCATATGCATAGGCAACGACAAGCTTTGTCTTTCTTGTTGCTTCTTCTTTGTGGTTAAAACCAGCAATTTCTTAATGTAAGTGAAATACAGACACAATTTGCATCACAAGATTCACTAGCACAGTCTGGGAAATAATTTGGATTACAAGGCACATTTTGTATTCAAGTAAAATCAGTATCTAATTCATAAAAGAAGAATCAAGGTGGTATTTACTGACACAGCAGGAACTTGAAAGCCTATGTCCCAGTAAGTTATTCCTCTTCTCAACACACAATAACCTTAGCAACAACATCATCATGCTTTACAAAAATAGTACAGTTTAGATCAGTCTAAACTTCTCAAATTTAATTTGACTGAGGTATTTCAGAACATGAAGAATACTGAAAAGTTCTTAAGGTACATTATTGTTTGTGTGGAAAATCAACAGTGAGGTAGATAAAACGTAAGAAAATTTTGAAATGTGGCAGTGGTGTTTTGTTTTCTAATTCAGTCTGTGTCAATATTCTCATGATATGCAAATACAGAAAAGTTCATTTTATAAAAGAAAATTCTGCCTACTATTATACAACAGAAATGGAAAAATTTGTTAGAGTAATTAGATCATTCATATAATAGGTCAATAGCACTGGACAGGCTTGTAATCCTTTCTTCATATAAATGTTTTAGGATCCATATTTTAAAAAACAATCATTCAACCAGGAAATAGCAGAAAAAAACCCCAAAACACTGACCTGTGAAAGTGATATAAAATGCTCCTTCTCATCATTAAAATTTTGATTCTTATGTGCAGACTTTGTTAAACACATAGATTTTTCCACCATTTTCTAAAAGCATGCTACATAACAAACTACCTACATAGGATCTGATTTCGTTTGATTACTGTACAGACTCACTGGACGAAGACCATGTTCATTCTTAGAAGACAGACTTAAAAGTTTCTTAAGCTATTCAAGCCCCTTCTCAATACATCACTCACCTCTTCCTTCTTCCAATCTGTGCCTCCTAATTACACGTTGCCGCTTCTCTTCTTGTCGTAGCTGAAGGTGTTCTTCAATATTAACTCCAGGAACAGGAACAGCTAAATAGGTTAAGAAAATAAAATACACAAAATTATCTTTTAAATTGTTATGGTGGCAATAAACCCTAAAAGAAGTAAAAAGTAAATGAAAACTGAAAACCTGCTTACTAGCTGCTCTTTACATGGCCCTGACAATAAACACAAAGGATTTGAGTAAATTTGGAGGGGTTCTAAGCTTTATCTCCTAATTTGCTGGTTTTCACGATTCTGACAGTTCCAACATCACTAAGTAGTACTTAGGCATATACATATATATAGTTATGTGTTGTCATTGTTATCTCCATTCTCCCCCAATAAGTTTCAGAAAGAATTATTAAGACAAGTCTACGATTGTTTATATTTTTAGAAAGTTTTACATGAGTTAGCCATGTTTTAAATTAAGAGTGCCTAAATCCTGATAAAAACACTATTGAAAAATTTTCAGGATATCAAAAAGGACAAGAACAACTGTGTATTATCACCATTAGTATCATACTGTACACGTCACAAAGTGGCATAGGTGACTATAGTAAGGGTAAGCTTAGAACAGTTCACTTAACAGAATGATCTCACTTTGCTATATCAACAATAAATGTGTCTGACAGTTAAGTATTATATTTTAACAATATTATATTAAAACTGTCCTGTAACAAAAGTGTGTAAACAAATGCCCTGAGGGGAAAAAAAAAAAAAAAAAGTGCAATAAAAATGAGAATTAAAAGCAATTTTGCTAATTTCATATCACTTACCCAGCAAGAGATCTAAAGGTATCATCTCTTTCACAGCATCAAGGATTCCTCTTTGCCTTGCTTCCTGGCCATCCAGTTCTCTAGCACATGCCTTGCAGCAGCCACACACAGCACAGCCTGACTCACCTGAGCCACAGCCACAGATTCTGTAGCAAACAGAATTGCTTTATCATTATCTTTTATTTTTGTGCATTACTGATGCCTTTGTAATTAAAACACAGATTATTACTTTGTTCTATCCGTGGACATGCAAGTTTTCCTGAGATAAACAGGAAGGACAGCTAATTTAAACCCTGGCCACTGTTGCATGGTGCCAGGACCTGCTGACCACTGAACTGACTTCTCAGCACTAACTTTTCTGTATTTAATTTAATGTACACCATATGAAACATGAACAAGGAAACAATGAGCGCACAAAATGCTGAAGAAATAGTAATGGTGACACAGAGGCTCTCTGCAGCTCAACTAAGAAGTAACAGATAAAAACAATTTGAACAGCAAGATAAAAGAACTTCCAACACAAGATGAAGAAAGTAGTTCTGAGTCAGCAGTTCTGTCAAGAGACAGAAATTATATTGGTGTCATATCCAACAGCTTCTAGTAAAGAGCTCCATGATAAAGTAAGAAAAAATGTTTTTAAAGCTAAATCACCTGCAGCCACAAGCTATTTACAGAAATTTTAAGTTATTTCTGATTTTTAAAGCAACATACAACTATATATTCAGCTATAAAGTTACTTTAGATGGAAATTTCAACTCAGTTCACATTCCAGAAGTGCTTCAGCCATCCAACTCACTGTACCACCCACATTCCCACACATCTGCTTACCCTCCAGGTACTCTATCAGGGCGCCCACTACTAACACAGCTGGCTCCATAGCCTGTGCAATCTCCACATACAGTGCACACCATACACTGCTCCAGCTTCCATTTATGCATGCCAGGAGGGCACATCATGGACTTCTCATCTTTTTCATCCAGCTCCTCTTCCAGGTCCTCATCCATTGCTGTTGCCATGTTCTCAACTCCAAAACCTATTTAAGATATTGAAACAAGAAATATTTGCTCTCTGAGGCCAACAGAGAGGGTTCTGGTTACCCAGAGAGATAAGGACAGGGTGGAAAGGGCTCTGAGCAACCTGATCTAGTTGAAGATGTCCCTACTCATTGCCAGGGGGTTGCACCAAATGACCTTTAAGACTGCTTCCACCTCAAGCTATGCTATGTGTCTATGAACAGTGGCTTTCTGCTGAAGCGCTGAAGAACACTCATAAGATCAGGTTTTAAAAGCAATGACTACGAATGCCTGATTTGCCTGCTCAGCCAGCACAGTGAAATCTCTCTGTGTATGGGCACGCTTGACCTTTTCAATTATGTTGCATGTATTCAAGCTTTAGTGTTGGAATTACATTTTATAACAAAATGTTCAGCTTTGTTTTCACTTCTGATATTTGCCAGCACACAAAAGGAAAAAAAAAAATGAAGGTCCCACACCTTTTCCTCCCTGGCTCATAGAGCCTGTGTCTCGTCCACACTGTCCTTTATTATTTACTCCAAAGGTCCAGACTTCTCCATTCTTCATTAACACACAGGTGTGAGCTTTGCCCATGGCTACTTGAGTCACAAAATGGCCTTTCAAATCTGTTACTAAACCTGTAAGACATAAAACACTTGAGTGACCAACTGCACTTTCTAGCCAAGAAGGAAATTCAGTGATGTAACGAAATTGTTAGTGGATACTGACAATTTCAAAATTTACAGCAAGGGAGAAAAACAGATATACAAAACAAGTGCTAGAATAAAAAGTGAAAGGAGAACAATGCTTAAGCCACTTGTTCTGCAAAAAATAAAAAGCCAAACACAAACCTAAAACTGCTGATAATCACTTGTTTTGAAAAAGAATTGTAAAGGAATTATAAAGCCATCAGAGCTTATTTCATTAATATTTTACTTAAACTGTGGTGTACAGGATCACCTGCTACCTCATGAGCAGAGAAGCACATAAGGCTTAGTTTCTAGCAGCCTCTGTTCACAGCAAAGCAGATCTTGTTCCTTTGACTTTTTCCTGTGTGGCCTTCTTATGTCAGATTCATAAAAGTGAATTTTTTTCTTCTCCTTACTGGAAGAATTAATTTGGGTATTTGTCACCACTGATGCTGAATTCTTTTACAGAACTTTAGAAAGCTGCCTTTTTCTACCCTTCCATCATTTTTGTCTGAATCAACAGAATGTCAGAAATACATTAGGAAAGCAAGAAACACACAAACAACATTTTCATGGGCTAAAAGCTTCCATACTAGTTTCAATTACTTCAGTCAAAAAAATCATGTAAAAGGCAAGTATTAACTTACTTGTACTATCAGAGTAAATGGCATCTTTTCCAAACATGTAGAGTTCTCCATCTTTGGAAATCACAGAACTGCTTCCATTATTGCACGCTGTAGATATGACAATCTTTCCTTCCATTTTAATAATTTTTTTAGGCTTATATGGTTTTGATTGCCGTCTGCTTTTAGCTTTAAATAAAGAAATAAAATTACAAGTAAATCTACCAAAAAATCCCCAAACCATCACATGTATAATCATTAGTTTTCACACCGCTAATGAAAAAAACCCAAACAAACAACTAACTATATGTACAATGTCCTGGTCTAATTTTATTTGAATTATACTGGCTCCTCTCAAAAAATTCAGTGGCAAGCAAAGATATGATTAGAGTAGTATCTTTTAGAAATCATTCTTCAAGTATTTCAAAACACTTTAATTATTCTTATTAATCTACCACATCATCATCTACCATCTGTTTCCTAAAGTGAAGTATTTCATTTAATATTACAGCAGATCACAGCTTCAGGGCACTTGAAGCTATCTTTAATTGTCTTACAAAGTCTATTTCAACCTACACACAACTACAGAAATCAAGACTAGGAAACGTGTTAATTTTGTATTGATGATGCATTTGTTGGTCTGAAGATCAAATTAATCTGTCTTCTTTAATGTCTGAAGAACTCTGACTGATCAAGTACAGAACATCCACTTCTACAAGTTCTTATCAATCCACCTCTCCACCAGCCAGAAAAACACCCATTTCCAAAGCTCAATAAAACAACAGTGAAGATGCAAAAGTCTGGCTCCACAATTTTTGGAAGTCCCAGGCAGTCAGCACAGCCTCTTGACAAATTTATGACTGTCTTTTCTTGGGACAACTCTAAAATAGTACTTCCACCACACAACCCAAACTGTGGCAAAACAGACCAGATTCTGCCGCTGACAAAGGTTTTGGCACTGGTTGTCATGGCTTGTGGCCAGCATAATCTCCAGCACAAAGGGCATGCTTACATATTCCTGGAAAATGCTGAAACTCTTCTTTCCAAATTAAAAACTCTTTAAGAGGCTTTTACCAACCACTGGTCAAGCAAACAGTGATACATACTTGATTCACCATCCTCTCCTTTACTAGCCGAACCTGTGAAGAATATGCTTCCATCCTCAGCAACAAGCAAGGCATGTGAGCCGTCATGTCCAACAGAAAACTGAATAATCTTTGGAGATTTTGTGATTGGGAGCTCAACCCATTTGCCTGCTGAAGGGCCACCTTGTTTGATTCCAAGGCTCTGATATTTGCCAGTATAATAAATCTAGGAGAAAAAAGTTTCAGTTTTAGTTATGCCACAGCACTTCAAGCTTGCATAATTCTCAAAGTTGCATTGTTTTTAAATCCTTTCATTTCAAACCACACCACACTCTTCTTGACTTTGTTTATGCCACTTCAGTATCTCTGTCTCAAAATGATCAGTTTTGACTTAATGGGGGAAAATTCTGATTAGAGTCTTAGATTAGACTGTTTCGAAATGTGCTTTCTAGTGAGTCACTGAGTGAGTTTTCATATATAATTGTTTGGCTAGATGAGTTGAATAGACAAGAAAGAACAGAAGAAACTACTCAGAGGAAACCGAACATTTAAAACACTTCACAAAAATGTCTGGTCTGGGTAAAAACAAGATGCTATTACAACAATAAAATCAATTTAAAGTAACAAATTACTACATATTATAATATGCTTCAACACATTTGTAAAACATGGTTAGTAAATGAATAGTGGCCACTGACTACACAAATAACAGAAGAAGATATTTCATGTGAACAAACACAAAAATACTGACATGAACTAAAAAGTTTCCTTTAGAATCATGCAATTCAACAGCTTGATAAAATTGATATGTCAACCTATGGGGCACCTAAGGCCATTTTACATTGCCTTATATATTGTATTTCCTACCTTCACAGACAACTTTATAGACCAAACCCAAGGGAAGTTGTTAATTTCATACTCAACAGGCATTTTTGGTAGCTGAATGATAAAATTAATCTGTCTCTCCCAATGCTGAAGAGTTCTATTTGATCAGATTCTGTTACATACCATTAAATTTTCTTAAATAATATTTACTCATTAACATTTTCAACAATCTCACTGTTCTGACAGCAGAAAAGCAAGGCCTTCATTCCAATTAACCAATACAATTTTGAACATGTAATTAAGAACTATGCTTCTACAAGATAAATAGCATTACTCTTTCACACTGAAATAGAAACATAGTAAATAATGTAAAGAGTCAGTGACAATATTATTTCTAGATTCCCATGAATGTGCAAATGCCTCTAAAAAAGTCTGCACTGAGAAGAATAACATATCAAATAATTAAGAATAGGTTTAAAGAAATCAATTGAAAGATTTGCATAGGGGAATCAATAACTCTCTAAAGGATCAGAAAGAAAATCAGGATGGGATTTAAATAAATTACTATGTTCAGACTACAGAAAGTTATGAGGTGGTAAAATTTGCAAAGGTTCTAACACATAATTTGTGGACAGAAGGCAATTTTGTTTCCCAAACTAAAAGCAAAGCCCTTCATTGCAAGACTGACTGTAGAAATTCCTCTAAATTCAAGTCATGGATTTCTCAGGGGTTCCAACTATCTGTTTATGCTTTTAAGTAACTATTTGTCTTTTATGTTTTAAAGCAGGCTCTGAAAAATATATTTGAATACAGTCATAGATATACATTCTAATGTACTGAAAAGGCAAAAAGAAATAACAGAAAATAATGATTAAATTAAAAAACACAGAACTCTATTGGTGCAATTTGCTATTTACACAGAACATTTTCAGTACCTTTCCACTAGCAGTTTTCATCAGTGCAAACTCTCTCCCAGCACCAAGGACAGCTGATTCCTCATCAAACCCTGTACCTGTGCAAGTAAGATTGTGTTAACTGAACAGTTTAACCAGGCAGATTCACAGACCGGTTACCTATGCAACTCTGCTGGTCCATGTAAGACAAATATGCTTTTTTTTTGTTCTGACAGATCCAAAAGCAAGCTCAACAGAGCAAAAGTACCCCAAAGCAAAGGCCAAGTGGTATTTTTTTCAAAATACCTTCACAAATACTAACAATTCTTCACCTCAAATTCTGATGTAAATGTGTTTTTCAATGTAATTCCTTCTCCCATTAATCCAGTTCAGTGGTCCTTGTAACTTGTTAACTTTGACCCACAGCAAGGAGTTCCACAGCTTAACTATGTTTTATAAAGTCCAAGCTTCAAACAATTATATATTTATTATACAACTGAAGGAAAATACTGGTAAACCATGAATAGTACTAGAGATAGAAAGGTGGTTCAAAATGGGTGTATGGATTTGAGTCAAACAACACTTAAATGGTTTCAAACACCTCTCCATGTGTTTATTATGGAGCAATATCTTCCTGCACATAGTAGAGCCAAAGGAAAGCACTGTGTTTCAGCTCTATTGTTTGAATTACCAGGCTTGTTATTAAGCTTTAAAGAAGAGAACTTACTGATAATGTGCAAATCTTTCTCCAGGTCAAACAATGAGATGCCACAGGCATGTAAGCATTTTCTTGCAAGCTTAAGCTGGAGTTCTTGCTGCAATACTGGCTCAGTACTCGTGGCAAATATTCGCACTACAAAGCCATCCTGCAATAAATACAAAAATCCACTTTATACTGTGTAACAAATTAATTAGTTTACTTTTCAAGTCCTAACTGCATTGACATAGTATCATTTCAGAATAAATGTCAGGACACATTGATAAAGTAATATCTATTATAACATAACATTTAGTACAGAGGAGAAAATAATAAAGTGACCACCAGGACAGGCTATCTGACACCTTAAATAATATATTTGTTCTATGAAAATGCTATGAACACTACAAAAACAGTGAACTGCTGTAGAAATCTTACTTTTTTAACTATTTACATCTATGTTTAAGCCCTCAACTTCTCCTGATTCCGAACCAAAATTCTGCATTCAGAGTGACTTCTCTTAAGAGTAGCTAGAAGAGCTTTCTGGCCACGTTAAAAAAAACAAAAACAAAAACAAAAACAAAAACAAAACAGTTGTTTTGTTACGAGAGAAATGGATTAATTCTCGTTGTCTTACACCTGATGTTTAGCATCTGTTGACAACCCAGTTTCACCCCCATCCCTATTTTACACATTTCTCATTACCAAAACACCACACCAGAACTAAAAACATAGTAACTGTCTGCTGAAAAAGAATACAACCACCACTATAGTTTTGTCCCTAGTAGGAGCAGTTCTCTGATTGAGCTTCTACAGCTTTGGCCAACAGACAATTCTCACACACAAAAATCAACTGGAATGTAATATATTTCCTATCTCTTCTAATGAAACTGTCTGAAACGCCCCAGTAAATTCCAAAGCAATTACAGGAAATTAAATCAAGAAAATAGTTTATCCTTAAGCTCCATGAAGCTTATCCCACCAAGAACCTGTAGAACAAGTTAAAAAGACATTATTCAACATACAAGACTTTTTTTCCCTGAAAGAGCAATGGAGTTTTTCTTAAAATTTATCTGAAAAATAAAAAAAATCAATCACAAATCAAAATTGTGTGAATTAATACCAAAATACTGGGGGTATTATGCACAAATATGGAAGTTTCCTCTTATTTCTAGTTACATGGATTTCTTTTTTAGTCATACTAGTGAAGAAAAAGCCAAACATGAAGCAAAAAATGAAGCTATAAATATTGTAAAATAAAACCCAGCTGAGAAAAAAATAGTTTACCCATCATTTGTAAAACTTACATCTTTAGATGCTGCTATTTGATTAATGTATTCTCCATCTGTGAAAAGGATATTCTGCCCTTCAGTATGACAATCTGTGAGAGAAAAATGAAGTGCACTGCATCAGTTTATATTACCATACATACACACACTAGTCTCTGCTTCTGTCTGATTTATTCTCACTCCAGTCAGATTATGAGAGCTCTACTTTGTCTCAAGTGAGATGATACCATTCTGATAACGTATTATTTTACATGAAGATGCCCTGTCTCACCAAAAGCATGTAATTCTCCTTACCTCCTGTAACAGTTATTGCAGTACTTTCCATTGTATGAAATGTAAGTGGTTACATCCCAATATTTAAATGCAGAAAAAAAGCATGTTGTAGTCACCTGAGAGGCATATTCTAAACTACAACCAACTAAATTGAAATTTTCCAGGACTATTAAGTCTCCTTCCCCAAATACTTTGTTTTTATGTAAAGACCATTATCTTTAAAGAAATATTTCCTCAGTTCTGCATATAAACCCCACAGAAATAAATGAATCACAGCTTTCGTTGATCATCTCATTTTTTAATTATTTATACATTTTGCCCAAGTATTAACTTAAAATCTGGGAGTTTTTTGAAAACTATGAAGTATATACTTGAATACATCACTCATTTATTGAAAATAGGCCAGCTAATTCCAAGAAAAATGGGAGGGAAGGAATTCCACCCAAATTAGGAGGAAAAAAAAAAAGAGATCACTTTCTCTGCAAGTTTAAACCTATGTTCCTGCACCATTTCTTTTTCCCTTTTTGCGCTGTTGATGGAGCTACTGGCAAAGAGATTGGTATCATATGGTTTGTAAGGTGTTTGTCTCATTGATTACACATAGGAAAGAGACCTCTTCCAAAAATACTACAGGACAGCTATTTTACACTCCAAACATTTACTTCATAACCTGAACAAAGATCCAGTATTAACATTTTATCTAATATCATGTTGAGTGATGCTAAATAATGCTAAATGAAGCACACATAATATCTTCCCAGAGCATTAAAAATAATATAGCTGAAAACACCCCACAGAAACTCATTGTTTACATTTTCCTGATACATTGTCTAGTCCAATAGTATCTTACCAGGAATAGAATTTGCATTACAAAACCTTCTGTAATTCTCACATCTGGAAGCAAAGTACCAAAACCAAACAACTTTCTTTCCCCTTAGAGCACACCCGGGTATGATTCACAGATCAGGTATGTAGCAAGCATGATGGAGAATGGCAGCAGAAACACTGAAGTTTGAAATACTGCTCTCTCAAAAATCATCTCAGATTTAACAACTAAAGGCAGTTCACACTACTAATTCTCTGTGCTGCAAAGCTGTGTTAGTGATAAAAGAAGTATCAGTAACTGGATGAGAAGTTCCAAAACTAATCTAAATGACATTTCTCCAAAGGTTACAGGAAGCTGGTAAGCATGAACTTTCCTTGAATGACTGAAAATTACATGCTCACACAAGCAGAACAGCCAAGGAAAGAGCACATTCTGGCCACCAGTGGGTCCATACTACACTATCCTGCCTATTGCTTGAGTCACTTCAAGAAAAGTGAATCTCCTGGTAAACATTCCTGGGGGTTGTTCCTGTGTTTTGTAGATCTGTTCAAAGAGGAAATGTGGAAAAGGGATGTGGGTTTTTTTTTTTAATATATGCTCTCCAGAAGACTTCCAAAAAACTAGCACTTGCTTAGCTAAAACAAACAGGTCCAGCATTAAAAATCAAACTAATGGGAAGACTAAAAAGTGGAAGGTAAATGGTGTATCTGAAAAAACCAGTATAGTGTCTCAGCTAGGAAGGAGCTTCTATGATCAATCCTAAATCTTGTTCAGTCTGACTCTGTATATCACTACGGGGGTGAGGATAACCAAGCTTTCTGTCTGGAGATTGCTGTAAGAGAAAGGGTTTATGTTTTACTAAAAACACGTAACTACAGACATCTGTTAATCACAGCCTCCTTAGGGGCTTCAAAGGAAGATGACTGTGAAGCATCACCTTCCACAGTCATACTGTGCATTCTGTGCCTGCTAATAATGCCAGCCTTGAGGTCATCTAGGCTACCCTCAGTTAGCAGGACTGTTCACGCTAAGGGAATAGCCCTGAGCCTAAGATACTAATTTGCAATATCGAAGAACAATAAAACCATATACCATGTGACTTCAATTTCTCCAGCTGAAAACAGAAACTGTTTTAAGGTATGCAGCAAGCATTACTGTTGAAAGAAATGGCAAAGATGAAAACCTCTGTCAATTCAGGTCTAGTCACCTAGTAAACTCTCATGGAACTCAGACATTCTTTTATGATATATGGACTAAGAAAACAGATGCACAACTCAGGTCCAGTGTATAGATCTTGACAAAGGCATTACATACAAGACTGCTGACACACAGCCTGGTAGCTCCAGATACTAGGCTGGATTTGCAAGATCATCTATTGGAGTGGAAAGACTGTCCTTTAAAAATAGAAGTTTATGGTTTCAAGAAGCTGATGGATCCTACTGTCTGAGAAAGGAGAAAATGTTCCATAGCTCTCTGACTTTTCTAAGGTCATGGGACTTGTATCTAGGATCAATTTTTAATCACATCTCCTAACCTCCTATGCAGCCCCTGTATGAATAAATTCTAATACCTTTTTCTAATACACTATAACCAGCCCAGGCATTTGCAAGAGATTAATTCCAGATAGAGCCATGTCTGAATACCATACCAACTAGGAGCAAATATTTGCTGTGTTCAGCTGCTAGCAAGGTCACTGGCTTCTAATGCTATCCAGCTTGGCTTTTCAGAACTAGAACAACTTACAAGTCACCATAAGATTTCAGTGGAGTAGCCATTACTATTCAGAGTTAAGTATCTACTCACAGTTTTCCTCAGGTCAGACACCTATCCCTACTTTCATTTCATCTTTTTCTAATGGGAAGGGAAAATAACCAGACGTGGATCCCCTGGAATTTGTCCTAAGCAAAAGAACAAGGTCGTATCTGCTCACAATAACACACTGAGATAAATGTGTAGAAGTGCACAAAGCAAAACAGCAAAGTTCAAGGACTGAACTACAAAGGACTGGAGTTATGAAGAACATTTAACATCTACTTTGACACCATCACAAACCACACAAAATGCAACTGTGCAGAGTTTTGGAAATTTCTGAAGGGGTATTCCCATTCCGATTTGCTTTTGCAATTTGTTGAGAAGGCACATTCTCCTTGTCTCTTTTTACAGTATAAATACAAGGCATTCTTGCAGAATTACACTTGTCACAGATTTGCAAAAGCAAGCTAACAGCTCCCAAGGGTAGACTTTAAATGTGCTCAAATCTCTCTCAAGACTTGCATGAAGAACACTGATTTGTTTACAAATGGTAACACAATTAAGGACATCAATGAACCCTACTGTGTAAGAAGCTGGCCTGAGGTGAAGAAAGTTGAAAAACCACTCTGAAAGGCATTTTTTCAGGTCCTTGAATGTGCTGTCACTGAAACATCTCATCCAGCCCCCACAAAGAGCAAGAGTAGCTTAAAAAGACATCCATACTTTAAGGATGTGCAGAAGGTTGCACGGACTAGAATAAACATTCAAAACTTGTTTTAAAAGTTGCTGTTAGCATTTTAAAGACAAAAATCCTAGAGAACTTTTCTGAAGTTTCAGTCAGTGGTTTCTTATTTATGTCAGGATGAAACAAAACCTTTCTTCTGATGTACAAAATAAGCAATGACAACATTGTTTGATTAAAAAATATTCTTGTGTCCTTCTGCTACTTATGTGTGCAGCTAAGAACAGCTGTATTTCACTAGAAGGCCATTAAAGCATGTTTCAGGAACATCCCCATTCTCTAAACAGACTGAAGTTTAAGGCTCCTCTGAAAAAGGACAACAAAATGAAAACAAACAACCCCCATAAAAAAACAAACCCCACCCAAAACTCCCCAAAACTAAAAAAAAAAAATCCCCAAACAAATAAAGCAAAATCTACCACCAATATAAACATCAGAAGCACGGTCCATCAGTGTACATTAGCTGCCTTTGCTTTTTGGATATATTTTTACCCTATCAAAAAACAAAACGGTTTTGTTCATATTTTGTAATTGCCTACATGTAAGAGATCCTGGAAACAAAGCCATACGTCAGCCCAACACTCGAAGTTCAGATGAGAAAGAAATGAAAATTTTTAGGAAGGAATTTAACCTCTTGTAGTCTTTAAATTAAGATGACCACATATTCTAAAATGCTGCAATATTCTTCCAGCAACTGGCATAAGATGCAAGGCCTCTAAGTGAAATACTGAAGCTGGTCTTAAAGTGAAGCAAAGTCATAAAGCAAGCTATCTGCGACCTCCCTCAGTTTCTCTTCTGCTTGCCTGAAAATACATAACACGTAAACCGCAAACCCTACCAAAATCCTCTCATCTGGAGGTTCTTACCTGGCAAAGCAACTGTACCGTCTTGTTCCAAAGTTTCAGGATTTATTCTTATGGCTGTCATGCTGTGATTATTCGCATCTCTATATAATAAATAGCCCTGGCAAGAACAACAACAACAAAAAAATGTATAGAGATATGAAAATACTCTTAAATACATTAACAGATGTTAAAAGGGAAAAAATGACATCATTATTTTAGATATTGCTTTAAAATAGTGGAAGCCTTTTACATCAAATGATGATCAACATTTTCTCTATTCATCAAGTTCCACATTAAAAAATGGAAATTTGACTCCGTTCCTCCACTTTCTACATGCCATCGATTAGCATGCTGAAGCTTGTATACAACTTTTGAAGCCCCGCATATTAATTCTATTTATATTTGTATACAATTAAGAGTTAAAAGCCACAGCAAAAACAGTGTTTCTGACTCCACTTTTCAGATCAATGAAATAGTCACAGGAATTCCAGAAAGGCAATAGATAATGTTGCCCTATATAGAAGGGCAATCATTAATGCATACTAATGCATGCATTAAAACCTAGAAAAAAATTAATTAACTACTTTGACTCCCACATTAAGACATTTTCTTCCATCGAAACTACTGGATAAACAAATCTCGGTGAAATGAAGAAAACAAGCACACATAAATTAAGCAAAGATCATTAAAGTAGATAGAAAAGCTTCAATCTAAAAATAACAAATATGATATAGTAAGAAAAATCACTTTAGGTTAACCGAGCACCTAAAGGGAAATTACACTAATGACATATTGTATCTCTTATGGACATATAACTAGCAGTAAGAGCACGTTACACACCTTTCTATAAATATAACGCCAGAATGACATTTGTCCAAACTGCAGTGCCTCTGGCTACTCACTGTGTGAGTGCATACACCTGTACAAGCACTCAAAAAGCATTGCATGTATTTACAGTTATGTACAGAATGTACATGTAACACTATATAATGAAACCACATGCATCCCGTTCCTTTCCAAACTGATAAAACAGGCTCCAGAATGAATGCATCCACACCCATTTGTGTGTGTACCTTTTGGTGATCTGGTTTTACATTAAATAAAACCAGATTTCATGTGTTTGTGTATATACACACACGATAACTGCAATGAAAGAACATGTATTTGTAATGAACAATTTCACCCCAAAAGCATGGCAAGGAGTATACTAAAATCACACTGGGGCAATGAGATCACTCAGTTAATAGCAAATATACAATAAATGAAGCAAATTAATTGTTCTCTGAAGTGTATTTTTTGTAAGTTTTGAGGGTTTTTTTATAGTGAGTAATAAAGGTCTAAGAAAAAGTAGTTGATATTCCAGAAACTAACTCTAAAAAACCCAAACCATCCAAATACAGTTAACTCTGCAATGACAAAGTCAACAATTATCTCTAAGTATTGTTTTCATCTGCTCAATCTTCCCCAACCAAAATAGCACTTCCTTATTTTACTGCAGATGTTTTAACGTCTATTTCTTTTCATAAACAGGTATTTCAAATATTTTTCACATATTTGTTACAACAGCACTTTTTTACAGCCACTGACACACACTTAGAAAAACCACATCAGCTGACTGTACAGTTCATAAGTTGATGTGCTAAACCATCGTATTTTGCAAAAGTCTTAACAGTGACAACACAGAACAAGGACACTCCATTATTCCTTTCTACAGACAGGTAGAAAGGTACAATCACATGTCCATCATCTTCCATAATTTAGAAACCACTACCAAAATTTTGGTTTTTATAATGAAAGCCAAAGGAATGATAAAATATGTATGTAAGCTTACTCTAAGCCAGGGTCTACTTAAACTACTCATGAGGGATGAGGAGGCCCACACATTTTATATCAGAAGTATTCACCTACCTGAGCATAGCCTAACCAAGACTTTTTTTCTTTTCTGTTTTTGATGCGGGATGTAGAATTGTATATATGGCCCTGAAAAGCAAAAAACTTCCATCATTTAACAAATACCAGAGTGAAAACTCAAAACAATCATTTATCATCCAAGTAATGTCTTTGACCATATTGCAAAGTGAAAATTCTAAGAAAATGTTGTCAAATTGTCACAGGAATTATCAGAAAAATTTACACAAACTGTAATAGATCTGATAATTAGCAAGCTATGTAAGATTCACCATGGAAACAGGACATCATAGAAATTAAATTAAAATGCTAAATATCACTCATCAGACAAGAAGCAGCCACATTACCCTCACTGTCCCACTGTATCCAGAGCCAATTTTGTAAAGTCCATCTTTACATAAGAGATAGAGGAAAAAACCATCACTCTGAAGTAGGCACTGGTCATCTTCATCTACAGATATTTCTTTCAATGGCCATTTGTGCATCAAGGCTGCCTTCTTTATCCCATTACTGAACCAGTCCTGAATTTGGATTTTGCCCACCAGAACTGCCTGTACACTCCGCTGAAGAGAGTTTAAAATGGTTGGCACCTAAACAGTAAAAGAAATAGTGAGTTAAAAAGATGACGATTCTTTACATATTGTATTTTCTGTTCTAACTCCAACTCAAGAGAGACAAAGAAATACCAACTCATCTCAAAAACAGTGAGGGGGGAAAAACGTAACTGAATTAAACAACACATCTTTTCAGAACTCATGAGAAGTACTCATTTACACAAATTCCCAGATACAGAGAAGTTTTAGTGCAAGACCTGAATAGTCTGACAAGCATGGCTGCCATTATTGGTGAGGATTGCAGAGATTGCTTGCAACGTCCTTCCTGTCTCTCCCCAGGCAGCGACCAAACTGAAGAGGCAAGCACAGGAAAGTGCTGTCAAGGACTGTCCTGTACTGTCATTCATTCCTGTGCTACGGACAGTTATTTCCAGAAGAAGCTGGAACAGGGATTCTGCAAATAAAACACAGCCATTACACAGACATGTCACAAAATCATACTGAACAATTCAACTATCAGAGGGAAATTAAACTAGGAAAATACATTATATCTTTCCTCAGCCATTATGTTTAGAGCTAATTTCAGATAGAAAAGTATGTCAATTAAATACAACTAAATTATCCTTAACTTTCTTCTTTTCAGCCAGAAAACATCAAGTCTGGATAATCACCATGGCCAAAGATGAAAAACTACAAGTCCTTCTGTCACAGTGGAACACATTAACAAGAAATGGGCCAGAAAGTGTTATTTGACCTGCCTATTCAGTCTACCCCATCATTAAGATGATGTGTAGATCCTAACCAAACTTAGCTACTCTTTACGACCATTACCCATGTTGAAGCACAACCCATTTCACAGAAACGAGCATTTCAAATCAAGGCTTGAAAATTATTTTGATCACATGCCTCTTTCCAAACACTGTTTGGTGGCTGAACATCTGTAACAATAAAGGTATGAACAGAAATCCACCTAAATTTTCTTGAGAGCAGATACAACTTAATCACTAAGGCAGTAATCAAAAAGTCTTCTTTGAGCTTTTTAATACTCTGTGCATCAATACAAAATAAAAGCTCTCTGTAGCAAATTACTGTTTGGAAATGGAAAACTGTTAACTCATAAAATATGAAAAAACACATGAAGACTAAAGTTTTCTTTAAGTTATTTTTAAACAACACAGGCTACAGCCTAGACCTTCCTGCAGTTCTATAAACCAGTAAAAACTATGAATCAAAAAAAAAAAGATAATGGGATTTTAACTTGAAGGATATAGTCAATCATGCTCTCAAAGGCATCAGAAGTTTCAATTTTTATTTCCAGTATCATTTAAAGGAAAATTAATTTTCAGGGAAGCTTTGGGATGACCAGAGAAATACAAAACAAGAATTATGGCACTCTGCTTAGCAGCGTCACATAAATTACAACATTAAATAACTAAGCTATAGACCACAACAGCAGATTTCAAGAGAAATTCTCCCTAAAATTGCATTCTTTCCAGTAAGACCAAGTATTTTACACTTCAGTAAGAAAGTGAAACCCAGTTTTTTAGGCTGTAAGGTTTATTACCTTGTTTCAGTGAGGAAGTACTGCATACATGCACCATAAGTTGACACTCCAGAATAAGGTCAGTCAGTTGAGCAAAAGCATGTAACTACCTCACAAATACTTGCCAAAAATCACTTTTTTCTATCCAACATAATTAACAGATGTATATTAACAAAAATACAGTAAGAGATGAGATATTACCTAGGACTTCAGGAGGCTCTGATTGCAGGCCTTCTGGTTGCTGACCTTGGAGCACATTAAGTAGGGCTTGTAGGCTCCTGAGACACAAGGATGGATGAGAAAATCTCGTCTCCTTTATCAATTCAAAGACTTCACACAATCCAACTTCAATGATCTAAAGAAGTACAGATTTTTCAGAACAGATGTCAGTATAATATTTTTAGATCTTCATCAAAAAAGTATAGCCCAATGCTCACTGAACAAGACAATTACTGAAATAAAGTTATAATATCAGAGTGTTAAACCAGAATGAAAATCAAGAATCCACCTATACAACTATACCAGCAAATAACCCACATAAGTCAGTCACTACATAAAAGAGCACACCTAAGCAGAGTAAGTTTCCCGAAAGAATAAGGAAACTTAAAACTTTTTGCACAATAAAAGGCAAACTGTGCCTCTGAGCCCTTCTAATTTCTATCCAGTTCACACTTTGACAGTCTCTTATGTCCTTGCTCATTAACATGAGCCAGCAAACTAGCATGGTCTTGCAACCTGGCTTCACAACCTGAATAACAATACGTTTGATAGCTGATAGTGGCAGCTCTAGCACTTCCCCCTCCAAAGCCTCTGAGATTATTTTTTATGTTGTGACAAAAACAAAGAGTAATTGCTTGTCACTAAAACTCCACATGTACTCATCACAGACATGCATTAAGCCAACTAACAGAACATGTTAAAAGCCCTGTTCTGGCCGTCTCTAGCTTTCACTTTTAAAATTCCTGACTATTCTAAGATTACAGTCATGCTTCTCTCCACTGACTGCTCTCTTGCACTTCCTTCTCAAACTCTGAGTATTTAATAATGATGAAAATGAAAGAAAAGAGCAAAGAGTTATTAGCACATTACAAATAAGCAACTGTATCTCAAAGACTTCACTATGTGTTTTGGTCAGGAGCAGGGCCCCCATGAACAGAGTGTTTAAGACTCATTCCTCAGCAAAATCTAAGGAAAAAGACTGAAATGTGAAAATAAGTTACATCGTTAATGTAACTGCCACTCATTCTTAGAACACATACATTCTGGAAGTCAGCTCTAAGTTCTACCGGTAACCTGTAACAAGATACCTCCTAACTGTCTTTGCTGACATTCAATTTGATTCCAATCTTTCAGAAACTATTTTATCATCTATTTCATTCTTGGACTAAGGATAAAAACATAACCAAGTCAAGTCTTCAAAGCACAACGGCAATTTTCCTCTGCAAATTACACCTTACATTTCACATCTGCAATAGAGTAGAGGGAAAAGACATGCATGGAATCTACAGGGAAAAAAACTGTCAGCATAATAATGGCATAATGTTTTTTTCCAGGATCCAAAACTCATCTTCATCCTGAAAGCTAAAAAACAAAATACATTGTAGTATATTTTTAAAAATGTCCTTCCTGTTCAGTTATAGTGTCTTTGAAAGAAACTGAGCTTATTTTATTCTTCACAATCTTCAGGGAGAAGACTTCAACTAGGAGCTAACAGAGGCAGCTAGAGAAAGCAGAGAACAAAGTGGAAAAAAAAGTCTGGTGAACTTCCCCTGCAGTAGGAATCCATAAGACTTAATTCTGCTGGGATGTTACAAATTTTGCATAGGTTTTGGGTTGATTTTTAAATGTCTGAGATCAAGAGCTTGGGTATGCTTCTTAAATAGATCTATTCACCTTAATATCTCATGTATGCATATTATATACACATATGTGTGTATCTACCTCTCTCCTCCAAACTACTCTGAAGGACAGAATAAGCAAATAGCTCTTTCCAAGACATCTTAAGCTTTTTCTCACTGTGCTTTGAAGGGTTTTTGGGCCAAAACAAGCACCGCTGCCTCAGCTTCTGTGTCACAGCCTGACTGCTCTTACTGATGCTCTCCATGCAGCCACTCTCCCGTTCCCTTTGCAACACCTTCGAGACTTCAGATCAAAAAAGTGTAAGACCACTTAACAAAAGGTACCCCAAATTCTAGGCTGGATGCAGACATTGTGACTCCTAACTAATTTCTAAAACCCTTCCTATTTCATCTTGCAGTCTTATCTATGCTTGTTTTATTTCCTTTATCTTTCTTCTCATAGCACTGTGACACATTTATATATTCAAAATTACATGCTACTCTGAATTAATTTATGCTATATACATACACAAAAAAAGAACATTTACTAAGGTAACATTCTTCAAATCAATTTTAAAAGACTTAAAGCCAGAGTCTAAAGAAAATAATTATTTGTCTTTTATTTTTTGTTAAAACTTAAAAACTTCAATTTTTGCTCTAAGCTTATTAGCAAAACATATGCCAGTGCAGGAACAAAGAATATTTAAGTCACTTAATTCCACCTTAATCACTTTAATCCTGTATTTGTTCCTTTTAGTACAGGGCTTTTGTGGATCATGCATAACTCAGTGTTAAGTTCAAAATTTTTTTGGGGGGTGTGAGGGTGAAAGGTGCGGGAAATACCTCTTCTTTGCTCTGCTAATTACAAATCTTACCAACAAAACTGAATCTACTCCATTTTAAGTAGAGAGAATTTGTCATCATGTACTAAATAAATAAGGTATCATATAAACATCAGACAAAGGCAAGTATTTCCTGAGAAACCAAAAATATAAAGCTATTTGAACACAATCAAAACACAAATTTTTTGTTGTGCTAATATCTGAAGAACATCAAAGTCTCTGTCTCTCTTAATGTTAAAAACAACTGTTCTCAAACTTATTATAGAAATTGCATAGGACAACTTCTGATTCCAAAATACATTCAACTTAAAGGCAAACCTGACTTCTTCAAGTCTCAAGATTTGAAAGAAAAATACTTCAATAGAACACTTGAAGTCACCCTAAGCTACAAAAACATAGAATGTTTTCAAATTACTCTCAATTAAACAAAAACCCACCAACACACCAAGGACTATACTCTGGAGAATCTGTAAAAGCACAAACCCTAGCCACACTTTTTCATCTTTCACCTCACTGTCAAACTCAAAATACATCAGTATTCTTTTTAATAAACTAACAGTTACTATCAGAAATTTGTCTTGTAAGTATTGTAAACCTTAGAAACTTTATAATAACTTTCTTCTTTACAATTAAACTAAGCCATACACAACATTGCTCATTGTCATGAGACTGACATCAGGATATCAAGATATCCAGGATACCAAGACATTTACAGTCAGTCCCTAGAAGTTTTACTACAAGTGAGACAGTTACAAGCAGATGTTTTTTTCACAAGCATGAATGCAAATCCAATTGTTACCTCCAAGTGACCTAAGCAACACTGTATTACCTAGATAGTTATGAAAAATACTGAAGTTGTATCAGGCATCTAAACATACTTTTGAACAAAAAAATCTCAAATTTGGTATTTTCTAAATTCTTTACTAAAAATAAATAGCTTGAAAACATACTGTTTTTTACCAATTTTGATCTGCTGTACTGAATGTAACAAAATCTCAACGATTTTCTGTTTTGAGAGGAGTTTGTTACCCAGTTTCCCTACCATTTTTTTCTAAGCCACCATCTTTTTAAAACGGTGCTACTTTTCCATATCTCTTTGTAATAAATTGTCCAACACAATGCCAATGTTTTGGTTTCCACATGCAAGTCTTCTGTCCATATTACTGATAAATCTCATCTTTCTTGGAACTTCTTTTAACTTCAACACCTCTTTAAAACACCATTCCGTTCTTCATAAATGCTAATAGCTACACTGCCTTTTACTTAAAATTAAGCATCTACAAGCACTTGCTGATTCATTTGATACAATCCACGAGGACTCATGCAGTTCAGTTCATAAACAATGCTGACTTTATTTCTAGTGACCACATATTTTGCAATCATCAATCATGAAATTTCAGTTGGTTGATTTGGTTATGCTTTTTGGCAATTCACCTCCACTATTTTCTGGAGTGCCAACTTTGCCCTTTAGATAATAACATCTAAATGCAATCATCTATAAAATCCTAATTTTCTAAGACACTCAAAACATTCTACATAACCACAGCTGCAACCACCTTTTTAATTCAGCATCTGTATTGGTTTTAGAGCAAATATAAACAAGGGAAGTTAATCTGAATATGCTTTTTCAATTCAGAAGAACAAGAAAACAAAGCATGATTCATAGCACTGATAAGGTAGTAATGAACAAAACTAAATGCAGAGTTTTGTAATACGTAGTAAAAAACAAGTGAATCAACAAACTGAAAAAAAATCAATAAGTCCTATATTTCTGACTTTCCATCATTAATCCTACTATAACCACAGAAGCAGTCAATAGTAAAAAACCCACTCTAACTGTACAACTATAACATCAAAATCTTAACATGCATTAAAATCTGGAGCTGTCAGTACCACTAAGGGTTCTAAAGCCAAAAAAAAAGGAAAGAATTGATAATTACTGCAATTACATGCATACTCAGCAAAACATCTTAGGAACCAATCCACCAAATGATTTCCATTATTGGAAAGATTTACTCTTTTTGGAGGATAAAGCCAAAGAAAGCACCCTTTACCATTATGAGCTGGCAGTCCCTCAAAGATAGAAGAGCTGCCTTATTTGCATCATTTCCATGTAGATTTTGAGGCTGTAGGTTTTAAACGAGTGCAACTTGAGTGCTTACCTCACATTTAACTGACTTTAACTTGGGCAGGTACATAGATCATCCTAATTTATCAAATTATTCTGAGCTACATGGACTACAAATAAAACTACAGCAGTGTTTTAAGCAGCTGGCTTATACTGTTGCGTTTTAACCCCCAGAAAGAACATACCAGGCCTTAGATGACATACACATGGCAGACTTTAAGTAGTATCATTGACTTGCCTTTGGAAGTTTAATAGGTGGCTCTTTGGGCTCCTCTTCTTCATCACTGTCCGAATCTCCGCTCTGGACACTGCTCTTTGAAGCCAAAGACACAGATGCTTCCTTTTTCTGCCACTCCAACACACAATGGCGGACATTGCAGTAAACATTAAAAGCTGAAGGATTGCTATGTAATCTGATATCTGGTATGGTTATTGTATTCTCTAGGTTTTCAGTCTGAAAAACAAGATTGGTTTTAATTTTAGTTTATTAGTTTAGTAAAGTTTCAAGCTTTGCTAAATATAAATAATCTCAACAGTCTCCATCATTTTGACAGACCAAATTATTTCTGAACTGGAGACAACTTTCCTGCTCAAGTACCAGTTATATTTCAGGCAGGGAAGAAAGAAAAAGAGGAAGAGATTTCAACAGATTCCCTCTACCTTTAGTCTCTACCTCTCACAACTTGATGAGAACACTATGAATAAAAATGAATGCAGCTCAGGCTACAGAATGGTCCAAACCTGTGCCACAATGGTAAGAGCAGCAGAATCAAGCTTTATCTTCTCAAAACAGTCTGTTTTGCGGGCTTTAATTATAACTGAGTTTTAAAATGCACGCTTTGTTATTCTAGTTATTAGTTTTAACCTGCCGGTAAGTACTAAGAATTTAAGCTGTTTGTTAAACATAGGCTAAAAATTAAGAAAACCCACTTGTTTTGTCATTAAATGAAAACTGATGCCAAGTTTAAAAACTCCTGTCAGGATGCTGCAGATAATAGTTTTGAGCATGATAATCTAACAGATTAAAATTACTAAATAAAGAAATCAAGGCCTATGACTTAACAGGACACCATTCTGTTTTCAGAAGCCCTGAGCCACAAAGTATGAGCCGGGAAACTGTTCTGAGAAACAACCACTACCCCGGCCCACCTTGGTACCTACTACTGGTGTATTACTGTCAGCCTCAGCCAAGACACAAAGAAGCCTTCAGGAGGCTGTCACTGGACTCACAAAAATAATAAGAAAAAACATTAAAAAAAAAATTAAAAATCTGCTCTGCATTTTCCCAGTCTGCAATGGTAAGATGAGAGAGGAGGTATCATTGACTTGAAAAAACAAAACTGTACAACAATTAATTTCCAAGCAGGGTTATTCTTTCCATTTGGTTGTGCACTAGCAAGGACCAGGCTGGTTTGAGCACATGCTTTGAAAACTGGATTTCAGGCATATGGAAGGAAACAAGTCTCTGTAACACCTTGCTGTAGACAGAGGGCACAAAGGTCATGTAAGGAGAGAAAGCCCAAGTTAAGAGCGCAGGACAAATCTGCTTGACCATGCAAGGCAAAATGTGGGGGATTATAAGGCCAGACAGACACAGGGTCAGGGACTAACTTCACAAGGTCATTTTGGTTTTTTGTACTCTTGAGGGATAGGGGAAGGAGGGGCACTGTGGGAGTGGAGGCTTTTTGTCTTTTTTCTTATTTATAGGGTATTAATACTGTGCATTGCCACATTCACCTGGCATGAAATTGCACAGTGAATTATACTACAGTGATTTGAAACAGATCACTGAGACCAGTGCTGGGAAAGAGAACATTAAACTAGCAGAGAAAAGGTAAAATAAATTTGAGAATCAGTGAACTGCGTAATATTTTAAAGGGGTGACTTATTTTTCTACAATATCGTTGCCACAATTTTCTACATCAAAACCAATTTTTTTTGCACATACATTTTTATTAATACCAGAAATAATACAAGACTCTAAGGTAGACCTTTTAACACCATATGTTACAGAACATAACAAAAAAATCAAAATTACTAGAAAATGTTTCATTTTTTATGTATTCCCTATTTTTGACTATAATATTATTCTGACTATACTGATACATACTTGCCTGTCCTTCCTTTCCATTATTACTAAAGTTACTGCAAGCTAGAACATTAAGAAGCAATGCTTTACACTATGCAACCTATTTTATCAAACACAGATTGAGTTAATTTTTCTCACCTGCATCAGTGTTAGCAGTAGCCACAAAAATATAAAGATAGTGAAGGAGGAAAAGGAAAAAGCTGGAAAAAGTTCTCTACATGCATACTCAAGTTTGGCAGGTTTTTTCTTTAGCTCAACAGAACCTCTGCCATTAGTGATTGAAAGACAGCAAAGTTTACTCCTTGCTCATTATTAATACCTTTGAAATAGTAAAGCTCCTGTTAAAAATCCCACAATATTAATTAATGCAAGAACCCAAAGTACAACCTCATACATTATTCCAGTATCAAACTGTATCAAAATTAATTTAAATTGACCCCACTGACAAGGAGCGCCAACAAATTCTGAAGTTTATTTGACACCAAGAAACTGAACAGTTGTAAGATGTAACGCTTCTGTACACCAAGTATCCATACACATTACACCAAAAGTTCTTGCAGCTCCTGCTAAGGTAAATACACAGTATAAGCTTTCAGCTTTAAAGCTAGCTCAGTTGAATGGAACAGGTGGAATTCCTTAGTAAACTTAGTTTACTAAAGTTTTTTACTGACAGTTACAGGAAGAAAAAGAGATATTTCAGAGGCTCCAGATATCTATCTGAAAATTCACTTATCTAGTTAGTATCACATATTGTAACTGTAACTTCTGTGAAGAGTTTCCATTCCAATTCTTTCTTGTCAGCTCAGGTAAGTCTTACATCCAGAAGAGCCTAAGTTCTGTCATGTAGTCATTTAGTCATAAGTCTATGACAAGCTTTAGTCAACTCATATAGTTTCATTTGAAACAGACTGGCCAAACTGTTAAACCAGCACAGATATTTTTAGACATTACAGGGGTAGATAAAATCAATGTATGCTTTCTTGCCTATTGATAACAAGCTGACTAATTTTCAGAAATGAACTCCTTACTCTCAGTACTTTACAACTATTAACCAGTAAGCATTTTAACTGTTCTATCTCTACGCTCAGTGTATTGCTTTTCTATGACAATGCATGAACAATATTTAGATACACTAATATCCTACCCAGACATCAGTACAGCTCAACATCCTCAAGAAACTTCATCATAAGGTAAAAAACACTGATGTGATTTGTGATGGTTTTCTTAAGTCTAAGAGGTTTAACTGTAACACTTATAGTTGATACGTCATCAAAACGAACAAAAAAAGTGGATGTATATAAGCAGGTTGTACAAACATCACTTTCTTAGATTTCCTTTACGTAAGGCAAGAATGGAGCTGATGACAAAAAAACCCAAAAAAACAGTAAAACTTCTTGCCCCTCTAATGCAAATGATCATTCAGTGAGCAGCTTTTTCTGGTTATTTTTTTCTTTTCTTCAACAGCAGTAGAAGAAAGTATTCAAAACAGCTACCAGAAGTTTTTTCCATATGAAACAAGTGTCCTTCCTTTCCAGATAACAGATTTCTAACTTCACTGAGGTCAGATACACTGAACAAGTCAGAAAACTGGGAAGTTCATCCCATCATCACCTGAAAGCTTACTTTTCTGCAGCGAATGAATACCTTCTACACAGTCATAAAAACTTCCCCAATATTATGAGATCTATGGTATCACCTGTATGGTCTTGCTGCTGATTCACAGATTTTGAGGTAGAATAGATTAGTAAGGAAATCTAATCAATACCTGTACCAACAGAACGTCACTTACTAATTCTTTTACCTAACTAATAAAGTCTACTTTAACTTACAATTCTCTTAGTGATACTACATTTCATGTTGGAACAAAATACATCTACATTGCCAAGAAAACAGTAGAACATTAAACCAAAATGTTAATCAACTTCTAAGAACGCACTAAAGCAATTTACTAGTTTTCCACAGAACTAGAATTGTTAATAATACAAACAGACTGCTCTTGAGCTATAGGATACATCATTTAAAAAAGAAATGTCTTACAGCATGTTTTCATGGTGTTAAGAGTATCAAGAGTCACATGACACTTGGGAATAAGGTGAAGAGCAACAATGACTTTCTCCACCTCTGAATGTCCTATTCTTAACAGCTAGTGGAATATTGCAATCCAAAGCACTGATTAAATTTGACTACAAACTCAGCTTCCAGAGCGCCTAAGTAGAAGACAAGATGATAGCTTCTATATTAGCTTTTCTACCAAAGCATCTGGTTTCTTGGAAAATTAAATTGCTACTGCTTTCAAAAAGAAGAGGGCTTACAGACTGAAAAATAGAATTATGCTGTTTGACTAACACAGTGGGACATTCTGAATCTTCATCTTTGCTTTTTCATTTGGTATCATCAAAAATTAAATGCACACCTTTTAAAATCAAGAAATATGGTGTAACATACATTGTAAAACTTAAATATCCATTATTGGTGAACACAGTTTTAATACATGAAGATTTTACTTCTTGTCTGCTACTTTTTATCTTCTGAAAGATAAGACCCTAACTTATGAGAGATCAAAGCACAGATGCCCACACCCTGATGCCTGGCTTGTCCTTGTAAACATATAGTCCCTGCTAAATGGAAGAATGAATTATGGAGGAGAGGGTAAACAGAGAGGTTTGGTTCAAAAGATAAGAGCAACCTACTCCTAATTGCTCTTCTCAGTTAGCCTTTTGTAACGTTCCAGTACACTCAAGGAAAGGAGTGAGAAAAACCAAAACCGTCTGGTCTCTACATACCCATGAAGTAACTGTTTTCCCTAAGATGAAACCTATACATAGCTTCTGACCTATTTGTTTTCTTCCCCTTGAAGCAGGTTACTGTAGTAATGGTTTATTCTTAAATATGATGGAAATAGACTATAATCTAGGAGAGGAAAGTTCATCTGCTGTTAAAGATGGCTCAGGTTATAATAACCACCTGATCTAATCCATGTGTAACACTGAGAAGAGAAGCTCACCAAATTCTTCTTCTGACAGTCAAAAGATCTCTTAGAAAGGGATGCCCTCTTGAGGTTGGAAGACCAAATAATACAGAAACGACTGAAAACAATGCCTAATTATTTGAGAACCTACATGTGTTTTTAATGAGACAATATTCACCCTGGTCAATCTGTTTTACACATCTATTCATTAACTTACAATGAATTTGTCTGCTACATGAACCTCCCCCTAAAAGCTTTATTCCTTCCATTTGTATAAAGCTAAAAAAAGTGGCAGTTTAAAACTTCTGCATAAACTAAAGAGGTAGACATCAATCATTTCAAGTACAAGTTGTGTTTGGTGGACTCCATTTTTTCAGTATTCTTCAAATAACATTATGAAGACAGAAGATGGCGAACTGTGGCTCTCTCTCTAAGTCTCTCCCAATCTAAGTGTCCTAAACAGCACTTGCATGAATTAACAAGGGGAGAAAACATCCAGGGTGTCTGAGGGTGGTGGAGGGGGGAATGCCTAGTGCCAATATCCATAGCTGAGGAAAATCACATGGTCGTACAATTTTCTGGTGATATTCTTTGACAAAAGGGAAAAAAAGGGCAGGAGGCAGGCAGGGACTGGAATCCAAGGTGCTACACCCATGTCTAACAATCAGATACTTGTTTTCTATGTGAAAGTCACTTATGTCAGCAGTGAATGTCTAAAGCCAAAATAGGCTGCACCACATGGAAAACTTTTATACCTCTATTTAAAAAATAGATACTAAACCACAAACCCAAAAATTAGTGATAGTTCAAATACCAGTGATCATAGCATGATCCAGCTAAGAAACAGAATAAGGCTCAAACTACTGGGCTGTATTTTATACCATCACTTAAGTTTTATACCTAAAATGTTCTAATATCTAATGCTTAAATGGTAGAAACAATTTTCTTCTAGTTGCTCAACAACTACTTCTCTTTTCAAGTTCTGTCTGCTTCCATTACTCAATCATTTTTAGTAAGCACAGAATATAAATAACAAATTTTTGGGTGCCCTCTCTGCCTCTATTAAGTATATGAAGTGAAAGTTTCCATCTCTGCTCAGACTGAAAGACCCTGTTTCTTCAACAAATAAACCAATGCACACAAACTCTACTGCTCAGAATGTCCACCAGTGACTTTTCAATCTGCTCTATTTTAAAGGTTCCAAATGGAAGCTCACATTTTCCTGACAATAGACACATTCATTTTCAGATATTCCAGTGCAAAAATAATCACTGTGCTGATTCTGCCATGGTAAATATTGGGATGCATTGAAAAGTATATCAGAAAAACCACAAACAAAAAACCCTCCCATAACAAACCAACTACAAAATAAAAAACCCAATAAACAAAACCACCCCACTTTGTCAGTTTCATAACCTCAAGATATGAATCTTGTTTTATCTTCGTCTTCTCAGCAACATTTTTCAGGAAATACACAATTTTTTGCTATCATGCAAAAATAAGCTGGAGTGCCTTTCTGTACCTGAGTCACTCAGAATGAAGACCAATTTCTAATGGTCAACCCCGGTCTGCCTCAAACACTGTCTAGAATGGCATCAGTAAAAGCCATACAAAAACCCATTATGACTTTCAAAGATATAAATCTCAATGCTTCAGGTAGAAGCTGACTTAAACCCAAGAAAAATCTTGAGAACAACCTTCCACAGGGATGAGGTCAGGAGATTATCAGTGAATGCCATATCCATTACTACCCACAAGAACTAGCCTTTCATATGTTCACACTGTCCTGGCCAAGGATCCTGCCACTCCATTTATCCAATGCAACTAAACCTAAGAACTACATCTGACTGTTGAACTTGTGAGCAGCCATTCTGTATTTAGCTTTCTACTTGGCAGTAAAACTAGGGCTCCACTACCCAGATGGACAGGGGTCCCTTTACAGAGTAACAGTGATCAAAGCCAAAGAGTTACCTTATTTTAAAAGCACAAGTTTCTGTCACCAGACAGAGCACACAGACTAACTACATACTGCAAAATTTCTTCAAATTTCTAACTTGGTTGTCTTTGTTGACAGTGGGTTGATAATGTCATGGAGAGGACAGAGCTAAAACTTCTTATAGCAACTGAAGAAAGGACTGAGAAATTCAGTTTGGACCACAAATATTTTACTGTACAGTGCTGAGAACAGAAATGATGATAAGCTCTTTCTATACCATAGTCTGAAGCTGCACTACTTGAGATAAGCAGAATAATCTGCTAAGTCTCCAAAAAGTCAATACCAAATTAATAGATAGAGGGTTTGCTTCACCCTCCCAAAGTCATCTGTCTTGAGATACAGTAACTACACGAGATTTGGCAAAGAGGGATAACGTGGCCAAGTGGTTCTACACTGAATTTGTATTATAAGGACATTCAACTGACTAGAAGGTGTTTTCACTGGATATTTCAGTGGTTCTGTCCCTCAGAACCATTCCAAAAATGAGCTTTCTCTTTACTGACTACAAGCCTTCATGAAAATCTCCCCAAGACTCTAGCTTACATAGAGAAATAATATCTCTCTAATAGAGAAAGAATGTAGCACAGTATTTTGAAATAGCATTTCTAATTTATTCTCTATAAAGAGTGAAGATATAAACATTTTTATTAAGTTCATGGTATGGTTCCCAAGCATTTAAAGTGATGGAAGACAGCGGTTACATGGGGAAAAAACATTAATGGAACCATTAGGTATCATCTATTACATTTTCCATTATGGAGCAATTTTCAGAGGTAACTTTGGAATCCTTAGAATGCCCCCTTTCTTCTTTAGTTGATATGACCAAACCTTTGCAGCAGCAGTCTTTAACTGTTGGCTAGACACAGATCTCAAAATTTACCTCTAAGACCAATATGTTTAGCTACACTTAGGGTTTAGGAACTGGAGAACTAAAAACACTGTTCATATTATTTCCTGTTGAACAGTAGTAGCAAAAGCCATTGAATGAGTTTAACATTGGTATCACAGTCATGTAGGATACAGTAAATAGACAATACTGGTCTACTATTAACTCCTCTAAACAAACAAATTGTTAGTCATGCTTATGTTTTCTTGTATTTCTCTCAACTGAAGTTACTGTCATTTTTGACTCAGAAATTTGTCAGGTTAGTTACAAGCTTACCTTGTTGCGCGTTTTTACTTTCAATTTAGTCTTCTGTTTTCTTTTCAACTTTTTCTTGCTAAAAAGTTTCTTACTTCTGAAAAAGAGAAGAAAAGCAATGAGAACAAAATCAATAAACTCTCTTCTGTACCCCATGGTAAAAAGCACAGAAGGAAAAAATGTCAGAAGCACTAAATTTTTCTTGTAGGAAAAGGGAATAATCACAGGTAGAATTTCAGAGTATGAGTCAGAATAAAAAGCACTTAAAATTATGCCTTCCTAATGCTCCACTGAAGTATGGGCCTCTACTCTCATCAATTTAACCAGAACATATGCTAGGACAGAAACAAGTCCCTGAGCTTTCTACTGGCTTACCCTATTGTTTCTATTACAAGTTCGTTGGTGCCACAGCAATGCTAGAAGCAAGAATTATTGACAATTCTCAGTACAACAACCTGTTAGTACAGAACATTGCTTTGTGAAGTCTTCACCACACAAAGACTCAAGCCTTACAAGACAAAATGTAAGCTTTAAAAATGTATCTTCTAGCAGAAGATCCAGTTCATGGAAGAAACTGCAGCTTCTTTACGTTTTGTTTGGATTTTTCCCACACTTTTTAGACTTAATGTCCACCCCTTTACATTACAGACCTAGCTAGCACACACTTTTCTAAGCTCTTTTAATCCTCTCCTGCCTACATATCTCATTCCTATCACACTCTTTTTCGCCTCCATTTTACTACTCAGTAAAAAAAGAAAAAACATCATACAAAAAAGACACCATATGCACATATGCTTGTTCTGTCACCATCACTGAGATTACTCTGAAATGCATGTTTTTTAACCTACTGGTTTTTCAGGGAAGTCCTCCAAAATAAAGAAAAAAGTCCTATGTTAACTGTGCAGCATACAGCTCACCTTATATAAGGCTTCAAGCAACAGCTACTAACATTCCTCTGTACCACAAACTACTCAAATAGCTTACAGTTCAGATTAGTTGAAAAAATAAAACTATTACATCTAAAAATCACAAGCAGTGAAAAGTTGCATTTTCAGTAACAAACTGAGAATCAGAAGAATCTTAGCATTTCATTCAAGCAACTTTGTTCTAAACAGAAATTTTAAAATTCAGAGGTTTTAAAAGCCTAGTGGTTACTTGTCCTGTACAGCACTCAGACTGCAAGAACATAGAAACCTCATGGTCCAGCAGTTAAAAGCTGGAAAAACTGAAGCCTGACCAACTGAAGGCAGCAGTGAGAATACAAGCTCAAAGAATTCCTGTAGAGTATGCCAAGAAAGCTGCTTCCTAGAAAAGTCACCACTTTTCCCCTCTTGACCTATATTAAGAGGAAGGTATGTTCCTCAAGACACTTCATGCAGAAACAAACCAGCTCACTACTTTTCTTTTAAGGAACAAACACCATTACCCTGGAGTTAAAAGAACTGATTCGGTGAGCAGTGAGGGGGAATTCTCCCAATCCCCATGAAATTAAAGCTTACAAAGAGAATGGAGATGACTGCTCAACGTCAGCCCAACAGTAAAGTTTCAATAAGTAACAGTATATAAACCATTTAAGAAGCAAGGAAAAAAAAAAACTTAACATAACCTTTACTGCTCAAATTTCAACAATCAAACTCCATAGTCCAACTCACTATTTAGTTTTTTTTTTTTTTAACTGGACAATTTTTTCTTCCTTATTAGCATTTAATGCATGTCAATCTGCTGTCAAACACAAAGAACAGTGCAGCCCCTTCCATTCTGTAGCCACTCAATTTTCTGCTCTGGACCCTAATGACCTTTTATGAAACTTGTGCCCTAACTTTCAGCTTATAAGTCCTGATGAAAATATCTTCTGGGTTCTCTCAGTCCATACCACATGTAAACCATGTTGACCAAAGCTGAAAGCAATACTTGTTGTTTGCTGTTAGTAAGAGGAAGAAGAAATGTCTCACATGCCTTCAAAATCACACTTTTAACTGCATTTCAGGTATTATTTGGCAGCTTCCCAGCAATATGGCATAGCAGACCTATTTAACCCAGACTAGCAAGAAAACATTTCCCTGCAAACCTCAAAATTGAGCTTTCAGTACTTTTTATCTATCTGTGCTAATAATTATGCCTTTTAAACACGGTACGATTTGCACTTGCCACAGACAATTTGATAAGCATAGCTTTTTTCTTTTTGTTTTCAAAGATACTAAATCAAGTTGCCAAGACATTTCAAATTTAATCCTTCCTGCCAAAATCCTTGAAAACTCTCCAAATTTTTTACAGTCTGCAAACATTATAAACACTTTTGCACATTGTAAATATTTCACTGGACCAGTCCCTGTAATTTTTGCAAGTATTTCTTTGTGTTTACACATACATCTGAAAAACCCCCAAATTAAGCCTTTCCCCCCTCCCCAATATTGGGCTCATTTCCATAGTAACAAAGCCTCTGCCATTTGGCAGATTACCTTCATTTGTCATGACACCTGCACAATGTTTTTTCCAATTAGCAAACAGGAAAGATCAGCAATGGGTTTACTGATGGTGCTAAGATCTCCGCCATTCACACTACAACCATGCTGCTCCACTGTAGCAGTCTTTATCTTCAGCAAGTTTTGGGCTTGAATAATTTTACATGGAAACAGCTCAGGATAGAAATGCCATAATAAAAATCCACAATTGTCTCCCTATATGTTCTAAAAATGAACTCTCAAGGAGTTGTGAAGTAAACTTTCTTCCATATCCAAACAAACCTTCAGAAAAAGTAAACAATTAATAAAAAATATCTCATCACACTGATTTTATAAGTAGTTCTGAGCAATCTACAATTACCATGGATAACACTAATATATTCACAATGTATTTGCATGTAACGAAGATATATATATGATTGTTCACAGTTCTACTATTATATCCCATAACACTAAGATGTTTTATTATTCAGAAAAAAAGTGTAAAACATGGGCAAATATATTAATGGAAAACAATGTTAAGCAGATTATGAGTAATTTCCTGTTGGAAACCACATGAGTTAATTGTAAGCCCAACTCCTCTACTGCATGAAGATTAACAAGATCTGATACAGCTCAGCTGGATTTTTTAGCTAAATTATTAATTATATTGCTGATTAACAATTGTAAACTGCTGCTAGCTGTCATTTGTAAAGGTCTTGATACTCTGTGCTGACAATCAGCTTCCACTGGTAAAAGGCCTTTAGCCTCCAGCTTCTAACTCAGCTGTTGATACCATTTAGTTCACAGAAAACAAACATTCATTATCAGGAATCTCAGGCAGGCTTTCTGCAACGTGCTTCAAGACATTGAATCACTGGAGACCAAGTTTTGAACTGGACCACAAAGGAAGTGCAAGTCAAATGAGCACAGAACACAAAGACACCTTGACAAAAACTACTTATGGCAAATGTACACAAAGAAATAGTGAATGGTGCTATTACAGTCTTTACAGAAAAATCTGTTGAGAATAAAATAAATACCTAAAAAGTTAACCCTGGAAAACGAAATAATTGCCTCAAACCAAAGGCAGGAAAAAAAATAGGAGGGCAAAGGGGAAGGTGAGCAATAGCCAGTTGCTTGACAATTTGAAATAGGTAAAACAGCTGTTAAATGACATAACTACAACTTCTAATCAGGTTTGTAGCACCTGCAGTAGGAGGAACAAAGGCATGCTTTAGTTTATTTGTTCTAAACCAGAAGTAGCATTAGTTAGTACTTGGACTATTTGATGGACTATTAGGAGGACATTGTTCAGTTGTCTCAACACCATTGCTCTTACTCTGCTTAAAAGAGATGAAGAAACGCAAACAGAGCATCTTCTCTCAAGGTGCAACAGTCTTGAACTGCAATTCATAAGCTTAAATTTGAGGGAAGCTTTACATGAGTGTGTTCCTCCCCTCAATGCTGTTGCTGAATTACTCAACATGGATTAACACTGCGTTAGTGTTACACCTGTGTAAGATCCTCTAGACTAAATGTCACACCAAACATGTGTCTAATGAGTGGAAAAAATATTACTCCATCTCTGCTGCTGAGGCAGAATAGGAACAACAGAAGTCTTACTTAAGTGCTGTCAGACCTAAAACTTTTGCTTCTCAAACAATGGTACGAAAGACCACAGCAGCTAGTACAGTATTAGACACAGTTCTGCTGTTAAACCTTTGAGTACACTTTTCAAAAATTTGTGAATTTAGTAAACGACATGCTAACACATGCTCAATTTTTTAAGACTTCCAAGTGACTTTAACTCAGTGCATTTGTCTAAACTTGCTTGCTCTGGTTCAAGGGCTACGGATCTTTGGGAAGAAGTATACTGTTGGCAGGACAGGCCTAGCAAAGAGCTGCTGTGTTCAGACAAATGGCAAATATATTCTGCTACACTGTTTCCGTAAGTGCTTACTCAACAGTTAGCTTAAGCATTCAAGGGCTTGTGGAAATTCACTTACAGGGCAGCAGCCACTCAGTAAACACTGAAAATGAAACAGTCAGGTTTGTGGTACCAAACAATTCTTTTGTTTCCTCCATTAGGTGAACTACTGCTGGTGATCAGTTTAGTTAGACAAGATGCAGGAAGCATTTGCTCAACAGCCTAAAGTGAAATCCCAAGCTCAGATTGTCAAGGACATCACAACAGCGAGCTATTATCACTCATGTAGTGATCATCAAGTCTGAGAGTGTTTCATCACAGCATCGTTATACTGGATGCAGAGACAGTGCAGGTGAAGTTCAGGAACCTGAAAGAAGGGAGCAAGACAAAAGCAGGATCACAACCCTAGACCTCCTAAGAACAGACTTCATCAATCAAGAACAACCTGTTCTTCGAAGAATCCACGGGATACAGTTCCCTGGAGAGAAAGGGATGTAGAAGAGCTCTCCAATGCCAGTTTGGGGGAGTTGACCCATGCTCTATACACAACTTGCAATGCTGTATCTGGAATACCACCAGCAGCTCTGGGTGCCTCAGTACAAGAGACACTTGTTTACTGGAGTGAGTCCTGAGAAAGGCCACTAAGATGCTTAAAGAACTGGAGGTTCTGCCATATGAGGAGAAACCAAGCAAGCATAGATTGTTCAGCTGTGAAAAGAGAAAACCTGGGAGGGGTGGGGGTGGAAGAGCCTTCCATGTGAATATCTCCACCTCCATTTGATGGGAGAGAGCAATGATGATGCAAACACTTCTAAGCAATATCCAGTGACAGGCCAAGAGACAATGGAGAAAAAAAATAAATAAAGGAAGTTCCAGTTAAACCTAAGAACTGTAAAAAATGGTCAAAGACTGGAATAGTTTGCCCTGAGAGCCTGCACATTTCTCCTTTCTTTAAGATACTGAAAATAAAATTGGACAATGTTCAGAGCAACCTGCTCTGGTTGATCCTACTTTGAGCGCTCGACAGTCTCCAGAAGCCCCTTCTAATCTCAACGATTCCGTGATCTTCACCATTTGCTTATAAAACAAAGTAAAATCTGACTGTACAATAAACATGTTTCTGCATTGTGGGAAGAGTGTATTTTTTCTCATTCTGAGTTTTGCATTTCTCCTGGTGTCATGCCATGTTTCTGATTATGCTTCCAAGTAGAGACATACTGAGCTTTTCATCTGTTCACCATCTGGATCAGCAAACAGGCATCAAAATCAGGCATAGGAGCAACTTCTATGGGAATTAGTCAGCATAATCAAACCTACAACAGTACACAAAGCTAGCAAGAGAAAAAGGGATGAAAACTACTTTATCATACTTAAAATATATGCCTGCATTAAGACAAGCCAGTCACTTTAATTGATCCACACTTTGTTGAATATAACCAACATCCACGGGCACACTAAGAAGGACATGACAGAACATGCTTACATGCAACAATCAAGAGCTTCTCTGTGCAGATGAATCAACATGGACACTGTACAGGACCTTTAACAACACTTTTTCAAAGAAAGCTTGTGCACACAGCATGTCACCTGGAAAACTAAAACATAATTTTTCAAATGGAAGATACTCTAGAATCAGTCAAAAGAGCATCTGAAAAGAACCCCGAAAGGCCAGCATTTCCATTTCCTGGTCCATCATGAGGGTCCTGGTCAGTGACAGGCTGATTGTGAGCCAGCAGTGCCCTGGCAGCCAGGAGAGCCAACCCTGTCCTGAGGTGCATCAGGCACAGCAGGGACAGCCAGGTCAGAGAGGGGATTGTCCTGCTCTGCTCTGAGCTGGGGCAGCCTCACCTCCAGTGCTGAGGGCAGCTCTGGTCACCACAATGTAAGAAAGACATTAAGCTGTTAGGATCCAAAGGAAGACCACAAGGATGGTGAAGGGTTTGGAGGGGAAGCTACATGAGGAGCAGCTGAGGTCATTGTTCAGCCTGGAGGAGACTGAGGGGAGACTTCACTCCAGTTACAACTTCCTCACGACGGGAAGAGGAGGGCAGGTATACACATCTCTTCGCTCTGGTGACCAGGACAGGACTTGAGGAAATAGCATGAAGCTGAGTCAGGGGAGGTTTAGGCTGGATATCAGGAAAATGTGGTTCATCCAAAAGGGTGGCTGAGCACTGGCACAGGCTCCCCAGCGAAGTGGTCACAGTACCAAGTCTGACAGTACAAGGAGAGTCTGGACAATGCTCCCAGGTACACGGTGCAACTCTGGGGAGTGGTCCTGTGCAGGGCCAGAGGTGGACACTGATCCTTATGGGTCCCTTCCAATTCAGCATATTCTCTAATTCTAGTCAAACTCCACTGCATTTCCACCATCTCTTTTCCCTGGAGGGATATTAACACTGCCAGTGATCACACTCCCACCATGAAATCCTACTAGAAAACTCTTTTCGGGGTATTTTCTAAATTGTCTTTATGGCAATTAAATGCTATTTCTTTATATCTTTATTACAGAAAAATTGGTTTATTTTTCTCTTTTTCCACAACTTGAATTATTTTAAAGTCTGAGGAGAAACAAGTCTTCTGAGAATTAAGCAGTCTCAGTCACTTCAGCCTAAATCATAACTCACATCACTAGCATCTAATTTCACTATTCTCTCATAGTAATCAGTACTTGTTTTTCAGAAAACAATGAAAAAATAAAGGAAATGAGAAAAAAAACAGAAGTCCCGCAATCCCAAAATACAAAAAAATGGTCAAGAATTACTTCAAGTTTCTTACACAAAAGAATCTCTCACAATTTGAAGTAAAATTCTGAAACACTCCAGAAGCCTGGCTACTTCTGAATCACTATGACTTCATAATTTCATAGAATGTGTAGAATCTCTCATGAAGCACCTTTTATTCATGGTTGGTTTTACATTTTTGCTTAGATTTGGTAGGGGGATTTTCTGAAGCTAAACATCTACAATCTTAAATATATCCAATCTTCCACAGTTTTGCATCCACTGTTAACTTTTTCATCTACCATCTCAATTCCAACTCTGAAATGTCAGTGAGAGACTACACCATTCAGGACCTAGGACAGATCCAGATGCAGAGCAACAGCTACTACCTGTTCTCACAGCCTTCCCCTTTGACAGCCTTTCCACAGCATCTCTCCAGCATGGGCTCCTGTGTAGTTTTAAATCTACTTTACAGTTGTTCTGTCTAGAAGAGAGGCAGCCAAATCATCAGGCCGAAGGCAACACATCTTAAAAATCTAGCTGAGGAAGGATACAGTCTAGACAATGAGATAACAGGAGCAACATCTGCTTTTCTTACTTGCACCTGCCTGAAAATAACAGAATCATAAAATGCCTGATAGGCACCAATTAAGTCACTCCAAAGCCTTCCCTTTTTCAGTCTGAACAATCCCAATTCTCTCAGCCTTTCCTCATTGGAGAGGGGCTCCATCCCTCTAAACATCTTGGTGGCCCTGCCTTGGACTCAATGCAAGAGGTCAATGTACTTCCTGTGCTGGGGACTTAGCTGGATCACATCCAGTCTCCCACCCACCAGCACCCTCAAATCCTTCTTTGTGAGGGGCTGCTCCATCTGTTCATCCCCCAGCCTGTGTTAATAGTGAGGGTTGCCCCAACCCAGCTGAAGCATCTTGCACTTGGCCTTGACAAACCTTATGAGATTCCCATGGGCCCACTTCTTGAGTTCATGCTTCCTGGTGCAGGCCTGAGGCTGGAGTAAGAGCTCTGATATACTCAATGATCTGTTATAACAAGATCCATCAGCTCTGCATCAAACTTTCCTGCTGTACAGAATACCACATGGTACCCTTCTGATGAAATACAACAATGTGCACTTTTAAGGTTTTTTCCTTCTCTTCTGTATACAGGTAATCTATCTGACACTTGACCACACAAAGAACAATACCATTATGAAGAGAAACTTAGAAGCAACTGCAGCCTCTGCTGGAATTCCTTATTTCCCAAGCCATTTACTCCATCCTCTGAAGTGCTTCAAAAGAGTTCTTAAATTTGTATTCCAGCTTCAAGGCAACATAATATCAAACACAGAAAACTACAGCTGACAAATATTAGTTCACCTGTCAGCAAGAAATTTACTATACACTCATCTCATTGCTGTATTTATAGTTTGCTGTATTATTTGCTATATTATCGTTCAACTGTAAGAGCTTCAATATAAAGGAAAGGGAATACTAAAGAAAAAAGGGTTATCAAGTCTGCTGAGATCTGAGATCTCAAAATTGTGGGACCACCTTATTTTAAAGGACATCCCAACTTGCTGTCAACAACTCAGAAGCATCTGGCAGACATACAGCCAAGGGGAAACAAAGAAAAGAATACATTCAAGAGAAGTTTGGAACATACAAGCAATTGCTCGCATGAAGGAGTTGAGAATGATAAGAAACAGAACAAAGGAAGTGGGTAGAGCTTCGCTGGCCTAATCTATAGACAGAGAAGAGGTTTTATGACCGGAGAACTGAGTATCAATAAAACTACATGGAGGCTGCATGTTGGCAAGGAGATGAAGAGGTACCACGTGACAAAATGCAAGCAACAAACCTTGCTGTTAAACATATTAGAGTTGCTGCTTGCATGCTCCCTATTTTGATACCTCTCCACATGTACATAAGCTTCAGTGCTCAGCAGTCTTATTTCTGTGAACTGGAGGCTTACTTTTTTCTTGAAAGCAAATATTTCTTTTAAGAGCCTCTATGTACAACATTTCCCATATTTAGGTATGTACTGTGTCCTTGCAAACAAAATACCCTTTGACTTCTTCTATCTCAATATAATATCTGCACTGTTATTTCAGCTGCCAAGAATTCTAGCATCTGTAATGAGAAACAGTCTTACAAGAAACCCCATGAAGTAATCCAAAGTAAAGAACTCACCTAAACAAAATGCTATACACCTTCTACAAAGCTGGCATACAGAATGCATTGCTTTAGGGTACATGCTTTAGCATTGCATCTATAATTGTAAAGCGGGAGATGCTCAGAAAATGCCTCTAACATTAGGTCCAGCCTATCCCAAACACCTAATTCTGTCCTCACTTTTATGTTTCTCCATTTAACTCACACCAACATAAATCTACCATTCAGTGTCAAAGTGGTGCAAGTCAAGAGGACCCAGACAATTTGTTCCATAACATTTAGAAGTTGTGGAAGCACCCAGCAAATGAACTTTCCTAAGGCTTTCCATGCTTAACTTCCCATCCTTGCAGATACCTTCCACTGACAACTAAGTAGCCAACGTGTTTATCATTCCTTCTACTGCTGGAACATCCAGCACCTTTCAACTATGGGGAGGGACAGTGTCAGTAGGCTGCAAGAATAAAGAAGGAAAATAAATATCACTTAAACCCCCCAGTCTCCTCTTGCCTTGATAAACAAAATGTCTACTTACAAACAATAGATACAAGAACTTTTTAATGATTCATTTTCCATATCACCTACAGTAGTAGCTATCAAGTTACTAAAAGGACTTGCTATAAAGCAGTCAACAGGGAACAAAATACATACATATAAACTGAAACCTGGCACACAAATGCCTAACATAAACTCCTGTGTAATGCCAAATTAAGTATTGGTGCGCTTTATGAAATAAATACGCACCAAGTATGTACCACATACTTACACCATATACTTGTACCACAAACTGACCCAAAATTTTACAAATCAGAGATAGAAAAAAAAGAATATTGATCTCTGAAAAAATAAATACACTAAATCTTTTCACTGTGATTTAGAAATGAAATCTACAGAACACCCAAGGAAAAGATGCTTTCTGTGAACACTGGTTAGTATCCCTGGATTTTAGAGTATCTCTGAAAAGAGAACTATTGCTTTGCAAAATACTGCATGAAAAATACCTCCATGATGCAGTTGCTTGACCTTCTTTTCCTCTTTGCACAGTTGCAGGCAGCATAGGAAAAATAAGGTATTGCTTCGGTCAAAATCACAGTCTAAGTATCTCAGTTGCATGACAGTTGGCTCACAAACCATTTTTTTGCCTGTTGTGATATATTACTAGTTTGAATACGCCATTTCCTCCCAAAAGAAAAGAAAAAAAAAAATGGAAGGCTGCAGAGAGGAAAGCTAAGGTTTTTGCAGTAATATCTCCAAACTGGGGACTAACTGCCACTAGACAACACCCAGCAAGACTTCAACACACAAAACACGTTAAACTCAAAAATACTCTAAATAATAAATGACTTACATTTGGATTTTGTTACTATGCAGTTCTTCCTACTACAAGAATGCTTGGACAAATATGCTGCTTTTTCTTACCTAAAACTGCAACTGTTCCTACCCTTTCAGTTCCTCTCATATTCCCTTTACTCATATCAAGCTATAGCATGAAGATCTAAAATATGTTTCTAAAAATACATTTAAAGAAAACATAAAAAAGAAGGGGGAGGACAATCTCCATCCTGTAATGGATGAGGAAAGTGCTGAGGTACTTAATGCCTTCTCTATCTCAGTCCAGTTGTGTTCTCAGGGTATTCAGCCCTCATCATCCAAAGGGAAATGATCAGCAACCTGCTGCACCAGTTAGACACACACAGGTCTACAGGACTGGGTGGGATCCACCAAAGAGCTCTGCAGGAGATGGCAGAAGTGCTCACTGAACCACTTTCCATCATCAGGTACCAGCAGCTCTGCCCAACTGGGTAAGTTCCACTTGACTGAGAGTCAGCGAATGTGCCATCCAATTACAAGAGAGGCCAGAAGGAGAATTCAGGGAACTACAGTCCTGTGAGCCCACCCTCAGTGCTGGGGAAAGTCATGGAGCAGGATCATACAGAGTACAATCACATGGCACACAGAGGACAAGCAAGTGACCAGGGCTGCCAATATGGGAAGTAGGTCCAGTTTGACCAATCTGATCTCCTGCTACGACCAGGTGCCCACTCAGTGGATGAGGGAAAGGCTGTGGGTATTGTCTATCTGGCCATTATAAAGCCTTTAGACACTGTATCTCACAACATTTCCTTGGAGAAACTGGTGCCTCATGGCTTCAGAGGGGACTCTTTGCTGGGCTGAGGCCAAATGTGTGAGGTTTAACAAGGACAAATGCCAGGTCCTGCACTTGGGTCTTCACAACCACTTGCAGCACTACAGGCTGGGGGAAGTGCTGGAAAGCTGCCCATCAGAAAAGGATCTGGGGGTGCCAGTTGACAGCTACCGGACATGAGCCAGCAGAGTGTCCAGGTGGCCAAGAACACCAAAGACATCTTGGCCTGTATCAGAAATATGTGGCCAGCAGGGCCAGAGCAGCAATCATCCCCTGTACTATGCACTTCTGAGGTCACACCTTGTATCCTGCATTCAGTTTTGGACTCCTCACTCCAGAAACTGCTGAAGTGTGCCCAGAGAAAGGGAGCAAAGCTGGTGATGTGTGTGGAGAACACGTCTTATGAGGAATGGCTGAGACAGCTGGGGTTGTTCAGCCTGGAGAAAAGGAGGCTCAGAGGAGACCTTATTCCTTTCCACAACTCTCTGAAAAAAGTTGTAGCCAGGTGGGGGTCAGTATCTTTTCTCAAGTAACCAGCAATAGCACAAGAGGAAATGGCCTCAAGCTTGATCAGGGAAGGTTTAGATGGGTATTGTGGGAAAATTATTCAGCACAAGGGTTTTCAAGAACTGGAACACACTGCCCTGGGAGCGGTGGAACCACCAGCCCCAGAAGTATTTAATATGTGTGTAGATGTGGCATTCAGGGACACGGTTTAATGGTGGACTTGGCAGTACTGGGTTAACAGTGGAACTCAGTGATCTTATAAGTCTTTTCCAACCTAAACTAATAAATGGTTCTGTTTCTAGTACCACAACAACCACCACCTTAGAACACAGCTCCGCTGGAAGACCTGATTGTTCAGCACTGTGTTTGTTCCCTCTGACACCTCTTCTCAGAGGACAAATAAACTTCGTATCGATCCCTTCTCTTTCTGGTCTATTTTCTTAAGGATTACAGAATCACATCATTTAGGCTAGAACAGACCTGTTAAGGTAGCATCTTTTTTTTATTCTTGTGAGGGTGACTGAGCACTGGCACAGGTTGCAAGCAAGGCTGTGGAGACTCCATCCTTGCTGATATTTAAAGCCATCTGGACACCATCTCAGGAAATTGGCTCCAGGTGGCTCTGTTTGAGCAGGAGGGTGGACCAGACGAACTTCAGAGGTCACTTGCAACTTCAACCGTTTTGAGATTCTGTGTTTCATTCTGTCAAACTTCCTGCTCAAGCAGTGTTAGAGAGAGTAAGTTGCCCACTACCACGTGCAGTTGCATTTTTAGTACCACCAGGGAGATACTGAACCTCTCTGGACAACACTTGCCAATGTTTGACCTTTCCCACAGTGAAGAACTGCTTTCTTAGAATGCACTGGAATTTCATGAGTTTTAATTTCTGCCACATCAGTGCATTGTCAGAGTAGGGGACAATACAGAGAAGCATCTGGCACTCCCCCTTTGTCATTTCTCACTGCATTAGCAAAATCACTCCTGAACCTTCTTTTCTCCAGGCTAATAGTCCCAGCCCTCTCAGCCTTTCCTTAACGAAGAAAAGCTCCAGATGTTTGATCACCAAAAGGCCCCTGCACTTAACTCTCTGCAGTATCTCTCTGCTCTACTGGGAAGCCCAGAACTGGACACTCCAGTTGCAGCCTCACCAGTGCTGAGCAGAGAGCACCTCCTTCACTCAGCTGGCCACACTCTTCCTAAGGCAGCCCGGAAGGCTGTCTGCCACCTTAGCCATGGCAGTGCATTACCAGCACACAGACAGTTGGTAACCAGTACGCCAAGCTACTTCTCTGCACAGCTGTCTCCCAGCTGGTCAGCCCCCCAGTGTTATTTCATCCCTGATGCAGGATTCTGCAATTGCCCTTGTTGCACTTTACAATTCCGCTCAGCCCAAATCTCCAGCCTGGCTGCATCCCTCTGAAAGCAAACATAACCACGTGGTATACGAGGAACTCCTCTGTTTTGAACCATCTGTGAACTTGCTGGAGGTACACAGTCCCACCATCCAGGCCATCAATGAAGATGCTAGACAGCTTTTGCCCCAGAATCAGCTTCTAGGGTGCATGACTGACGACTTTACTCCAGCTGGACTTTGTGTCACAGATCACAAACCTTTAGGCCTGATCATTCAGACAGTTCTCAATTTACTTCACTGTCCACTTACATAATCCATCCATTGTCAGCATGTCCATGCTGTGGGAGGCAGTGTCAAAAGCCTTACTCGAGTTGAGGTGCAGCACATCCACTGCTCTCCCTGTAGATTGCCTACAGTTATTTTTCATCAAGTCCTACAGATGTTTAAGGAATTCAGCTGTGAGAACCATTGGAGTGGGAAACAACTTGATACGTGGACCTCAAAACAACACTGAGTGCACAACCAGTACTTTCCCTAAATAATAAAAGCTTAGTATTTTTTGATTGCTGACAATATTACCTCAGATGACCTCAAATATTTAAAATTATTGGTATTTTTATTTAGTAAGCCTAAATTTAACAATTTTAGTGAAGTGGACAATAAATGAACTGTCATTCAAAGAGCCATGTGTACACTCTCTAAGCCATTACCAGCTTATACACTATCTTCTTTGAATAATTAGTCAAGCATTCTGATGTGAATTTTCATCGATGCCAATAATAAAAGGAAAGTCACCGCTTAAGCAGTGTATCTACAAATGGAAAAATCATCAGAATCCCATCCCCTAAATCCGTAAATCAGGGTAAGGAACATCAGCTGCAATCCAATTACCACAGGCATAGAGGAAAACACAGGCAGTAGTAGCACAGGTTTACACTGAACTTCTAAGGCATTTGAAAAGGTTAAAAAAATTCAGAAAAGAAGAAAAAGGCCACCCTACTCACTGATTCTCCAGCTGGGATTTTTATGTGCTGTTGTTGGTAAGCTGAAATCACACATTCTTTTAATCATTACTTTCATTTCATAACTGAGGACTATTTCACTATGACAATAACTTTCTTAACAACTACCATTTTTCTGAAAGCCAAAATTCTGGAGGCTTAAGAAAGGGGTTACTCCAGCTGCTAGAATACCCTAAGGTCACTCCAATACAGACAGAAACAAATACTACAGGTTCTAAAAATTGAAATTAAAACCCAACTGCACAAGTAAAATGGAATTAATTTTCATTTGACCATGACAAGAGTTGAAAACAGTATCTGATCCCTTTTGTAACTGAAAAGGTTTCCAAAACAGCATAAATCTGTCTCAAATTAAAAAAAAAAGTAACTCAAAAGAAACCATACCTCCAAAGTGTTCTCCACACAAAGAGAACATCTTTCAGTACAACCACAGACAGTTGGAGTTTCTTTTCTGTAATTATCTGATTTTTCATTATTCACTCAATGCATCTATGAAATTAGATCCGCAAGACCACGTGCAAGGAAATTCTTACTCCTCAAGTTTGGCAACGCAGACAAAAGTATTTATCCTTAAACATTTCTAGGACTTTTTTTTTACATTAGGAAAGTCACTTAACCACAGCAAACATGACAAGATCTGCACCTTTTGCCACTATCCTATCTAAACACAACCACCAAAATCAAAGTGTATACAAAGCTACCTTACTCAGAATCATATCAGCAGAATTTTAATTTAGAAAATATGCTCCATGAAGTCAAGGAGAATCTGTACTTATTAAGAACGAGCCCATTACCAGTAGTTAGTGAGAATGTAACAGCTTTAAAATTATTACAATCAAAAGCAAACCAAAGAAATTCTAATTTAGTCTGCAACGAATATCAGAAGAGACAACTGCCAAGTGCAAACAACTGAAAACTCACCAGTTTATAGCTGTCAATTGTCTACCCTGTATAACAGTATATTCTAGAAATAAAAGGGGATAGAGAATTGACTGGTCTGAAGAGAAAAGGAAGAGAGACATGACTACTCCGAAAACATACAAGCATAATGAAGACATATGAGCACATCTGTTGGAAAGAATTATGCATTGGCTAGTAGGAGAGAAAAGCAAGGCCAAATCAGATAGCAAAGTCACAAGTGACTACATGTAACATGGTGAAACAAAATAAAGAAAGGGCTGAAATAATAAAATTAGAATAAGGTATTTATTTAACAAGCCCATCTCAGTGTAACATAAATGACTGGCTGCAGATCTGTATAGACACAGCAACAGAAAAGATGAGTGATGTTACCAACTGCAAGAAGCACAGCAAGAAGTGTTGGTAGCGTACTTGTGCTTTATCTGTTGCTGACTAACACTCAGACAAGGTCAAGGCCTTTCCAGTTTCTCACACAGCCCTGCCAGCAAGTAAACTGAGGGTGCACAAGAAGTTGGGAGGGGATATAACTGGGACAGCTGAATCCAACTGACCAAGAGATATTCTCCATCATATGACATCACGCTCAGTATATAAAGCGGGGAGGAAGAAAGAAGAAATGGAGAGACAATACATTCAGAGTTATATCCCACTGTAGAGGGAAATAACCAAGAAATCACGTGGTGCTCAGCTGCCCACTGAGGTTACACAACATACACCCTTTCATAGCAGCTATAAAGCATTTTCCAAATGTTTAAAAATCCATTACATATGACAATAATGCTTGGGAACACAAGCCTAAAAAAGTTAAGGGAAGAAAATGAAAATAAGGAACAGCACTAATCTAACCACACATCTCCAGTTTAATGTGGATGCAAGGAAACTCAGTTTTTGATTTTTTTTAAATGTGTACAATAAATTTAGATTTACTACACTAATAATAAAAAAATAGTTTCCTCAGGCCAAAGTAGTCATAGATACACTAGATGCAAAGAAAGAACTATCATTTAGTTTAAGTTCATTTAATTAAATTCATCAACACTTTCATCAGGCTGAAGGGAATGAGCTCTAAGAGCTATAACATGATATATACTATGACACACTAAGAAAAAATATCATATAAAGCATATAAATATGCTTTGAGACATATGAAACACCACATCTAAAAGTACAGAAACCATCTGCCTTAATGCAGTCACAGCATAAGGAGCCTATTCTCCTGTGCTAATTTCTACTATTCATCCTTTTAAGGGGCATGATGGTAGGAATTTGGTGTGAAAGACCAATGCAATAGATCAGCTCCAAAATGTATTTACAATATAAAGTTAATTGTAGGAGCATTGTTCCACTTAGCACCCCAGCACAAAGTAGCATTTATGGCAAGCAAGGTAAGAAAGAAAAAGACAAAAATATAACCATGTGTTGAAGTAATGCTGCAAGGGATCAAGTTTTCAAAGTAAACTAAGGATTAGGAAAACAGTTTGCACAAAGTACCAAAAACTATGTTATTGATACATCCCACGTGGTTTCAATAAAGACATGAATAGTCTTTACATCATGGGTTTGGCAAAACATACATAGTCAGATGTCAGGAGGAGAATTCACTTAAAAAAATCTTCAAAATATTTTGGCCAGATGGAAGATCACAATATGGAAGGAAAACCAAAACTAAACCCTGACAGCAGATAGTTAACATAGCAGAAAAACAAATTCAACATCAAGTTTTTAAGTATGCAGGAAACACCTTTACTACATTTAACATGGCTAACAGTGAGGAATGGTAACTTATTAAATTGCTCCTGCCCAATCTTGACTGCCTCAACCTGCCACCCAACAAACCATCAGTGTGCCAGAGCAGATTGTGTAACAAACTAAAACTTAACTAGCATGTCCTCTCAGTTTAAACTGAAAAATACAACATCCGAAAAAACCACCTCAAACCATGGATTTGTGTTCTAATTTTTCACATTACTCATATAAATTATAATAATTATTTTTTACAGATATACACAAATAAAATACCCATCTTAAGCATCTCAATGTAACATTATTGGGGTCTTTCCAGCTTCTATTATGTTTTCTACACCAACATTGAACATCTCTTGTTAGACCAAGAGATGACTAGAGGTTTTTTTAAAAAACTACTATACAAAACCATTTTCCTTTGCAGAATATAAGGTAAATAAGTAAAAATACACAACTTTAGTAATTTCCTAGTCCTCATTAGCCAATAGGGCCATAGAGGATTAAAATATCACTACACTGCAGCTAAAAAGCATACAGCAGACAGCAACTCCCATCAGCCCTTCTAATGCACAGCTTAACCTAAGACTCAACAGCACATCAATTTCCCAATTTAAATAATTTTATTTTACACAAGACTTGAACTTTGTTTCATAAAATTATATCTACAAAACATAAGAACTGAAAAATGGAGGTGAACAAACTAGACCAGACTAGAATTCTTCAGTTGGAAAGAACCCATGGAGCAAACCTTTGCACAGGAATAAGCAGGAAAATGTAGAAGGTAATGTAACATCACTATGATTTTGCTAGTCTTTATATACACAACCTTTATTTTTTTAACTAAATAAATGTTTTCTAACTCTTTGCAATTATTATTATATTAAAAGAGCAACAAGTTCCAAACCAAAAAAGCTAACAGCTTTTGTAAAGGCTCTAGATCTGAAGAAATTAAGGCTTTCTTGCATACCAACAATCAAATGAACATATATCTCATATAATTAAATTTACTTCAAAATAGTTTTCACAAAATCTTTAAATCCTGGCAAAGCAAAGTTAAAGCTTCATAATATCTCTGCATTAAATTTTCAAGTATATATATTTGAAACATCCCAAATAAGCACTGCATTGCTGAGCATAAGTAAGGGTATAAGGAAAGCCTGTCAATTTTGAAAAGCCTAAAGGCTAACCTAATGTCCAGAAGATGTATCATTTACAATTACAAGTGTGAATGAGTGGCCTAATTTCAAAATTTGCTGTAATCATCTAGTTGAAACAATCAACATGAAATAAAGTTGGCTGGCTCTTCTTCAGCCAAAATAGCTAGAAAAAAGAGCCATCTAATTTCTGATTAATATAAGAAATCTTACATTCCCGTCATCATTGAAATTTTCCTGGCCTCGGTGAGACCACAACATTAGAGTCCACAGCACAAACAGGAGCTTTTCTTTGAAGGATATAAGTTGGGAGGCAACTTTAGGAACAAAGTAATGGTCATTTTGGCATGAATATGAACTTACTGTCATATTAGAGTATATTGCTATTGTAATATAACAATCTCAAGCTAGTCCAAATTATGCAGTGAGCACTTCACTACAAAACAGGTCACACTAAAGCCATTATGAATTTATATAGCGATCCATACCTGACAAGAAGTCTCAAAGAACATACTGAGACTAACTGATACTTCTGGTAGTACATAAATAGGTGAAAGAACAGTAAAGGGACTGGTAGTTCAGGGCAACCCCACCAAGATGCAATAATAGCAGCAATTCAGATGGATAGGGATATTTGTTACGATTACGTTATACTATGGGAAAAGGTATTTGAAGACAGCAAAAATGTGAAAATCAGAAATACCTCACTTTGCAAATACAGAGCTTTGGCACAGTACTAAAAGCAGTACACACTTGCAGTTTTGTCCACCCAGAATCCAGCATACAAGACAACAGTTCAACATGGACTTTTACTTGCCCTCTGAAGAGGCTAATACTTCTTACTAGTGTTTTACACACTTTAATGGCTACACTAGACATTATACTCTTATTTTCAAATACTTCAGTGGCCACAAAGCAGAGACTATAAACTGAAGCATGATCAGAGTAATTTTTCTTCCAAACCAATCTTGAATTGACAACTAAATTTCCCACTTCTGGTAGTACTGTAGGAGATCCTTAACACAGCTATCTGCACAAAAAGAACTGCATGGTAAATAGCAGGATTAGATTTTTTTTTCTGTTTCCTTTCATAAAATTATTAGGCTGGTATGAGTAACTAAAGTTTCTTTGCTCCCGCCTCTCTGTACACAAAAATCTTTGTGCAACCCTTCACCTCACACTGTCACAAGTGCAACCACAAGGTGAGCCAGATCAGGGAATTAGTCCGGATTACAACAAACCAGTTTTGCCAAGTTAATTTTAACCCAGAGTGAGTCCCTAATCTGTTACTGCAAGACACTATATAAGCATTCTGTCAGCGTGGGAGGGGGAGCAAGCACACCGACTGACCCATCTCCTGTGGAGACGGGCATTCATGACACTGCAGCCTGGATCACATGAGGAAATGCGAAGCACTGCTGGTTCTGTTTCAAAGCCAATTACTGCATCCTACTCAACACGTGATATTCATCCCTTCAGATGACAGCCAGCACAAACACCTTGCAAATGTGATACTAATCTTGTGACTTTCAGATAATCTCCACAATGTTTGATTTCCTTGTCTACACACAAGCATTTTCATACTGCTTGCCAGTTCTTCATAAGCATTAAAGTTAGATTTGGAATATAAACACTTATTGAGACAAGCATTGGCTATGGCCCATGAAGTGCAGAGTATCATTCTCCAGACTTGAGGCAAAAATTCACATCAACTTTTGCAAATAGGTTGCACTATCATTCTTCACTTTAGTCTTCTTAGGCCACAGGACGAATTTTATTACTATTGATAAGCCAATTTGTTTAGCTTTTTTTCAGCTACTTCAAGTAATTTTTCTAATCACAAACACCCTTACTGACAATCTTATTGATTAAAAGACTTCAGATTTTCCACATATATAAAAATCAAGTCAAGACTTCTGTCACAAACTATATTATCCTAAACTCCATTTAATTTATCTAGCACTGTTTTCTACCATGGCCACAGTGAAATTTAAAGCATCTCTTCAGAAAAATATTTAGAATTTTTATTATTTTTGTAAAAAGGCATTTTTTTGCCATTTCTGTTTAAGTCTACCAGGTGGCTGAAATATTTTGCAGTATTTTGACACCAATATGGAGAAAGGGTGGAGATCACAAGCAGTATCTTGACTGCCATCAGTCTGCCACATTAAGATAGTGAGGGCAGTGATGGCAGGAAACTAGATAATTATTAAATATTCTTCCTCCCAAAAGTTCAACACACATTGGCTGTATTCACTAGTATTAACTACCACTCATTTACTTGCCAAAGCTTAACATAAACTGCTTACTCTGTACAAGGAGTCTGTCTTCTTTGGCTTCACCTCAAAAACATTAATTAAAAGCAGCATTAACATTTACAGCCACCTAAAGCTAGTATTTTCTACAGTTTTAAGTATAAGGGATAGTACTTGAATCATCCTGAAACCAAAATACATGGAGGACACAACTAATGCAAAACTGCAGCTTTAAAAAATACAGACCCCTCAGGGCAAAATTTAGACAGGTATCTGAGCACTGAGGAGCAATTGCATAGCTGACTTCCTTGCATTTTAGTAGTACCCTTACACTTAGCACTTGCAACCCCCAGATTAAACAATATGAAGCTCAAAAGCAGGAAAAGATTCAATGGAAAAAGTATAACCACTGGACTAAGGAATATGTAGAGTAAGAAAACACTTGCAGGTCTTCAGGGGGAAAAGAAGAACTATAGTTTCCCTACCACATACTCTGAAAAGAAGTCGGTAGTTGCAAAGATGTCAAGTACCCATGTTATCAGGCCATGTTTCCAGCATCTACCATAAGCAAAGTGGGAAAGGTATGTGTCTTATGTTAATTCCACTCCTAGACAGAGCTTTCAGGGGCGAGGGCGGTGGGGAGTAAGCCCTGCTGTCTAGTCCGACTAACAAAAACCTGAAGAAGCCAAGCAAGCAAACTCCTCGTGCTTTACAGCCGTTTGCAAACTCGAAACAACGGTGACTCAAAGCTCTCCATACGACCCGGCCACCCACATCACAGCCCGAAGAGCAGCAGAGGCTAAGAACACAGGAAGGTGCCGGTTTCATGTCATCCACATCCTCAGCGACCTCCGCAGGGAAACAATGGGGAGTGCCCAGGCGCCACGGGGGAGCCCCTGACACAGCGAGACCGGGCACTCAGCCACGGCCTGCAGGGCCGGGAGGGTCCGCCTGGGCCGGGGGCTGCGGGGTAAGAGCGGCCTCCCCTCTGTCTCCCGTGGATCCGTACCGCTACAGCCCGCAGCCCCCGCCCCGCCCTGGAGCGGGGCAGGCCGGCATTCCCGGCCGGAGGAGCAACAGGCACCCTGCTGCGTCCCCAGAGCCGGCTGGTAGGACCGGGAATGAGAGCCCTGAGGGGCATCATCCGCCACGAGAGGACTGCTCGGGAACCAGGTGAGGCTACACCGCACCCCACAACCCCCTAGCTCCCCTCGGCAAGGCGCTGCCTCCCTCCAGACACCGAGGCCGCCTACACGGCGATGGCAAAGGGCGAAGATGACCTGAAGAGGAGAAGGAGGGCAGGGCAGCTAAAAGCAGCCTCAGTACACGGAAAGAGCACCGAGTTCTCTCGCTCGGGCGGGATCCGCCGGTGCCCGGCGCAGCCTGTCTCGGGAGAGACCATGGGCTTCAACCCGTTCCGGCAAGCCTAGCCAGCGGAACCTAGGGGCTCAGCATGGGCATTCTCCATCCTCCCGGTGGAGCTGGGCCGCACATTGGGGCGGGTACAGGTAACTCTGCCCCGGAGGGCCCCGGGAGAGGGGGCGGCAGCGCCATCTGTGCGGTATGGCCGGCCAAGCGGGCGGCGGGGCCCGGGCGACACCTGGGCAGCCGCCGGGTTACATCACCGCCCCTTTCCTCCGTCCGTCCCCCGGGGCGCGGCGCCGGCGGCCACATGGCAGCGAGGACACCCGGGCTGCCCGGCACGGGGGCGTGGAGGATGAGGAGGGCGGCTGCCGGGAGGGAGGAAGGTGCACGAGCCGGGCGGCTCCCAGCCGGCGATGGGAGGGGTGACGGGGGCTGCGCGTCTGGCCCGGGAGGGAGCGCGGCGTGCGTTACCTGCCCGGGTGGCTCCCCAGCTCACGGTCGCTCAGCGCCGCCGTGTAAATCCTCCGGTATCTGTCGGCCAGGGCCTTCCCGGAGAGCAGCAGCTGGTAGCGGCTCCGGCAGCCCAGCGGCGGCGCGGGCAGGGCTCCCAGCCCGCCGGCCGAGCCCTCCTCGGGCCCCATGGCCGGAGCAGCGCCGCCGGAGGAGAAGGAGTAGCCGCGTTCGGCCCCGGTGCAGGCGGCGGCAGCTCCCGCAGAGGCGGCGGCGGCTGCGGCGCTGCTCATCCCCCTCCCCGCCCGCCCCCTGCTTGCGGCGGCGCCGCCTCCTGGCGCGGCGCGGACACAGGCGGCTCCCGCTGCCTTCACCGTCGGGGCCCGGCCATGGCGAGGCCGCAGGAGCCGCCGCAGGAGCCGCCCTTCAGGCTGCGCATCCACCCGCGCTGCGGGAACACCCCGCTCTTCCCCTCCTCCAGCGGCGGCTCCAGGCCCCAGCTACCCGGCGCTCGCCTTCCGCCCCGGGCGCAGCGCCCACCGCCACCGAGTCCCGGGAAGGACCGTGCACCGCTGGGACCGGGGGGCGGGCCGCTCGCTTCCCCCTTCCCGCTACAGGGTGTGTGTGTGGGGGCGGGGGGGCGGAGGCCGACGGTGCCGCTTCCCCTCCGGAGTTTGTGCTCGGCGCTGCCACCGCCCTCTCCCCGCACGGCTGCCCCGGCCCCGCCTCCCTCCCGCGGGCAGCGCAGCCGCCGGGCGCATGCGCTGCCCCGCCCGCCCCGCGCGGCCCCCGGGAAATCCGGGATAGGCGGGCGGGAGCACCTGCTGTGCCTGGCTGGAGCTGCGCGGGGTTGGAGCGCGGCGCGTGGGCCAGGGCACGGCCCCTCATCCACCCCGCGGGACCGCCCGAGCGGGGTCGGGGTGCGCGGGCCCTGGAGGCGGGGGTTGGCACGGAGCTTCTTCCGCGCCCTGTTGAGAGTGCCTATCGCAGGATCAGTTGGGTTGGGAAAGACCTCAGACATCGTCGAGTCCAGCCTATGACCGAGCCATCCCCTTGTCGATTACACTGTGGCAGTAATTGCCATGTCCAGTCTTTTCCTACACACCTCCAGCGACGGTAACTCCACCACCTCCCCGGGCAGCCCATTTCTATGTCTACTGACGCTTTCTTTCTGTGAACAAACTCCCCTAATGTCCAACCTAAACCGCACCTGGTGCAGTTTAAGACTTAAGACTCTCTTTCTGTCCCTAAGGCCCAGGAGAAGAGGCTGAACGCCACCTGGCTTCAACCTCCTTTGAGGTATTTGTAGAGTGTCTGTCCATAGTATTTTATTGCATCACACCTTGTTTCTGTGTTAGGTAATGCTACCTAGGAAGGATCTTTTCCCAGGAGGAATATTCTCCCTGACTTGAGGCACAGTCCGCTAAATCGAGTTGCCACGTTAGGCAGTATTTTCCTTAAGTTGCCTTCACTATCTCCAGGACAATTTACCTGCTTTTAGAGGATAAGGGCGGTATGGCAGCAGGACTTTCTTATCTTCAGTTCACTTACATTATTGCTTTTTATCTGTTGGAGTGTAACCCTGTTGCTTTGCCACACTTTCTACCACTTTATACAACAGGAAACTTCAAGTGTATAGGCCAGAATATGTGTAATAAATAATAATAATAATTTTTTAAAAGTTTAAAAAGCCTTCGTGCCAAATTTGGTTTGGATCACAGTCTGCAGAAAGCTGTCATCCAAAGAAGGTATGTGCTTATTTTCTTATTTTTATTTTCTTATTTTCTTGTTTTTAATCCTGCATTCCAAAAAATGCCATAAACAAAGCCTGGAACTCTCCTGCTTGTAACTACAGATAAATATTTTTGCAAACAATTTCTACATAATGATAGAATCACAGAATACCTGGAATGGATGTCACCCACACGGATCATCAAGCCTCTTGACCTGCTCAGGACAACCAGAATCATACCATGTGTCTGAGATCAAATAATAGCAAATATAAGAGAACTAGGCAATTGCCCATGTGTTGCCCACCAATATTTAATCTTTCAAGCTAATTTTCAAGTACTTTTTTTTTTTGTTTTTAGCAGAGAACTAGAAATGTTGGAACCAGTAAATTCATACAGGTTTACACAAAGGTAGCTGTTCATGTAGCACAAAGCCAGGCATAGTAGTGCCAAACTGGAGAAAAAGCTGCTTTCTGATGCATTTAGAGGCAACTAGAGACCATTTCAGAAATATTTAAAACATTAACTACATAAAAAGCTTTAGATTATAATTCTTATACTGTAGTGGGTGGGAGGGGAAAAAAAAAAAAAAAAAACAGAAAAAGAAAATAATAATCCAGCAGTGATTAAAAGGCGCCATGAGAAAAGCACCATGTCTTACAGCGTTCACCACCACCAAAGGACATTTCCTGTGAGAATCAGTGATAAGTCTTTCTAGCTCCTCTTACAGGAATTACCTAGAACCATTCCTACAGGCAAGAGCCATAAAAACAAAGAAACAAGAACCAAATAAACAAGGAAACAAATGCACCCCAAACAAACACACAGAAAAAAAAATGAAAAAAGCAAAACCAGTAAATCCACCCCCTTTTTGCGCATATTTCTGTTTTCTTGTAAGCTGTTACTTTATATCCAAGTGGTAATTTTTTCCTCACCAAATGCATACTGCCTGACAAAAGGTTTGTGTTCTGGTATAACATTGTCTGTCTCATCTCAAAATTATTCTATGCTGTTGCCACTGTAGCTATCTTACTGCATGGGCAATAAGTGCTGGCAAACTTTTATGAAGTGATGCAATTTATTGCAATTCTTGCATATTGCTGCAAACTCTAGAATTTGTCTGGGCGTGTGTTATACAGAGTCACACACAGTGGGGTGAGCATTATTTGCAAGCTGCAACTTCTACTCCACATCTGTTTTTATCTCAAATGTTTTTCAGTTTGGGTGAATCTTGAAAGGTTCCTGCAGTGCAGAGTCCACCTTCCATAAGCGTCAGTCTATGATGAGGAATGGAGTTTGACAAGGTAACTTGGATTTGCCAGGCCACTGTAACGTCTTCTAGTCCACCTCCACCCTCTCTTCACTCAAAATACAGAGGAGTGTTCAACTTGTGACACTCCTAATGGCACCGAGTGGGAGCTGGGTGTTCAGTCCTCGTTCAGAGCCACTTGTTGCTTCACACTTGTTCATTCCCACTTCATTTGTTGCTTTGTCCTCCAAGGAAGCCACCTTTTGTTTTTCTTCTATTTATTGATTTATTTGGACTGTGGTACTCTTGTTTCATATTCTGACAGCAATTCTGAGCAACAATATCACTACTGTGCCATGTAAGACCATTCAAGAGTACACATTTTGTCTGCTCTGACCTTATGCTAGATCTGATATTGACTGTACTCCCGTAGGTAACATAAAGCGTATTCTGCAGTTCTGGGATAAAATCATTACCAGCTCACATCTGTTTCCTTGCTTGTTTGTTGGTGGTGTTTTCTGTTGTTTGTTTCGGTTTTTTTTTTTTAGGGATAATGTCGTTTTGGAGACTGTTTGCACCAGAATAGCCCTTTGCTTTCTGTGTCCGCAGAGGTCTAGCAGTACAACAAACTCAGTCAACTGAGCAAAGCCACGTTGTGCAGAGTATGTCTTATTTCTGACAGCACTCAGTTCTTTTCTGTTTGCAAACATCTTCCTGCTGACACAGAAGTGCTTTGTCCATCAGCCTCTCCCTTTTACTTTAAGGTGGGGCTTACAGTTGTGTTCATTCACTTGGCACCTTTATAAATAAGTTTTTGCAGAACAAATTGTTCGCGTGTCATCAAGAATCAGAGTCTGACAGTCTATCTTATTCACTGTCACAGCTCACATGGATCAGCATTGTACAAACGTGAGTTTCAACACAGCAGAACTAGAATTTCCACCAGGTAATTCCCATATCCTGCATGAGAGAATGTAAAGTAGAAAGTTCCAGAATTTCATAACCTAACCTTTACACTATTCGATTTTATTTCTGGCCTTTTATTTTTAAGCTTTCAAAATACTATACAAACACAGTAATTTTTTCACAAGCAAGCAGTGAATCTAGAGTAAGACAACTTTCAAATTTGTAAACTAGACAGTTTACATATCACATTGAAGTCAGGAAGTTATGAACCATACAATTCAGTACTTGAGCAGTAAAACTTGCAGTTTATTGCAGTTAGGTGATGTTGGAGTTCTTTCTTTGCCTGAAGCAACTTGCTCTTACCAACACATTTGCTCCAGAAATAAGACTTAAATCAGTAATAACAGAAAAAAAAAAAAGGGAAAAAGAAAAATCTTTTGGCTATTAAGCATATGTCACTGTCAAGATGTGAGGCTGTTAACATGATTAGTTAAAAGGACCATTTTTCACCACATAGTTCCAGCAAAGCTGGCATCTATTTTGGCATTACTACTTTGTAATGGAAATCTATTATTATTTAAGTTGTCAGCATTTATTTTGAGATTTCATTATTTTTGTGGACACACGTACACACAAGCACCAAACCCACAAAACCTCACAGCATAATTCTTGTCCTATGCTCTTCCATTATAAAGGGATATTTAATGATAGAAAGCACAGAACAGGCACACTACTGCCTCCCTATTGCAGACAAGGCTTTCTTCTCCATGCCACAATGGGGGTGCTTATTCCTCCCTATCCAATTGTTTTCCAGGTCAAATAGTGGCATTAACTTATGCTTACCCAGGCTTAGTTTTGGTTTGCAGAACAAATGAAGGGGAAAACACTCACATATTTAAAAAATAAAAATAATTTTTGAAATGCACTCACCAAATGTATTTGCTTTGTCATGGCTTTTTTCAAATCAAGTTTTTCCATTCTAAATTCTAGAGACATGCTAAATGAAAGCAATTAAACAAGCAAAACCCACTTTGTTTTTTATGCCAACTGTCATGAACACCAAAGTTTGATAGTCAAAAGGTACCTCTATGCACCTCTCAACCCACTTTTGTTTTTATACTATTTATTGTGCTAATGTTTAGACTTTCATTCCACCGTAGAAAAATCCTGTTGTCTTTTCCTTTAAATGCTTTCTTTAAAATTTATTTATTATGCACAAAAAAAATTATGCAAAGTAAAATCTTACAGTTCAATGCTGACAAATATATAAACTCTTCAGTTAAGACAATTACTTTCTTTATGTGGGGAACTCAACAAAAAAAAGCCCAACAACTTACTTCTGCCATGGCAATATAATTGGTATTAGACTAAATAAAAATAAGTGCACATTGAAGTAAAAGAGAGTATTAATGAATGATTTTTTTTCCTTTCAAAATTTATGTAATTATTATTTAGCAGTATTTAATCAGATTTCCCCTTACACAGACATTCAGATAATATATATATAAATGTCTAAGCAAGCTATGTACTACATAAAGAAAAACACAGTTGCAAAAATATTACCAGGACATAATTTTTAATCACCTTGAAAAGCAAGAAAATTTATGCAGAACATTTTAGCCAACAGTACTGAAGTCTGTGAAGGAAATGGCAAAAAGTAAAAAAAAAAAAAACCAAAACCAAAACACCCCAAAACCAAAACCAAAACGAAAGGGTATTAGAAACTCACAAAGATACCTATTGGCAGTGTTTTATAATATATTACTGCTTTGAAAATATTATATAGGTTAAAAGGAAGAACTAATGTGGCTCGACATTTAAATCTATGTGTGTCAGAAAACCTTGAACCTGGACCCTGGGCTGAAACTGGTCTGAAACTTGGAAATTTCAAGTCCTCTTCATTATGGAATAATATTTAGTGGTTTGTCACATACGATGAAGAAACAAAGACTAGGATGTAAAGCCATTGAAAAGTCCTACCATAAAACACAGGACTGGAAAAATCCACTTGCATGATCAACACCAGTCTTCTACTACAAATGCTGCAATGTACGTGAGAAACTATAAATCCTGCATCCTTTACAAGGCAGGGAACAGCTGAGCTCTATTGAAAACGAAATTAGCTTGTTAGGGAAAAAACAAACATGTTAACCTGCCAGCAATAATCTTGGGTATCCTCAAACCAAAAATGGGATCAGATTATATTTCCATCTTTTCCCATTTCCTTATTTCAGCACAAGACTGAAATAATTTTTGAGTCTTCTCAAATGGATAAAGCAGGTCAATTTTAAATTCAAATTCAAGATTCAGAGCAGAATGCCAGGGATATATTTAGAACAATCGTGTTAGTGAAAGCTTTGGAAGTCTAGCTAAGAAACTGAAGGGATGGTGCTGTGATCACAGGAGGAAAAAAAAGGCATAGTCTAGGATGCAACTGCTTAAAACTTCACACAGTTATCTGTGGACATATTTTTAGTAACTGTAAGTCACTTAAAACAGTTTTCTTGAGCAACTGTAAATTACATTAGTACCTTTCAGGCTTTGTGGTGTTTATTAAATGCAGAGTCCAGGCATTCAGTTAAATTAATCTCAGTGAACTTTCTCAGCTTTTAAGTTCAAACACCCAGGAACTTTCTATACATGAATCATCACATTGGATTTACTGAACTGTGAGTAAGTGCATATACCTGTTGCTGCACTAGACACATTATTCCCTGTGGGATTTATTTTTCCTGTAATCTTATAATTACTAAGGACTACTACATTAGTCACTTAACAGGTAATTTTCTTACAAATATACATCAGTAAGACAGCCAAAAGGAACTTTCCATTTCACTGGTCCTGAGAACAAGCACTGATCCCAATATTTCTGGGAGCATATATTAAACAGTTAGACCAAGAGGCAAGCACCCAACACACAATTTATTATTCTACCTATATTTTAAGATTTTTAGATTTTCAAAGCACTTGGGCAAAGCATGTTTGGCCATTATTTGTGGGAGAGTCTATATCTCTACTGTTTCCCATGCTATACTCTGCATCTGAAGGTATGAATTTTGATGTACTGAAGTTTATCATACAGTTTAGTAACATGTTTTAGTAACATTGAGGATTGGTCTTTGCCCTGTACACTTGGGACTGACCTGATAAGACTAGGAATGGATCTCACTCAAATGGCTTCCTCACTTGTTGCTCTCCCTTCCGCTCTCATTTCCTCCTAAAGACAGAAAAATCAAGACATTTACCAGAGGAGGAGTAACACATCAAAGGAAAACCTAAAATTCCTGCAAATGAATAAAAACCCCAAGGAATAAATGGTACTACAGTAACCAGAGATATGACAAACAAGAAAAAGTAAGCTACACCAGAGTACAGTGCCACACTGTCCTGATTCCAGGTGGGATAGAGTTAATTGTCTTCTTGGTAGCTGGTACGGTGCTGTTTTGAATTCAGTATGAGAATAATGTTGATAGCACACTAATGTTTGAGTTGCTGAGTGGTGTTTACCCAAAGTCAAGGACCTTTCAGTGTCTCGTGTTTTGCCAGTGAGCATGTGCACAAGAAGCTGGGAGGGGTATAGTCAGGATAGCTGACCCAAACTGTCCAAGGAGATATTCCGTACTCAAACAGCACGCTCAGTATATGAACTGGGGGAGCTGGCCAGGAGCTGCTGATCACTGCTCAAGGATAGGCTGGACATCGGTCAGCAGATGGTGAGCAATTGTGCTGCACATCACTTGTTTCTCTTGGGATTTATTCCTCTCTGTCTCCTTTTCATTACTATTATTATTGTTGTAGCTACTATTACTATTACTATTATTATTGTTGTTGGTTTTATGCTTTAAATTGTTTCAATTATTAAACAGTTCCTATCTCAATGGATGAATTTTACTGTTTTTTCCTGTTTCTCCTCCCTAGCAGGGCAGGGCAGGGCAGGGCAGTGAGTGAGTGGCTATGTGGTACTTAGTTGCCAGCTGGGGTTAAGCCATGACATATACATACACTCAGAAAAATGTCTCCATCCATCAACGTTTCTTACTTATTACTCAAATGCCACCGACCCACTTACAGAAAGTTATTTTCTTGAAGTACTTGCATTACCTTAAGGCAGCCAGGCACTTTTCATTCCATTTACACTTAAGACAGGTGTTAAGAAAATCCACAGGACTAAGTTTTTTGAAACTAACTAATCACAGAGGTGAGACACATCAAGAAGTCTAAAAGCTCTGACTCCAGATTCAAAGATTTTTTTTTAAACTTCCTAGAATTGTCCTGGTACTTAGAGATCTTTTAAGCGAAGAGAACTAAAATACTAAATTAGTGCTGTTATGAGGTACCAACAGAATGACAACAATAATTACTCTGTAATTATTTTAATGTCACTCCTTAGGTAATATAAAGGACTGCAGTGCTAGACAGTCAAAGATGAAATAGCTTTAGTTGCTCTTACACAAAAGTGGGTCTCATTATGTAAATCTTCTTTCTCTCTTTGACAGAAGTACAGGTATAGGTTTCTAGGTTAGTACTGCACAATATTCCAACTCAAACATCAACACCATATAGAACATAAATAGGTTATTGATCAGATGATGAACAAGTACTTTTTGAGATGTATCGGTATATGTGCTTTATCCATATTAACTGAATTTACTTCTACCTTCTTCTTCTGCAACTGACCAATTTCCAATTCCTTCTACATGACAGAGTAACTGAAATATTAGTCTTGTACAAGAAGAAACAAATACTAAAAAACCCACAAAAAACGCACGACGCAAAGCTATGTAACATTTTAATTTTTACAATCAAGTTACTTAGTATTCACAGGTACCATATGCTTTTTAATACCAACATTAAGAAAAACAATAATTACCTCTGTTACACTTTTTTTTTTTTAAGAGAAACAAGACCACAAAAGTAGCATAACTGTGACAGCTTCCAGCTCTGTACCACTACTACTATTAAACAGACAGGCTTTATTTTACAAACTCAAAAGAAGTGCTGTTCAGTTCATTCAGTTGCCAAGCAGACAAAATCCTCATGGTAGCCCTCCATGGTAGTTCACACACCACCTCTCACCTTTCTTTCCTTCATCTTCTCACCCTCAATAACATAATTCTCTCTGAGCTTGGACTGCCTTTGAGATGGGGCTGCCTTAAGCTGGGAATCACATACCTTAACACATTCACAGCTGTGTGCTACTACTCCTCAAAGTGGAGGGTGCTAATTTCCTAAGTCTATAACATCAAAGCACAGTGTTATCAAAAAGAACTAAATGTAATCCTTGATTACAGAATGCAGAAGTGAGAAAGAGGAGAAGTGATTCTGTCTTTTTACATTACGTTTTTGAGTTACATGTTTTTCCCCTGCCCTTGCATTGAGTAGAAGTACTCCTGAATTAATTTAAATTGCCATAAAAAAACTTGGACAGAAACACCTTTCAGGTTGCAATACAAAGGTGCAAAGCTGGAACAAGGATATCACCAGACCCTATCCTTGTCCATGCCCCAAGAGCCAGTGAAGAAATGCAGGTTCTTATAATATTGTTTATTTGTCAGTATATCAAACCCACTATTTATGTATATATTTTGTATGCTTTATGAAGACATTAAAGAAGTATTTAGAAACAAATGATTCATCAGCAAACATTGAAATGGGTATCTATGAGGTCACAAAATTTAAGGTTTTAAAAACAACAACTTGCAAAGTAGCAACAGTGTAAACTACATTATAAGGCTTGTTGTGATGGTGCAGTAGGAATCAAATACTTTGTGGAAAGAGTGTTCACCAAATTGCATTCTTCGTATAATAATTTAATGCCAGGCTAATATTCTGTCTTGTAAAAATCATTAGACATCAGGAAAGGAGCAGCTGTGCTTTTTAAGTAGAGACTTACCTCTTTGGATTACATCTGTATCTGTTTACACATCTTACATTTTTATAGTCTACAGAGCAAAAAACTAGAATGAATATTAGAACTTCTTATTCTATGATTGGCTGACTACTGGGTGCTTATAGTTATCTTAACTGATTTGTTTAATTTTGAATTTTGAATTGTCTCCTTTTTTAAAACTGGTGCAACACTAACTAAAAAAATAAAAACACCAGAGGAACAGAAATACAAGAATGATATTCAGTGAGGCTTTACCCAGAAATGAATCATCAGCTTTGTGAGTCTTATATTTGTATAAATCCATATAGGTACAGGAGGCAACAGGCATTTGGAGCACATAGAAAATAAGTAGTCACATGTGGATGTATTATCCCCACCACTTTCTTCCAGAGCCACTTTACAGGTGTTGTGAGACTAGGACTGCTTGCAGTGTAGTGCTCAGAAATAATCTGGAAGCACCATGTGTAACTGTTGAATTCAGGACAACCTGACAACCTTCTTAACACCTCACTCCATTCAAAGCAGCCATTGGAATAATGATTTTAAAGCAATGAAATGTAATTTGATTAGATTTGGTTAGTTACATTTTGATGACAGTTTCAATTATTTTCTTTTCACAACAGTCACACCTTAGAATGGTGACCTATAACCCCTTCTTTAGAGTAGTCATGCTTGCCACAAAAAGGGAAGACTTACTTTACTTAAAGGTTAGGCATCTCAGACCAATCTGGCTTAAAATCTAACAAAGTACATATCTCAGTCTATCACAAGCAGCTAATAATCGATATCCTTCAGGCAGGATTCCCTAATTTTAGCCCTCTCTGTGTGTATTAGCTGTGTTGCCCATGCTAGACAAGCTCTTTCCATTGTAAATGAAAAGACATGAGTATCTCCAAATAGCACTTCATCCTGCTTGTTTTTATGATGGAAAGAACTGCCCTCCAGTTGTGCCCACCATATTTTAATTAGAGCTAGAAACACATAAATAGCACATAAAACCTTTAGACATCTCTTAAACAAGCACTTATGATGTGTCTTCCAGTTCCTTTACTCATCTTTATGTAATGCAAGCAGCAAAATAAAAAAGATGTGCCTTATGGTGCAAGCCTTTCTAAAATGTGTTAGAAGGGCATTTACTTTGATTACAGGTGAGCATTAAATGCAGTTGACATTTGACTATAGCTCTGTTCTGTTGTAAGAGCAAGTAAATTCAAAATACATTCATCCTCTTTAGCTCCTAAACTCTTATTATTTTTCAACAAAGGTCTTCCAGCAAGCCTTACTAGTCTCATTTCTTGACCTCAACAATGGAAAAAGTTGTTTCTCAGAGTTCAAGGTTTTGCCAATCAGCTTCTGTCATTTTGTTTTCCACACCAAGTTGCCTTTAGCTAAAGCTGTATCTCACTGTAGTCCTGAGACCTTCATTATTGGAATGCTGCTGGCTGCAGCTCTTCTACTTAATTTTTCCATTGCACTTAAACAAGGTATGGTTTGGGTTTCGGGGTTGTTTTTTTTTTTCTGTTGTTGCTGCTGCTGATTTGATTTGTCGTTCTTGGGGTTTTTTTTGGTTTGGTTTGGGGGTGTTTTTTTGTATAGGACCTGTTTTTGACTGGTGCTTTAAGGTGTTTTGTCAGCTGATCCCTTAACTTGTCCCAGTTTTAGGAAGTTCTGAAATTAGTTTTCTTTCCTTCTAAAATTTCTAATTTTGTTTTTGCTAGATCTTTTTACATCATGAATTTCCAGAGTTTTACTTCTGCTGTGTTCTGAGAAAAATAGAAAAGCTTGTATTTAATTTATTGTTGTCTGAATCCAAACCTTGGTTTTCATGGTTATAGGAGGCTGTTGGCCATCTAGTCCCATGCAATTTTTAGATATATGCATAGATAAGTTGAGCCCTCTGATGGAGTCAATTTTTCCCTAACATTAGAGAACAATTTAGGAATACCTCTTAAAAATTCAAGGCCTACTGAATTTTTTTTTAATTAGCAACATTTCTTTATAATATTTATGATGAAGCTGCCAAGGCTATCTGGCTTTGCAGAAGTGAAATGAGTGACAATTTAAGTTTAAGAACTTTGCTTTATTTGAGTAAAATTAACTGAATTATGGGCCTGCTGATAAATAAAAGTTCTCTAGCAGAAGGACACTAGTTGTTATTTAAAAATCTTTCTCAATGTCTAGTAAGAAAATGAAGGCTATGTATTTATGAAGTTGGAATATCTTGGATGCTTAGTGCTTTGTATTTGAAACCAGCCAAGTTCGAAGTTAAGTTATATTAGTAACTTAGCTGTGGTGACTTGGTAATAAAAGCTAACAATTCAGTTTAAATGAGTGTAGCTAATAGCAGATAATCTAATGTTTTAGATTTGCCATAGAAGTTAGTGTGTTTGGTAGTTTAGGAAGTCTAAAAGGTATGAAGAGGAGAGAAACATATTAAGAAATATGTTTCTCCGTAATTTGTTTATTAACATGAAGCTGTGCTTTCTGCTAGGGCATTTTAGAGGTAAACAAGCAATCAGGTTGGAACTTTGATTCTAGTAGTTAAATAATTTAAGGTTGCTTTTTGATTTCTACTGAATGAAACCTATAACATCCTCTAAGAATCCTGAAGTGAGTAGTCCAGAATGAATGCAGCAAAGAAACAAGCGTTGACTGAGTTGTAGCTGATCAATGTCTGAACTGACAGTCAACATTTTAGAGCTTTAAACCTTGGTCCTGGAAAGAAGTGATCAGCTCATTACACTCTGGGAAGGTAGCCTCATCAGAAAAACAAATTTTTACTCTTTATGTTCTTATTTGACTTCCTTTCTGCTGTATTAAGATTGCATAGGGCAATCTAAACTGTGGAACATGGGGGCATGTCCCAATGTCTGGGTCCAGCTACAAACTCTAGCTTGATTCCAGCTACAAACTCTAGCTTGATTCCAGCTTCATATGAGATAGAGAGCAAACCTTCATCCCTTTCTCCTTATTTACAAAAGCATAGGGAACAGGAGGTGACTTATCTGTGTATCAACTGCACAGACAGTGCTCACAAATTCTGACATGCAGAAATTTTTTAGAAACTATGAAAACATGCCTTGCAATTTATCAGGCAATAACAAGAACCAAGGGCACACCAAGAAATAATGGTGACAGAAATGTATCAGTAAAATGTAAAGAATACTAGCAAATTAAAGAGAGAGCAGACAGTCAGTCTCGTAAAATTAACCAAAGAAATGTAGTTGCAAATGTGATTAACTCATTTTCCTTGGGCAAAACTGAAAGCAATTATGTTTAAAAAAAAAGTTGACATCCTAATTAAGGTACTCCTTTTAAGATTGATGGTGATAACAAGAATGGAAAACTCTTAGGACTGCCAAACTTGAAACTGTGCTTCATCTGATTGTTTGGTTTACTTATGTGGAAGAAATAGAGGTATTTCTTCTTTTCCCAACTCTGCTTTCTGGTCTGCAGATTGCAGTTCATTCTGTGACAATCAACAGTAGTTTAACCAGCCAGTGTTTAAATATTTTGGAGTCCAAATTTTTCCAAACTAATTTTAGGCAAATGACCAGAGATCCAGTATTAAGAATGTAATTGCCTTAACTCTTAGTTTTCACTGGGTGACTCAGCTGCAAGTTGGGCTAGCCTTTGCCTTTTGGAGGTGCTATGAAGAGTACTTGAGTCTTCTCTCTTCCATGATTTTAAACAGAAGCCATGATGGCTTTAATTGCAAGCCTGGTAATATATACAAAAAATTCATAGCCTTTTATGGTGTCATTCAAGCTACAGGACCTTAGCTTGGTTTCAACACTAGAGAGATAAAATCATTGTCTGATAAGAGAGGCCTTTCAATTAGTATCACAACAAAAGTCTTGCTGGCATATTTCCCATGAAAGAAGACTTCTTCTCTTTCCAATCACAGTTTGAGTTGATGAGGAAATCTGCATGATGAATCTGTTCTTCAAAACCAGTCATACACATGGTGAATTCCAGCTTAAACATGCAAGAAGTTGCACTTCTTGCAGCTGTAGCCAGCTTCTCACATCTTTATCTCTATCTCTATCTCTATCTCTATCTCTATCTCTATCTCTATCTCTATCTCTGTCTCTATCTATCTCTATCTCTCTATCATTTCTATCTCTATCCATATCTACATATCTATATATATCTATATACTTTTGTATATATCACTTAATATAAAATTATTCATCTGTGTCACTAAAAAGTCTTGTGGTCTGGATTCTGTAGTACCATATAGAGATGTAAGGAGCAGATTCTCCTCAGCACCACTTTTTTGTGGCTGTTGTTCCATTTGGAGGGGAGAGGATAGGTTTGTCTAACCATGTCCCCCCATAAGATGTGTGAGAACAAAGAGCAAAATCATAAAACCATGAATACTTTTGGCTTCACATATTCTCCTGTATTCTGTTCATAACATATTCTGCAGGATTTTGTTATTTTCAGCTTTAATATTAATTTAAATGTTTTAAGTGAAAACCTGAGGTGCTACTGGCTAACCCTAACTGGACACAATCCCTTCTGTTGCAAAAGTACTAAAAGAACTGACAGCCTTTGCTAGGAGTGAATGGTCTCATGGCAGAAGGGCAGAGTTTTTGCCCAAACATAACATCTCACTTGAGATGTTCTAGAGAATTCAGGATGTCTTTGATATCCAGTACAGGATTTAGGATATCTTTGATATCCAGAGGACCTGCACGTGTGACACAAGTCCTATGAGAGACCTGCACCTTTGGTGCCTTTGTAGAGGCCACTGTATCAGACCCTTGTTGACCACTGAAATGAACATGTTCCAGATGAATCTCAAGTCAGTGGACATGACATGGCAGAATTCTGTCATAAGCAATATCTGGAAACTCTTTCTGGAGCCAACAAATCACTCAGCATAGATCAGAGATAGGGAAGCTGAAGTATGGCTGAGTGGCTGGCATTGAGATAACTACACTTCAGGTGATTCTTGCTGCAACTCTTTTCTGAAAGGTGATATAAGACTGTGAGATAAGAAGACAATATTGTGACTGGATCTGTGAACCTTATTCTGTGTAGGTTGCTCCATAGTTGAGAGAAAACTGAAATTTGCCAATGAAGATACAGAATACACTGCTTTAATGGATTTGGGTCAGTTAAAAACTGAAAAGTTCAACTAATTGTGTAGTAATGATCTCATGATAGTCCTTTGTGGGGAATCCCTTTGTTTAGTCCCAGGCAAGTTTAACATAGAGTTTCTGAGACTGCTGGGTCTGTGTGGAGCTAGACATCTTAGCACTGCTCATGATGGGATTTAGTAGTCCAAAAGCAGTTTACTCCAGACCTTTTTTCCATTTAGTGGGCTGAAAATGTCAATCCGATAATTTTACCATAGCCCAAATTTTGCAACAATTGTCCAGGAATGCAAAGAGGGAACCACTCACTTCTCACTCCATATACCCACAGAACCTAAGGTTGAATTTGGTCATGTGGATGTGTGTGCTGTGTCTACATTGTCTGCTGAGTCAGGAAGCTCAGTGCAAGCCATGCATCTTGCAACTGCTGCGAGTCAACTCCTTCCTGGCTTGGCAATTATCTGCATTGCTCTTTAACCCAGACAAATAGTGTGGAGCTCAGATCAGGGATAAAGTTCAAACTATCTCTCTGGACTTGCTAAATCTATCCACATCTTAAGGGACATCCTGCTGAGGGATTTGAAAAGTACAGGACTAACCTCTTAGTAAAAGAATTAATATTACCTACACACTTGTTGCTTCTTTGACTGACCTTGATGGTTTCAGGAAAGTAATAAAGACAGAAGACTGCATTTGAGCTTTAGACACCTTTGAAAAGCTGATCTGTCCACAGATACATAAAGCTTTCCAAAGGAGTTTGTCCTACAGGCAGTTGCTGCAAAGATAAGAGCAGCACATTATCCCAAAAGGTTAATGGACAAGGGCAGCTGATCTATTTGTGAATCAGAGGCTGTTCCCATGAGAGAATGCTGCTGAAGGAGTGTTTAGATATTAGGTGTGAAAAATATTGGTAAAATATTTTACTGAAGGAAGATGTAAACGCTTGTCCAAAATAACCTCTCCCTTTCCTGAAATTAACAAGTGCAATTAGGACATTAATAACCAGATTAATAGGCATTATTAGGAAGTCTCCTGGAAGCATACCAAGTATTGGGTGTACAACTGCACATTCAGTTAGAGAGAGCTGTCAGACTATATGGGATTTCAAACAGGAGGGCAAGGAGTGCTTTGGGCTCTACATGTAATGTTAAGAACAAAGAGACTACAGAAAACTACTAAAAATAGTGTTGTTTTGCAATGTGCTTATTCTGTGTGCTCCACTTGGAAGGCAGAAGTAACACCAGATATCTGGAAGCCAGCTGGGAGCAAATAGCTCTTTCTTCATGAGAACCTAAATGGGAAACAACAGGGAGGCTGATGTCAACGTCTGTGAAAGTAACACCTTTCAAATCCAGTCATTGTGGTTTAGTTCAGCCTTAGCTTTGTTCAGAACCTGAACCTAAACTCAGGTATTTAATTTAGAGCATATGTGAAGATTATGGATTGAAGCATGGTAGGTAGCTTTTCTTTCTGTAGTGAGGAGTCAGATGTTGACTCTGTACTTCTGATTTGGTCTAAACTCCAGAAATCAAAAAATATTTCAATATCTTTATAAGTTAATAGGTTATAATAATTTTTTAGAAGTCTGTCCTATAATAAAAAGGACATTAGAAATGTCCTACAAATTTCCTTTTTTCTTTAGGAGATAAACTTTTTTAGGACAATTTTTCTGGGTGGTAGTTTCCTTGGAGTTAGTCGTTTTCCCATTTCCCTTTGGGATTCATTAATTCACTGCTGCTGAGTTTATCTTTCTCATGACTGGATTCCTGGGTAGTACCTCCAAGAAAGACAAATAAACAACTGTTGTCACTTTTTTATTTTTTTTTAAAGAACAGGTCATATTTTTACATTTCTCTACATCTTTGTTTCCTCAGAGAGTTGTCAGGTAGATTTCATGTTCTATTTTGCCTACTACATTTTTGTCTTGCAAAAGTGACACCCCTTGGCCATAGAAAAATCTCAGCTTTTGTGCTTAAAAGATGACTGGGAAGAGATTATTATGCTAAAAAATGCATTAGATTTAAACCTAGTGAATATGATGTTATAAAATTCATGGGGTAGTTCAATGTAGTTTATACTGGCTCATTATTCAATTGCTTTTCAGAGTATATGTAATGAAATTTTTGTGTTACCTTGAGAATAAATCAAATGAAAACCAGAATGTTTTCAAGGTGAAATGAGCCTAGGTGAATATAGGTTTCAGTGTAATTTTGATTTGCTATGTTTGTACATCCATCTGCCAGTTGCCTTTCCTGTTACAGAGTTTAGGGAAGTATTTGCCTTGGGAAAAAGAGATATTCAGCTACAGCTGGAAACAAGCTGTGAGAAAGCAACTTCTCCACAAAAAAAAAAAAAAAAAAAAAAAAATTAGGAAACAGGAGGTCAACTGATCCCAAAATCCACATCAAGAACTCTCACTTAAATAGAAAAGAAAAGCAAATGAAATTTTTGCATGACAGAGGACTGCAGAATGAGATGTAGAGATGTTTGGCCACCATAATTGGTTTTAACCCATGACACACAGACATCTAGGGACTGTAAATTCCTTCTAAATAATAAAATCTCAAGGTAATTAAGAAATGCCAGATGATTATTTCCCACTAGACTTACATTGTTCTGTATGCTACTGGAAGATGGCTAAGCATCCAAAAGTAGAAAAGGTTGGAAATGACACCTCTAGTACGTTAGCTCACCATTGTGGGAACATTTGAACTGATCAGGTCTTTGGAGCAGCTGTATTCAGTTACAAGGTCATCCTTTGACTGCAAAGTACTTTTATGAACCAGTAAGCTCTGAGTTTGTTCCAGGCAGGACTGCTGGTTTTAAAATGGAATTAGTGAAAAAAAAAAAATAAAAAAAGAAAAAAAGAAAAGAGAAAAGATAAGGATTAAAATAAAATCTAAAAAGTTTCTAGCATCAACTCTTCACTAAATACTTTTGTAGCCTTTATAAGGTTTTGAAAACTTTGAGAAAACATAAACAATAACTAACTTATATGTGTTTTTGTACATCTGTGGTGAAATAAAAGAGGGCCACAGTGATCTTGAGCATGGTACTTAAATGTTAGCTCAGTCACTGTGTCTCTGTTGTATTGCCTCCACATCAGACATATATGCTCATCAAGGGGCCAGCACTAAGCAGTACAGATTCCAGGTGGTTAGTGCCATTTGCCCTTGGATTCCCATCTCTGTAGGTAGGTGAAAAGTATGGGTCAAGTTATTGTTTAAATAGATTTATTTAAATGCTGTTAACAGCAATGTTAAATGCTCTTCTGTTAGTGACCAGGCCAAATACATAATATATATTTTGTGGCTGCTTTTATGGTTTCCTTTTTCATCTTATCCACTTGCAGTAAAATGTATTTAGCAGACTGAAAGCTTACAGAACAGCAGAGAGTACCTGAGAAAGCTTTTATTTGAAAGTAGGCACCAGCAGTCTCTTCCGTAGAGAACTCTGCTGGGCTCATGTTTTTCTTTCACAGAATAATCTAATGATTAGCACAGTTGCCAAGGAAATGAGAGACCCATATCCCATTACCTCCTCTAGCTGTAAACCAAAACTTCCTGGGAGAATACACCAAAAGACTGGATATTTGGATAATATTCAAATCTATCTTTTTTTCTCCAACTTCCTTTTTCTCAAGAGCCACATGTAAATATCTGAAGGATATGTAATTTTGGAGCCTAAGGTGTAAGGAACCCTCTGGTATGGCAGAATACCACAGTTCAAGTCATAGGATATTTTCTGTATTTTTTTTAAATGAGTGTTTCACTGAAACTGAATGTCTCGCAACAGAAATGCCATTTTGTGGAATTTTTTTCCAAATTTTTCCTAGAATATATTAAAGCTGCTGAAACAGTTAACTAAAAATTTATTACTTGAGTTTTGCATATGTGGCTTAAGCCTCAACATCCCATGTGTTTCATTTCCCTTGTGATAGTCTCTTGATTGCTTCCTCTTTGTCTCATGTCTTGGGTAATAACTGAGGAGAACTTTGGTGGATCTCAGTCACTTTGGGAAGTCGACTCCCATTCTCAGACTTCCAAAAGCTCTGGGCTTCCTCACATAAGATTCACTACTATAGTGAAGAGTTACATAATGTCACAGAATATCACAGCCTTTTCAAACTTTGTCTTAATTATGAAGCTGTAGACTGTGTCCAGAACTCCGAAACTTGGGTCTAAAATAGATAAGAGAGTGGGTGAGTAGTATCTATCCTATACTACTTGCAACAGTTATGAAGAAAATTGTCTGGTAGCTAGAAAAGACAACACTGGTGATGCTGCAATATTAGCAGTTTACAATAATGTGTTTTCAGAGTGTTTTCATAATCCAAATAATTACAAACAATGGGAGTGAAGTGTTTGTTACAAACCTGACTTAATTACAGTCCACTTCTATTTGCATGCACATTATGCCCTAGACTTTAGTGAGTTTTAATTAAACAGAACATCTGAAGATTGCAGTGAGTGTTTCTGAGAAAATTTCATGAGAGAATGCTGCTTTTGAGAAGCCTTTTTCCTTTCCATAGTTTCAAGAGCGCAAAATGCACACTTGTTTGCAGGTAAAATGGCAGATCTTTGCCCTTTTGGAGGATAGTAGTGGAATCAAGAAAATGGCTGTCTTGGCTAAAGTAATTGTTGTGCCTTTCCCATCCAGTACAAAAGAACACAAAAATTCCTATAGAATAGGTTCTTCAGTGCATTCATTGGGAGATAGTTTTCTCTCCATCTGTGTTAAAGAAGAAACTAAATATATTAAGGTGAAAGAAAACAGTGTCATCAGTAGTATTTAGGTATTTTATTAATGCACAAGATTTCAGTGAATTTTAGCACCCTGGAAAGTTTCAACAATCTGCTCTTCCCTTGTTAACATAATGAGGAAAAGGGAAAGATGAAGCATTGGGTGCTATATTTCTTAGGGCACCCATTTGGAATATTTTTTTGTCTGCAGAAATACACTGCCTGCATTTCCTTTGCTCACAGAAACTGTTAAGCTCAGAGCGAGCATTGCTATGGTGATAACGTATTGACTTCTCACAGAGCAAAGAAATAGAATCCCTCCTATGTCTGAAAAAGATGCATTTTTTTACTGCTTACCTGTGACTGGTCCCTTCAGTCCCTGCCAGGAAAGGCTTCCAGAAACAGTAATAGTTATATTTGTGTTTTCAACCCAAGAAAAGTTACATCATAAGCAAAGAAAACAGTATTACTAACAATTTTAAATATTAAGGCCAAGAATAGCTGTGAATAATGAAGCAGTAGAAAATATTGCTTAAATTTTCAGGTTCCACTGTGAGTCATTGTTCAGAAATAAAAAAAAGAAAAGAGAATAAATCAGTTTATAATACAGATAATTCATTTTGATCTCAGAAAAAAATTACTTTAAAAAGACAAATGTAGCAGGGAAGAGGCATCCATAGTGTAAATGGGAACTCAGCTGCTCTCCACCTTCCTCATCAGGCCTGTTTCCATCTCTTATCAAAGTAATGAAAAACCACTATGACACAGAGAGGACTAGGATATGTGTATTTGCCACAAATATGTTCTTGGCAGCTGTGGAGAAATAGTTTGTGGGCTTTTTTATTCTTTCTCATCTTTGCCAAAGACAGAGAGATGCTTTTGTGCTATACAGGAAAGGGGATGTGCAAATTGTTAACTCGGTGGCTGTCAAGATTGGTGTTTCTGCTCCTGAATCTTCCCACTGTAAACCTATGGCTGAAAATTACTTAATATAAAGGAAGGACACCTTGTGAAAAATAAGAAAGAATAAGAAGAGAAGAAGAAAGGAGAAGAAAAAAAGAGAAAAAAAAGAAAGGAGAAAGGAGAAAGGAAAAAGAAAAAGAAAAAGGAAAAGGAAAATGAAAAGGAAAAGGAAAAAGGGAAAAGGAAAGGGAAAAGGAAAAGGAGAAAAAAAGAAGGCAAAGTTTTTGAAAATTTAACTATTTTAAATTGCTTCAGAAACTGATCTACCTGTAGACTTTCCAGTCTTACGTGAAACCATTTGCCAATTTGCTGTTTGTTGAATAGTGAGAGGAAAGAAATATTCCTTGTTCCTGCTGATTTCTAGTAAAGTGATACTAGTGGTCTTCTTGATGTTATCAAAGACAGATAAGATATGACTGTGTATAGTTGAAAAGGCTGTTTAGAATTAAAGTTTGACATTTTTCAGAGCATTCTAACTATTTGGACCATTTTGAAAATTCTAGATGGCCTTTTATATGACTATGGAGGATATGGACTCAGGATACTTCAAAAATGCAGAAAATCCTTCAGATGGCAGCTCCATATCAAGTATCTCTCACCTGCAAATAGGAGAATAGATAAAAACTGGTGATCTTATATCAGTATTATATTTCAATATAATGTAAAGTATGATTCAGAATATTTCGCATATGATTTCCTTAGAAACTGTATGAGAGTAGAAGGTTGGAGGAATAAACCACTGTAGAGTTTGTTTCTACATCTTAAAAAAAAATCTAAGGATCATTTTATTGAAAATGAAGATCTATTTGAATATCATTTTGGTTTGCGTCTGATAGTACATTTAGAAATTAATTATTTAGAAATAAACATGAAAGTATTAATATCTGAATTTTACATAACCTTATTAAAATTCAGTGTAGATTATACTTTCTAATAAGTTTCAAAGCACTATATTTCTTCATAAATACTCATGAAACAATTTCTAAGCACAGTAAAAACCTAATTCCCCAAATTTAACATTTGAAGCAGAGAAGAATTCAATGAAAAACTACTTAGCAGTAGCAATAATAATGGAAGAATCAATAATATTAGCAAATGTAAGAGGAATCAACATTTTTTATTTATTGGTATAAATTTGATTTTAGTGTAAGCATTTTAAAATGCATTGTCAAACCCATCTCTAAGAAGGGCCAAAGTGAAGGCCTAGGAAACTGCATGCTCATTAGTCTTCAGTTTTTGGGGAAATAATGGAATTAGTCTTCCTAGAAACTACTGTCATCCAAATGAAGGAAGTGATTGGAAAAAATGAGCACAGATTTACCAAAGGTGAATCACACCAGATTAACCTGAATACCTTCTACAAGAACATAACATCTTCTGTCAGTGTGAGGAGTGCATTGGATGTTGTTTGCCTGGACTTCAGCAAAGCATTTGACACAGTTTTCCATAGATTTCTCCTAGGCAAACTGGCAAGATATGGATTGGATGTGTGATCTGTGAGATGTGTAGCAAAGTGGCTGACAGGCTACACTCAGCGAGTAGTGATCAATGCTTTTTACCTAGGCTGGCAGTCTGTAACCAGCAGGGTCCCTTAGGGATCAATACTGTGCTCCTGGCTGGTGAACATCTTCATAAATTATCTGGATGGAGGGATTGAAAACATGCTCACCAAGTTTACTGATGATGTCAAACTGGATGGTGAGGTGGACTTGTCAGAAGGGAGAACCCTTTGTCAGAGAAAGAGGCAGGCAGGAAGAGTGGGCCAGTAAGAACAGCAGGAAGTCTAACAAAGGCAGGTGCAAGGTCCTGCACCTGGGATGACATAACCAAAAAACCCAGTGCAGGCCGGGATCTGTGTGGCTGGGAGCAACCTTTCTGTGAGAGACCTGGGGGTCCTGAGGGACAGCAATATGAACATGAGTCAGGCTGCAGCAACAAAGGCAAATCAAGTCCTGGACTGCATCCACGAGGGCTTTAGTAGCAGAGATGATGTGGTCACCCACTGTATTCCGCATGTATTGGGCCACACTTGGGGTACGTGTCCAGATCTGGTGCTCACCGTTCAAGAAAGATGCAGACAGACTGGAGAGGGTCCAAGGAAGGGCCAGCAAGATAATCAAAAGGCTGGAGAACCTGTCCTGTTGGGAGAGATTGAAGGAATTAGGTCTTTTCATCCTGGAGAAGAGAAGACATAGAAGGGACCTCGTCATGGTATTCCAGTGCCTATAGAGCAGCTACAAAGAGGACAGAGTCTCTTTTCACTAGGAGCCACATGGAGAAGAGCATGGGCAATGGGTACAAGATATACCAGGAGAGGTTTCATCTTGACATAAGGAGGAAATGTTTCCAATGAGATCAGTCAGTCACTGGAAGCATCTCTGCAGGGATCCAGTAGAGTCCTTGTCATAGGGGTTTTTTTCAAGATGCAGTGTGACAGGATTCTAGACAGTATCATCTAGGCTGCCTTTCCCATGAAAGGCTGGATCAGATAATATTTCATGTTCCCTTCCTGAAGACTGTGACAGCCTGCTTATTTAGTTGTTTTGTATAAACATCAAGTCAAATTATTTCCAGGTATCTTGTAACTGATAGTATGTTTCTGTGAGACATTGAAATGCTGTTTTAATTATATGGTCAAATGAACATCTGAAGTAGTCAGCTGCAGAGTGAGGATTATAAGTTCCTTCGTTTTGATTTGCACTGAACATTTAAAATTTGTATTTAATAAATGTAGACTCTCTGGACTTCAAAATAAGTGTTTAACTTTAGGTGCTAAACTAACTGAAACAGCTACTGAAATACTTTTGTGACCTACTTTGGGGAAGAAATAGAATATTTCCACATTTTATGGTAGGGCAGACATATATAATCAGTCTAATACAACAAGTGAATTATTTTTATTAGGTCATCTGAAGTAATTCTGTGTCACAAAATTCTTGGTCAAGGACACTGAATCTTATCATGCTGATCATGATGGATGCTATAAATCAAGAAATCTCACTGAACTCAATATATTAGAAACCTGAATCTCTCCTGAGAGAAAGGCATTGCCTGGTAATATAAGCTTTTTATTATGAATCAGAAATGTCTTTGTTTTGCCTTACTGGATTTTAGTGCTTTCCACTTAGTCAGTGTGGGATCTATCGTGAATCAAAAATGGAGTGTTTGTCAACAATGCAATGGTGTTTTTCATTTTACAGTGTAATGGTATGTAGTAGTAGGAACACCATGTCCTGTGTTGGTCACTGTGTTCTTCTAAAACTTAGATGAACTGGAAAGTGTTCAGAGGAAATCAAAAGAATGATAAGAGGATTAAAAAAAATTAACTATGAGCAAAGGCTGAAGAGCACAGACACCACTGTGAGACCACTGTTGGTTATCTTTGAATGTTGATGGTGATTGAAGGAGGTCGCTGATGACTGGGGAAAAGCAGCTGTTACCTCCTTTTCAAAAAGGGCAGGAAAAATGATAGAGTGAACAATAGGTCACTCAGTCTCCCTTCACTCTCTCAGAGGATTACAGAGAAAAGACCTCACAAAAATTGTTTTCAAGCATGTGAAGGACAAGAATGCATTTGGGAACAGGCAACATGGATTTATCAAGGCCTAAGTATGCTTGACTGATTGCTTTCTTGGATGCTAGTGACTCTCTGGGCTGGAGGGAGTGGTGTACGTCATTGGCTTGGAACAAACAAGGCCTTTTACAACAATCTCCCATAACAAACATGTAGCCTAGAAGAGGAGATGCAGACTGGATGGGACACTAACTGGATGAAAAACTCTCTGAAACTCCAGGCTTTTTGGTAGTGGTCTACAAATTGAAGCCTAGCTGGCAGTGATATTCCTCAGTACTGTGATTTAACCCCAGCTGGCAGCTCAGTGCCATGCAGCTGCTCACTCACTTTCCCCTGTGCTGGGATTCTGGAGAGAGCTGGAAGGGTAAAAGTGAGAAAACTCATGGATTGAGAGAAAGGCAGTTTAATAGGCAAAGGAAAAATCTGCACATACGAGCAAAGCCCAACAAGAAATTAATTCACCACCTCCCGTGGGCAGGCAGGCATTCAGCCAACCCCAGGAAAGCAGGGACCCAATATGCATATGGTGACTTGGGAAGACAAGCACAATTATGGCAAACATCCCCCCCTTCCTTCTCCTTCCCCCAGCTTTGTATGCTAAGCATGACACCATATGGTGTGGGCTATCCCTTTGGTCAGCTTGGGTCAGCTGTCCCAGCTGCGTCCTCTCCCACCTCTCCCTTCTTGTGCACCCCCAGCCTCCTCTCTGGTGTGGGGTGAGGAGCAGAAAAAACCTTGACACTCTGTAAGCTCTGCTCAGCAATAACTGAAAAATCCCTGTGTTATCAACACCGTTTCCATCAGAAATCCAAAACAAACCCAAATCGGCTACAGCAAAGACCACCCCAGCCAAAACCAGCACAATCAGGGGCCAGTATTCGGAATATTCTACTTAACACTTTCATGAGACAAACTTCATGGAGTTTAGCAAAAGCACATGCAAAGTCCTGCATCCAAGCCAGAACAAATGTATGTAGCAATACACGCTGCCAAGGTAGCAGTAATACAGAAAAGGAACTTGGGGTGTTGGTGGCCAAAAAATTGGATGTGAATCACCAGATTAGAGTGTAGGTAGCAGGTCAAAGCTGTTAAAGAAAGTATTTATTCTGCTTTACCTGGCATTTTGAAGACTACATCTGGTATATTGTGTGCAGCCTTGCATGCCCCACTACTAAAGTTAGTCCAGCAAAGTGTCATTAAAAGGACTGGAGCACATAATTTATTAGATGGAGTGAACTGGATTTGCTTGAAATGGAAAAGAGAAAGTTAAAAGGGGGTTAAATTTCTGTCTTCAGTGACCCAAAAGTCCCTTGTAAAGCCAGACTCTTGTAGGAGGTGAACAGCAAAAAGACAAGAGGTATTTAATTGCCGCAGGTTACAATAAAGAAAATTATAACTGAATATGAGGAACAAAATTTCAGGGTGAAAATTGTTAGGCACTTGAATAGATTGCCAAGAAATGTAATGAAATTTCTATCCTTGGAAGTTTCCCTGAACAACCCTATATACTCTTCCATTCTATTCACTCTGCTATTAACGCTTCTAAAAAGAAAAATTGGTCAATATGTTTTTGGTTAAAAAAAAGAAATCTGATTCTGCCTAGGAGCACAAGAAAGATCTTTAAGGTACTTTCCAGAACTTCACTTCTATGAATCATTTAAGGCTAGCCCTACAAAACATAAATTGTGTTTTGCAGCATCTAGATATTGGGTTCCTTGATAAATATTAAAATTTATGCCTGCAAATAAGACATAAGGAATAAAGCTTTGTCTGGAGCTCTGGAGTATTCAGGCACCTGAGAACTGGAGTCACAGAGACCAGCGTGTGGATGCACACTGTGAAATGTGAATAAACATGAACATATACATGACAGATTAATCCCTTTTTAAGTTTAAGGAATTTATTTGGCCTTGTCTGAACTTGTGATATGGTCACTTTCTGCCCATAGTAGGGACCTATCACAGAGTTGTGTGTTTATGCAAGTATTACAGAGCACAGGCAGAAACTGGGCATTGAGGTGTTCTCTCTTGGCCTTTTTATTTTTCTTTTTTTTTCTTTTGAATCAGCTGTTCAATTGTTAGTATACTCAGCAAGGTTAGACAAGAGACTGTGAGAATTAATGCCAAGTCAGCATTTCTTAAGTGCTTTGAAGATAAAAGACAATATAAAGCACTAATTACCAGTACTAATTAGCATCCCACCAAACCTGACTCACTAACTGGTTTTTCAAGTCTTTAAAGAGTTGTCAGTAATCTTCTGGAAAGCTTGAAAACCTTTTCCTCATAGAAAAAAATGATGTAAAGCCAGTGAACAGCTCTGGGCTTATCTGACTCCTATCAAAGTAAGTTCAGTGTCAGGTAAATCAGAGGCTGACCTTTAATTTGGGACCACTCTCCAAGCCATGTAGGTATGGGGTAAGGCTCATAACTCATACAATTCTATGAAATCAAATATTCTCTTTTACAGGATCTATACCCAGTGAGTCTGCTCAGTAGATACAATTGACTCCCTGGCTTCTATCCCTGAGGATATTTTTTCAGATGATAATGTTGAACTTATTCTCATGCAAGTCCAGCTGCATAAGAGAGTCCTGTCTCTTTTTCATCCTAGATTTTTTATGCAGCTGAGGTCAGATACAACCTATCAATTCTAGGGGTGTTCTCTGTGTGTGAACTAGATGTTTTAGATCTAATTATAGTTTGTCTAGAGCTAGACATGACTGATTGCTATCCAGAGCTGGAGATGTATTCAGATGATGAAGTGTGGGTGTCCACCCCAGGATGAGATCAACAGCTTTCTCGAGTCCAGTGACTGGGCCAAATATCTCTCTGGTAAAGTAATAGGAGCCCTCAAACCTCTTTTAAATGTAGAACATCTACATTATAGAAACAGGCTTGAGCAGGTTGAATATCATCTGTGTCTATCAAGCAAGTTTATGTTTAATGTCCCCATTGGCCTAATCAATTAGAATTGAACTGAGCAAGCCTAACATATGTGAGAAGAATTAATCCCTTTCCAAAATGCGATAGAAGGATCTTAGCGAGACAGAGAGTAAGTAGTGATGCTTCTTGTTACTGCATTGTCAGAGTGTGCTATGTGATGTTACCCTTCCACCTTGGAGCATTTGGGAAGAAGCAGCTGGTTGGCTTGAATACCACCCTCTCTCTGAGGGATTCCAATCTATATCTCTAAAGAGTCAGCCTAAACAGTGGATGGTCTGTTTTGAGAGCAGATGCTTTCTATCTCATTTCCCAAAGACATGCCAGCTTATTGCAGCAAGAACCTCAAAGTTTATTGCACTATAAAAAGGTAATTGAGTTTCTTCCTGGGCAAACCATATAACCATTACATTGTCTTACAGGAAATGTCATTCCATTTTGTGAGGAACCTGATCCCATCATTTATCACTGGGCAGGTATTTTTTATCATTTAGCTATTCCCTGATATAACAGCCTGACACTTCCACTGACCTATTTCAAAAGACAGGAATTGCCACACCTACATTTTGTGCCTACATCTAGCTTTCACTGCCTTGGAGAGCCTGTCATGGACAAAGACTTGATTGGACAAGAGGACAGCTTGATTGCTGATCACAGGCAGGCTTAGGCCAAATCACTTGGCTTTTTAAGGCTGTTGCTCTTTTAGGCATGCATTTAAATTCAGAACATGTGGGCAACACGCAGAATTTAAACAGTTATGCAGAAAGTGAGGAAAGATTATGAGAATCTCGGATTTGGATTTACATGTACAAGTATATATGCAAGTGCTTTTTAGGCTTCTGCCCAAGATGTTATTGTAACTACTAAAAATAATTCATGACATCTGTCTGCAGGCACAGTTTTAAATTACAGCTGCTTCTCATTCATAAACTTTCACGTGTGTGTGTGTATGCGTTTGGGGTAAATACATTCTTCAAACCTTTATTGATTTCTGAGATGAACAGATCTGACATTAAGAGGAGACAGAACTGCTAACTTCTGCAAGCTTCCAAGATTTAATGTAGTTTCTATAATCCATGAGAGTATGGAAAGACCGTCTTAGCCTATTAATTATCAACATTGACACATAAGGTATAAATTAAAAATCACAGAACCACAGAATGGGTCAGGTTGGAAAGGACCATAGCAGGTCATCCGGTCCAAACTCCCTGCTCACCCAGGGTTATTCTAGAACAAAAAACTTAAGATATAAATCAAAACATGCCTTTCCTTAGACAAGTAGTTTTCCAGAAAAGTAAAAATTTTGGCATTGTTTCTGAAGGAGAAAACTGAAAACCCCTGAATTACTGTAATAGGAGAAGTTCAAAAAACAGCCTACAACGTTAAGACTCTAGGGGCTTTGAAAGGAAATTCAGGCAGAGGCTGTAGGCAATAAACATCTTAATTGTTTAGAGTTAGAGGTCTTATGTGCTTTTAGACATCTGTGCCTATAAGAAGTGTACAAGACACTGCTGACCTGGACATCATGCGCTCGGAAAGGAAGAAATTTGGAGCTTCAGAATAGGAACCTGAAGTTTTATTCCAATTAGTATCTGACTTCATGCTGCTTCATGAAGCATGCTGCTGCAGAGTAGAAGCATTTGGAAATCCACCTGAGTTCTGGCTTTCTCTGAAGCCCAGGTGCCTTCACAGGCCCCATAGAAATGTCTTCAAGTGCAGTCTTGAATTCCATATAAAAGACAGTGCATATGTCAGTGTCCTGTGCAAGGCCAGAAGCTGGAATCAATAATCCTTAGAGGTCCTTTAAAACTCAGGATATTCTATGGCATCTGTTTTCTTCTAACAATCAAGTAAGTCAATTTTATTTAAATAGATGTATAGGCTGAATTATTTTACTTTTTCATATTTTAACCCATAACTTGGTAAAATTATATCCAAGGCCATCTGGAACAGGAAAATTAGAATTGGATGGATTTATCTTCATGGATTAATTAGTGTCTTTTTATATGTGGTAAAATACACGTATTGTTTTTCTGATGGCCACCAAAATGAAAACCAAATGCCACAGTACCAGCTTTGTTGTCACATTTGCACTGTTTCTACAACCCATAGCCATTCATATTCTGGCTTACAAATTGCTAAGGGGATTCTTGGCTTTTTTGTTGTTTTGGTTTTGTTTGTATTTTGGGGGTTTGTGCTTGTTTGTCTTGTTTTTGTTGTTGTTTGTTTTGTTGGGTTTTTTTGGGATGTTGCATTTTATGATCCTATTTTATCATAGTTTTGAGCATACATGTCATATCTGAAAGGCTAATCAAAGAAGAATGAGTGCAGAAGACATTTAATTTACACAAGTTCTCATGGTGCAAGTGTTAATCCAAGTTCCTGACAGGCTTTTCTGGGAACTGTCTGGATCTGCAATCATATTCCAGTTCGGGATGCTGATGGAACTTGACCAAGATTAAAATATCTGTTGGGAAAACTGAAAGTAAATAAACTGCTTGAAAATATAAAACATAAGGTGTTAAAAGCAAGAGGTAGGATGGTCCTCCTGTTGTCAGTGAGGCTGTAAAAGGATATTATCAAGCATAACATTTAGGGGCAAAAATAATGATGTCAAAGGATTGTCCATTAGTCACTTGCTTTGAAATAGAAGGAGCTGTGGACTGTGAATGGCTGCAGTCATGAAAAAAGACCTCTTAGCTTACCTGAAAGTGATAACTAGGACTGACCTTATAGCAAAACAAAGCTTTTTTAGAGACATATGAAAGTGAACTGCTAAAGAAGTAGTAAAAGAAATCTCAGTTATTAGCTGAAAAACAAACTAGTTGAGATATGACAGATAAAATTAATTTTCAGTAGAGAATGAGCAACTCATTTACCTTAATTAAAGAAAGATGAGATCTGAAATGGGCTTGAATCTTACTGCAAAGGCCTTCTAGTACATATAATTTACTGCTGTAAAGAGAAAAACATGATATTCATGGTACACTGCATTTTTATTTCTTCTGTTTTCTACTTGAAGAAAAAATTTCTTCTCCGAGAAATGCATAAAGATGTTATATTGCAAATGTATGCTTATATAATTATATGTATGTACATAAATATCTCCTACCAGAAAGGAAGGTGAGTCATTTAGATGCTAGTATTAGCACTTCTGAGCAAATTTTTAGGCATGTATGTCTTAAAGAATCATCATCAGATTTCACTATCGTTACTGCTGTCTCAGGTTTCACGATCACTGAGTCACTGATTCAAGCCAAGAGTTCCTATTTCTGAGCAGTGACCTCACTGTCGGGATGTGAGGAGGATGGCGGCAAAAGGCATTTCTTTCAAAGCTCCACTATTTACCTGGCAGAAAATAATTCAAGATTTATTATGCTGCTGAGAAATAAACAGAAGACCAATTTTGAACTTAATAATTTGGTTAGGACCTGGAAGGCAGAAACTGGTATTCCAGTGACTGAACTTATGTGTGCCAGGTAGGTTTGGGCCAGTTCTAGGTGTTTATGCACCTCTAAATAGTCTTCTGAGCTGGAAGATGGTGCTGCTTAAAGAGAAAACATTATTTTATTCCATTATTCAGGTTGAAGATGGAGAGACAACCTACTGTGAATTGAATTACAGCAGTTTGGAAAGTTAATACTGAGCCCTAAGAGCAGCAGTGTATTCTCCCAAGGTTTCTTAAAGGGAACTAAGGCAGGTTAGCTCAAGTGAACTAGAAGTCAAGTGTGTTTTCATATAACCTTAAACCAACAGCTGAGGGTGGTAACTTCTTAAACAATTGGGTTGTTTTTTTTCTGTAGGATTGCATATGACAGTCAGCAAACTTTTATAGCATTGTTATCAAAAAAATATTCATAGCTACTGATTAACACTGAAGAGCACTAACAAATACTTACTCAAACATCTTTCCTAACCCAGGTGTTGGAGAATGATCTTCTTCTTTGGCTGTACAGCTCATGTATTAAGCAAGTTAAGTCTTTTCATTTGGAAAAATGTTTCTCCATTTTTCACTCGATGTGAGTATTGCCCTCGTTACAGCTAGCCTGGCTGCCTTGATCAATATTCTAAGATCAAGGTCACTAAGATCAATATTCTTTCCTAAATAAAAGTTTCTGTGTAAGTTCTTCATAGGTCACAAAGAAATAAGTAATATGCATTGCAACACAAAAGAAAATACAGGAAATTGTAGTTCTATATGATAAGAAGATTCATCTTCATTATGCAATGTGTTTAGAAGTCAGTATTAAATTCAGTGATACTAAATTTTCGGTTCTCAACATGATCAAATCAATTTTGTGCAAACAGCGTCAGTATTTTATAGAGTTTATAAAGAACAAGAGGAAACAAAAAAATTCTTTCTCAAAATTCCTTTATCAATCTAACTGATTAAAGCCACTGTCTTAGTGGATTCTTACATTTTCATTAAACCCTATGATATAAAAATTAAAAATTTATTGCTTACAAATAAAACACCTTGCTAATTTTAGTGTCAACTCATTGAATAGAATGGATTGGATCCCTTCTTCTCCTTCCTGAAGTTCTGTTTACTTTTTTTTTTCTCTCCGTAACTCTTTCTGACACATCATCTTTTACCATTCAGAGTCTACTTTTGACCATATATGTCTTCCTGGCAACCCCTCAACTCCAAATGAGCTATTAAGAGCACATTTTAATGTTATTTAGATTTTTAATGCAAGCCTGTTACCCAGTTTTCCATGTAAAGTCCTGACTTCATTGTTACTCATTTCGGTCCCAAACTTCTAATGACCTTGATGTGTGCAAAATCAGTTCCTAGAACTGAAAATATTAACAGTACTATAGGCAACCTGGGACACTGGGAAAGTACAGAATAAAACTTCTATCTGAGCATAGTAATGAGTGTGGTCAGGCAGGAATGATAGGGAAAAGTGGAAGTACAAAAAGGCACAAGCTCAAAACGAAACAGAAGGTGAAATACACATTTCTCATTCCTTAAGTCAGTAGAAGGATATACTAAAAAGAAATGTTTAGAACAAAAAGGAAAATCGGTATAGCTGTGGGAGCTAGAGAAAAGCAATTTCAATAAAGAAACAAATCACTGTACACCACTCTGCAAAGTATTTTGGTATATCTTCATTATTCTGTCATGGCTCAACCCAAGCCAGCAGCCAAGCCCCATGCAGCCACTTACTCACTCCCCCACCAGAAGGATTGGGGAGAGAATGGGAAGGGCAAAAGTGAGAAGACTCATGGGTTGGGATAAAGATGGTTTAATAGGGAAAGCAAAAGCCTTACACGCAAGCAAAGCAAATGCAGAAATCAGTTCACTGCTTCCCATGGGCAGGGAGGTGTTCAGCCATCTTCAGGAGAGCAGGGCTCCATCTCATGTCAGCTTGACATGGGGAAACAAACACCATGACTCCAAACTCCCCCTTTTCCCTGCCTTTATATATTGAACATGATGTCATAAGGCCTGGAACATCCCTTCGGTCAGCTGGGGTCACCTGTCCTGGCTGTGTTTCCTCCCAACCTCCCAAGCATCCCCAACTCCCTTGCCAGTGTTTCAGTATAAAAAGCAGAAAAGGCCTTTGCTCTATGCAAGCCCCATTCACAATAACAAAACCAGCCCTACATCACCAGCCCCGTATTCAGCACAAACCTGAAACAGAGACCCATACCAAGCACTGTGAAGAAAGTCAACTCTACCCCAGCCAAAACCAGCACAAATGCCTAAAGGGGTACTTAGAGACTTGAATATTTTATGTATTTCAGAGCTATGAAATGAATTTGAAAGTTTGTCAAGCTAGGCAAAACTGACTTTCTTGAAAGAGTTTGCATGTGTGAGAATGATGAGAAACCTTGCATAACTTTAATGTTACATAAAAACCAAAACATTCCCCTCTTTAGTACTCAGTTTTTAATTGTGTGTTTATGATAACTGGTATTCTGCAAGATGTTCGTTCTGATTGGAATACCACCTAAATGGATGTTTTATTATTAGCCTATGTTTTAAAACTTTAATGTGGAAATCAGTTTTTCATTTGTGTTGCTACTGTTTTTATCAGTCTTGTCTTATTCTTCATACTTTCTCACATTCCAAATAAACCTCAATAAATCTTGTGCATGTTAAAAAATGCAAGTTAACAAGTACTGGAATAAAATAAGTGTTCCTATTTATTTTTACTTATTTACCCGTGTTCTGAGTGGAACTAGTTCATAATGTTATCATAAGTAAGACTCAGGTATCTGTATTTTACAATTTCAAAGATTTGATTTATTTAAAAATTATTAATAAAACACCTAGATGCAATGTTTACAATATTTTTTTAAACTTTCTAATCCTCATTTACTGTACATGCAGCTAAGAAGCCCATTCAGGGAAAGGGGACAAATTAAACTATTGATAGTTAACATAGTCCTGATTTTATTTTAACAGTGCAAGAGAAGACATTTGATCTTGCCTCATCTTGCATCATATGACAGAATTGCATCAGGTCTCTTCTCTTGTACTAGATTAGGATGAGAACATAAAGGAATAAAAGTGTATCAACTTTCAATTCTATTTTTATCTCCATGAACAAGCATTGCAACATACTTTTGCTTGGAAAAAATTGTATGCAAACCAGTGGGGTTTATTGGGAAATGTTATATGTCAGATCAGCATTTGAATAAAAGATCTGCATTTTAGATACGATAACTAGCAATTTGTCACTGGTGTCTTTATTGGTAACTTTGTTTTCCAGTGATAATAGAACTTACTAGTGAGGAAATGGAAGTGATAGCCCCTGAAAATTGATGGTTTTATAGATCCTTGACTTGGAGAAATTAGATATGGAAAAGACCTTCATGATGAATCATCTAGTATAGTTTGCTATCTGTTAGGACTTTTCCCATTCTTTTATGTTGCAGCATTTTAGTGTGTTAAGTGAAGGAGCTTATAGCAGGCTCCCTTGGGAGAATATTTTGAAGTAGAGATTTCATTGGGCCTCATTTCATTTACATATATAATTGCTCATTTTATTTACACATAAAATAACAATGAAATTAATAGGATAAGATATGTTTGCTACCAGGGAGTTTTTTCATGATATTCACTGTCATTGCTACTATGCGGTTTCAACTGTTTTGCTTAATAATTTTTGCAACTTGAGAGATGCACAATTAGTTACCACTTGGTGGGCTTTGTCCTTAACACAAAATATTATATAGGCAAGTTTTGAGTTTGCATGATCTTTGAAAGAGGCTTGAGGCAGGCGTCAGTTTACTGTCATTTCCCAGGGAACTGTATAAAAGGTAAATATATAAAAGTTACTACATTTTAAAATATTCACTTCTTTTATTTCTATCCCTAATTTTCCTAATTTTCCTTTCAACATTTCTTAACAAGCTGTCAAGAGCTATCTGACTGCTTCTTGGTGCCAATATTTTTAATCTGTATACAGTTTAGAAGCTGTGACTGTGTAGTCAATATGAGCTGTGGATATAGTCAGTATGTGAGAAAAGAAATCTGTCTCCTGAATATTTTTATCTTTCTCAAATTCATTCTTAATTTTCTATCTAGTTTTCTTTTTGTACCTCCCTAGAACCATTTCTGGTTTATCTCTTTGCTCTCTTCTCCAAGAAAGCTGCAGCTGCAGAGAGACAAGGAAAATATTGCAATAAGGCCACTGACCTGCTATTGGAGACTGATATTAACCTCAACAGCTTTGGGAATGTGTACCCAGATGACAGAGTAAGAGCTGCAAACCCAAGTAAAATAATTGTGAAATAGAGAAAAACAATTTCTGAGAGTCACTTGAATTTGTGAAAATATCATGGACAATTGTGCCCAAGAGAAAAGCGATCTGTTCTAAAAATACAGCAGGGAAAAAGGCATTGCTAACAGAGTAAGCTAATGAAAGGAGTTGACCAAATAGACTCTATAAAACATTTATAGGATGTTTCCAGTCTTATAATTGAGAAATGATAATTTGTTTAAATATCAGGGGGTTTTTATTCATTTCTATTAGCATTATGTGAATGGATACCACTTGTTAGAAATGCATTTTGAAAGGGAAATGCCATATATACATATGCCATATCCCTTTGGACATACAGAATACAGAAGTCTAACCATGTAAGTCTTTGGACCAAGTATTTATGTGGTCGTTCTGAGAGCTTTTTGGGAGTTCACAAATGACAACAAGATAATACTTGACATAATACTAGAGAATTTAAAGGGATCAGACTGATGAACATCAGCTAAAAATGTGAATGAGCATATGGTGCTCCAGTAATTCAGATGAAAAAAATTACAAAAAATCAAGGAATAGCTTTGACCAGTGAAAAAAAGAGGTACAATCTTGAGGTAAAAGTTCTTGAATAGATCATCTACTAAGAGTTGTTACAATTATAACAGAGCAGGGAAGTGAGATCCCACTTGGGATGTGGAGTACGTTTATGTGCATTAGATTAAATAAAGAGAATAAATGTCACTAGGAGTGGGATGGAGCAGTCAGGGGGGTAACATTTTTCAAATTAAGTAGGAAATAATGCTTTTTCAAGGGACAAGGGAGAAGGCAATGTGTTGGAACCACAGAATAATAGTGATGGAAAGGCACATTAATTCATTTACCCAAAGTCCTGGCATTGATAGCTTTATAAGACCAAGTCTAGGCTGTATGGATGCTGCCAGGAGTCATCTTAGGCAGGTAAGTGGCTACATAGCTCCTGGAGTGAAAATGGGAGATCAGCTGGAATTCCCTTTAGTGCTCATAGGTATTGGTAACAGTCCACATAGGTATAGATAAATTGAATAAAATGTGTAACTGGAGACTTGTAGGCAGGATGATATTGTTTTCATTGCCCATGGGTGATATTCTTAGGGGGACAACTGAACAGAGGTGAGGTTCATTTCTTCCACTGGAGTGTTCACTGAAGTCATACCAAAGATAAAGGTACATTCTCAAAGCTATAGAAGAGAAAAAATTTAGCTTAGATTAGCAAATGGTAGCAGCATAAATTTACAGGTCAATCTTAAAGGTTTAAAATAGAAAAGAAGAAAGTTACTGTGCCATAATGGTGATAGAAAGGATAAAACTGTATTTTAAACATTTTAGGTAACGCAGCAGAATAGATTTAGATAAGTACTGCAAGTGATGGTCTTGAGGTCTTAGCACACAAAAGAAATAATGATTTAACTTTCATCACAAAAATTAGCTCACAGATTTAAAATATTGATAGTATTGAAAGTAAGGTGTGATCTTGAATGGAAAAGAAAGAAGATATTACCTTTAATATAAAAAATACATGTAAAGGTATTCAAGCCCTCAAAATGCTCATAGAACATGTTGAACATAATTGGTATCATAGTGTAATCCCAGCTGGCAGCCAAGTCCTATGTGATCACTCATTCACTTTCCTCTGGTGGGATGTTGAAGAGAATGGGAAGATAAAAGTGAGAACACTCATGGATTGGGATAAAGACAGTTTAATAGGGAAAGCAAGAGCTGCCTGGGCAAGCAAAGCCAAACAAGGAAATACACCACTTCCCATGGCATGTTCAGCCATCCCCAGGAGAGCAGGGCCCATCCCATGTAGCAATGACTTGGGAAGACAAACACCATCAGTCTGAACATGTAACCCCAAGATGAGCTCAGCTGGTCAGAGCAATGGTGATGATAAAAATCAGGGTTGGGGGGTTGATCCTGTATGGGCCATTCACTGAAAATTTGGACTCAATGGCCCTTGTGGGTCACTTCCAACTCAGAATATTCTGTGATCTGGAAATATTTACAGAACATGCCCCTCTTCCTCCTTCTTCCCCTAGCCTTATACTGTGGGATATCGCTTTGGTCAGCTGTCCCAGATGTGTCCCCTGCCAAGCCCTTGTGCAGCTTCAGCCTCCTCTCTGGTGGTGTCAGTGAAAAACAGAAAAGACTCTGACCCTGTGTAAGCACTGCTCAGCAGTAACTAAAACATCTCCCTGTCATCAACGCTGTCGCCATCAGAAATCCAAACCACAGCCCGATGCTACTGTGAAGAAAAGAAAATCTATCCCCACCCAACCAAACACATTCAGGGGCCAATGGCTAAGGTTTATTTACTATTGTGTTCGAGGTCTTCAGTAGAATATAAGCAAGTGTTGGATATTGTGGTTTTAAAGTGGAACTACCAACTAAAACCAGGAAGGTTGCTTTTTTTCTGCCATTGAAAAACTTCCAGCTCTTCAGCCACCAGCTTGCAAAGAGATAGAACAGACAGGTTAAAGTGAGGTGATGGACAGCAAGATTTGTTGAACTTGGTTGTGGCCAGTTGGGAAGACCTTATGGAGAGAGTGAAAGTAGGTGGATAAGGATTAATATGAAAATATTAATTTTGAAGTTCTTTTAAGATGGAGAAAGAGACTAATATGATTTTTTTTTCAGGAAAGCAGACTTCCATGAACTCAGAAAAGTGACAGATAAGAAGCTAGGGAAAATGAAGTTACAGGAATAAAGATCACAAAGTCTGATAGATTCTTAAAAGCCATTTATGGGTCACAAATGCAGAACTCAGTGCAAAGAAAGGCTAGGAAGTATGCTATGCCATGAATTTAACTGGGATATGAACTCTTCAGCAACCTCATACACCAGAAGAGATTTCTCAGAATTTATTAAGGGCAAGTATAAAAGAACAACATGAAACTGTAGAGACAAAATCAAATAATTATAAAATGACAAGCAGTCATCAGCAGGCAAAAAAGTAGTCTGTAAGCATACTGGTATTTAGAAGAGTAAAGAAAGATCTCTACACAAAAGGACAGGATATCCAATAGTGGAATATCCTGAGGATTGAGTGTTTAACACTTTTTTTTCTTTTTTCCTTTTCATTCTTCAGTAAAATACCTAATTGATTAGCACAATACATGGAAATAAAGGTAAGAACCACTGTACTATAAGTAAAAAAAGAGGGATGAGACTCATGAGTCATTTTCAAATCTGTTCAGCCAAGTAAAACTCCCAGCAGGAGATTCAGCAAACTGAATGATACCATCTCAAAGCTGTTAGCATTTATATTTGAGAACTCATGCAGAATGGATGAAGTTCCAAAAGACTCTAAGAAAGCAAAAATAGTACAAATCCTTGAAAACTGGGGTGGGAAAAGTAAACCAAGACACTATATACAACTAAACTACTTAAATTCACATAAGAGCACAATAACAAATGAAATTATTGAAAGCAAAATGTAAAGTAAGAGCTCTCATCAATTTGTCCATTACTGATCATGTCAAACCACATTATTTGTCTTTTTGACAAGGTAATGGGCTGATGGGTAAAGAAGGAGCAGATATGATTTATTTTGACCACTGAAAGACTTCAGGCACCATTTCACATGACAGCTTCATGCAGGAGCTAGGGATCAAAATAGTCCTACTGTGAGGCTGCACAACTAGGCGCAAAAATAAAGCTCAGGAGAATGTTTTGAACGGCTTACTGTCAAACTTTAGGGATAGATCAAGAAGGACTGCACAAAAACCTATCTGAGGCCAGACACAGCGCCACTCCTAATATCTTGTCTTAAAGACAATATTTTCTACATTTGTAAGCAATATAAATTTGTCTGCGAGCACTAAGCATGGCTCAAAGTGATATTGAATGACAGGAGTCAGTCAGACTGAAATAGTTATGTTTGAATTTTATATAATGAAGAATGAAAAGCTTTACACATTGATATAAAAAAAATCAAGTGCAGAAATGTTGTTGTCAAGGTGGCCACTGCACTCAAAGTGCTTCAAAAAGCCTTCATGGGGCTTCAAGTATCAGGACTGTGTTATCTACAAAGTCTTCCATACCTTTTCTATATACCAACCCTACGGGCAGCTCCACACAGTTTTGGATCGCTCTACCTTCCCCAGTTCTTGCTGGCTCCTTCCTGTCCCAGTCACCTAACACTGTCTGTCCCTCGTACAGTGGCTTACCTTATCTCTCCCTTGCCCATCCTCCTGTCCCTTCCTCCTCACAGCTCACCCAGCAGACTCCAGCTGACTCTCTACCAACCAACTCACTCTTTATCACACCCAGAGCTGGGAGGGCAAGGCTGTTCCCACTCTTTGGTAATTAACACAGCTGCAATGTATCAGGGGTAATTAACACAGCTGCAATATATCACAGGCAAGATTGCCTTTAGCTCTACCTCTGTCTTCCCACACAGAAATATTAAATGGAGGTGGCTGTCCTAGCCCTAATTTTTCTATGAAACAACTGGTTTGCTGATTAGAAACCAAATGTAACTTAAAATAATATTTTATATATTAATTCATTTTTAAGGCAATGATGTTAAATGGATAATATTCACGGCTGGAGAATATCTCCTTGTGCCTGGGCCTTTAGTCAGATCTCTTCTGCTTTCTTCTCCTCTCTTTTCCTCTCTTCTCCTCTCTTCTTGTTATTTCATCACTTAGCAGTGGATGGTCCACTTCTGCTGTTGTCTTCTGATGTGTATCATAGTACCATAAGCTTCATTTATCTTTTCTTCAAAAAAGGTGAAGTGAAATGAAGCAAAATCTTTCATTCTTGAGTGGTCCTTCTTCACCAACCAAGAAAGGTAACTTGTGTCAGAAATTCAATGCCCTGTTTATTTCTAGCTAATGGCTACTGTGTTTGCTTGAACCTCAGGCTACTTAAGTGGTGATACTTGTGAAGTACTGCTGTGAATATTACTACTTTCTGTCTCCAGGACAGTGGGGGCACTCCCTTGTCAAACGTGTAGAATGAATTAGGCTCAGCTGATCATTTCTTGGGACGTAGGAAAGGATTAGGCAGCTGCTTGAGGTTGCATCCAAGGGACTAGCCCTCTATAAAGTTCCATGCCCTGGCCCTAAAAATGTATTTGTATAAACAAACAATGAAACAAATAAATATCTGCATAACTAAGTAATTATTCATATACTCTATGAGTTTGTACAATTTCTAGGCATATTTGTATTTACATTTTCACGTATTTGGTATATGCAGTGTTTAAAATTGAGGAGTTGGGTATCTCTAAATATCTGAACTTTTCAAAATCTAGAGACTGACTCAGCACAATTAAGCAAATTCATGAAATTTAAGAAGATTATCTAGAAAAATGCCTAGGGTTTGAGATCTATTGCACTGTAGTGGTCATTCTTAAATTAGACTAGACAGAGTAGTAATAAAAGCATTTTAGCAAAGTGTTGAATGCTTTGGCATTATGTCCATAACACATAAATATGAAAGACTACTGTGAGGGTATGAGGGAACTGTGAAGTTACCCAGCTGTCACTGGAGGAATGAAAGCAGGTTTGCACCATAGATAAGCTTTCACAGAAGACAGACTGCCTATGATCTCAGACCAACAGACTTAGAATTAAGCTAGATTTTTATCTATTTCTGGAATTAAAAGTCTGCTCTTATGAAACCTGTCATATTTAAATGTCAGGCCTTTGCTACCACAAGCATTTTTACTCCTTGTGTTGATGTTCTAGTAAGAGTTCTTCCTAGAAAAATTAATTTGCTCCACTGTGAGTCACACAAGAGCCTGAGGAGTAAAAAATATTTAGTATGAGCATGGTCAGCTCTGTGTACAATGACACAAAGATGAAGGTGAACTGCACACAAATTACTTAAATTGTTTTAGGGCAAGTATGAAGTACTAGCATTTTCTTAGAACAGAGATTGTATTTACATAACTTGTCTTGATTATAAATCTTCATACAAGGCTCTGGGAAATGATACTGAACCATCTTCAGAAATGTTTTCATTGTCTTAATACTGAGAGGCATAGTAGATAGTGTGAGGATGTTCAAACAAGGTACAGCCTAGACAAGGATTCAGTGAAGTTTTAGCTTTTATTCAGATTTAAAAGATCTGTTATCAAGAACTATCAAGATTGGCATATCCAAATAATGAATACTTCATATTCACAGTTAATCCAAATGGAACAGTACCGAATTGTGATTGTATAAAGTATATGAATTTGCAACTAGGATTGAATGGCATCTGTGAAGTCTGTTTTTTTCTATTGATTTTCTTAGTAAATGTGTTTTAGCTAAATTCCAATGGCAAATTTTTTAATGAGCAAGACCTTTCCTTAAATAATGACATCATAATTAGGATCATATGCACAAAGTGGTACTGTTTCAATTCTGATATTCTTTTTACACCTAACTTCTGTGTATAGCTACTAATATTTTTTGTGTTGACACTTGCCTGTGAAGTTGAAACTAGTAAAATAAAATGCAAAAACTGAAAAATTATCTACAGACTACTTTCATTAGTGAAGTCTCTGAAGCACGAGCTTAACATTTGACAGATCAGTGACTTCTCTGATTTTTAGAATATGACATGTAAGGAAAATGATAGTCCATTGACTGCTTTCTTTTTGTTTGTTCTGTATCAACTCTGTGCCACTACATTTTGTGAAAGATCTGAAGAGAGAGTAAGTTTTGTTTCCTTACAAGGAAAATATTCTAAATATTTTCTAAATATAAGCATAACTATTATGTGTGTAGAAATTATATTTGTAGGTCATAATCAGTACCATGGACAATTGAGACTGCATTGTCCCAAGACTTGCCCATCTCCTAACAAGAACTGAGTGAAATTTGATGATACAAGAGCTCTTTTAAAAATGTGCTACCCAGATCTTATATGACGTCTCTGTCTTTAGCTCCCTGTCTAATTGAGATACTAGACTGTGAGGTCACCATACTCTACCCAAGTCCCTTAGAGAAACCCAAGCATTCAAGCATTTTAGTCAAATTTAATCCATGCAAATTGTACTGAGGTGTGCACAAAGGTCAGTGTTTTTATTCTCAAAAACCTCAATGGAGACAACAGTGCCTTTTTTTCACTGAAGGCTCATCACTGCAACACATCCAAAAGAAATGGGAAACCTGAGCTCCTATCTTCTGCAGCCTGAGGTGATTCATTTGCACACAGGTCCTTTCATGAGGACACCTTCACTCCTATCAAAGTGTCTTAGTTTGTCTGAGGAGTGGTGCCTCCATTCTTCTTGAAACCAGGATATATTGCAGCCAAAAAATGGGAAAGGTATAGAAGATGACAATTCAGTAATCCAGAGGCTGGAGGCACCTGTGCAGTTTTTTAATCAAAGACCTGTCTAAAGGGAACTGTACTCGTGGTTAAGTCCCTATGAAAAAGACAAGTTTCCTATCTAATTAGCTGCCTACTCTGTGAGATGAGTCAGATTTTCTAGGTCCTTGGTGGCCACAGCTGCCTAATCTGCAGTGTGGAAGGCATCTTTTCTGTGTGTGCCTTTATATGACTGTCTTTTCCCTCCTGTGGAAGTTACTTATTCCCATCAACTGCACAGCACCCATCTCACCTCTGGCACCCTGAGTAATTCCAGTTGATCAAGGTGCTTAACTGCTGGATGGTATCATGCCAAAGCATCTCTGATCTCAGGCACACAAGGGAAAAAAGCCAAAACCCAGGGGCCCTCTACATCTCAAAAGTTCCATCTGAAAGGTTGATATGTAGAGACACACGCTGTTGGAAACACTATACTGTTGCTACAAAGGTCTGGACTGTGAGTCCCATGTGGATGCATGGGATTTCATGCACAAAATAGCAGGGGTTAAAATATGCAGCTTTTTTTTTAGGATAGCTGTTCACAGCTCTAAAATCAGGCAGCTCTTCCTGCACTCTACATTGAGGCCTGAGCTCTGTTCTACTTAAGAGTGACCTGCTGCACTGACGGCCCTCCCCTGAATGCAACCCTAATCTCCTTTTCAGAATAGAAAATATAATATAATATAATATAATATAATATAATATAATATAATATTCTTTTAAAAGGAGCTAGTAGAAGCACATAATCAGTGAGGCTCGTCCATTGTCTGAAACTATTTCCAGCTGCCTTTTAAAAGACAGCAAGAGTTTAAATTGGCAGTTATCAATTGTTAAGATGTTACTATGTTTAAAAAATATCAGATGAGATAAAAACCCAGACAAATATTCTTAAAATATTTAATAGAATTTACCAGGATTTCTAGTTCTTTAGGATTAGACAACAAGGCTTAAATGGGATGGAGCACTAGGAAAACTACAAAACAAAAATCTGTGAGGGTGCATACATGAAACTTTTCAAGTGTATGGTTATTTGTAGAAATATTATAACTACTAATAATGAAGTAAACGTGCACTGTATTTGATGATGTATGAAACAAATACAGGAATAAGTTAAAATTATCACCTAGGAAATTAATTTGTACCACACTATGGATATCTTGTAAATTAGCAGCAAAACAAAGACAGCTTTTACTGCTCTAAATTGTTATCTAGTGTTTGGATTTCACAAGCTCAGTCTGGTCCTGGCACCTCTCTCAGTGCAGCCGATTCTGTCCCTATTCCTTTGATTGAAAGAAGTGGCTGATTGTGTCACCCATATGAGCAGCAGGCTGAATAACAAAGATTAAAGGGCACATGATTGTGTTCTTGCCAATGATAACAAAAGAATAGTGGCATGAGGCCACCTTCTATCGTTATAAGCCTGCCTGTGATTCTCCCTGCTGCAGTTTCAAAAGAGGAATTTTAGCTTTAGTTAAAGCTCAAGGTAAGTTTTCGTGGACTCATTCAGCAGTACCAAATCATAATGATTAATGTATTCCAGAAGTTGCTTTATTTTCTTTCCTTCAAATTAAAGATATTTTCTTACAGTTTTTAATCAGTTTAAACAGAGCATCCTGTTGGTAAGAGATTGAGGTGCTTTAACTGGAATGTAGTGCAAAGGAGATGTGATTGGCTCCTGTAATCTGATCAAAGCAGGTGGAATTTTTTTAAGATCCTGTGGAGACTGCAGTAGGTAAAAGACTGTTAGACTGTATGTATAAAATATGTTGATACTTGCAATAATTCTGCCTCTATCCAGCCTGAATTAATTTGAATTCTCTCATGCAGTACCTACAGAATAATTTCTACAATTTATGAGATAGGACATGGCAGATTAGGTTGTTCTTGGCATGAAATGATACACACATTCCTGGTGTGATATGTGCTTTGTAAAGTTCATTAGGAGAAAGGTGCCATGTTGATATCAGATTAACATCTTCTGATGATCCAAGTATCACCCTGTGAAATGAGTTGATATTTCTGTCTGCTATAAATAAAGGTTTATGTGTTTAGTTAAACATTTTTGTTGCATAACAAAAGAACTTTTTTCCTTTGTCATGGTCTTATTTTATTAATATGTTCTTGGTTGATATCGATTTATATTTATATAAACTGTCTTAAGCAATTAAATTTTAGGTGAAATTATTTTTCTGTTATTTATAAGCATCATAATTTGCATAAATGTATCAGGCAAGGTTAACCAAGCTACTGCCAAATTTTCTGACTTGCTATTCATGATTGTCTGTGATGTTGGCAACTCAAATCATAAGATGTCATTTTTGTTTCCTAATTAAAGTCTCAGAAGTAACAAGTAGTTGCTGCCCACAAATTTGTTTGCTCACACATGCTTTACTGCACTTGTGATTAGAGGACATGTCATACATATAAATATCCATTCTAATAAGAAATCCTTCCTGAAAAGCTTCATGAACATTGAACCATGAGATAAGAGCTTGACTGAGCAAAACATCTGTTGATGACTGCCTTCTAGGTGATTGCAAAATATTTGGGTGAGCCAAGCATCCACTCTGTGATCTGATTTGTAAGAATTCTTCAGTTGCTGAGTAGAGTGAACAGACTAAATAAGGCTATCTTCAGGAACCTGAGCAAAGTAAAAACTTTGGTTAAATATTTTTTTTTCTATGTAATGAAATGAGTTTGCATGAGTTGCTATTTACCTGTTAAAGCCTCATACTATAACATGTGTCTATCCAGCTGGATTTGTGCTCTTCTGTTTTCTGATTAGAGAGTGGTCCCTAATATCTAAAAATTTGTTGTACTAATAATTACTAAATAATTCCCTTTCACCTTTTATTTATGTAGCTGCTAGCTACAAGGAGATTTTAAACAAAACTAGAACCCAACAATGTTAAGATAAATTATTTCCTATTACATCTTAGAGTTGAATAGACCAGAAAATACAGTTAGTATTTCTCAACTTATGTCTGTTTTGTTATTCTATGTACAGGGCATACTCCTGCTTGGCTGGGAACGTCAGTATTTAAGTAACATCTTCAATAATTCTCCTGGAACCACCATTTCATTAGCAGTTAGAAGCAAAAGGTGTGGGAGGCAGATCTTAAGTACCCAGTTGGGGTGAGAAAATCTTGAAGATCTGAGCTGGGAGATTTGTGGGTTCCCTCAGGCTGTTCAAACCTGTATCTCCCTTTTTAGGATAAGGCTCACAACACCCATCTAGAAGAGTGAGCAGATCTGTATCCCATCCTAATCCCTGATGCTGGGTCAGAATTACCTTGGTGGTTAAGGATTTGCTGTAGGAGTCCTTGTATTAGGAATTTTGTGACAACGCTGAAGTTTAGGAACAGAGAATGTTTCAGAGTACATCTTTAGAGCTTTGCCATTCCCATTGCTGCTTCTTCTGATTAATTAGATAGCAGGACTCCATTAATGACTTAGCAGCTGGTTAGCTTGTACCTTTCTGTAGGAATCACATTAATAATGGAAAAAATACAGAAATTATATATATAAGATGAGACATATTTACACTTTATGTTTCAAATCTCTGAAAATCTGAAGCCAAGTTTCAGCAGAGAAGCTGAATCATTATTGAAATAAGATTTGCTGCATGCAGCAACCCCTGATCAAATAAAACAAACCCAAATGAAAATATAAAAGTAGTAGCTTATATTCATGAATCTTATTTATGTTCATTTATGTTTAGTGAGAAATTTGCATGAAGTGCAGCTAAAAAGCTGATCTTCTTGAATGGAAATCATTGGTCCCTACAGAGGAGAAGAAGGAGGATCTTTTAAAGTGACAGCTGATTTCTGCAATCTGTTAATGATTCCCTTGGAGACTTCTTGAAAGCATCCTGGAGACAAATGAATAAAAATTACAGCATCAATAGTTCTCTCTGGGAAGGCACAGTTGCTGCAAAAATTCCTTGTTCCAGACAGAGTGGGAGGTGTAATTTGCAAGCACTCTTACTCCCTGCAACCTGAGACCACATAATGTGGGCCACATTAGCTGAGAGAGAAAGCCCACAACCCTAAGTACTGAGCTCATATGTCAGCAATCACTTCACTGCCAGTTCATTCAAGTTTGGAACATAAGTAAATAAGCAGATGTGATATCTGTGCTTTCGTCAAGCTTGCAACTAGAGGCCACTCTGCTAAGCATCCTTGATGGAGCTGAATGAACCAGTGTGTAGGTAACAAAATGAAAATTCTGATGTAATGGAAAAGTAAGATTCTTTTTCACACTCAGGTTTATTACAAAGCATTTGTAAGATGTATCAAAGACCACTGCTAAAATCTAATCAAAAACTATAAGAATAGAAAGAATGAGGTCTTTGGGTAAAAAGTAGGTGGGGGGGAAAGGCATATCTTTGTTGAATACATTCTGGGTTATTTAGCTTCTGAAAGTTTAATAAATAAATAATTGTCACATCTCATTCTTATCCATCCTCCTGAAAGGTATTATATTCTAAAAACTCATCTGCCCATCACTTGGGGAAATGAATTGTCACCTTTATCTCATCTAGTTTGTCAGATTTTGCCCTGTCGGTCTGTTACAAAGTTTTCCAGCATTAATAATGAAACAACTGTGTGGCGTATTTTTTTTCTGGGAAGTTCTGACATGATGTTTATGCAACAAAATCACCTTGAATTATCATAGTGTGTGGGCAAGGTAACCTAAATAATTTCCAATTTATTTTCAGCATCTTTTTCAAAACTTGCAGATGTCTTTCTGTCAGTACTCTGTGTTATGTTCTACAGCAAAAGTTAAGGACATTTGAGTGCCCAATTTAAAATATTTTCATGCTGAACCTGACATAACTAGTTTTAAAGCTCACCTGAAATGTTCTGCATAGACCTGAAAATCTGGTTGGGCTATGAGATCATTTGGAACTGCATAGTTGAAGTAGATTTTTACAAAAGTGGTCTTTTGTACCATAACTGGTCCATGTAGCATAACCTGTTTTTCCCATTTCAGAGGGCTTTGATGAAACCCATGTAATGATTCCTCCTCATTCTCAGCTAACAACTTGAATTTAAAATTTATGTAAAATATAGTAACTATTTTCCTTTTTTTTATTAATTCAGTGCAGACAGTAAGTAAGACAGAGAACTTTTTTGTGATTGTAACTGGGAGACAAAAACATCCACAGGATTCATCTATAAACCAACTAACCATCTATCCATAATTTCTCTTCTAAAATGTAGGTCATATTATTAAACACTTTGCTTATGGTTTAAGTTCCAAGCTCTAACTCAATGAATTACTGCATTTTTAAGAAGTTATCAGTAAATTTGAAATATGTTTTAAATATGCAAGTTCTGACTTGCCTTGGGATTTCAATATTCATATCAAGACTCAAAATGGAAATTATTTCAAATACCTAATTTAGATCTATGAATATTTTAAAGATTAATTTAACATGTAGGTTGTAACACAGCGCCTAAAGACTGTTTGCAAATGAGTGAAGTTAAATGAGATGGTCTCTGTATTTTCATTTGAAGTAAATTCAAAATATAGGTAATTTCTATGGAGTACCACATGGAGCTTTTTAGCTTATGTTTTGTTAATTATAGCATATATATAGATACATATTTAAATAATACAAATTACTTAGCATTTATTATTTTCTTAACACAGTAAACTGATGAATCATGTCCACATGGGGCTCTGGTGTGCTGTTTCAACCAAAAATGAGCACAAAAGCACAGACAATACCCATATAAAATATTATAAATAATCATCCATACAAAAATATTTAAATACTTTTTGACCTTAACATTTTAGGAAAAGGCAGAGGAATTGGGAAATTTATTTTACAATTTTTACTACGAAGGCCTCAATCATTCTCCCAGGTTGCTACTCATGCTGTCAATAAATTCATGTTTGTCTGTCACAGAAATTGTTAAAATTACAGTCCCAAGACTTTCTTTCAGAACCGAAATAGTGGTATATAATTACTATGATTGATAGACTTATTTCCTGAAATAAGAAACAGAAATCTAAAGCAAGAGTACTGAATTGCAAATATTATATAAATCATTATGAATTACAATTATAATAAACAATAATACAGGTATTTGACTTTTTTATCTGCACAGCTGTAAATGCTATCAATCATGATGGCATCCATGTACTACTGTGAACACAAGGAAGGAGATAATGATCAGCCACAAAACATGGGCTTTTCCAGGTGCTGAGCAGAGAAATGGCCGTATGGTATTTCTATAAACCTGACCATTCAGGTGACAGCACTGTGCTGAGCACAGCTCTGGTACTGCGTGGTTTTCCTTTCTTGGTCCAGCAAATGCTCTCCTAGAAAACACATGGGAATAGAATGGTTTGGTTGTGGTAGGAAAACTGTTACCATGCATGTCAGCCAGCAGGATGCTCTCAGCTAACTCACCCTGCCCTAGCACCTCCTTTGAGTCCCATGGGATCCTCCTTTCTTTGCTCATAAAACAAACCCGATCATTTTCCACCTTGTTGATTTTGTTTTTAGTTGGAAAGTTCTGAAAGTATGAAACCAAAAGCATGAATCCAAGCAGTCCTACAGAAAGCTTTTCAAAATGAAGCAGCCTTCCAAAAGGTTTGTCATACCTACCAACCTGACGTGGATGCAGCATATGCTATAAAGCATCTAAAATGCCGCTACATGGTGAGGATGATGGGTTCAATACCAAATTCTCTTTTTCTGAAGGAAAGTATGTCTTCAAAACTGTGTTCTAAAAACTGGCATATTGCATGTGCATATTCTTGCTGCAATTAAGAAAAAAAAAGGGAAAACAAGAGATAGCCAGTAAACTTTGTCTTTTAAAATAACAATGATAACATACTTAGTCAGTTGCTTCATTAGCCTTGAGATATTAGAAAGGGGAGAACTAATAGCTACAACACGAAATTTGTTTTTAGAAAATCATTCTGATTAATATCCCATTTCCTAATTCTGACCAATTCTTTTTTCTGACCAAAATTGGGTCATATAGTATGTTAAAAGTTGTAATGGAGCTTTTCAAAACTACAAACCCTTTCAAATACAAGTAATTTAAATATTGATAGTTTGATATCAAACTCAGATTTCCTCTGCCTTTGTATTTTTACTCCAACAAGAGAAACCATGCAGTGTAGCAAAACTAATTGAATGAGTATTGAATATTTTCTTGGTATTAACTGGAAAGCATACATAAGTACAAATATGTTCTGTACAAATATGTTATGTACTTATTATGTACATAAATAAGGTGGTTTTTTTTTTTACTCTAAGTTAGATAAATACTAGGACACTATCATTGCAAGTAAGCCATACATAAAATAAATCTTAGATTATGAGCGGACATGTGTTTGCCTTTTTGTTCTTTAATTTCCATCAAATTTTCTTGCATCTTGTCATATTCAGGATGCCCTGTTCTGAAATCAATACAATCGAAAACTTGTCAGTCTTCTCGGAGATAAATATGTATCCTTCCCTTCCACCATAAAGGAATTTCAAAGAAAATCTTTCAACTTTTTTTAAATGCAGGTGTGCTCTTGCATATATCTAAATGCCTACACATATATTTCCTTACTCCCTGCACTTTTCTCAAACCATCTGATTAGAAATGGTTTCCATTTAAGATGCATTACATCTAGCAGAATTTATTACCTTACTTAGAGGACCTAAAAAATATGTTCTCTTGTCCTTTGCATATCCACTAACACACAACTCACATTTCAAAAGAGCTTTTGGAGTAGTTCCAATAAACATAATGAATCAAGCTTCTCTTAAAACTTGGTTGAAAATGTCTCCTTTCTTACTAAAGAGAGCCAGAAGAAGGAAAGGAAATAATTCTTTTCGCAGTAACCCAGAAGAGTTGCCATCCACCCAGCCTGTGTGACTTTGACTCAGTGGTGTGTTTGAAGGAGGTAGAACCTATTAGTTTCATGGCAATGTCTTAACAGCAGGCTCTATCCTGTCCCATGTCAAACCTGAAATCAGTTTAAAGCTTTGGGAAGCAAGAAAATAGCAGAGAAACTAACACTACAACATAGAAATGCCATGAATAATCATTGAAGGTTCAAAGTCTGGCTATTGTGCTCTAAGGCTGACATGATTTTCCTTTTAGCAGTCAGGTAAGTATAAGCCTTGTTGAATAGTGACAGTGTTGTCACTAAAAGTGCCATCACTTTAAAAAGTCATTTGCAGTCATACAGATTTCATTGAATTAAATAATGTGAACAAATATTTTCAAGAGAACATTATGCAGATCAAAAGACCCCAAGCTTGAGCAATGGGATTTCAGATGTCTTTTAGTTATGTCTAGACACTTGCCTGCTTAGCATGCTGGCTGTTTTCAATTCCATTCTGAGACATCTCCCTTTAATGTGACAATGCAGATCATTCTCAGGAGATGTTTTATTACATCATGTTACTTCATCACATGACTTTTAGGGCTCTAAGTTCCTTCTATGGATTAGTCTTAAACTGATCTTCTCTGACATTTTTATGTGATTTATTTTACGGAAAATGGAAGTTCAGCATCACTCTGAAAGGAATAAAATTTCTTTTTGCCATTCAATTTCAAATATATTCTGTCATTGTATTGACAATCAGTTAAAGCAACAAAATCCAAACCATTTCTAAAAACATATGCATATATTTCAATAAAAGGCAAGACAGACTGTGCTGAACAGAGGTGCCATGATACTGCTGTCAGAGATTCTGAGCTATGGGCTAAATGAAGCCTCATCGAAGGACCTCAGTAATGAAACCTATTCCTGCTTTTTTTTTTTTAAATTAATTAAAAATGAATTTGAATAGAGGAAGGGAAACTCAGTACCTTTATTCACAAATATTTTGTTTTTGAGCTTATGGGTTATGGACTTTCTGAGCTTAGCATTAAAAGTTTGAGAGCATGACCGTGTGTTCTCCACAGCTGTCAGATGTGCTTTATGTTAGTCATTCAACAACCAATGGAGAGAATTCTACTTCACAGAATCATAAAATGATTTGGGTTGGAAGAGAGCTTAAAGAAAATCTAGTTCTAAGCCCTCTGCCACAGACAGGGACATCTTTCACCAGACCATGTTGCTCAGAGTCCCATCCCACCTGGCCTTGAACAACTCCAGGGATGGAGCATTCACAACTTCCCTGAGCAATCTATTCCAGTGCCTCACCACCAATACAGCAAAGAAATCTTCCTTGTATCGACTCTAAACCTACTCTCTTTCAGTTTAAAGCCATTTCCCTTGCTCTTTCACAGCAAGCCCTTGTAAAAAGTCTCTCTCCATATTTCTCACAGTCTCTCTTCACGTATTGATAGACCTCAGTTAAGTCACCCTGCAGCCTTCTCTTCGCCAAGCTGAACAATCCCAATTCTCTCAGCCTTTCCTCATTGGAGAGGTGCTCCATCTCTCTAAACATCTTGGTGGCCCTCCTCTGGACTTGCTCCATCAGGGCCATGTCCTTCCTGTGCCGGGGACTTTGCTGGACCACATCAAGCCCCTCATCTACCAGCACTCCCAAGTCCTTCTTGGCAGGGCTGCTCTCCATCTGTTCATTCCCCAGCCAGTGTTGATACCAGTGGTTGCCCAAATCCAGGTGCATCACCTTGCACTTGGTCTCATTGGACCCCATGAGATTCCCATGGGCTCAGTTCTCAAGTTTGCCCAGGTCCCTCTGAATGCCATTCCATCCCTCAGCTGTGCCAATTAGACTGCTCAGCCTGGTGTCATCTGCAAATTTGCCAAGGATGCCCGTGAACTCTTTGTCTATGTCATTAAGGAAGATACTAAACAAGTTTAAACAGTATGGGCCCCTCAGGGACATACACACGCTTGTATCTGACATCCATCAGGAATATGAGCTGTTGACCACCACCCTCTAAATGCAATTTATTACTATCCAAGGTCTACTTACAATCTTGTTACTACCAAATGCAATGCAGGTTGGCCATATATTTGTAAAGTCAGTTGCCTGGGCCTACATTTAATATTAGTGAAGTTCAGTACTTTTTTAATCCTCTGAGCCATGCTAGACCTCTAGCAATCCTATGATTAAAGAACTAATGCATTGAAATTAATGTTTCATTTACAGCCCATTTTACCTGCAAAATGTTTATTGCAATACAGTAAAGACTTGCTTGGATATCTTACAGAGTTAAGCATGTCTTTGTTGTAGGAAGTAATTTGTGACATTGTAGCATTTCTGTGAAATATCACCAGGAAAATACTTCGTTTTTCACTTAACCCTATTTCAGTGTTTATAAGCTTTTGTCTGCCCCACGATCTTGTAATAAGTGTGGTTAACTGCTGTCTGTTGTTGGTGAAAGAGTAAAAGCAGGTGTCTAATTTGTACCTCACTATTTATTACTCTGCTGTATTATTGTGTCAGACATCTTCCCAAAGTTATTTATGTGTTGTGGTTTAACCCCTGCGGGCAGCTCATCCCCACAGAGCTGCTCACTCACCTGCCACCTGCAGGATGGGGGAGACAATCAAAGGAGTAAAAGTGACAAAACTCATGGGTTGAGAGAAGACACTTTAACAGGTAAAGCAAAAGCCACACATGCAAGGAAAGCAAAGCAAGAAATTCATTCACCACTTCCCATGGGCAGGCAGGTGTTCATCCATCCCCACAGAAGCTGGGCCTCATCACACAAAATGATGGCCTGGGATGACAAAACGCCACCACTCCAAATGTTCCCCTTTTTCTTCTTTCCCCCCAGCTTTATATGCTGAGCATGACACCAGACAGTAAGGGATATCCCTTGGGTCAGCTGGGATCAGCTGTCCCAGCTCTGTCCCTTCCCAACCTTGTGGAGGCGTGGGCTCTCTGCTCCGGCTAGCAGGAGTTTCTCAGCCCTGCTCCACTAGATAGTTCGTGGGTTTCAATCCTAGCTGCCGCGTGGTGAGGCTTGGTGACAGAAGATGCGGATTCTGCTGTGGTTTAGGAAGATGTTTATTCCATGGAGATGGAAGGCAGCATGGAGCAGAATCAGAATCTGGACTCAGGTCCACCCCTTATCTCAGTTCGGGTGTAACCCGAACCAGGGGCGTCTTGATCCAATGGGAAAGGCAGAGGGGAGAGGTCCGGACACACCACAATGGGTGAAGGTGTCACCTGGGCACCCAGCCAAGACAGGGTGATTGACAAGGTAGGATGATACCACCAGGGGGTGGGGATGGGAGGTTAGGGGAAAGGGATGAACCATTTATACATCCACGATTATAAACCACAACACAACCTCTCGTGCACCACCAGCCTCCTCGCTGGTTGGGTGGGGCAAGGAGCAGAGAAGGCCTTGGCTTTGTGTAAGCACTGCCCAGCAACGTCTAAAACATCATGTTATCAATCTTGTTTCCATCAGAAATCCAAAACATAGCCCATACTAGCTACTATGAAGAAAATTAGTTCTATCCCATCCAAACCCAGCACAATATGTTAAATACAAAACTCAAATCCCAATTTCACCATATTTGTTACTGCCTCCTTCAGGAGCTCCTGACTTTTTAAAGCCAGGTCACATATTTGACTTTGCAATTGAACTATAAATTTATCCAGGGTATTTTTTGCTGCAAAATCAGAATTACCAGGTAATCTATTGGGTTTTTCCTACCTTTTTTATTAAATTTGATCAGGCTTTGGCATCCTAGACTCCCATATTCTATGGGTACCTTTCCCTCTAATGAATCTTACTGTCAGTTTGGGACAATGCAATAATGAAGTCAAAGCAAGAAGGTTTAAACTGGCAAGACATTTTAAAAAATTTCAACATTAAAACTTCAAGAAATAAAATCTGAAATATTTATTCAGAGAAGTGTGCCAACTTTTGAGCCTTTGCTCCTCAGTCAGAGTTGCAGGTATAGGTGGCACATACCCAGGAGTACTGACTTCTGTAGAGTCAGAGTAGGCAAATGCAGCTGTAAGGCTGCTGTCCAAACACTCAGTAAAGCACCTAAGTTTCTGAGGGCTACATAAATATGCTGCTTCTAATGAGCATCATTTTTCAAAAAAAAATTTAATTTCAGAAGGCTGAACATTTTCATATAAACAGCAAAGATTCACACAGTGATCCTTGCTACAAAGTTAGAAGTGCCTAAAATAAACCATGGGTTTTTTAAAATAGAATTTTGAGGCACTATTAATGCAGACAAATGGATCATATTTTCTTAAAATCAGTTTCAACATTTAAATGTGCTCTGCTAAGCTGTTTTCCTGGTTTTCCTCATTTTTGAGTTTCTCTTTGCAACTCAACACCTTGGTATGATACATAACCTCACGATTTATTACTGTTATCCTTTTGTAATGATTTTCAGTGAGACATAATGTAAATTTTAATTTCTTTAAAATAAAAATAAAGAAATTATAATATTGACCTAATGGGGTTTATTTGGGCTTTTTTTGTTGTTTTGGTTTGGGTTTTTGGGTTTTTTGTTTGTTTGTTTGTTTTTGTGGGGTTTTTTTTTTTTTGGTTTTTTGGGTTTTTTTTTTTGTAGAAAGATAAAGCATAGGTTTAGTGATAAATCAAATAAATGATCAAAAAGAAGCTCTGGAAAGATCCAGCATAGCTATAGAGGTAAATGCATGCATTGCACAATTGGGAATAATTTGGTTCAAGATATGGTGAGGCTTCTGATAAACAGGAACAGTCTCCTGTACTGGATTTTTCAAATAATTTGAATAAAAGCAATAGAAATCTGTCAGAGGTGCTCCATCCGAAATAACTAATATATATGTTAAAATGACAGGTTACATATTAAAATTGCATTTCAGATCAAAATTTTTTCTTGGTTACAGATGAGTTGATATTGAGTAATTTATGTAACTTGCTGAAGACATTCTAATGAAAGCAGCTATAAAGTGGTTCACAGGATAGTGGCAGCAGCTGTAAGACAATGTGAGACTTCCCATGTTTCCTGTCAAGTCAGTGTCTCCCTCAGCATTAAAGTGGGGTCAGAAGGTGAGAAAAAGCTTGTCCACATAAGAGATAAAATAGATATAAAACCATGTTACAAACTGGAAGCTCAGGAATTCAATTAATGGAACAAATTCTCTATGAGAAAGTTTTTCTGTCTAGTTTGAGATATATTTATGCATCAATATATATTGGTATATATTTTAAAAATTGCAGAGGACTTACTGTTCCACTTCCATCCCAATTATTCTATGGAAGCTGAGTATGTTTGTGGTAGAGAGCAGCCTAGGAGACACAATCAGGGAACAGAATCAGAGCCTCATTGTGCTAAACAACCAACAGATGAATCAAGCTGACAATTGAGAGGCGACTATTTGCATTTGAAAACAGAGTGAAATGAATTTGCTACTCTTAATCTTTCTACATCTAATCCTGCAGGTAGCTTAATCCAAGTCAATGGCATCACTTGCCTGAGTAAAACAAGCAGGATTTTGCTCTTCCTTAGTGCTGTGCACTAATTAAATGAGGGGCAGAGAGCACTAAAACAGACATTCAACAGGCTTGCCTTCAACTCCTTTGTGTTTGCCTGAGAGGAAGACAGACACTCAGAATTGCTGTTTTTCCTTTCAGAGGGCAGATTGTGCATGCTGTTCTTATATTTTAGTCTTTCATCGGGAAGTAATGAAAGACACTGCACTTTCCTCTACAAGGCTTGTTTGCACAGGAAAATGCACTAGTGCATTTATGGCAGGGTATAATCAGACCAGTGTAACAATCCATTGCTAATAATGTTATGCCAGAATAGTTACAGCAGAAATTTCTCCATTTTAGACAGCACCTTTATTCTGAAAGTAGGAACATCTGATGTGTGGCTGCACTGCTACACCTACAGAAGTCTTCACCCACTGCCTGGGATTATTTCCTATGTATTTTAAGTATCCTCCTGCATATTGGTTGATGCTCTTGTTGAAATACTTAATTGTATATTTACACAATGATCTCCAACAATCACCACCAAATCCCCTCTAGCTGAGCCTATCACAGACACCCACAATGCCTCCTGCCAATATAATTCAGGGATTAATCCCATCCAACAGGGAATTTGGAGTTGCATATGCCCACCATTTAATCAGGCCAATTATATGATCAGCCTTGACCTCTTTCCACTGTGATGCTTGTTAGACCTTTGCTGCCTTATCTCCAAAGCCACCACTTCCCTTCTGGCTAAGGATCAGAAGTAACTCAGATCTTGTCACAGTGTCAAGTTTTTCCAGAGAAGCCGGTTTCTAGGAAGGTGGTGGGATTCCACGGGATAAGAGATGGGAGAGGAAGATCTGTAAGGCCAAAAGGAAATGACAGATATGACCAATAGTTAGCAAGAGAAAAGGGGTATGAGATGCTGTGAAAAGGAAACTCCCTCATTCCTCTCTGTGGCCACTGCTGTCCTTCAGAATTTTATCATGCCTGTGGTCTGGACAACCATGTTGCTTACCTCTTTTTACTCTCGAGTCTTTCAAATTGTAGAAAAAATCAAAAGAGGCAAGGCTATTCCACAGAATAAGGAAAGGATGTAAAGCACAGTAAAGTCAGAATGACATCATATATTTGTAGGCATATATTTGTCAGGTGGAACACAAGACTGTGTGGGAAGAGACAAAAATTTTCAGGGTAAAGGAGCTCCATCACCATCTCAGGAACAGACAAAACAATCCATCCTGCTGTAAAATAACTGCAGGATAAGATGTCCTGGAAAGCAGCTTTGTGGAGAAGGACCTGGGGGTCCTGGTGAACAACCAGCTGTCCATGAGCCAGCAGTGTGCTCTTTTGGCCAAGAAGGCAAATGATATCCTGGGGTATATTAGGAAGAGCTTTGCCAAAAGGATGAAGGAGATGATCCTGCCCCTCAGCTCAGCCGCGGAGAGGCCAGACCTGGAGTACTGTGCCCATTTTGTGGCTGCCTGGTACAAGAGAGGCAAGGAATGAGAAGAGGATCCAATGGAGGGTTATTTTAGAGGAGCAACTTTGAAGCAACTTTGTTATGAGAAAGCTGGGCCTATGTAGCCTGAAGAGATGACTGAGGAGGGGATCTCATCAATGTATACAAGTATCTTAAGGGCAAGGGTTGAAAATGTGGGGCCAGGTTCTTTTCAGTGGTGCTGTGACAGCACGAGGGGCAAGGGGTGCAAGCTGAAATACAGGAAGTTCCATGTGAATAGGAGGAAAAAATTCTTTACTCTGACAGTGACAGAGCAGTGGAACAGGCTGCCCAGAGAGGTTGTGGAGTCTCTTTCTCTGGAGACATATAAACCAAGTCTTGGTCACAACTGTGTGCAGACTGCTCTAGGTAAACCAGCTTTAGCAGGGGGTTGGACCACATGAACTCAGGGGTCCCTTCTAGCCCCAACAAGGGCTTGAATTATTCTGAGATACAGGAGAGCCAGTACCAGATCCAACTTGAAACCACAGGGCAAGAACTTCAAGTGCAATGATAAGAAAAGTGAAAAGAGGAAAAGAGGAGCACCTTAGCTGACCCTTATTTATCTTCCCTACTCAACAATTTTCTCCATGTTAATTTTTCCACTTCATCTGCAATGCCAACAAAATATTTCCAAGGCAAGCTTCACACCTGCCAACACCAGGACTCTCCCCTTCACTAGCTCGTTTTAAATCTCAGGTTGGGCACGACTGGAAGAGCAAATTAGAACCATTTCATTGGGCTGTTTCATTATCAGAGATGTAAATTGCGTCATATGAACCTACATGTAATATTTTTTATTAATTTTCAATGTTATAGTAATCAGGTTAAAAGCAATAAGCAACACTCAATGCTGTTCCTAATGTGGTGTCTCAGCCCTGTAATTCTAACAAAATGCAGGGCGAGAGGTGTTGAGTCCCTTTAAGTCATCCTTAAATAGGAGAGAAAATAAAACAGATTTTTTTGTCTTGCCTTTTTTGTAGTAAGCAGCAGAGCAAATGTTCTTCTAACCTAAATGGGAATGTAAAACAAGTGCTGTATCATAGCAACAGCCAGAGGTTTGTCTCAATATTTGAATGATTATGAACATCCTTGTTAAGTGTGTAGTATACTGCTATGTCATAAGGAAAACCTAGTAAATTACTGCTATAAAAGGGAGCTGTTGAAGTTGAGCATCTTAGATTCCTTAATGATGGTATTTATTTAGCAATGCAAGGGTGAATTCTTATTCCCAGGCATCCTTTTTAATGACAGAAGATGTATCATAAGAAGATGAATAATAACTCCTGATATACTGGGAGCAAAAACTCTCAGATGTATTTTGAAATTGTGCTTCACAATTTTCAAATTAATGTGCAAAGTAACCTTTCTCAGGAATAAGTTTTCATGTCTATTGTTCAAACTGGGTAAATTGTCAACAAGCTGTAACGGCCAGAGCTTGTTCTATTGACGTTTGTGGCAAAAATAGCATCTTTTTTAGCATTTCATCTGTATTTTTCCAGAACATGGGTTATGTGGTAGGCTGGATTTTGTTTCTTAGGTGATTTCTTGCACCAGGTTACTTAAGTCTGTTTTGTCCAGTTCTTAAATATCGTGTATTGTAACCAAGCAACACGACTAACATTTTTAAAAGCACCTAACTTCGTTGTTACACTGTGGCTGCATTCAGAGAAAAAATGTGCCTTGCAAAGACACTGCTGACCAGGGAATTCACTCTGTAGCACCACGGGATGAGAGCACCATGCACACTCGGAGAGGTATTTTGTGCTGATGTGTTTGTGTGTGCACATGTGTATAGAATGAGGGCTTTGGAGGTGGAGGCATGAAACCTCATCAAGTCAGATAAAGAGCTGTTAACAGCTGCTGGGGGAAAGGCATCTTTAAAAAGATAGTAACATGACTCTGCATGAAGTACTTGCATTAATTTAGGATCCAGAGTAATGAACCTAATTAGACAGCAGGCTTCATTTGTGTGCTGACACTCCCTCTCATAAGTTAGTTTTTTATTCAAGGGAAAAAATATTCAGCAGGAAGAATTGAGAGTATTCCCTCCTTCCAAGACAACCTTCTTACTACCTGAAAAATGGAAATGATTATTAGGAACATGAAGAATGCAGCAAAAATCACCTAACACAGCTCATTACCCTTCAAATGTATTTTAAGAAACAGGAATGATTTTTGAGATGTGCCTTCAATCTGTAGGAATCAGTAAATATTTCCCGGTGGTGAATCCTGCCTGGAATGAGCCACTTGTTCCAGCTGTGCCCATGCCTCTGCTTGTTTGACTCTAAGAACTGCCAAACAAGGTTGTTGTTCTTCAGGGGGAAGTTTGGAGGTAGAAAATGCATCCCCGTTCTTTAGCCTCATAGCTTAATCAGTTTTTCCCTAAAACTTCATGACAACTGGTATTCTGACCACATCAGACTAGCTAGGGCTTGGCAGCATCCCCATAGTCAGTCCAGTGTAGGAGGGGAACCTCACCACTTCATCCCATTTTGGTGTTGAGTGCCAGTCTCTAAATTCTAGTCTATGGATATGTCTGTTTTGTGAAATACTGATGTTGAGGATTTATTGGCCTTGGCATGAACTGGCTACTCAGGTTTGGCCTTCTCTGTAGCTTTTTTTTTTTTTTCTTTTTTTTTTCTTTTTTTTTTGAGCTACAGTATTTTGATCTGATTCTAAACTAAAACATACTGATTTTGTCATGATGAGGGGCAAAGTCATCTAACATGCTCTTTTATAGAAGCTCTGACAAATACAGAGAAAATGTAGGGAAAGATAATAGAAAGACTAAATAGGATATGCATGGAATATCTTAATTTTGCTACAAGCTGGATTAATTAAGTCTAATTCCTTTTAATGAAAGGGTGATAAATAAAGCTATATTCAAGCTCTTGTCTCTTATCCTTTCCTTGCTTCAATGCTGGTATTACTCTTTTGTCTTTCTCCTCTAATTTCCATATGTGTAAGAGAAGAATATGCCCCTTTCATTTTAAGGAAGAAATCCTTGGTTTCTGGAGGTACCCAAAGGTGTTACCCCCATTGGAAACAGCTTGTCTGCAATGTAACATTACCTCTTTTGGAAAAATAGGTATGTTCATTTTTCTTGAACATGAAAATTTGACATGTTTGAATCAAGTTTCTTTTTTCTGCAACCATCCTCTCCCCTCAAATTGCTATCAGAGAGGTTGATTTTTCTTTAAATTAAAATGAGACTTTCAGAGTGCCCCTCTATTGTGTAATAGCAATAGATAATGGCCTGTAGTCCTTTGTCATTGAAAAATACATGCTTTCAGCTTAAAAGATGCATTTTTCTTATCCTTGGTCTCTTCCCAGCCACTTTGAAATCTAAGAAACGATGCAGCAGATGCTGAGCTGAAAACTAGAAGACATATATGATTTAAGTGTCAGCTGCCTGGTATTTACTGTTCTTTTAGTTCACTATGACAGAAGACTGCAGCTGTGCAAATTAAAATAGAAATCTTAAAAGGATCACAATTTTTATTTCTTTTTCTTTCCCAGCTATTTTTTAAATTTTCAAAACTATATATTCTTTGTCAAATAAATCCAGTATGTATCTTATTATACTTTTTTACATGCTAACTTTATTGTTGCCCGGGGCAACTACAGAAGAAATAAACACAAATGGCCAGTGTGTTCCACGCTTGTTTTCTGTTACTGTGTCATGGGCAAAACGTTTGGGAGGATTAACTCATTGTCATCATTTTGCTCTGTTAAATTGGCCGGTTCTTGGTTCTGTTCACAACAGCCTCAACGTATTCCAGGGAGACAAAAGGGCTGCTGGGCTACATTCTACCTTGTTTCCACATGGAAATTTTGGAATGAGGTGGGGTTTTATAGTTGATGACATAATCTACAATGATCACCTGTATTGTTTAACCACGAGCCATTAGCTATTGCTTAGGAATGTTTTAAAAATTAAAATCCTGGACACCACTGCTATGTGGGTTTTCTTGGAACTCACCCTTCTATATAAGGAGTCATATATAAAGGAGTCAAAATAAGTAATCTGGCTGTGCTGCAGCTAAACAGTCTGCATGTTGTATAAGGGAAGCTTCCTGCATTGTTATGTACTTTGATGATTGCATTTTCTTTTAATCTGTTCTCCTAAAACTGCTACAAACACTACATCAATTTGGTTTCAATGTCACAACTCTGTGCTATAGCTCAAAAGAGAGAGTTCAAGGAATGATGATTTATAAAGCAAACAATTCATTTGAATGTCTACCAAAAACTACATTGTAGCCTTTGCACTTGCTGCTTTCCTGTTTCAGATTCTGTTTGAGGGTACAATCCAACCTGAATGCATTAAGGACAGACTATTTTTCCCACTTAATTCACCTTTTCAAATTTTGAGCACAGACTCCACTCCAGAAATGAGCAGCCCAACAGTGTATTTACTAATATCAGAAAAGGCAATGCCTGAAGCAGTTGCAAAGATCAATGAGGCAGCTTTGGAGAGATGACTAACATAAACATTTCAACTATGGAAAGGAATGAAACTATTGCAGAGGGAAAAACTCAGACTAAGGAACCAAAGACCTCTAAAATTAAAGGTTCAGCTCCAATTCTATTGAAAATACAATAAAGTCATCATGATTTTGCTGTAGGTTACAAAGAAGGCTTAGGTTTCAGTTTGTTTCTTTGTTAATGAAAGTCACTCCTCCATGCATAAATAATCAAATGTTTTAAGAAAGGTGAAATATTTTGCAATATTTTGGTGCTCTCTTGAGGCATTCTCACGTCCTCCATATGTAGATTGATTTTTTCCTTCTTTTTTTCTACCCATCACCTGGTAGTTTTACCCATCGGATGAATTAGAGATTATGTTGCCATGATGGTTAATCACTTGTAGTCAAGGATAAAAATATCCCAGTGGAGCTGGATGAGTTAAATTTAATGGGTGTGTAACTGGCAGGCATGTATAGGATAAGCACTTTTATTACGTACTTCTCAGCGCCACTCAGTTCACAGCATGCTCCACAAATATTGGCAAGGAAATATGTCATGTGCCAGGGAATGAGTAATGGAGATTTGTGTGAAATATGGGTGCCAGAGAATGTCTAATTATAGCTCATGAAAGACCAAACAATAACCAATAACAAAAACCAACAGAATCATTCCCTCAAACCAAAGGTGGATTAATGATTTTTGCAGACAACTGGCAATACTAATAGTCACTGAAATTCCAATGTGGTCAAGAACCCATGGGTAAAGAAGTGGCCTAGATCTGTGGAAAAGAGGTTCTTGTCATGACAGAATGCAGGATGAAATCATCTTGTGCAAAAGGCACTCCAGCATCTTAAATATAAAACGAGTGTCAAGCCATGTTGGAATCAGAGAAGGAGCAGCTTTTCCCCAACTACAAAAAATAAATTTGACTTGTACTTCCAACATTCAAAATAAGGCAGCAGATGGAGTTGCTAGGAGACAGAAGGCAAAGAACAAGAGCATGAATGTGTCTCTACACAATAGCAAAGAGTATATGAAATGAACTGGAGCTTTAGATCTCACCATCAGCTATGACTGTTACAAGTGATGAAATGCAGTCTTTGTGCTAACCAGGTAAATGCTAAATCTGAACAATTTTAATAAGAGGATCTATGAGAATTGTATTATGTGATATTTAATGCTGCTCTGTGGGCAATCCTTGTAACATAGAATTACAGTATAATTCAGATAGGAGGGACCTTGGGAGGTCTAGCCCAACCTCCTGCTCAAATCATGACCAATTCCGAGGTCAGACCAGGATGCTCAGGGATTTATCCAGTCATCTCTTCCATGAATGGAGATGGCATAACCTCTCAGCATCACCTACTCCTCCTGATAATGTTCATGGCAGAAAAGGTTTTCTTCATATCCTCCCTGAACCCCTCTTGTATTAATTTCTGCCTGCTGCCTCTCAGCCTCCCACCTCTCACCATGGCTCCATCTCCTTACTGACATCCCTGCAGATCCTGGGGGCTTCTGTCCTGTCCCTCTGAGGCCATCTCTTTTCCTGACTGAGCAAGCTCCAGTCCCAAAGCCTCTCTTCATGGAACAAATGGTCCAGCTACAATCGTCCTGGATGCCCATGCTGAACTCACCCGTGTTTATTGCTGCTTCCGTGTTTATTGTACTGAAGGCCTAAAGCTGACATTATTATTCCTGTGACCTAAGAAATTCTGGCTCTTCTCCTGTTTATACAGTTCTGGATGATGTCAGCCATCTTTGGCATCTTTTGCTGAGGTGCACTGCTGGCTCATGAGTGGCTCATGCCTAATTTTGAACCCACAAACGCAGAAGGTCAGCAAGAGCCTGCTGCCACTCCAGGGATTTTTGTGGACTAGACAATATAAGTACAAGGAGATAGTGCAAGGTGGAAAGAGTAATAGGGTCATGTGCAGTGTTGATGAAATGTGAAGTGAAAGTAAAGCCTGGCTGAGAAGTTTTATTGGGAAAGATGAAAGGGATGAGGAATGAAAGAAGTATCAGCAGGCTTTGATTATAGCACACTTAAGAGTAAGAAAGATTTTGTAACTAATAATTTTGTTGTAGAAAAATCTTGGGTAATTTGACCACCATTGGATAAGAAACCATCATGAAATGGGCTTTGTGAAATAGAGAACAAGTTTAGAATACAACTATTAAAATATCCATTGAATACTTAAGTTCTTCATCTATTTTTTATGATAATTCTAATTGGTGAAAAAAATGAAAAAAAACCTATCCAGTTACAGAAAAATACTTATATTTAATAATAAATATAAGAAGAAAAGAGTTTATGAGTTATAGTACTATGAGGTCAATAGATTTTGAGACAGATATCTGTAGAACAAAGAAATATGATGAGCAATATCTAAGTCAGTACTTAATTGGTTCTATGAGTGGAGAAAAATTGCCAAAGAAAAAGATTTGCTGGGAAAAAACCCACTGGGTAAAAGGCATAAAGTAGTACAGTTTTTTGTGAATTTTAATAAACTACTTGAATAACTATCAATTATTACTTTAAATATTTATTCCAAAAGCAATTTTCAATAAATTGTCACTTAATTTGAATAATAACTCATAAAACTGCAAAGATTACCACTTTTGAGCCATTTATTGAATGTAGATGATGTAGAACTCTGCTAGTCCTCTGTAGAGTTCAGAATTATCATCTGGTCATAATTGTTAATGATCAAAGAAAATCCCCAAACCTTGAACTATGTGTTTGTGTTCTTACGCAATAGGTTGCAGGTAATCACAAAGCTGATATAAAGAAAAGGGAAAAACAAAACACAAAACAAAAAAACACACCCCCCACCCCCAAAAAAACAAAAGTAGATAAAAATAACAAAATTGTTTACAGATCCTAGAAAATGCAGATAATAAGATATATGGACAGAACCACAAGAAGGACAGAAAACAGAAACAGGCATTGGGGTGAAAGTGGACAATGAATCCGGGAGAAGTCACCAAACAAGAAAAAGTAGGGTGTGCATGCAGGAATCTGTACACAGCACAAAGCCCCAGGGCAATGCTGGTTAACCAAA
>VZSR01003803.1:36037680-36084730 GCA_013398615.1 Brachypodius melanocephalos
AAAAAATAGGCAAGTAAGTAAAGTAAGTAGGGCATTCAGCACATTACTGGCTGATACTAGTTCTCAAGCTGAGACTTAGCAGGAAATGAGCTTCAAATAAGCTTCAGTAGTTGGCATAACCATACTTTTCTCAGTTGCAACTTCTCTAGGTTTGGCTTGCACACAACCTCTGTCTGAAAGGATTCAGCAGGGAAAGGATGATTGTGTCTGTGCTGGTCCCACCACCTGCTCTAAGGATGGATTCCCACTTCCTCAATCAGTGAATTGTGTCCTACAACTTGCTGCACACCCCCTCGAGCAGCCTGGGCCTATCTATAGCACTAGGATATGACAGATGCAGCAGCTATCCCTTACAGCCACTTACTCCCAGGCATCTTAAACACTGGTGTATTTGTGTAGGATGCCAAGGGTGTGTTTGCATAAGGAGTTATGTATTATGACAGCTCACTGCCTGCTAGGAAGGGGTTTGAAGGCTGGGCCAGGTGGAGGTGATGGGAGCTGGCTTGCTTCCACCCATAATGCTTATTGGAGCAGACCCTGAGATGCTTTTATCACTGAGGCATTTCCAGGTTTTAGCTGGGTGGATACCAAGTTGCTCCATGAAGGATCCAGCATGTGCACGTGGGCAACAGGAGCAGGCCCAACTGACAGCTCAGATGTACCCAGAACTCATGTTTGCCAGGTACTTTAACACTGCCTTATCACCTGGCAAGCCTTCAAAGTGAAAATAGGCACATCTCATCCAGGAAAGCAAATGTTCACAGTCTTCACTGCAGTATGGAAACCTTCTTTCTGCTAATTTTCAAGTCTCCTCATCCAGAGTACTATAAATATTTACAGTGTTTTCCCACGTGCCTATAGAATGTAAATACTAAACTTGTAGAGAAATCATTTAATGAGATTCAGACCTAGGACATGCCTTTTTAATACCAGTATAAAAATAAATAGCTGATAATATTCCCAATCTTATTATCCAGGGACATTATATCTGTGCTTTAAAAGGCAGAAATTCTAGGATGAAATTAGATAAGAAAAAATATTAACTGAGTGGTGAGAACACTTTGCGGTGTCAGAATGCTTTGTGAATGGAACAAGTTCCCAAAGTGCTCAACTGAAGGTTCACCAAGTTAGATTTGAGGGGAAGAACAAGGCTCTGCACCTTCTTTGTGTCTTGGCTGAAGGAAAGGTAGGAGGGAACAGAAAGCAAAGGATGGACTGAAACTTCCCTCATTGCGCTGCAGTTCACGAGTTCCTTGATGCCTTTGCAGCTATGCAAAGGTGGTGTAGGTTTTCCATTGCTTTTCTGAGGGTAATAGTGGTTCTGTCCATTGAGCTGGCATTTAAAACCAGACTGACTAGCACTTCATGGTATGGCACCACCAAGCCAAGTACAGCATCTGAATTGGCACAGAGTGTGCTCTGTGAGTTTTTTTGTGCCTTGCTTCTTCTTACAAAGCTTTTTCTACTTGTGATGTACTACTAAAATTCTCCTCCTGAAGACAGGGGGTTTTTTTGTTGTTGTTTTTTTTTTTTTTTTCCTTCGGGGTAGGCACACTCTTAGTTTTAAAAGTTGAAATCATGGAGTTGTTCTCTTTGGGTTTTTTCTTTATAATTTCAGTTTATGCTCAAGCATTAAAAATCTAAGATTCAGATCACGACTCTGTTGGTGGAGAGCTCAATCCCACCTTCTCCATATCCTACATAAATCCTTTCTCTACCAGGCTGTCGCCCTTGGTTTTCCATGTCTTGGGTTTGCCTTCTGATGTTTATAGAACTTGCAGTTAGATTCTCACACTTTCTCTTGTTAACAGACAAATGTTTTCAGTTTCTCCTCTAGGAGGAGTTTCTTGAGTGATGGTGATGTTCACCAACGAGATTGAACAGGTGGCAATATCTTTGACCAATCTCTTGTCCTTTTGTACAGTTGTATATAGGTTGGAATCAAATTAATAAAAAAAGAAGAAAAGAAGAGAGCATTGCTGCTGACTTTGGACCTCATCCCTGCCTCGTCCTTTCGTGTCCTATTGCGACATCAGGCTACTTTGAGTTCAGATGCTCCTTCCTTCTGTTTCTGGAGCTATGCCACTATACAATGCTGCCATTTGTTCATTTCTCTGCATGACTCATAGCCCCATGGTTGGATTACCTTTCCAGAGAAGGGAAATATGGGTTTGAGTCTCCATCAGGTTCAGGAGAAAAGGTGGAATATGTCCCAGGTCCTGGTGAGCATCCTAATATTTGTATAATTTGACACAGAGTGGGTAACACCATCATCTTTGCCTTTGGAGATACATAAAAAAAAATTACAAAGTTCATTTGCTATTTTTATGGAACCTCACTTTATTGCAGTCTGTCTTATTTTTAGATCAAGTACTGGATTGGGATCTTTGTGGAGGTGAAGCAGATGGAAGGTATCAGGTTATAATTGGTGTGACACTTGGGATATGTATGTTAAGTCAATCCTCATAAGGCAAATTAAAACATAGCAAGAAGGTGATTGGCGAGTCTATGTGATTTTGGGAGTAGGGCGCATAAAACCGCCTTGCGCTTGAAATGTTGGATACAGAGGCACATATTCATTCCCAATACTGCTTCCACCCTTTTAGGTAGAAAAAAAATGGATCAGTTCTGGAGGATGTCTGTGTTCTTCTTTCTCTTCACATGCACACCTCTGGTGTGTCTGTGGCACTTGGCACATTGTAGTCTGTCATCATTCCACAACTTGGCTTCCTGTGGTGTGAAATCATCAGGTGATTTAGACTGGGCAGGATTAGCTCTGTTCCGTGGTGCAGCGGGAAGACATTCCTGCAGAGATGACTTCAAAAGCAGTGCTGCCACCTAGACAGCAGACACCATGTCAAGTGGCACTCGCAAATTTTTCTCTCCTCTGACCATGTTAGCACAACATTCACGGCATCTCTGTTATATTGCCAATTTCTTGTGATTCTTGCCAGAAACAAAATTTGCTTCAGGGCCCTTACATTCCATAGATTTGCGTATTCTATATGCTGTTGTCCAAAGTTGTTATATGGGTGTGGCAGTTTAATGAAGATGTGGTGAGGAGGTAATGGGTGAAACAACTATTTCACAAGGCAGTAAGAAATGCTGCAAGATGATCTCCTGTCTTTTATTAGAATCTAGTGTATAATTTATCAGTGAAAATACCAATGCAGAACAGGTTACTACAGGAAATGAAACTTCAGCAAAAGTAGATGTCAGATAAAATCAACATTCAATTCAGCTCACTCTACGTAAAATGAAAATACCCACACCATTTTGGGCTCACGGACATGCAGTATCTTTGCTGGCTTGGGGTTTAAATTAACACCTATCTAAAATGGCTGTTAATATGCTTTAGTAATCCAGTGTACCAGAAGTAAATTTATCTTCTAATTAAATAAAATAGTCAAAACCTAGCATTTAATCTATCTTAATGAATTCCTAAGAAGGGGGTAGTGTTTAATATCCTCTTTTCACTTAGTTGTGTAAGAATGAGAAAGGAAAGGAATTTAAACCGGTGAGTCTAAATGAGGTTTTTTTCATTTTCAAGTGCAATTGAAATAATCTTTATTTATTTCAAAGTAATTTTGAAGGTGATAGAAACAGGTTTTTAACCTGGCCAACTGGATAATCTTAAAGAGGGATAATGATATAAAATTACCATTCCCTCCTCCAACAGAAAGAAATTATTAAAATTTGTCAGCCTGACTTCTTGGGATTTCGTCTGACTTCTTACTGCAGAGGCAGTGAACCTTACCAGCAAATTCAAATTATTAAAGAGGGCTTATTTTTGCTACTGAGCTTGATGGTCATCTTTGTCTACAGATAGAAAATCCATTTGAAAAGATTATAAAGCATGATGATTTAGTAGATGTGCACTTGCTCCTTTCCATTCAGCTTGATTAGCTTTTTATACATCACAATAGTTTGTCTAAAAAAATTGCCAAATTTGAGGGAGTTTGCTCAGTATTTTGAATTTATAACAAAAGCTCATGACATGGAAAGCCCATCTTGGTTTTCTGTAATGCCAACAGCTCTCAAAGCCATGAAATATAGTTGACCAAGAGACAAAGGAACACACAAAAAAAATCTTGAATCTTGAAAATATTGAACACATCTGCAAACAATGATGAATAAAAAAAGAAAATCATTGGACTTTTAATGTCAAAAATGTGCTGGAGCAGCCTATTTCCCCTATCTCCTCTGAACAGCATATCCATTCACTCCATCTGCTTTCCTCCCTATTCAAATCAGCATTACTGCTCTATAGGATAGAAGCTGTTTTTCACCTCCCTAGGTCTCTTGGCTCTTCAACAAGTGTTATTAATGTTAGGAGTCACACTGATTTTATCCCATTCCGAGTAAACACCACAGCTTTTGCCTCATCAACACAGGGCTATCCCTGTATTTGCAAATGCAGCAGCTCCAGGATCCATGCTTCAATCCTCTCTCGCCAGCTGGCATGGACTAGTCTTGTTCCTACAACTGAAGGCTCATAAACAAGCTTGCTACATCCCAGCTATCTATTGGGAAATAATGCATGGCTTTTTCTAACTCTGGGCCTATGCTGAGGATTTGTTTGGGAAATGGCCAAATTTGTTTGGGTAGGCCCCTGGTCAGGGCCTAAACCATACTAGGGATTGTTTTCCTTCTTTAACAATAAAGAAAGCAAAATCACCATGTCAGCGTTGGTCTGAAAGAATAGTCATAACCAGGCTGACTTCTGTTTAAGATCTTCCTGGATCTCGTTCTAGATCCATAGTCTCCTCCGGCACTGGTGGGGCACTTTCTTGTGGGGAACCAGCCCAAGCAGTGGCAGTAGAAGTGCAGATGGGACCCTTCAAAAATATTTCTTCATTATCCTTGTCCTGACTGTGAAAAGGGGAGGGAAGTCTGACTCTTGTTGTACAGGGACAATCTTGCTTTTTTATAGACAGTGGCTTTATTGTCTGTCCCTTTTGGGAAATCAAAAATTTCTCAGGGGTCAGAGCCTGAAAATTTTTCAGAAGGAAAACAGAACAGCACAGCAAAGAGGTTAATTTTTAGAAAATTCATTTCAATCAACACCTTTGACAATCTGGCAAAATCTTACATGTTTCATAGTAAAAGATGTGATTTCCTTTATTTCAGAAAGAGCAGGTTAACAGCCTGATATTTCCAACCCAATGCAAAGAGAGCATTATGAGAGCTGAGGCAGCACTTAAGTCCCACGCAATGTCTGAGATTTATTTCTGTTAACCGACAGCCACAAATTCCAAGTCATGAAACTGAAGTGTAAAAAAAAAAAAAAACCAAAAACCTCTAATGCAGAATATCTTGTATAATATTAATCTTTCAAGATTTCTATTTCTAATTTTATCATAGCTTTTTTTTTTAAGTTTTTGTCACACAGCAAGAAGGGCAGGGTTGCCACATCCTTGCATCTTGTGATGAGGTATGCAAGTCAGCTGAGTCCTAGCGTGAAAAAGAAAACAAGTTTCTAGTTTACCCCAAACGCTTCTTTTAATTGTAGTACATTTAATTCATCATGGGCCTGTCAGATTTGAGGCAACAGAATAAACAGGCTTTCAGAAATGGTTATGGCTCCAAACATGACTTTTTTTTTTTAATCGAAACAGTTTTTAGTTCTGTTTGTTTGCTACAGAATATTTTCCTCATTGTTGTTTTTATGCTGAACTTAGACTTGGCAATGTTTTCCATTGGAATGTAATACTGTCACGTAAGGTCAAAAGGGAAAATGCCAGTCGGTGTTTCCCAGTGATTGTACACATGTAACATGATGTCCTTTCATTGAACTCAGCTTTTATTTCTGAGAAATAACTGTTATTTTAGCTTGCATAATGGCAGATATTATTAGTCATAAACCTATGCAGCTATTTATGTCTTATGTTCAATAGTCAAAAATATCTCCTTCCCTCCTTCCTTCCTTCCTTCCTTCCTTCCTGCCTTCCTGCCTTCCTGCCTGCCTTCCTGCCTGCCTTCCTGCCTGCCTGCCTGCCTTCCTGCCTGCCTGCCTGCCTTCCTTCCTGCCTTCCTTCCTGCCTTCCTTCCTGCCTTCCTTCCTGCCTGGCTTCCTGCCTCCCTCCCTCCATCCTCTGGGAGGGATTTTTTCAGAGGTTGGACAGATAGGGAGGAGTGTAATAGCAAGGCCTAGATCTCAGACTAAATTTTGGCAGTGACTGCCTGTATAACTGGTTCAAGTAAAGCTCTGTCATGCCTTTTGCTTCTAAAATAGAGGTGGAAAATTCTTGCTTTTATCTGTAAACTCTTTAAGAAGTATCTGTGTACAAATCTATTATAGCCTCTGCTAAAATCCCTCCAAGTAGTGTTTAGAAGCTTTTAGAGAAGGAGAGGATTGGATCCATTCATTCTTTGATTTATTTAAAATCACAGCCTTTTGAATGACAAAAATGCAATGCCCATTACCTTGGAGATGGACACATCTGCAAATCTGTTAAATAACAGAGTATTGCTTGCACAAGCTGTAATTTAAAGGTTGAAAAACCTTGCATCATCCCTGAAATATAAAACCACAGATGCTCAGTTTCCCAACACTGCATTTTACAAAGCTCTGAGCCAACTCCTTAAGTAAGCCCTTATGCAGTCCTGTTCAGTCCTTTTGAAGTGAAATTAAGTGTATCTTTTTTAAAATTATTATTTTAGTATGAATTTTTCTGAATAGAGACAAATTAACAATATATCTCTTTTGTTCTGTTTGACTACTGGAATGTCACTGGGAAATGTATCTTCTTCATTACAAAGTAATTTCCCTTTCACACACGATCTTGTCTGAGTACATTTTTAACCATTTTGCACTTACCTAGTGCTATATTACTATGGGTCTCTAGCTGCAATAGCCTGTGGGTTTATATCAGAGGTGAGACATCACAGGACTCTAACTCCCTATAATAATAGTGAAGGTTTTAATTCTTTTTGAAATGTCCTTTAAATCCTATTAGAGACAAAGGTCCAGCTACAAAATCAAATCACACATGTCAATTCTAGATAAATGATCTTGATGTGATTACTCTTGGTGTTCAAACTCTTGCAAGTGAAATAAATTTGCTGCAGGAATGCCATTAACCACAAATAAAGGAGGCTTGATTATTGTTTGTTAGGTTGAGGTGCTATGTTTATACCAAGCAAACTCACCAGTGAGTTTCAGTGAAGCACAATGCACTGGGAATGGGCAGGTATGGCCCCATAAATAGCCCTGTACACACATCAGCTCTGGTCCTACAAGCAATAGATGTGTGTTAGCACGGCAGTGGCCCAGGGTAAGTATCCTTACCCCTGGGGAAGGGCCAATTCCCATAAGTGCAGTGCTACTTTGAAACTGTATTACACTGCAATTAGTCTAAAGCAAGCTGAAATGTCTTTACACAGCAATGCATTTCAGATACTTGAACACCCAGACACATGCAGCAGATAGAACGTGCTCATCTCCAAAAGTGTATTCATGCTACAACATTGGTGAACCTTGTGTTTATCCCAGGTTCCAACACCTTCTATTGCACATATGTTATTTGAGTCTGATGTGAAGCATAGTGGTTCCTTCAGGGGGATTGGGGATACAACTGAGAACTGATTTGCACTGGAGACCACATTATATAAAATGGATATAGGCCTGTCTATATCCCACCCGTGCAATACAGAAGCCTTCATGCTTTGATTGGAGTAAGGAAGACAAATAAACCATGTCCACCCCATGTTATAAAACAGCTGTCCTTTGTTTGAAAGATTCCTGGATCAAACACTGATTTCTGCATGAAGCGGCCATTTTAATTTTCCCTCCTATTCCAAAAATAATCCATTTTTTATTTAGGTAGCAGTGTGAGGGGGGTGGTTTGAAATACCTTGATTATTGAACAGCTTGCAAATGGAATGCAAATAACTTTCATTGATTCAGATGGCAAAAGCCAGGCCTCTGACTTCTGAAATTTAGCTGAAAACTGGAAATCAGCTTCTCTGTTGCTACAGTTTTCAGTGAAGTCATAATTGTGTGTTTGACATTAGTCTGTTGCCATGGATAGTAGGAATCAGGATAGGATGTGATGACATTAAAAGGTCACTTCAATCTCTAATACCTATGGTTCTGGAAATGAATAATGGCATTGTGCTGCTACAAATGTAGAGCTGCAGCAACATGATGAGCTGTAACTGTCTCTTGTACAAGCATAAATACCTCTGAGATTTAGAAGAAAGGATGACAGAGCCCTATCAAAAAGCAAATGGATTTATTTTTCATCTTGTTCCTTTCTGAGAGAGATTGCATTCCTGGTCATTGGAGAGAGTCATTTCTTTGGTACAAAAATGTAACAGCAAAATGGGTGTATCAATAAATGTTATTTCTGGTATAAGTCTATGATTGTATTTGAACAATTAACTCTAGATAATTATTTACAGGGGATTTACTTGAACCAATAAACATCACTATTTTGGTATGTTAGAAATTTTGAGGCTCTTTCAAGATGTGGTTCTTCTCGTCTGATCATAGGAATTAAGAGATAATGTTTATTTTCAGAAGGACATATTTGAAGTGTCTAACTGAAACCACGGAGTTCCTGCTTGATTTAGAACAGTTGGGCTTGATCTGGCAGAAGAACATGACCGAGTCATTCTGAATTGTTAACACAATCCTAGTGGTTGGGTCAGAAGATCTTTAGGGGACGGGAAGGAGATGGAGCACAGATTTCTACTACAGCAAAAACTATTAAAAAGAAACTCAGAATATGTCAATTGTGAAGGCTCTTTTGTAGAACATCTGTGATGTTCTAATATAAACTTTTTATTTACTTGTGCAATTCATCAGGAAATTTAAAAAACATAAAAATAGTTATATAAAAAATCAAATACAAAACCTTTCCACCACCCCTCTCCCTTTTGTTTTATATTTTCTTCCACTTCCCTTCTATTCCCTTTCTCCCTCATTGGCTTCCTCCCTTCCTTCCTTCCTTCCCTAAATTTTAAAAGTGAAGGTATTCTATAACTGTCCTTCTATTAAACTGGCTGTTTTACTACTTAGTTATGTAACTGTTTCCTAGCTGTGATGTATTTATTAATCATCCAGTGTTGCCACATGTTTCATTGCACATTTTGCATTCCTGAGAGCTGTTTGTAGATGGTTTCCTGTGTTTGCAAATCTGGGCATTCCAGCCCAAGCTGTCATTCACTGCTGCTGAGAAAAGGTGGAATCTCCTGGCCATTTGCAGAGGCAGTTGCACTTTGCCTGCAGCAGGAGAATAACTGAAGGAAGAGAAAATCCTTTCTTTAATCTAAAGTGCAGAGTTTTTGGTTTTTTTTTCTCAAAATAGTAAGTTCCCTTCTGAGGGTGCTTAACTGCACCATTGGAGCATTTGCCTTATATCTTGGCACATGCTAGAGATGATCAAAGCAGCAGCTTTTGTTTAAAGAAATAGAAAAGCAGGGTTGCAGAACATCCAGGGATGGATATAACACCACAAAGCAAGGAAGAATAACAAGAGCCAAACTATAGCAAATGAAGGTTTTTTTCAGCAGTTTTCCAGTGTGTAAAATGACAAAGGTAGATCAGGTAGCACAGTTCTGAAATAATTTAGTCACTTGTATAGAATTTGGGCATGCAGATTTTTTTCAGTATCTATTTTCCAGATCTGTAGATAATCAGTCCAGCCATTGGACGAAATAATGATGCTATTTTCCATGGCAGTGAGAGGCAGTATTTTTTTACCAGTATTTTTTGTTACTTGTGAGACAAATTTAAACTCTGCTATTAAATGACAATGAATAAACCTAGGCGTCTGTTCATGAGAAAAACACTCTCAAAATGAAGCAGATTCCATTCATACTTGTTCTACTTTTATACAAACATAGCACTGAATCAAACAAAGCATTTCCGTAGTATTCTATAGCGGATGAACTAATTTCATGTCACCAGTATGGAGAAGGCAGACATTCTCAATGCACAAATAATCATTGAAATACATATTTTAGGCACCTGGTTCTTTTCAGGAGCTTGATCTCTCAAGTATTGCTTGTGAGTAATTATCAGTATCCATAATCTCCACATGATTTATTAATGCCTTGCTAAAAAGCGCTGATGTAACTGTCCAGCACTGTTTTCCTGCTCATATAGGAGAAGAAAATCCCAAGCTCTGTCATCATCAGCTGGCTTGTGTCCAATAATTCCAAATTAATTTATGTGATCAAGAACTGGGCGTTAACTTCTCTTATATGTCAGGAGAGCAGGTAATAAAATTAAACCAATCAGTCAAAGTGTAGCAGCTCTTTACTCTGTACTGGTGGGAGGAGAGGGTGAGATCACTGGTTCTGCAGAGCTGAAGTGACCAGCTGACTCCTTTGTCTGCTCGCCTGTGTGCTCTCCTCTGGCACAGCAAGAGACAAGAATTGCTCCCTGCTACTGCCTAAAAAAGGGGCTTTACCATGGAGCCCTTCTGCACATGAAACTCAGAGACCTGGTGACAGTTTATGTCTCCATAATTTTATTTTTTCTTACATGGCACCTGTAGAAAAAAACAGGTTAATTAATGAGCAGAGTGACGCACAGCTTTAATTCTCATTGTTATGACTCTGAGCAAGGCCCCGTGAGAACACTGGAAGTAATTATGTTACATTTTCTTCTGGTTTAGCTACCAGGCCTGGATTTGTTCACAGCAGAATTTACAAAAATTTCTCATTGTCTTTAAGACTGGCACTCATCCTTTATATCTTGGAATAGTTTAGGATGTGACATTTCAATTCTGAAGAACAGATCTGGACATTTATTGCTGAGCTACCTTCTATGAAAGAAACAATTGCACCTCCTGGGTGTTTTCCATTTTTTTCTCCTAATGTTTTGTGTGTCCATACTGCATTGTAATGGATGACATGATTCTGTGATTTCTTTATTCAAGACCAAAAGCAGTCTATTTTAATTTATATATAATATGCATTTTTATTATTTGTCTTCTTTAGAATGATAGAAGGCACAATACAATAGGTTAACACAAAATGCTATGAATTTAATTCTTAAAATACAAATCACACTTCTATAAATTGTATGTAGTAAGATAAGACTTCCTTTTTCATGTGCCAAACGGGCTTCTATTTAAAGCATAGCTATGAGAAGATATGATACTAGTCAAAATTCTGCTTGGATTTGGATTGTTAATCTAAAAACCATCTAAATGAATTAATCTAAATAAAACAATGAAAGGAGACTTGTGCCTACTTGTAACTGAAAGTCTGTTGTGATTTCCTCAGTACTTTGAGGAAACACCAGTCAATGAGAATTCCTCAATAGTTTCCTTCATTTCAGCTGGAAAGGAAAATATTTTTAAGTATCTCCAGTTAGTAACTGCAGAGAGGGGCTTAATACAGTGTAGTTACTCTGAATTAAGATTAAAATGTTGCTTGATAGCCCCTGGCTTTTTTTAGTAGCAATTATTCTGAGTGCATGATAATACTTGTAAGTGACTGTGTGTGCTTTAAGCTCTCCACTCCTTGATATGCTCTTGAACTTGTGCCGTTTTGCAAGGGGTGCTGAATCAAAGGTTTTGATGGGGTGACAGAGGACTGACATTATAAAATTATCATGTCCTGAATTACTGTCCAAGAAACAGACTCACAGACAGTGTGTATTTTTAGTTACACTCATTGTTAACTGACATTAAATACACTCTTGCCTTATTAAAATGCTGTTAGGGCTGCTACTTAATGATTCACTGTGATTTTATGATGGCATATGTTAGATATTCTAAGAAATTTTCAGTTATGAACTTGTTCAATAAGAAAGGATTGTATCAACATAATGTATTATTATATAAGTGGTATTTTCAGTGCTGGTCACTGAGTATTGTCAGATACTGGTCTGTTTGGTTGTATAATATCATTACAGTTTACGATATCCAAGACTCCTAAAAGAAATTTGATGTAGACACAATTAAACATGAGTATGTTCATGCATGTGCACATCTCTGAATACAGAGCTTATAATGAATTGCTTTTAGCTAACAAGAGGGAGACTAGCATCCAAAAGCTAAGCAAGCCACATAGATAAACTACTTTTTGCTTTAGATAAGTCTTCAACTTCTAAAAGTGTCCTACAAGCAGCTCTGCATCTAAGATGCTTACATTTTAATCAAGTGCTGTCAAATTTTTTGATGACTAAGGGAGAGATTACCCTATAGCTGTTTACTCAAAGATCCAATGGCAAATAAATTTTGCAGTGTTAAAGGATGATGGAAAATTATCTGAGAACCATTTGAGAATTCTTTCATGCTCTGCCAGTTTGATGGCCTAATTTGAGTAATGAGCAAATTTTTATGCCCTGTATATGAATTCTGCAAATACCTGGGTTGCAGATTTAGCAGCATTGCAAGGATCCACTTTTCTACTATCTGTGATAAATATATACTACAGTATATGCCATCATTCTGTTGAGATCAATGGGATTTTTCTCTTGGCTTTACAGCAGCCAGGATCTCACTTTTGATGCTTATCACTCATGCTTGACCTTGCAGGCAAGGAAGTCATTGCAATTTAGAGTGCCTCAAAAAAGAACCTATGCCACATGACTACTGGGCTGAGTATGAAGACAGTCTTTATGTGTCAGAAAGGCAAAGATATACTTAATGCATCTGAAGTGCTTTAAAGTCAGATTTTTGTATCAGATCACTGTGTTTACAGAGCAGGAGGAAAGCTGGGCATGTCTGGATTTATCCCACATGTTGACTCACAGCTATCCTTTTCAGAGCCAAAACCACTCCTAGTAACACTTCCAGTCACCAACAGCAACTGCCAGCCAGCCAGATAATAGCAGAGGTAAACTTCCAGTCTGCTTTAGCCTGAAATTTGAATCTTGGTGGAAAAGGGATTTTAGCTGTTGGAAATAGTAACTGGAGGCACATCAGGCATCCTCTATTCAGTGATCAAGTCTTCAAGGGCTTTGTGAGCAGTGGAAGTTTTTGCATCTGGAAAGCTCTCCTGAGCTTACACTCTTCAGTGCCAAAATTGGTAAGTCCATGTTGTAGCAATAAGCTTACCTGAGGAACTTAAAATGGGAATTAATTTGAAATCAAAAAAGAGAACATCTGTGCTTGACTTGCAGTGTTTTCCATGTAATCTCTGTTTAATTTACAAGCAGGATTTCCTCTGTACTCCTGCCATGTGTAATGTGGGCTCTGACTGTCCTGAAAAGTCCTTTTTTCCTTCTTATTTCACAACCAATATGTAAATTCTTTAAGTTGCCATCTTGAAATTGTTCAGTCATGTAGCTAGACTACTAAAAAGTCCCATTGATACAAAATCCAGTCTCCAAATATCTAGCAGATTTTGAATAATGGGACAAATTGTATGCATGCCAGTATCTTCTGACACTATTTCAAGCAGAGATATAAGTGAATGTAGACAAGAACCTCTTAAAGATGTGTTTAACAATTCTTGTACTTTATTTAGGAATTCATCACATTTCTGTTGTAAGTGAAGGATGTATGACACTCTTTTATTATATTGCAAGGAGATTTTCATGCTATTTAACAGGTATCTTCTCTAAAAGATCACCATAATTACAAGGGTTGGGATGACCACCTCATGAGGGACAAAGGATGAAGCTAGACACTAAATCCTATGGAATTTATTTTTAAAACTATTTTCAAAAATCTTTGAGGAAATTTACAGTATCCCACTGGTGGTTTAATTTAATGGCAACTGGCACTGAATTCCTCAAATCCTTTCCACAAACAAAGGTTTTACTTTATAATTGCACTTATATCTTGACCTATCTAACCTTCATTATACACATCATGGACAAACTTCCTTCAGGAATGTAGACAGTAGGTTTATGCACCTATCTAATATTAGCTCTTTGAGTTTAGCCTAGCATTTGTTTCTACAGAGTTTAGAAAATGTGTTTGAAATAATTCAGTCTAACTTACTGAATATATTTACCCAGTAGATAGAAGATTGTATTATCTTGGATCTGGAACAACAGTCTTAGTTACTCCCAAGCTTCAACAGGTTTCAAGTTTGGTTCAGATTTTGACTTGAATTCCATCAGTGTGAATGCTTGCTCTGGCATCTCAGTTGATTGACTAAGTCACCTCAGGCAGTTAAAATCTGCTTAATTCGTAAAATTGGCTCAAGACATGACTTGTCTGGCCTCTTCTTGGTTAAAGGGTGGGCATAGATGCAGAATTTGGGCAAATATACATAATGAAATTGAACAACTTATTGGTAATCATCAATGTTTTAGTGAAAGAAGAAAAAAAAAGAGGAGAATTTGAAAGAAGTGAAAATGAAACAGACTAGCAGTCACAAATGAAACAGCATGTCATGAACTCTAAATAAAACTAGAGACATCCCTTGCTATTGTAACAGCTTATTAACCCAGACTTTTCAAGCTCTGCAGACAATACTGAAAGGATGAGGGAGGACTAGGTCAGACTCTTTTGAGGCTGCATAAATCATGACTATGTCCTTTCAAATGGATGCTCTTACACCATTGATCTTGGAAGTAAGATGAGAAGGCCTGGATGTCCCACCCTGACCATGAATGCTTGGACCAGAACTGCTGCTGTGTGTCTCACTTCTGCTTTGTGGTTTCCAGTGTAATGCCACATCATTCCTCCTCATTTCTGTGGGCTTTTGCTGCAGTTGCATATGGACTATTCTGGAGCCAAGTTTTCCACAAGCAACTTAATATTTAAAACATGGCTACCATCCAAAGCTAAATATCGTTCCAGTTCTTTTTCCTGAGATGAAAAAAGAACCCAAAAAACATTATGATAAAGAATCTCCTAGAACTGTCTGATAAAAGGAGAAAAATTAGGGTAACTTTTCTAGCTCTGATTTTCTTGTTGCATAAGCAAGTGAAAGGAAAGCATTACATTTCTATTTTCACTATTTTATTTGCTTAGAATCTATAACAAGGAAATGGCAGCAGACAAAATCGGCAGTATATGTTCAACATAAAATTTTGCAAAATTGCAATAGCCATAGAGGAAAGACTGCTATGTGTCTAATTTCGGTGGAAATATTTGAAGAACAGCCAACAGAAATGCATCTGAGCACTCTGAATAAAGGTATCCTAAAATGTAAAGCAAGAAAGTTAAAAATCAATTTTAAGAAGACTAAAATTTTCTCTAATTTTTGTGTGAAAGAAGAGAGAATGATAGAAGCTTCCCAACAAAATGAAGTGGATTTTAGCTGCCGTTCCTCCCTTCTGGGATCTGTCATGTTTGTTGAAAAAAGCTCTTCCATTTGTTATGCTGAAGGGTTGATAACGGGTCTTATTTTCATTGCTCTGTTTCCACCTAGTGCTCAAAGTGCACATTGCACCAAAGTGCACGTATGTTCTAGAATGCAGAACGGCAGTTCGGGGTCACTCTCTGTTTTCAGGGAACCTGCAGTACAAATAAGCTTAAAGATTAAAGATCACTTTTATAAAAAACACCAGTTCCCAGCATAAAGTCTGCCAAGTGTCTATATGGTCTTTGCTGCATGATCTGTTCAGAAACAGGAGTCTCTGTTATTTGGTTTAACTGTTACAATCCCTCTTGTGAACCCATTTTTTTGTGGCAGTTCTCTTGTTAACTGAAGACAAAAGAATACATGTGAATGAAAAGGACCCTACCACAGTAACTGAGAGACATTCATCACTCTCACAGGCACAAGGATGTGCTCAGTATGCAGTCTAGAAAGGGATAGTTAAGACATCTGGAAGCTCTGAGCTGGACTCATCTAAATAGTCTTTCCCCATATAGCTCAGGTTATAAAGTACTTTTCATATTTTATAACAATCATAACTTTTTACTAACACAACTGGAGGATTCAAAAACTTGCAGGATGTCGCAGGATGAAAAAAATGAGATATTTTGTGATGGACTATGAAATCTGTATTTTTTTCAGGAGGTTGAAAGAGCTAAAGACACAACTTGTGGATTTACCTTGTCAAATGTAGCAGGAGGCTTATGGACAGATACAAGCATACACAGACAGCACAAGTGATGTTTTAAACTGCTTTCAGGTTCTAAGACAAAATTTTTATGGTATATATGCTTATAAAAAGCAAAATAGCTAAATAATGCTTAGCTGTACTGCAGGCACCATCTGAAAAACACAGGATGGTTATTTCTCCTGATGTCTGACATGTGGAAAGATGGAACCTCCTGTTCCACAATTTGTAGTTTGAATATTTTCTTTAGGAAAATGGCTTGAGCTCCTGCTTTCCCCTTGTGCTTTCTCTTTGAGCGTGTGCAAAATATGAACGAGTTAATGCCCAGACTGAGAAACTGTGATGTCCTTGGTTTAGGAGGGTGCAGTTAAACCTCTGGTTTAACAGGCAAGAGGCAGCTCAGCTGTGGTCATCCTTCCTGGGTAAAAGCAGGGTAAAATCACAAATGAAACAACTTGTCATTAACTGAATAAAACAAGAGAGGCCCCTTTTTACTACACCAGCTGTGATAACGTTTGTTTTATAATAAACCTTCTGCATTTCCTTTGGTTTATTAAGTGCCCAGCATTGATTGCTGCATTAGGCCACCCTGAAAACCTGTATTGCACTAAGCTCCTTTTAGGTCTTCTGGATGCTCCTCTCCCCGTTTAGATCTGAGGCAGATACCAAGATATTTGCTTGAAGCCACACAGATACCTCTACAGAGGCATATATGTATGTCAGGAGGGAACTCCAAATACAATGACCTGCCTACAGAACTAACATTTTTCTGGGTAGAGGCAAGGGGAGGGCTGAGGTTTTTTTACAGTGCCAGTTTTAGATTTAAATTTCATTTTACAGAACAACTTGTTTAAGCTTTCAAAAGACTAAGTGCATAGGACTGTATAGGTCAGCATTTTTCTAGCAGAACCTCCTTGTTAAAACACTGTATCTTTTTTACCACTGTGAACATTGCTATTAACTGTGAGGTACAGGATGGTTCGAGTTTACACCAGTTTGTTATGCAACCCTCTTGCTTGAACAGTAAAATCAAAATTTATTTACAGTCAAATTTTTATTTGTGAAATAACACTAGTAGTGCTTTTAATGGAGAATGCATGGGGAGGTGTAAGTGAACAGTACTATTGTATTATACTGGTGCTACCTGAGCTCCCAATTCCTGAAAGAAAGTTTCCTGCATTGAAGCATAAATTTGCTTTGGTTTGAGTCCTTAAATGATTTGGCAGGAAATGCAAACTAGGGAAGGGATGCCTGTGGATTTAACTGCAGTACAGAAGGCAGCCCTTGAAAAGGGCAGGGTCTGTATGTGGGGTCTTTGAGAAAGTCCCACCCATTTGGAAGCAGCTGTTCCTATCTGGAATCATGGTAAGGTGAGGGGCTGTTTTATCCTCTACTGTTGCCCAGTCAGGAGAAGACTATCTCAGTCTTTGTATTGATTTCACACAGAGTGTGTTTTTTGAAGGACATGGAACTTACCACTTTGTTACAGGAGAAAAAAGTACTGCCTGTGTCTGAAAGCAACTATAAACTGATGCAAGGAGAATAAATTAATTTTTGAAAGAATGGGAAGCCTCAGTATTATCCAATATAATTAAAATTAATACTTTTACTTCTAAAAAGTATTTTGTAATAATATGTTTAGCATTTCTTGCCCTATCATCCTTCAAGGAACTGCTTTCGGCAAAATAAAAGCTTATTTCCTTAGAGGACTGTATTTATTTAAATGCTTAATAGATTGTGATTAAATTAAATTAGTACTATGTCTCCTCCTCAGGCTTGTCTATATAGTCCTGTCCTGTGATCTTTGCACTAATGAGTATTTGGATGAAAATATGGTTTTGGGTTTTTTTTTTTTTTGAGAGAGACTGTAGAAAATTAAATTAATTTAATAAATTATCACACTTAAAAATGAGGGCTAAACCTGCTTCAATATTTGTAACATTTCAATGGTGAATAGCTCAATAGCTTGAGTCACTCTTTTCTGTTGCAAAGACTGGTAGGAAGAAGTGCACTTCTGCTTTTAATGCTTTCCTTTATAGAGGTATGGACACACTGGATTAGACCTACCCACCATCCAGTACAGTAATTTGTTTCTGACGGAGCCTGGAGGGAGCTGCTTCAGAGGAAGGTGCAAGGACCTGCAATCAGAAGTAAGGGCATTGCTCTTCCCCTAATATTAAAGTAATAAATCTGCCCATACAGCTTGAGCAGCCTCGTGAAAATTCATCTTGTGGTGCCAGAAATAATGAATAAACCCTTCACAGATTTTTCTGTCCATTGCACTGAGTGATTCTGAGCTATGGCAGAAGGTCCCAAGTCTGATCCTTTGCAGCTTCAGTGTAACAAAATGGAAAGGCTGCTGTGACTTGAAGGCACTCCATGGGGCTGGGAGGCAGGGGCAAAAATAGCTGGGGCAGATCCCAGTCCAAGACCTGTAACAATTCACAAATGGACATGCCTAGGTATGTTTACTGAAAATCTCTATCCACAGAGAGAGGCAAGCAGATATTTCCTTGTGTCTGTTACAAGGGAGTAATCTAATCCCTTGTGTTTGGTGCTGCTTTGTGACGATTTCAGAACTTGCACTTTTCTTGGTCTTAATCTCAACTTTCTCCCTGAATTTATAGGTAGAATTTTCAAAGGTCTCAACAATAAAATTAAAGAAGTTCGAGGGAGGTCGGACATAACCAGAGGATATGTGACCTCACCACAGCAGTGATGTGTCTGCCACTTACACTCAAAGCTGAGTCAGGCCATCTCTGCCTTAAATAATGCATGGAGCCAGAGATCCCTGATTATGGAGCCACCTGAAATTCCCTTTCCCTTTGCGCAGTCACCTAGGAGTGGTCAGTGCAGAATTACTGAGGGCAGAGTATGTCTTCTATCTGGCTTGCAGGTGCCTTATTCTGAACTCTACCCATCTGGAACCGGAGACAGGTGGGTGTCTACCACCATTTCCTCAAGGTACTGACTAAGGACCACTCCATTAATTACAAATTGAGGAGAAAGTAATACAAGGGACATGTGGCCACCTTGGGATCAGAGACTCTGCATGAACAGCCCAGGGGCCAGAACCGAGACTCCTCCTGGAAAGCTGGCACACTTTTCAGGACAACTATAGAGAAAGTTTGTCATGTGGAACTTTAATTTGGTACATTACTATATTTAAGCTCAGTAAACTATATTTATATTACACATACATTAAATTTACTGTAGAATTAAAACACATAATGTAGTGCTTAAAGTTTCACTCATCTGCATACTATCTATGAAGTCTGCTTCCACTGTGTGGTCATATATTTACCTGAATGCATATTCTGTCCCTTGCTGATAAATCAAAGCAGTTGTGTATTTTACCTTCCATAGTACTACTGCTAATGATATACAGTATATCTGCACTCAGATTAGCTTGGATGTTCATCACAAAGCAACTTCTCTAGTATTTATATAAAACTGCAAGTGATTAAATACCTCAGTGGAAATACTGCAATAAAACATGCCTATTTATTATGTTCACCTCCTTTGCTTCTAATACAAATTTATGCTTATGTTTAAACATCTTCCTGTGTATGAATTTTGGATTTTGGGATTCTAATATTATTTTCTTTTTCCAAACATTTTAATACTAATTTCTGTCACAACAGAAGAATGAAAATAAATCAGTAAATTTTATTAATTACAAGAAATTATTTAGAAGGCAGTAGTGAAGATGGTTTACATTTCATTGACTTCATAATTATAGAGTTGCCAATGTATGGGTGATTACCTCCTTCCTTCTTGTTTGTGATTAAATGAAGGGTTCAAGGAAGCCCTTAATTTTTTTCTACATTGTTGTCAGAGATGGGATGTGGCAAGAATGGGAGAAAATTAGGAAGGAAGCAGGTTAATGCTGTCACATGAAAAGAAGATGTATATAATTAAAGAGAGAAAGCATGGGCTTCTTTACAAAGTTATTAATTCTAGCTTGGTCATCCCTCTGGGGTAGTAGCAATTCATATGGCGTACATGCTGCTTAGGGAGAACAGAAATTGTCTTTGATCACAAGAAGCAGGGCAGTCTGTGCTTCAGATGGTTGAATCTAATCTGGTAAAGCCACTAGTGCTGTGTGCCAGGGCTTAGTACTGGGGCTGATACTGCACTCCATGTTTCTGAGTGATGTGGATGAAGGAGCACAGTGCACCTTCGGCAGGTTCACAGGTGATACAAACCGGCCAGACTGGCTGGTGTGCCAGTGGTTGTGCCGCCATTCAGAGGGAGCATGACAAGCTGGAGAAGAGGGCAGGGAGGAATCTCTACTTCAATAATGGTAAAGGGAAACCCTTATATCTGTGGATGAATTGCCCCAAGCACCAATACAAGCTGGGGACTCACTGGCTGGAAAGTTGCTTTGCTTAAAAGGTCCTTGGAGTAAGTTTTCAAGAAATGGAAAACCAGATGACCACGAGCTACCAACACACCCTTCATGGCAAAAATGGGCAGCAGCTTCCTGGGCTACATTAGGAGGAGCATTGCTAGCAGGATGAGGAAAAGGATCCTTTTTCTCTTCAACATTGGTGAGGCCACATCTGGACTACTGTGCCCAGTTCTGGATTATCCAGTACAAAAATGATATGGTTTACCGGAGTGAGTCCAGTGCAGTGATGATTAAAGTACTGGAAGCATATTTGACTACTTTGGAGGTCAGACAGCCTCTTTTAAACCTAAAGTCATAATAGTTCCTGTCATTCAAATCCCACCCTCAAATTTTACCCTTCCCAGCAGCATCTGAAAGATATCAAAGACCATTAATATGAAAAAAGTGTTGATATTAGATGAAGTTGCTCCATATGGAAAAGTACATGAAGTGGTAATGATTGGCAAATAACCTATATATACCAAATTATGTTTTTACTAACCTTTCCCATATGTATGCATGTAGAGATCTGAACGAAGTGTGATTTGTAGATGAGAGAAAAGCTAAGGCAGTACTTCAAGAAACTTTGGACACTCTCAGAAATGTCATAGATGGTTCCTTCTAAGTGTTAGAAAGTCCTTTCAATTGAAATCCTGTGGGAGACTTCTTGTAAAAACACTGTAGCTGTTAGGGCAATCACTAATAACAATACGACTGAATTTAGAGAGAGGTTAAAATATTGGTTTTGAGGGTTTTTTTTGTTCCAATAGTTACTAAATTAAAGTGCTAACTTGAAAGAGCTGGTTTCCTGACTGATGTAAACCACCCAATCACACTCTGGCAATGGAATGGACTTGGCCTACCTGGAATATTTTTGCTCCACACACTTTGCTTCTGTTCTTTTGATTATGAGACTTGAAGTGAATTAAATCTTGATGTTTGGTGATCTGACCAAGGCAACTTAAGGGACTAGTTGGAGAGCACGGCCAAGGGAAGGACTGGCCAGGCACAACTGTTACTTTTGGTGGGAATGTGGTACTAGATCAGTTTAAACTGATAAAGAAACCGCACCCTTGCTATTCACTGCAAAACCTATTGTCAACACCCATTTACTGGATCACTGCACTGTACAGTTAGATAAATGATAGAGATACTGATTCATGACAATCTCCGTGGTATTTCCTGAACATGCAGTCCCTGCAGTGCTAGCTTTGGCTGTTTAGGAGGCTGACCTTGCAAAACCCTGAGAAAAAATTGTATTGAGAGGCTATAACTGGCCTTGCCCTCATGCCCAAACATCTGAGTATTGCTTGTTTGTGACATTGTCTTCAAATCACTTGGTTCCCTTGTTTGCAACTCATCAACCTTCTTTTCTCATCCTCTGTGTTTGCCTTTATTTGCTCATTATGCAGCATAATTCAGATATTCATCTATCCCAAACACAAGCCATGTGGATGGAATAGCTGGCATGCCACGCATTGTTCATGACATAGTTCTCATGCAACATCACTGCTCATCCTGTCTCTTTTCATTTGATTGCAGTTTTTCTAAGTGTACAACTTTTGGGCGAAGAATTTTCTGGTTTTTATGTAAACATGCCTACGATTGCTTAAAACCAGTAGGATACACTAATCTTCATTTTAAAAGATACTGTTCTTGAAACCCTCCATGAACACTGCCATGGAGGATTTGCATTGTCAGTACATGAAATCAAACTGATTTTTGACCTTTGAGATCCTTTCTTGCTTACTTCCATTTTCTCTTTGACAAATTTTTTCTTCATTCTTATTTCAAATCCTCTTCAGTCACTTTGATATCTGCTTCCAAATTTCAGTCTCCCTCTGCTCCATGTCTTCCAAAGAGTGGCACTGGCAAGTCACAACTCCATTCTGTCCTTTTCATGGACTAAGTGTTGTTCTGGCAAACAGTGATTTGTGTGCATGTCATGGTGCTCCCTTATTACCTTTGGAAGGGGGAATTTAAAAGATGTATTTACTCAAATAACTAAATACTGAACAGGCTTCCTGGGAAGAGGTCATGACACAAAGCCTGCCAGAGTTCAAGAAGTGTTTGGACAATGATCTCAGGCATGGGGTGTGGTTCTTGAGGATGTCCCAGGCAGGGCCAGGAGTTGGACTCAATGATCCTGTGAGTCCCTTCCAGCTCAGGATAGTCTATGATTCCGTAGAACCTTTTGATGTGATGTTAAATGTTTTTATTTTATAGAATTTTGAATAGCACTGTAAGTATTATAGCATAATGCCACAGGAGAGAGAAATAAAATTAACAGATTTAACAGCTTTGGGGAGAAAAAGTGATTTCAAAATGTTGCCTAAAAATAACACTGAATCCTTTCAAACAAAGACTTCAGTATTGTTTGCAATAATGGCAAATAGTTGTTTGTATATACAGAATTTTGTATATACAGAATTTTTTATATACACTCTGCTCAGCTGATTCAATTCTCCTATACTAAACAAGCTATCAAAATGGATATTTCAGACATCTCTTGTGAAATCTGTTTAAGAAGATTTACACTCATTTTCAATTGGAATTATCCTTAGTTCCAGTAGGATATCCAGAAGGAGGAAATACCCACTAGGTCTCCAAGGCTAAAAATCAGTGCTATGTGTATAAAAGATTTAAAATTATATCCATTCTCCATGCAAAACTTCTGAGAAACCAAAAAAGATTTCAGTTCAAAATCATGTGACTCTTCCAAGGCTCCTGGGAACTTGCAACCCAGACTTTATACTAAGAAGTTTCAGACCTTGAAGTGGTGGTCCCAGCAGCACTATCAAGTAACTATTGTACAACTCTGAGCAGAGAAATTGTTTGATCCAGAAGTTGCTTGTCTTCACCACAGCTACTTTTTGCAGAAAACCACAAGATTTTACCGGCTGAATTCAATGGCATGTGTATTGAGGTCTCCAAGGAGTGCAAAGAACAGCAATTCTGGCAGTTTCATTTCCCCACTGATGGCAAAAAATAAAGAAAAAAAGGAGAGCAACAGTGTGACACATAACTGCTACACTGGATTTTGTGGTATTGCTTAAACAGAGAGTGAGTGTGCAGCTCAGCTGTTTGTAACCGCAGAAACAGAAAATGTTATTTGGAAGGAGGGAGGATGTACACCAAATCTACTGTGTCTCAAACCTGACAGTGTTTCTTTAAAATGTACTTAAACCTGTTTAACACACCCCTACTTTTCACCACTCCCTGGGAACATGCACCACTTATAGCAACTTGTAAATCAAGAAAAACCAAACCCCACAATTTATTCTCCAGTGCACACTGGATATTTTCACACACCCAGCTTGGCCATATAATTAAGTTACAACAAAGCTCACTAGCTTGGAGCTTTCTGCTTCAGCCTATCATGAGTTCAGCACTGTGAGTTTAGAAGTCTCAAATATTCTGGAGCAGATTGCTTATTTCAAATTTATATTAAGAAAACTAAGAAAATATTTAGAATTCAAAGATTCTACTCACAAATTCATAGATGTCAAAACTCATTAATACTGTTTTATGTGAAGATAAGGGATCTGAACACAGACATTATAGACACTTACAAGTAAAGCAGTTAAACGCCAAAATTCAAGTCTTACTGCTGCTGTAGCTAGAGGAGTCAAATACAGAAAAATATGACATATTCTGTCTAAGAATAAAAGTAGTATTTCCTTAGTACCCATGAGTGAAAGGGATGAAATTGTTAGAAAAGCACAAGTTTTTTTTGTTTTCCTCTCTTCTCTCATTTTACAATTTCTTTGCGTATCAGACTCCTACATGGCCAGATTATAGTTTTCTTGACACAGCTTTTGTGTAAGGGGCCACAGTGCAGTAGGGGAACACATTTTTATAGATGCAGTACTGTTGAGACTGCAGAATAAGCTTTGCAGCTTGAATTTTGTCCAAGCAGAGAGAAAAAAACCCCTGCATCCTGGTTTCCTTTTCCTTTTAGTTTGACAAGAAGCCATTGCTTTCTGCAAGAGAAAAAAAATTGTTTGAAATTCTGCCATTACATGGAATTCATCTGACATATATAGGTATCTACAGTGTAGATGCCTAAATCTGACTTGTCATTTTTAGCCTTCTTTTCAAAACAAACAAAAATGGAGAGAAATAGTAACTTCCACAGCCCAATTCTCTGACCTACTTTAATCTGCACTTGTTTGAGATTACATTAGGGGTGTCTTGAGTGATAAATTTAGAGACAGGAGCCTAGCTTTTGATGTAACCTAACTTTTTTTGCTAAATAGGGCTTGTGATGGAAAGTCTTGCACAGCTCTGAGGAAAAGTGTTTGAAAATAGATGTCACTGGTCTGACATCTCCTTCATTGAGTAGAATTCAAATTATTTACTAACACATTAATTGGCATTTAGCTCTCTCAAGCTAATAGCCTGCGAGATGCCTACACCTGAAATTACTGGGTTCTTCACATTATGTTCTTCCTGCAGGATCTGGAACCTGAGGCACTTATCTGAGCCTCTGTGATTACATCCAGATAATTATAATAGTTCTGTTCTGATTCTTTCCCTTGTAATATCACCCAAATTATTTAAAAATCATCCCATTTCAAAGCCCAGCCTTGTTTTAATTTCATTTAAAAACAGCAACAACAACAACAACAACCACAAAAAAACCCCACCAAAAAACCCCCAAAAAACAAACTTAAATTCCTCTTTGTGTACTGAACATTAAAACTACGTCAAACTTTTTTTCTGCCAACATTCTTTCCAAAGTACTCACAATTTGGAAAACAATTTTTAGAAGAATATCATTTACTCAAAATAATAGGGAAGGAGAAATTGATATTAAAAATGTACAGACTTCGATATCAGTCTATTGGCCAGTTTATATCAAAGGACAAGTATTTCGAAAAGGCAAGAACAAAGCTCAGTTATTTATTCAGCTTCCCAACTCATAAGGCCCTGTTTGCAGATATGTTAATTTAGGGAATGTATTCTCCTTTCCTTCACATAATTGGTGATTGAAATCTGCATCTGAAGTTTATTCCTTGGAAGATGCTTGGTAATGCTACTAAACCTTCTAATTCTGTGGATAAGGGAGAACAACAAGATAGCTGAATTCTTTTCCAGGGAAGCTGGAAGGGGAATGTGGAGGGCTGATGCCATTTCTGTGATACCATTTTCAATTTTACTCTGGCAGATGAACTACATTTCAACACACACCATAAATCTGCTTTGGTATTTTTTCTGTTATTTGAACAGGTGAAAAGTTTTACTGGATTGCAAAGGTATTTATTAGTAAGGAAAGGGTCTTAAACATGTACTAACAAAGCAAAATTCTCTCCATGTTTACATATATCCATACTCTCCACATTTGTCATATAAATAGAGAAGAAAGTCTGATGAAAGTAAAGTGACAATGCTGTATGACTCTCAGTTGAGGGGCTGAATGAACCATCACTGCTTTTCTCTTCCACAAACTTGTGTCTCATTGAGCTATTTGATATATGGGTACACACCCATGCCAATACAAGTACATGCATGCATACACACACACACGCACAAGTACAGGCACACATGTAGATAAATAAACTTGCATTTCATAAACTATTGGAAACATATCTTCCTGCAGCAAGGCCAGCTTACATTCTACATATAGAAAGAAACACCTCTCTTTCTTTTCCTTCTCCCTTCTCCCTTTCTCCCTTTCTCCCTTCTCCCTTCTCCGTCCCTTCTCCCTTCTCCCTTCTCCCTTCTCCTTTCTCCCTTCTCCCTTCTCCCTTCTCGTCTCCTCTCCTTTCCTCTTGTTCCCTCTCTTATCCTCCCCTCTCCTATCCTCCTCCCTCCTTCTCTCTTCTTAATTTTGATGCCAAAGAGCTCTTGTACTGGGGGAGAATTGAAATACACCCTTCTCATACTGTTTGTGATGTTTTTACACTTATACCTCCTTTCAGCACTAACACAGTCTTAGCATTTGTTCTGTGCGAGGAGAAGTAATTATGCATCTTCAACCACGTTTTTATTCTTCTCTGAACCTTTCTAAGTTCAACTCCATCCCTTGTGATTCACATTTTTGGTCTGTGTCTTATTTTTGCAGTTATTGATTTTAGAACACATTTTCTAGCAACTCTTCTACAATAAGCTGTGCTGTGCTATCTATTCCACAGCCAGCATTTTCCAGGAACAGGGAAAACCCTTTCTTTCTTCCATGCCCATATTCAGCTTTGATGTGGGTAGAGAACAGGATCGCAATCTGTAACATTTGGCTATCATACACAGCAGTTAAGTGTGCTGGTAATGCCAGTATGGAATGTATGCCAAAGGAAAATTTCATTAAATAGGTGGGATATTGGTTGTTGAGTTGTTTTGATTGGTATGAAATTTCCATGTAGGTCTTCAAATGACAATTAAGTTTTCAGTGCAATTTGATCCAAATAATAAAAGAAAGAATTACAAGAGAAGACTGCTTAGCCCTAGCAGAAAATCCGAACACAGTACCAGGGGCAAGAGAGGTGGACCAATCTATCAGATAAGTGTAATGTGAAGTTCCCCATATGGATATCATTTTGTGGGGCAGATACATCTCCTTATCTGCACTATAAAAAGAAACAGCCTGTGGGGGTTGTCTCCTATGTATTTACAGTGCCCATGACCAGTTAAATGCTATAAGAAAATTCCAGACAGGGACCAGGAAAAAAAACTTTCCTCCTTTTAACTCTGCCACTTCTAATGTCTTTTAAAGAGATGGGTTTTCCTGAGATCAGCTCTGTTTGTTCTTTCCCAGAGCTCTCTCAGCAGGGATTTGATAGAGACATTACAAAGTCACTCTTTAATTAAAAAAGCACATCCAGTGATAATTCTCATACTCCCTCTACTACTATTGGTCACAATCTGATTCTCATTTCTTTAGCCACCTACGTGAATGTTTTTTGTTTATTCAGATACTGGTAACAAATTAACAAATAAGCTATTCATCAATAACATAAGCTACAAAACTGGTAACAGCCATTCAGCTGCTACCACACAGATGCCATTTGACTTAGCCAGATTTTCAACACAATTTTCCTCAAATAACTGATCTTATCAGTAACTGATAAAGCTAGTAACTGTATCCTTTAGCTAAGGCAGTAATGGCAGTGGTGCAAGATCAAAATACTCAAGTTTAGCATGCTGTGGACCATACTTTCAGGGACTTCTGAAATTTATTTCACTTATAAGAGTAAGGACTTATTCAAATTGTGGGAAAATCAGGCCCAATAACACTGAAGACTGTGTACCTCCATTAAATGTATTGGCACCTGCTATGAACAGAAGACACTGCTCAGACATTTTCTGTGGCAGCTAGAAGATGTGAAAAGTTTTAGACATTTTGCATAATATTTATGGCATTTTTTCTTCCTCCTTTAGTTTATGAACTTTGCCACACCCTTTGGGTGAGAACAATGGGCTGCAAATACGCCTGCATTGTGACTAAGGGTTTCTTAGCATTCAAAAAATGCATATGAAAAATCTCTGACAGTGCTCTTTCCTGTATTCAGAAAGGTGTGGTTAAAAAAAGATTGCATGCCTTACTTTAATCAGTTGAAAGGTCTTCCCCAGGAACAGCAACCTACAATAACTAAAGGAAATGGCTTGGCTGGCAGAAGTTAATACATGAAACACAACATTATCATTACAGTATTTCATATCAGACTTTGTGAAAGGCTGTACTCTGACAGTAACTTAATCTAGTGAAAGTGCTTTTAAGTTCTTATGCCTCTGCAAAATAGCTGTTGCTACATCATATTAAAAATAACTCTTATGTCTACCAATTTTAATCTGTCAAGTGATAAAATGCTGAGAAATTACAACATAAAAAGGAAAAATTAGAATTCCATACATAATATCTAAATATTCATTTTGAAAGTAGTATTCATTTTGAGGCCAATATTTGTATGCCATAGTAAAAGGGCATTATTCTTTCTCCAGCAAATATTTAAACTTTCAAGAGGTGGAAAACCCCAGGTAATTGTGTTCCCTCACACAAAAAATTATAACTCAATGGTCAAGGTAATCTGCTGGTAAAAATAAGCTGTTATCAAAAGGAGGAATGATTTGAACTTGGGTTTAGTCATATGCTCCGTGACCCTTCCATTTGGTGAGCTGTTGCTTTCTTGTCCTGTTCTTCGAGAGAGTTAAGTGTGTTAAATAGTTAAATAGTTAAAAAGTTAAAGGTTAAATAGTTAAAGAGCACAACTGCTTGTCTCAAACACTGTAAGGCCATAGAAGGAACTTGCCATAAGATAAGCCACCACAGTGGGCACAGAAAGGAGGAATTTGAGATGGGAAGGCCCTAATTCCAGGCCTGGTAGAGACCAGATCTGCTTAGAACATCCTGGTTAATGGATCTGGACAAAAAATTCTCCCTGTGGGTAACAGTGTGAAAAGAAGCAATGGCTCACACACATATCACCAGTCAAACAAGGATCACCCCAGTTATGGGACAGATGGCATCTGCGACCACCAATGGCCACCAAGGCGCCACAGATATGTCTCCATGGATCCCTGGAACTCGGGCTGTATAAACATGATGCTGTTGTCTGTGTGTTGGAGGATAAATTACTTGTCTGTAGAACTCGCTAAAGTTTAGGGATTGAAACGCTTCCGTGATCTCAGGCCTAAGGGGAAGGTAACAAAGTTTGGGAGGAAAAATGTATCACTGATTGTGGACACAAAGAATGCAGAATTTACAGGTTACAAGGACATTTGGTAGAACTCCCAAGATAAGAAGAAACTAATAAGCACAATTCACAGGGGGAGATCAGGTCCACTGACTCATAACCCACTGACCCAAGAAACGCATCAACTCAAAGAGAAAGACTGAGCATGCAGACTAATTAGCTTTAGAGCAGAAGGAATCATTTAACCAATAGAAGATAGAATACTAATTAATAAGAGATATTTAAATGGTGAAAAGTTTTGGACAAGCCCAGGGCCCCTATCTCTCTCTTTTTCCCTCTCATTTCTCTTGTCCCTCTCACTTCTTTTCTATTTATTTTCTATTTCTCTCTATATCTCTCTACCTCACACTCATTGTTCAAATAAATCTGTATTATTGACTTGGGCATATGATCTCATCTGCACCTAAACTTGGGCAGAGGAATCTCTTAATCATCGGATTGCAACAGCATGAGCCTGGCATGTGAATTACGCAGAAGAATTCTAATTTTTGAGCATGAAGAAAAGAACAAAGTTTTTACAAAGTACTGCAGGCACTTGGCGCTGCCAGCAGTTGCACTTTTCAAGGCAGCCCAGGACATTGCTTATCTGTCTACCTTTAAAACCCATATCCTAGTAGGAGCAAAGAAGCCCATGAAGAAGAGGGCTTTTCTTCTCACATTAGATCATTAGTATAGTTTATTTTAAGATGTCTATCTAGGAGCAGGAGGACCAGAATCTTCAGAGGGAATTTATAATGTTAGAATAACCTGCCCATGGAAAAAAGTCATACTCCTTATTTCTCCCTCTTCTCTGTGTTGCAGCCATGAATGCTGCTAGGATTCATAGAGACATTCATAATCTGGTTCTGAGTAACACATTCCTCTTGGTAAGGATGCACCCATAGGCAATATATTCCCTTGGTTAATTACTTTGACCAGAGTGAAAAGTAACTGTATAAAGAGGTAGCACAGATCTCCACCATCAGCTTATTTTATGTAGGGCTGGACTGGGAATTTAGGGAGAAGCAGGCCTTGTGTTAGTCACCTTCAAGAGGAAAGTGTCTGTGCATGAGCATCACTTCATTTTCTATTTGCTGCATTGGGTTCTTTTTTGCATATGTGACCCCTTCCTTTTTGACTTAACCCGTTGGAACTGCTGTCTACATACACAGGTGAGCTTATACTAAGCTTAAGCAAGAAAAATGTGCAAGTAGAACAGATGTGTAACCCACCTCCCCAGTAAAGATTACATTAACCGGCTGTGTCAGTCTGCTAAATGCTGTCTTGCAGCTGGGCACCATCCACTGCCTACACCTATCTATACATCTCAGTGTTTACTCATCTCTTGATATAAGCTTTATTGAACACAATTAAATTTGGAGAAATCAGGGTCAATTAACAGGACCATACTAGTTAACTTAGCAGGAGTAGGATCCAGACCCGACAAATATCCCGTGTTTGTCCATATTATTATCATGCACACTCATGACACAGTATTGTTCATGCCAATTATCTGTCTCTGAAAAAAGACTTAGGCATGGACAGATCTCTCTGTTACAAGCTGTGGACTGCTTTCTGTAGGAGTGTGGATGAGGCCACACAGTTCCTCTTGAAAAGCAACGTTTTTGATACAAGTACAGAACATGCTGTGCTCCTTGTCCGCAGGCTAGATATTGGGCTTTGGTATGTTTCATTTAATAGCATAAATGTAGCTGCTTTACTCTATCTTGAAACTAAAAAATTGAACACTATTTGCTAGACTGTCTTCAAATCTTCTGGACATATCAGTTATAGAATCTTACAACACATAACACCACAGTTAACCAATCCTACTTGGAAAGTCTGAAGTACTACAGGAGTTCACTTTTGGAGGACTGAATGTATGAAAAAATGTATTCAGGAATGTATTTCTCCCTTTGTGGGAGGAGTCACAGAATCATATTTGTCCAAAAATTGTCTTCTGAGTAACTGCTCATTCCCAACTCTGTGTTGTGAATCTACATAAAAGCTCAATGAAGCTAGGCTATATTATGCTATTTTCATGATACCATCTTATAAATCCTAACAAAAATGTGGAGGTAGCACAATATTTTGTGGTATGTTTTGTACTGAAAAATGGGAAACCAACAAAAATTGACAAGAAAATCATGTAGAGAAAAATGCATTTTACTAGCAATCAAGGGACATGGACTTTTTAGAGAAGTATATAAGCTGAAGCTAAGAACACTGAACACAATCATCTTGTTCAGAAAACCATGAGACTTGGGAACTATGGTAATGTATTGCCACTGTAGGGTGCTACAAGCATTTGACTTTAATAACACTGAATAAGACATTCAAATCTAAATTATGGCACTTCTGAAATACTTATGTTTAGTTTTCTGCCAGTGCTACTCTATTTGAAAGTCAACATGCCCCACTGGCAGTTTTTTAGTAGGCATTGTGAGAATTTCTTGGATGGCAAATAAGCCTCCATTGAAGATAAGGTATTTAAAATGAGCCTGCTTTAAATGTCCTCCAAACTGTGTTAAAAATCTAATCTGCAAGAGATAGTGGCCTCTGATTATTGATCATGAATGTGTCCCTATTGCTGGCTATTAATAAAGGACAAAGAGGATTTATTGTAGGGAGGAATTCTAAGGTATTGTTTTCTATCATAAATTATGACAGGCCACACACTCTGCTAAATCAAGCTATCAGAATGATTTTGATGCAGTTACATCCAGTTATATAAGCCTAGGATGCTGCCACTTATATTTGTATCTATTTTTCAGAGAACTTCTTGTTTTCTTCTTGAGAGAATGACAAGCAAAAGCAAAGTATAAACTGAAGTCCCAGCAGGTAGATTGTTGATAGATAGATATGAAACAAGTTACTCTTTGCACCAAAGCACATTACTGGTTGAAATAAAAATAATTTTTAAAAAAGTCCTTGAAATGTGATAAATCAATAGTAGTACATGGCCCAAGGCAATGATTAGCTAAATTACACACTCAATTGATACTCATCATCAGTTGTCAATACAACTTGTTTGTATTTTTTGCATTGCTTTTTTGCCACTATGGAAAAATCTCTGTCTAGAATACTGTCCGTCTGTGCTTCAACTTGGATGTTTTCTTAAGAATGAGAAAGGTAGTAAGGGAGATATAATTCAAGTTCTGAAATAGTCTGAGAAATTACAATTCACTGTATTTCACTTCTATACTTCCTTTAATTTAATATGGACCTTATACTAGAGAATTAAAAGAAAAATGAAACCTGACCACAGAACAGTTCACACACTCTGCACATGGCTGGATTTGCGACTGTTACTTGTTATGCTGAGATCCAGAGGCAAAGTTTGAGTTCCTCTGAAATTCTGAAAACTTAATTTCTTCAGAGTATGGGAAGTTTTTTTCATGGAAAATAGTTATAGGTCATTTTCACTGTTACGATTATGCTGAAACTGTTCAATTCCTGATACACAACACTGCATTATATGTTCTTTATTCACTAGGAACAATGTTTACATGTGCTCACAGTGCAGAAAATGAGACAGACTGTTTATCAGTAAGTCAGATTTGTTTTAGTCTAAAAAAAGTTTAAATTATTTTTTACAGCTTTGAAATATTAAGTAACCAGCATAGTTAACACCAAAAATTCACCATCCAATGAATATGGAAATGACTGATTGTCACAGACCAGCCAGTAAAAGACAGCTGGCTTGCTTTATTCCTAGGTTGAGGTCCGTACCATGGCTGGAATTTCATATATATGCATCTTCCTATAGACTGTCTGTCACACCAGACACCAAAGACTTAGCTAGGACTGCTTTAAAATAAGCCTTGGGCTTATTTTGGGTAGCAGAACTGGCCCTCCTCTGCCCCATAGTTTATTCTTTGTGTTCAAAGGCCATAAATACAGGAAAACATCAATTTAGCTTCTCCAGACTGTATTGTTTGCATCTCTATTTGTGTTTCTCAAACACTTTGGCTAAAGAAGGCAATGTTGTGAGACAGGTTAAGCGTATCTCTGATTTACAAGTGGGGCTTGTCTGGTTGAATGGAAAATGATACCAAAACCTTATCACGTAGCATCTGAATTTTGGAATAAAAATGTTTCAAAAAAGAAGATATTCTTAGTCTCAGGTGCTATTATAAATAAAAGCTAGATGGCCATTTCAAACTACAGTGTACGTAGATTTTTTAAAGCTCATTCCCATTTAATGCTAATTCGTAAGGAAAGACATCTGTTTCATATGCAAGGCAACTAAATACTCAATATGTCTGTAAAGAGATGTATTCACAAAAGCTTTTTCTTGACTGTAAAAAGATGAACATATAGTACCCCAAAATTCCAGGACTGCTGTAAGCATTTTTGACTTTAAGAGACACAGAACTTGAGATGTACAAAATTCAGAAATGTGGGCACGCTTGTATTCATCAATTCTGAGATTTGTGTTAGTTAATAGCTTATATGTGGTATTTTCTTGTCTGCTGCTCTGCTTCATCAACTGTATTTTATGAGATAGAACCAACATTTGGAGAATAGCTTCATACTACAAAAAATAACAAGCCTATGAAAAGGTAACCATGAACAAAAATACAGGCTATTACTAAGTTAATTCATGTCAGTTCGCTTTTTTTTGTGTTCAAAGAAATTATTAATTTTCACAAAAGACAATAGGACTAAAAGTTGGCCAGCATCTTGCTAAATGACCTCTTATATATTTCATTTCAAAAGTTCCCCAAATATAAAATAAGGTAGGCTTGTATAAGATGCATTAAAACCAGCCTCTGTATTTCAAACAGAAGCATGGAGTTCTATACAGGGTTCCTATAAGAAAAGTATTGACCTCTTACCACTGAATCTACTAACAGTAAAGCAGTTCTTAGCCGATAAACTTATTTGCAGCCATTTTAAAGAAAGAAAAAAAAAAAAAGTGAACACAAGTTCTTCCCTCCTTTGTTTATTGCTGGCAGTCCTGAAGGAGAATGCAAATGTGCAGAGATAAGAGAGATTTGCCACAAGATCTCATGTGGGAGGGATTTCCCCCCAGATCTTTTGCCTCTGCCCACATACCCAAACAGTGCAAATAGTTAATGCAGATCAGATCCAAGTGTGTGCTCCCCACGTAACACTTCTGCAGAACTTTGATGAAATAAGGTGTTACCTCATGTTCACCTGTGTAAATACCTGCAACTCTGAGTTGCAATACCTGCAACTCTGAGATGCAGCCCTAAGGCTTGCAACATGCATTTCTGTGGAAAATCCAAATGACTCTAGAATATTTTTCCAAATGGTAATTGCTTGGTTTTCTGTTTCAAGGTCTGTGAAGGCGGTTCATTTTGTGAAACCCAACCCAACTGCACTTGAAAAGAACAGCAAGCACAGAAGGATAACAACTCACCTGTACTCTTAATTGATCTGGTATTTCTACAAGGTGCCACCCTTTTCCACACCTCCTACCTCCTCCTTAAGTGACTCAGCCTCTGAAGGAGAAATCTCTTGACTTTTCAGACAGCTGGATGGGGAAGAACAGTTCAGCTCTGTCTGCTTTGATTGTGCCTCCCTTCCAGGCTGACTAACCACACTGAGCCACGCTAGGACACTAACTTCGACCATACCTAGGTAAGGATGTTTACTGTTCTGCTTTTATACTCTTCCCTACCATGCAGGGAAACTCGTGCATTTTCTGATGTTCTGTGATTTCTTAATGTCCAGTTTAGGATGCCATTTCAAAGGATCTGATTTTCAAGAAGTATAGAGAACTTGACTAGGAAAATGCAGCTCTGAAAGTTTTGCAGTTTAGGTGTTCAGATTCCTGGGACCATTCTGACTTCTTCTGTTCATACCATCTCAATTTTTTCATTATTTATATTATATTGCTAATTGTATTTTATTCTAGTGATAATTCTCTGATGATAAATTCACTGGTCACACCACTTTTCATGAATGGCTGTTTTAATGTCATTTTTGCTTTTTGGTTCATTTTATTGTTTGGTTGGTTTTTTTTTTAAATCTGGAATTTTTATCTAAAATTAATGAGTATTCACTGTTTTCTCATTTTCATGAATTATCCTTATTATTTTGGAAAAAAACCCAAACCCCAAAACAACAGTTCCCTTTTATTTTCACCTTTGCAAAAATACCCATTCTGCTTCAATGCAAGGACTTATCCGTACAATGACCTGAACACGTGTATAAACAGGAAGAATTCTTCATCAAAAACCTAGTGAATTGAATGACAGAGCTGAATAATGAAAATTAAAATTATTACCTCTTTTTCTACACTTTATTAGGAAAAAACCCCTACCTTTAAAATCGAATGTGTATTTCTAATTTGAAAATACATACAAATTTGGATAGTGATTTAGTTGATTTTACATTAGTGACAGTTCCAAAACTTCTTTCAAAACAGAATCTCCTCCGCCCACATCTTGAAAAACCAGTTTTGAGAGCTCTTTCAGCTACAAATAGGTGAATGATTGCTGTCATACATTCACGTGTTCTCTAGTCTTACCTTGCCTGTTTTCTTTCTTACACAAATACACGTTATTTCTGTTTTCTGTGTGATCTCTTTTCGGTGTTGTTAGTTCTGTGGACAAAATGGTAGAGTAAAATATTTATTTAAACACAATTTATTATTTCCAGAAGTTCACAAATGCATTGTATGGTTATTGCTCTGATGTGCAACTCCTGAAAAAAAATCTTTTTAGAAACATATTTTTGTGATTGTTTAATGTCTGTAAAATAAATGTAGCAATTTTTAAATGTAGCTTTCAGCAAAAGGACAAAAAGACTAATTGCCAAGCAAACAGAATCACGTTACTGGTGGCAATTGTATAAGGAAGAAATTAGAGCATCAGTTATACATATAGATCTGCACCTGAGAGGAAGGGCCTTTAAGGCTATTTGAAGAGATCATATTCTTGTCTGTAATAACAAGTTTGGATGTCTGAAGGATTGTACAGCCTTGAATGGTTCTGGCTGTGATGGTGATTTGCAAAACAGCCTTTATCTATAATCAGGAAATTCTTATTTGAGTGTAAGTATAGGTAGACAGATCTGACAGCCAGTCACAGCACTGTTATCTGAGGGGAGAGAAGGTGGATATGGAAAACAGCAAAATTGGTATTGACTTCCAAACCAGAAAGATTTTACCTCACACACTTATGGGTGCCTGTCTAGAAGAACAGCTGCAATTATGTGTGTCCCCAGTGTCTTAGTTATAAGACTCAGAAATTTTTATCCTGTATCAAGTCAGAATTACTTAATTCAGTTGCTTGCTCACACTATATTCAAGAGAAAGGATGGAGGAAATAATGACGTTTGCTGACTTGGAAGTTGTTAACTGAAAGCAAAGAAACACTATTGTGTGTTTCATAACTGAGATTAAGACCAAATGAGCTTTTCTCATGGTTTCTGATTGTTGAGAAGTTGGATGACAGGAAAATTCTAAGATGTTCCTTTTTTAAAATCAGTTGTTCAGCTACCACTTTTTGTATCACCCAGTTCATTAACAATAGCGGGAAATTTGACATTTTAGGCATTTGCATTTGGAAATGTTTTATATTAAAAACCTCAGTACAAAAACAAATATTTTGACTTTTAGAGAAGAAGGTGTATCTCTCTGGACACTCCTTCAACATTTACTATGCTGAATTCCTTATTTTACACTGTGATGATAATGCAGAGGCCTCTTGCCTCTAAGCTGTGGAAATTAATATTGTTTTATTAGAAGCAAAATACATATCAACTGACTACTCATGAAAAAGGTCTTAATCAATGTCATAGCTAGAAGCCAAAGAACAAAGGTGGTTTTGGTTGGAACTAGTTCAGTCTGACATGAAAAACATGGATCTTACAGGAAATGCTTCTATTACTATGTATTTTTTTAAATACAGCAATGCATATGTGTGAAGCCTAATCACATAGACAGCTACAGCCAAGGGCAGAAGAAAGGCAAAAGGACTGTGATGGAGGAATGGGTGTGTTCAGATGATCTGAAAACTAGAAGGTCTGGCTTTCAGAATTTAAGGCAGCCTGAGGTATTCTGCTGATCAGTCACTGCAGGAAATGAAAAGGAGATGTAGAAGTGTAAATATAGGTATTTGTGATAAAAATAGTGTTGGAGACTTGTAGTGAGTAATTTCTTGACAGGTTAGATAGACTTTGGACTTTCCCTGAAGTCATGCCAGAAGTTTTTTTTTTCTGAATTTCTTTGGGATTATGTTTGTATTTCCCACAAAACGTTTGAGGGTCTAAATGTAGGACTGGCTTGTCTTAAAACCATTTTGGAGCTGCTCACTGTACTGGCCAGGGCAGTTTTAATTTTCGTTCAGAGTTTCCTGACGCTGTTTTTAAATTCAAATTACACTGGAGTTGCATTCCTGTTTGTTTTTGTTTTGCATTCCAGGTGAGTTGTTTTGCTTCGGTGGTTGAGATCTTATTAAGGATGTCTGAACGTAATTTAGTATTACAGTATTGTGTAGAAAGCTGTAACTCTGCTTTCTCACAATCTCATTTACAAAGTTAAAAGCTTTTTTTTTTTTTAAATCTCCCTATGGCCTGAAGATGAGCTGTTCACTGACCTCTGTGAATAATGTGACAGTTCCAGATCTTTATGAGCTGATACTTTTAAACTAATGTGATCCACATAATCTCTTGTCCACTCCCTTTTTCAAACACACAGATATAAACACACACTGAGTTCAAAATAGTGAAGGCCAAGGAAAAATGCTTTGATGAGCTCTATTCTGCATGTTTATGCAAGATTTTTTATTTTTAAGTCCTAACATTTAAATCTTACTCTGATGATTCTTGATTGTCTGTGCTACAGATTAAAGTAAGATTTTACTTTTAATTTGCATTTTAAATTTTAATGGATTAATCTTTGACATGCAACTTGAAAGCTAAGAGGTAAGAAGAAAGCCTTAAGGACAAAATGGCAGTATTCTGTAGGACTAAAATGCTTGGGTTTAAAATTTGAGAATACCTGGCACATTTTCAGTGCTGACTGTAAAAGGGAGTGTACCTGTTTCTTATATTAATTTATGCATACTGCTTTTGGGTTGGGAGACTATGCAGCATTTTTTTCTGGATGCTGTACACATGGGCAACAGAAATATTATTTTGCCTTAAAAATATTAAAAAAATAATATAGGATGAGAAAAACCAGTTTTAATTAAATGTTGGAGGATGAAAGAAACACACTAGACTCTCATGGATACAAGGGCAGTTGCAAACCTCTTTATAGTTGCTTTTCATTTGGTTTAATTTTCACAAAAGAAGTCTCCTTTTTCAAAGTTTTATGATTAATTTCCCCTAGTAAATGGCTTTTAAAATACTTTAAAGAAAATAAATCCATAATCACTCTATACACACTACTATTTCTTGAGACTAAGAAGTGCCAATTCTCATTGCTTGAAAATATATCGAAATATCAAACTTTCTATTATCCTGGGATTGACTACATCAGATGTCCAGCTGTACCTAGGCTGAAAAAGTAAATCAGAGACCTCTCTAACATCCTGGGACAGATCATGAAAATTTATAGTGAAATATAGAAAAAATTATATAAAAAACCTGATTGCTTGATAACCTACCTGAACAGTTTCTAGGAAATTCAGTTCACATTTGCTTAAAACCTTCTATAAATGTTTTTTAAAGATATTTTATAACCTATTGCAAAACAAATAAGGTTCACCATATCCCTGAGTATATTTTTATTGTGTGGGAATCAGATCCAGCAGTCGTGTTTTCTACACACACTGTCCCAGTGCTTGCTTGAAACCAACAACTAAGATGAAAAAAAAGGAATAGGGGTAGAAGCCTTTCAAAACGACAGGATATTAAACTCTAAGAAAACATTTGGAATTTCCCAACTAGTTAAGATATATGCAGACTTTGGACTCTAGCATTAGCTTTGTGTTTGTATCTTTACTTTCTAAAAAGATCTGTAGTTGTTTAATGCTTCTTTTTGTTTGCTTGCTTGTTTGTTTATATTGGGATATTTTTTGAGACTTTTTTGGGGGGAGGGGTTTGGTGGGAGGGGCAGTTGGGATTGTTTTTGTGGTTGTTTGTTTGTTTTTTTAATCATGAGCTTTTTTTAGTAATTGTTGGGCAGCAAAAGCATAGAAAAGAAATAGCTGCTTTAAGTGAAATTCTTTGTGGCATCCACAATGTTTTCTTGCCAATATAAGCATTATTCTTAAGCTTTTGCCAGAATCCAGAATCTTCACCTTCCATCAGTGAAGAAAGAGCCACAGGCCTCGGTGTCTCCACTCTATTTTAGGTGTGTGAACAATACATTTTAAATCTGCCAAAAGAAAAAAGGGTAGCTCTGTCATCCAGAGAAACGGGAATGTTTGATTTTTAAGGACTGCTTCTGTCACAGAAACAATTTTCTGGTGCTTCTGTAAATTTTAGCAGCCTGACAGTGGAGCAAGTTGTGAGCTTTCCAGCCCGATATTGTTTTCTTGGAAAATGATGCTTTACAAAAAGGAATTCATTTGCTAAGGAGGATCAGTTTTGCCCAAACTCTTAAGTCAATATTAGCATTTGAGGCTTTTCTAGCTTAAGGGAGAATTTTAAGGGAGAATTTCGTGTCATCAAAATGTCATTATGTTCTGCTTGATGCTTTCTCTAGGAAAGCTGGTATTCACAATCCAGTTTCAAAGCAAAACATGAAATCTTTTGAGTGGCTCAACTCCCAGATAATATTTTTTTTTAAAAAAATCATCAGCGTTGGAGGCTTTTAACTCGATTTGAAGTAAGGGAAGAAGTCAGTGACTGGAAAACTGCTGCAGAGCAGCAGAACTGCTTTCTGTCCTGGCCCTCTGCATTAGCTGCTGGCCACTGAATGTGAGACCTGTCAGCAGGGCTGGGTGAGCTCACCTGTGCTCCAGGCGCTGTGCCAGGGACTGATACCATCATCCCATCGAGTTTAGCACCTCAGCCCATTCTTCAGCTCTCCGTCTTGCCCCTCACCACACCAAGTGTTCTCAGGGAAGGAGCTCCCAACAGGGAAGGGGCAATGTGACAGGCAAAGGGGCAACTGCACATAGAAGTCACCAGGCAGGGAAAAGCCACCAGATTCACTCTGAGGAGGGCTGTGGCCGGCCCTAAGCCATTCCAGCCTGTCAGAATAAACTTGTGCAAGGAGATGATCGAGTGGACAGCAAACTTTACCTGTCTTTGGGGCTGATTCCTAAATTCGCAGTCAACGCTCACTTCCTTTTTTGTCATGTTTCCTTTTAGATTCCCGCAGAAGGACGGAGCAGTCCCACGGAACAAATGTCAGCTTTCAGCATACGGAAACAGGCTCCTAATCCAAGCGGTAACACTGAGTGTCCTCCATTTGCTGCTCCAGGGGCACTCGCAGGCTCAGGCGCGGCCTCCCTCCTGTCCGGGCCTCTCCATCCACGCCCTGCCGCAGCTCCCTCAGGGGCAGTGGTAGGAGGGGGATGAGGGCCACTGTGACCCGCTTCAGATGCACAACTCTTGGTGTTGTGCACAAACTGTGGATGGCAGGGATTCAGGCCAGGACATCCCACTGGCCCAGCGGAGTGTGGAGGAGCGGGGGAGCCGGGTGGTGCGGAGCAAGGTGCTGTGGTTGTCATGGAAAACCCACGGGAGCAAGGTGGCTGCAGGGGCAATGGGAAGATCCACTGGTCTCAGCAGCGCCTCTTTGACTCGCACAGGGAAAATGAGGAGAAATTGAGGAAAAGTAGAACGGGGAAAGGGGGGAGAAAAGCTGTTTAATCATTGTCTGATGAGACTGTTTACTGGAGTATTATTTATTACTCTGGAGTAATAAAACTCCAGGAGGGCTGGAATTTGCTTTCTATGCAGCGAAATAACCAGAGACAAACTAGAAACATGATGAAATTCTCAGTTTCCCTGAATCTCAAAAATATTCCCATAGACTGAAAAGTTTTGAGATGCATGAGGACCTGGTTCAGGTGGGATGTGCCAGGCTCAAGTGCACCGAAATTCATGTAGCCACAGCAGGGAACTGCTTGGCTCTGCTATATTGAGGATATAAATTTGTATTGTCACATAGAGACAGGGATGAACTGCATCTGCCTGTGCTCATGTGACCATATCGGTTGTATCAGATCTATGTTTAATTTTTTAGCTGAAGCTTGGGAGAAAATTCATTAGGCCAGAAATAAGTACTCTTCTTCTAGTTTAGGGCCTCAGGCATTACCAGATTGCTTGCTAATCTGCTAAACACTTGTCATGTGTTTCTTGACAAGAAAACAGTATCTATTCCTTGTCTACCATCTTTATACAAGATTTCATGAAACGTTCTTTGCACTTAGCAATTTAAAATGCCATGATTTCTGAGAAATCCAAGTGATTTTTGATGACCCACTGAAGCTATTCAGGCAAGCCTGGGATGCCTTCATTCTTTTGAAGTCTTTAAAGTCAGATTTTAAAAAATATTTTTAAGAGAAAAACTAGCTCAATAGGCAGTGAACAGGCTGAGGCAGAATTCAGTGATGCAGTGGGGATAGATTAGTTTTTGTTAATCTGCCATGATTGTCAGCTCATTCTTACAAACAGCATTTTTTCTGTCCCTGGTCATTTGTCAAATGGCTGGATCTATGCTGCTTGAAAAGAAGAAAGCCAAACCTGGGTATCAAGGCCAAGAGTCAGAAGCACACATCCATGCTATCACAGCCAGGGCTTCTAAAACATCTGCCACTTTTCTAGTACCTTAGTCTCAGAAAGAGCAAGTACAACACAGAACCAGAGAACATTTGCAATTAGGCAACATTAGAGATGAGTCCAAATCTTTCATTCCTTCTCTTCCATTTGGCAATATGGACATATCTATAGGGAATTGAAACAGGCACAGTTTGAATTACAGATATATATATACATTTTTAGATTGAATTTTTTCTCTTTCTACAGTTCTTTTTTTATTCTCTTTACGTAATTTTATCTCTATTTTACCTACTTTTACAAAAAATAGTATTTAAAAATTCACTCTTGGCCAGTGTCACTTAAATGTTTTGATGCTTTATTATGGTTTGATCTTCCACTTACTGCAGCTAATTGTAATTTTTTAATGTTATCACTACAGGTGAAGTTCTTGTATTAAATGCAAGGAGTACATTTTCTTATAAATCAGAGCAGAATGCCAAAACACAGCTCTGACAAATGACATATAACTGACTGTGTGTGTTTTCTCTGGAGTGTGTTCTTTCTACACGCAATATTTACAGTCTAATTACTGAACACCAGATAGTGATGTCTCCTGAAATTTTGAGTGAATTCCTTTTGCATGAATGCTCTGAGAGTGAGGAATTAATGGAGAAAACCATGAGGGTCTTTAGAGGAAAACACAAGTTCCTCTGTATTGTTCATCCTTTTTTTAAAAATTAATTGGTTGTATTAACAAAGATTTTGCATATTTAATATTTCACCTTCTCTTCTCTGGAAATATTTGGGGCAAATATAGCAATTAAAAAGATGGAATTTCTATTTGGTCTAAACTTCTATCTTTTCAGTTTTAATAGGCCATGTTAAAATATCACATCAATATTTCCTCTAACCTCAAACAGGCTGTTGATATGAAACTTAGGTGGACTGAGAATACTGAACAATAGTTGTTGCATATTTTTGCTTGCAAAAAGGGCCAAAATCCTCATGAAAAAACCAAAGGAGATAAACATCAGCTTTCTAATACAGGGAAGAATCCATATTCTCCCAAATCAAGTGAATATTATACTATTACTTTCCCAATATACTAATTACTTTCCCAGCCTTGTTGGACAAAGATATTTTAGGTTGTTTTCAAAAGTAAGTAAGGCTTCCATGTTTGTTCAGCATGTCAGTCTGTGTCTCCCAATAACCTTTGAAACCATACACCAATTTTAGTTAAATTTGATGTAAAGATATTGCTTTAGTTGAAGTTCAGTAAAACTAAGTAACTGACTAGAAAAGAAACTGTTCATTCAGCCTTTGAGGAAAAAGCTTCAGAGGGAATCTGACTCTCTGAGAAACGTGAAAATCCACATATTTTGAGCTGGATGTAGTTGGAGGGCCACGTGGTCACCTCAAGATTAGCCTTTGTTCAAAATTTGTATCCTGTCAGACATCTTCAAATATAAAACCCACAGACAACACCCCAGGAAACAGGATTCATTAGTTTGACTTTCCTGGGATTACTGTGGTATGCAAATTTCATAATTCCCTTATCAGATCTGTGAAATGTGTTTACATTAGAAACAGGCGAAGCAGTTTCATATTAAGGATGAAACTGAATTTAGTTTGCTAAGCTGGGCTTCTGCAGGCCCTTCAAGGTGAAGCTACAAACTTTTCAAGGAGCAGTCTGGATTAAACAGGCATGATAACTGAAAATTCAATCTGTATTAAACTTTTACCTATTTCAGCCTCTGTAATAGTACTTAAGGTTTCCAAAGTTTTTCTACATGTTCATTTTCAAGACAGGTTTCTCTGCATTTGCAGATAAGAAGAGCCCCTCTGTTGCAATTAAAAGCAGACAACAGGCTACTCATGACATCAATAAACGACGGACCCTTTTACAAGATAACAGCTGGATAAAGAAAAGGCCTGAGGAGGAAAAGTAAGAAAAATATGAAATGCATTGCTTCCATATTTAGTCCAGTATGCCATGTACCTTTGCATGGAATGTGTACTTTTACATGGATGGTATCACCTAGAATTAGAGGAATTCAAGTAACATTTATTTATCTTGATGAGGTATTGATTGCCTTTTGGAAGTATTAGTTTGCTGAATATTCTCTGACTGTTTTTCATTGAGACTTTTGAGTGCTGAGTATTTAATAAAGTTCTGCCCTACAAGTAAAATCCCTCATTTCACATGGCTAGGTTGCAAGACTGTGATCTTTTTCTTATAAACAAGAGGATTATGCAAGAACTTCGCAAGTTCTTCTAAGGAGCCTAAGTCAGAATCAGTTTAAATTTAGTCTAGTGTAAACTAGGACTTAAATTACAGCAGAAACAATGCCTTGGGACCAATGTTATCCATATCTGGTGTATGAACAGCTTGTAGGAAAAGATAATTTTTACTCCAACATGTCTGGAGTTCTCTACTGCAGAATTCTGCAGCTGGTGCAATTACAGTGGTATTGAACAGCTGTGAAATCTGATTGAAGACAGAAATCTTCTGCCAAGAAAAGTTACCTATTTTTAATACTCATTCTTTTTATTTTGCTTGAAGTGCTGATGAAAACTATGGAAGGGCTGTGCTTAACCAATACAAATCCCAAGACAGCCTACACAGGTATGGTTGAGTATCTGAACACCTTTATATGATATATATATATACACACATATATATATATAAAATAACTATATTACCAAAGAAAACTGAGTATCCTTTTACTATGTCATGAACAAAGCAGAGAACTTGCTTTGTTCAGTTTTAGTCTATACATATTCTCACTGTAAATCTGACTCCAATGTCAACAATTGATCACTGCAGTGGGTCCAGGGTTGGATCTGTTGACCCCTGGATGGTCTAAAACCGTGTATGATACCTTAATCTGAGACATAGATACTTTTTTATTAATGATGAGTTGTTTAATAAAAACAGTGAGCAAAGTGGCATTTCTAAATTTTTTATTATAGCAGTAGCACAAATGAAAAGGAAGATCAGAAAGCTGTACTTGGACGATACAGATCTGATACCACCTTGGACAGGTAGGGTGTTTTTTCTAGATGTATTCTATGTTGTGATTGTCATACCTGTGAGAGGTCCTAAAAACAAAAGCACAAATGAAGTCAGTGGTTTTTTTTAAGTTTTCTTATTTATTAAGCATCTAAGTAAAAGACTGAATGATTTTTTCATGATTTTTCAATGAGACAAATGAAAATGGGATTTGAGAAAAGGTTCTTTTGACTTCTTCTTCTTCTTCTATTTTGTACCTCTTTCTGTGTATTCTTGTCTTCATAAATGTAAGTATCTTTCCACAGCTGATAACCACTCCTCCCCAGTTTCCTCCTTTTCAAACTCTAAACCAAAGTCATATCTCTAATAGCTAAGCACATGGCTAAACCCACAGTTCTTTGGAAGTACTATAATCAGTATCAATATCCGTCATGCTTGTCATACAGGTGCTTAATTTGAATGTTCTGTTCAGCCTTGACCTCTGCTGGATTAAGACATGACTATGCTTGCGTTTGCAGATTCTTTCTGTGTTGCATCTTCAAAATCCAGCCACCATCAACCTCTGGTATCCAGGACATGCTGAGGCTATAACAATCAGCACTTAAATGCACACTGTGGGAAAAGTGCACTTTATTTGGTTGGATTTCAGCACTGTGTTATTGTATTTCATGATCGTTACTTCTCTTGTAAGAAACGATGCAAAATTGTTACATCAAATTTACCTTCTCCACAGGAGTTTGAAAAAGAATAGGCTAGAGACCTGTGCAGTATCATCACCCTGCCTATTCTTCTACAGTTCAGTAAATCCTGCTGAATTGGTTCACTCATCATGAGGAAGCCATTCTATAATTTCAATTTACCTGTTGCTCTTCTTTATATCTTTTCTATTTCCATTTTTTTTTTTTTTTGATCTGGGAATCCAAACCTCCATGTAGGTATTTAAGATGGATGCACACCTTGTATATACATAGAGGAGTAATAACAATGATTTCTATTTTATTTGCAATTCCTCTCCTTGTACTTCATAACATTGAGTTTGCTCTTTTGAGTGCTGCCAAGAATTGAGTTTTAATTTTCACAATATTATCTGTATCATTCCAAGATTTCTTTTCTGAGTGATAATTGCTGGTTCAGAGATCAATTGTTTCTCTTGGCAGGCATCACTTCGCATCCAAGAAAAGTGAATGTCATCTGCCATTTTAGAAATCTGACATGTTAGCAGATGACTTCTGAAAAGCTTTGCCAGTCGCCGTTTGTTTTGACTACCATAAAGTAATGACATTGGCAAGCAACATCATCTCACTCTCGTTTTTTCTAGATAATTCATGAATGTATGGAAGAACGCGGGTTTTGTTCAAATCTCTCCTTCTACTCTGGAAACTCGCCATTTATTTTAAACCTTAATTTCTTACAATTTAAGCAGGTTTTTTTTCTCTATTACCCATGGGAGGCCAGTTTACTTAAGAACACTTAAAACATATTTGTATGAATGTTTTTGGAAATTCAAGTAGCATATATCACCTATGTTGCTCTTATTCAGATGGCCACTCACTTCAAAACAATTTTTAAAATTTGATTTTCATGTCTCAAACTGCAGTTGTTAATTTAGAAGTCATAGGATAAATTCAGTTTATACAGGGTCACTGAGGAGCACTGTTCTTTTTTACTCTATCTCTTTTTGGTTCATGCTGAGATATTAAAGTATCTGAATTATTTCAGGTTGTAAGCTGATTATCTTTGCCTTTTCATACACACAAATATCTAACATAAAGGGTTCTTAATATGCAACTGATAACAAAGTATGCCAAAAAATGAATTTAGGTGTAAATAAGAACTGTACCAAGTGGAGAACATCCTTCCCAGAGGAAGCAGAAGTACTATTAGGAGCTACCTAAGTATTTGGCAAAAGGTGGGAGAAACCTTAAAAGCCAGGTAGAGATGAAAATTACATTGCTTTTTTTCCAGGTACTGAATGATCTTAAGTCCAGAATAGCTTCCAGAAACACTAAATCCTAACTGCACCTATAGCAATTAGATCTGGATAGATGTTACAGAAGAAAATTATATACTTTTATTGTTCGCTTTATTAATAATCGAATAGTTTGGAATGATACAAATTACTAGGAAATGATAAGAGAGTAAACCAGAAACCATTGCAGTGTGTGGTATGAACGTGCTTTCCACATCTTAAACACTGCATGTGTCATTTCACTGATGTGAAGAAACTACAACAGAACCAGAAAAAAAATTAAGGAGGAACATGAGAAAAGATGGAATAGCTCTCATATGAAAAATGTATGAAAAGACAAAGAGTCCTCAGCTTGGAAAAGCATAAATAGGGAAACTGAGTGATGAAAGAATATTTTCTGTTTGTTGCACTGTATGAATGAGGAGATAATCTATAAATG
>VZSR01003803.1:36084830-36116930 GCA_013398615.1 Brachypodius melanocephalos
CAGCAATGGAGTAGCATGTCCGATCGAACCTTTAAGTCTTTAAAATGAGAAAATACAGAACTATGTAAAGCATTGTGCTGGAATTTTGAAAATGGGCGATGAAATGTGAAAGAAATGCTGGTTCGCTGGCGAGGGGGGAGTAAGAGGGAACGCTCGGGTTTACATCCGCAGCAGTGGCAGCAGGGTTAGTGAGACCTCTAGTGACCTTCCCAGCAACTGTAGCTGCTGTCACACTCACAAGCTGCCCCGACCAGGAGAGGGTTCTCTGCAAAATTGCATTTGAGATTTGCAAAAGACACAGAGCACACGCTGGTGCAGATTGTGTCCCAGAACTCCCTGGAAGGCTTTTCATTAAATACAACAGTATTCTGTGGTGCTCGAACACAGGATACAATGTATTTTATACAAAACATCAGATTATAGTTCTAAGATTAATTCTATTGCAACTCTAGCTTCGATTTATAGAAGAGAATAAATAATTAAAAAAAAAGTTGTAGCTCAAAATGTGTTTGAGCCGATTGAATCAAATATTTAACATAACACTCTCAACTTAGTATTTGTCCTCTATTTCAATATACATCACTTTATATTTAAGCTTTTCAGAGTCCCTCAGTTCTTACTAAAGAATGTTCCATATATAGTAATGGAAGATGGAATAAAATAAGAACCTAATCTCCTTCAGCTAGCATGATAGCTGCTTGGTGTTTTCTGTGAAAATTTTGATGGGTTTTAGGCAACAACTGTAGAATCCATAAAGGGCTTGAAAAATCATGTGGTTGTTTCTTCATGCAAATTTCATGACTTAATGAAATCAGTTCAAGCACAAAGAATCCGACTTCTTTGATAGAAGTTATTCGTGTAGGTTAGTACCATGCTTTGCCAGGGATTTTGCACTAGATTATTTTCACATCGCATTGATTAATCAAATCCGTAAATAAAACAAGACTGATGCATCTCTCTGGACATCTCTCTAGGAATGGTAAGGCAGAGAAAAAGGCAATAGTTCTGTGTGTTCTGCTTGACTGAACATTGCTTTCTTTCTGGTATTTTGACCAAATTCAAAGGAGTTGTAATAAATTGTTAGCAACAATGAGGTTTAATACAGTGTTATTGTTTGAACATCATCTTGGAAAATTCTTTTTCAGTGAGCTTCTTAGAGTATTCAGATAATAATGCACAAAATTTATATAATTTCAGGTTCTACTCTCTACCTTTTGTGATACTGAGATATCAGTACACAGGGCGAAATGATACTCCATCTTTTAATTTTATAGAGAATGGATTAAAAAAAAATAGAGCGTTTATTCTAAACAATTCCTGTGTTTCTGACAGAATTCCAGCTGGAAGTGATACTGATAAAATGAACAAGTCCCCAAATCTGAACCATAAGGAAAACAACAGGTATGAATTTCAGAAACGTTATCATCTAAGCATTATGTATTATAATTTATCATGTATCATTTATCATGCATTATCATCTAAGACTTATATTTACCATAACTTTAGAATTCATGTACTTACCAAGATTATACAGAGAAATTATTTGTATAGCATATGGCCTGGTGTAGGCTTCATTTGACCACTTGACCTCTGGAATGTGGGCATCTATATCTAAATTATCACAGACTCTTTTTATAGTTGGTGAGGAGAAAAAAATTCATTAAAGTAAGGACAATTTCCTTAAAGAAGCATATTTCCCCACACAGCTTAAAAGGGAGACCAGCTCAGATTATTTAATAATTACAGTATTTTAAACACAAAAAAGAGAAAGAATAAGAGTATTTTGAAAAATGTGGATATGCTCTAGAGCTCTAGATTTCTCTACATAAAATCTACCAAATACAATACATAATTCTGGGGAAGGATAATGAAAAAAATGTATTTAATGCTTTCAGTGGAAAATGCTGTCGTACATTGCCAGTGAAAAACTTGAGTGTCAAAACTTGAGTTCCAACATAGCTTTTGATAAGCTAGCTGATTTTTCCAGTGGAAACCTTTTCTTTTGTCAGAAGTCCAGTCTTTTGATTAAAAGAGTTTTCATTTAAAATAAGTTAGCCCAACATTGTTGACACATTATTTTAAAAGTTGCAATGATTCAGAGGTGGCCACTCCATATGTCATATAATTCCACAACACTGAAAAATTATTTTCTAAATAATTACATGTATTACCTGATTGAAATTTTAATTTAAGAAAGGAAAGTCAGAAGACCTCAGCCACCATATTTGTAAATGCAAAGGGACAAATGCATCATTTAATGCCTTCATCAATGTCAGTAGAGCCCTGTCAGTAATAAATTACACAGAACATAGTTGCTAGAGAGCATAGCAATTAAAAGTCATCTTGTGGAGAGTTGAGATATTACTCTGAAGAGCAAATCAGTATCTCTGGCATTTAAAGTTCAGTTGAGGTCACACATTCAAATTGTAATTTTGCACTGCTATGTTGTAAATCTTGGTGATGATGACACATTAAGCATCATATAAATTGGATTTTATAGCGTTTTCTTTGAGAGGTTTTTTAACAAACCAACAATTAATTCTGAATGGGACTTAAGAGAGGCTTAAATTGTATATATTTTTTTCCTGCCAGAGAGCAAAATGATTTGTAAAGTGCTGTTTTTCAATTACTGTTATTATGAATTGCCAATTGCTATAATTAAGAATTGCAGAGGATAAGACAATAAATTTCTGATAAATTTTATGAGAAATCACTGGCTTGGATTTTATAAAGGTCAGTTTTACAAATATATCATAAACATAAAGCATTCTAATTGAGCAAGACACAAAATTTAAAGTGAGACAATGAAAGATATTATTGTTATAGTGTTTGGACACTAAAGTGTAGGTGCAGAAGTCAACATTTTAAGAAGTCAGAAATGACTTTGGATATGTAGTTTGAGTATGTAAAAATGCAGCTGTCTAAACAACAGGACCCCTTAAGGTCTCCAACCTGTCATGTCCTTTAAGGTATATAAACATAGTTATTGCATTTACATACACATTTATATCATTCTGATAGCACAAATATGGTTTCTTTTTTTTTTTTTTATTACTTAAAATTATACTCTTTCTGAAGATTAACTCACTAAGTATATTTCCTTAACAGACAATCTTGGACTCCTAATGCAGCACCCACAAACACTGCAGTCACTTCTCCAATCAAGAAAAAAAGGTATTCATTACCACCACTGCTTGGTTGCCAGAGGGTATATAGCACTGTGTTAAGCCTCAGTAATGAATCACAATTACATTAAAAAATTACCACCTTCCTCCTCTAGCACACTCAAACTCTTCAGCAAGCTTCAAGAATTAAACTTTTACATCCTCTGTCTTTTTCCATGGGATTTATAAGTTTTGTCTCTGTAGAGTCAGAGGCTCTTTGGTGAGCCTGGTGGACATGGCACGATGGGTACTAACTCTTGGCTGCAGCCCCTGACTCAGCTGGTGCACTCATTTTCAGTGTCCAGTTTTAAAGCATTGTAGCTCACTGTAATTGTGAAATCTCTGATGCCAAACTTGACCCTGTGCTGTTGCAGTGCATATGAATCACACAGTTTTCTGAATGATAAACAGCTACCTTTTAAAATCTGGATTTCAGGTAGCATTTTCTAGTCAAAAACAAAAACAGTGTAGAACTAAATACATTTTTAATTTAAAATGTACTGATGGTGATAGCCATAGTTTTCTGCATCCTTCCCAGCTGCAAATTCTGTTCATTCGTGATTTTCTATTTCATATTTAATGCATAAAAATGTGATCAGTAGAATAATGAATGTAGAAACAAAAAAGTCATCGTATTTATATTAACAGACTTGTTGGGTGGAAGTTTATGGTGTTTTCAGTCCAGTAGTTCTCTTCAGGCTCTTGAAAGATATGGAAGGCCATAAATGAATTGCACTGCTTCTGGTGTAATTGTTTTTACCTCACAAACAATTGCTGGATTGATAGTTTTGAGGGAAAAAAAACCCCAAACAAAAAAAGAACTGAAAGTGCTTGTGCTGTTTATGTGACCTCTAATAGCCTGATTGTGTTTCTTGTGTTGATACTTGACACTCTTTTATGCATTTTATCTGATTGTCCTTTCCATGAATGGTCCGTTTATTTGTACCAGTCAGATTGCAGAAAAGACCACCTAGAGTCACAGAATACATTTTTCCCAATAAATAAAATTACTGTATTATTTCCTATTCCTTTCAGTTTTCTGTAAATATGGTCAAAAAAGTATCAACAGGCAGTCTTTGAAAATACGATAATTTAAGAAAAGTTCCAGGTATTTTTACATCACTTCTATTCTAACATTCACAGCTGTTCAGGCCCAGAGCGTTAAACTAATACTGAAAAAATTATGTGTTAAAATTTACAGGCAATCTTGGATGCCTCCCCCAGTTTCAAGTAGCAAAACTCCAACAGAAACAGTGGAAAGCAAACGGTGCGTATCAGTGATCACTGGTTATTTCCTAACCCTTGGCTAGAGCTGATTTTGGGAGCAAGAGGGCAGGGCAGTTTATTTATTAATAAAAAACCCTTTATGATATTCTTTGCTTATGTCCACTATTTGCGGCAGCATGGCTTTCTGCTTCCCTAGTTTTAATCTGTGAAACCTCCAACCTCAGTTCCTTGTGCAGCAATGATGAAATTTAAATGAAACAGAAATGAATGGATACACTGTGATGTTAGATGCAAGCTTTGGATACTATTGCCCAGTGAGTTTATGGAATGTCTGGCACTGGAAGACTTAAACCCAAGTTTAGCAATTATTTTTAATCTTATTCTGTGTTTACAACCCTCTATCTGTTTGGCCAAGATTCAAAGTCACTCTCAACCCAGAAGAAAGATGCCTCATAGATGTTAAAGTTTATTTTCTTCAAAGTCAGTCCTTACTAGATGTTCTCTATGTGCCAAATGAGAAGAATTTAACTGACTTCATTTCAGTATCTTGCTAAGACCATGGTAATTTTGAAAGCATAGGATAATGCTCTATATGGCATCCACCCAGCTTCCAATAGCAAGCTGGAATTCCTGTATTCTTCTCAACACTAATTATCCAGTTACTCCTCCAGTCTTGCAGTTCAGAGTAGACTGAAAACAGGCATATTCTTTCTGAACCTTTCGTGACCCTTCCTGGATCCTCTAATAATGATGCTGTCACACACAGCTGGTAATAAAATGATGGGCATTTAATGATTACTTGGTTTAGCTTTTAAAAGTGGTTTGAAGATGTGAAAGCTATTTCAAATTGTGAATATTACAATAACTAAAAATAGTTATCAAAGGAAAGCCTTTTACTTGCCTGTGAATTACTTGCACAGGAAATAAAGTGCCAGGCATGATGCTAATAAGCACAGTTTCTAAAGGTCACTATCAGTCTTAAAGACTGAGCAAAGAGCTGTGTTAGCGATGTCTTTTCTTCACATTTGAGAATGGCTGACTGCTCTGCTGTCCTCAGGAAAGAAGTTCAGCAATCATGGGTATATAGGTTTTCTTGGTTAGGGTTATTTATATACCTTTGTAATTCTGAGATGTAATTCTACCCTTTTATAGTTAAACATGGTATATCAACTTCCAAAGTTCTTTGCTTCAGTTTCAGCTGATTGAATTCACTTCACAGAACACTCAAAAGAAATTGCAGTTGGAGCTAAGACTATAAGCAGCTCACTGTATTTGTGTTTTATGGTTGTGGATTGTGTGCTGAAAACAAAACACTATTAATCACAATGATTAACTGGAGAATGTTAATTGTAGAATGATTGTCTTACTGACATAAAGAATATGGTTTGAATTTAGTATTATGCTACTTCAGTTAAACTAATATTCTACATTAAAAATATATTGTCTTGAAAGGAAGGGAAAGTAAAAGTAATTGCTGTTGATTGATCAAAATCTTGCAAAGTGATTCAATCCTAGCATTTTGCTACTTGGTTCCCAAAATGTTTACTCTTTTCTTTCTCTAGAACCACTTTAGAAAATTCAGAGGCTCCAACAAGGTATGTCTTTGCTTCTTAGTAGATTTAGAAATGTAACACACTCCTTTGCATAAACTTCTATTACTATTTTACATTTATTTATAATACAAACACTGAAAAATTTTCCTGGGAGGATTTCTCTATAGTTGATGTTGCAGAAGTGCATGAAGAAGACTTCCTTCCCTGCGGAAATGCAATTATTTGCCTATAGCTTAGAACATTTCACTGGATATTTACTCAAATTGAAAAAACATTAAACTGCATAAAACATTAGAAACTGCTTTGCAGTTTTAGTTCCACAGTCATATATGTTGCTAATGCAAATACTCTTTTGTATGAAAATGCTGCTCTAAAGTCAGTGAAAGAGAGTGTGAGGTATGCAAAGAAAAAGAAACTCTTAAAGAGGGTGTAAGCAATGTGAAGAAAAAGAAAGCCAAATCAAGAAACTCTGCACATGCAAAGGCTTGTAATAGAAGGCATTAAGATTAATTGATGCAAAGTACTCTAAATTCAAGTGTCTGCAAAGGTTGCTCTAATTTTAGAAAAAAAAATTAAATTAATTAATTAATTAAATGTCCATTTCACATGGTCTAAATTAAGAAAAGATTACTTAACCGGCTTGCAATTTCATGGCTTATAATTAAGACAGCTATGTAACTTGTCATGGTTTAGTTGCCATACTAATTGAAAAATTCTCTAAAGAAGCAGGTAATCTTCATCAACTCTATCTGCCACCTTCTTCTTTTCTTATAATTACTCATAATTTTAGTATCCCTATAGTGACCAATTTGATTATTCACATAGATAAACAGGAAAGTGTAAATGTTTATTTATTTAGCTTTTAAAAAATTCATTACTTTGCTAGTTAAATGAAAGTTTTATCTTTACTAAATAAGATATATTAGGTAGGAGAAAGTTTTTTCAAGTTTTTTGCTACTAAAATAATTTTTGAACTGTAAAGAAACTCCACTTTATTACTATATCCATACTAGCAAAATAGCTAGTCTAGGGATATTAGTTTGTCAAAAGTCTCAGTGGATGGGGTAATCTAGTGAACTAAAGCATTACATTTCTTTTTTTATATAAGTATAGTTCTTTATACACACACACATATGTATATAATATATATTTAAAGAAAAAACAAAAAAATTTCTCAAAGACAATGCAAACTCATTGTAGTTACACTTGAAAGAAATACAGTATCTACAATGATAAACCACTGAAATGAAACAAGATGTTTTCAAATGTCTTCTTGTGCCTTAAGTATGTTTTCACCATTCCTTTGCAGGGCTGCCCTTTCATCAGAACAAGTAACCCCTCAGAAATCAAAGACTGATGTGGAGGATCAAGCTACAGCAAGGTAACAAACAGTATAATCAGAGCAATATTTTCCTAAGCATTGATTACTGGGATATTAAGTACTCAATTTGCTTTATTTCTATATTTGATAGCTCTTTTGGACATGGTGTGTGATTAATGCAGCATTTATCCAGTCCTAACCATTGGCCTAGAAATCCAAATTCTGAGATCCCTCTCATTGACTTGCTAGGTTATCTCAGCTGTTTAATTTTTTAAGCTTTCAGTCTGTCCAGCCTGCATCCTAAAAAGCAACAAATACTTTTTAAGTTGCTGCAAATGTCTGGAAACAGAAAAATCAGAATAGCATTTTTTGTACAGTGTATTTTCTTTGCTCTTCAGACATTATGGGAGAGGTAGTAACTACACTTTACTATGTGTATAAAAACACCCCAACTTGTGCATGGTGGTGTTAGCATTTTGAATAGTGAAAACCCAACATATACCCTTTACAGTGACAAAATTAGCATGTTTCAACAGATGGACTTGTTTTTGAGGGATGAGTTAGCATATCAACTAACCTTAAAGTCTGCAGAATACCATAAAAATTGTTGGTGGAAAAGACACAGACTTTTTTTTTTTTTTTTTTTTTTTTTCTACATTTTTTAATTAAAATTTCAGCAAATAGAGACATTATATTTTTCAAAGCAATCAGCAATAACTGCCCCATCTCTGGAAGTCCAGGTTGGATGGGACTCTAAGCAACCTGGTCTAGTGGAAGATATCCCTGCCCAAGGGAAGGGGAGTGGAACTGGATGATTTTTAAAGTCTCTTCCAACCCAAGGCATTCTATGATTCTATAAACATGCAAAAAATTTTACTCTGTGACCTTGATCAGAGTAAAATGCCTGAATATGCAATTATAAAATGAATTAAATTAGAAAGAGATTTCTATATACGCACTGAGAATTACAATAGCTAATTTGCAGGTTTTTATGTAGAAATATTAAATGGTGCAGACATTAAAGTTAATTTAAATTAGCTAATTTTATTTCATTTGTTTCATAAAATTCAGTTTTGTGAGATCTGAAGCTACAGTCTATACTGTTTTTGAATTCTGTTCCCCTCCCCCAAAGTCCTAAAAATGTAAAACCAACACAGAATGACTAAGAAAGCATCCAAAAGATGTCTGACAGTGTAATCCCTAGGAAAAGGAAGAAAAAAAGCAATGCTTCAGTGAAACATTTTCCTGTCAACAAATGTGGGAGATCTTAGAGAATTAAATACGCCTAGTATTAACTGGAGAAGTCACAGCCATTCTTCACTGCTAAGGGCTTGTTAGGGTCTGACTTAATCCTCACCCTCAATCAGTTCACATTCATCATCCCCTGGTTGCTCTCATTACCATACCAAGCTCTGTATTCCTGTCCCTTCATTGGTGAAGAGCTGGAGGAATATTTTACTGGTCTACAAGTTTCTATGGCAACACTGCACTGCTATTTGTGTCAGTATATAAACTGTAAGTAGTCTGTAATCTTAGTGGGCAAAATTCAGTCCTCTCTACTGCTGCTATAATTCCTTTACATTTGGCTGGTGCTTCAGATGTCACCCATCTGCTGCTGATAGGTTAGCTTCACAAAACTACAGATTTTTGTTACATTTTTGCTAGCCAAAAAAGGAATTAATCAGCTTCCAGCAAAAGTTCCCTTTTGCTACTAAAGATGTCACATAAATATTACATTTTCCGTAAAAATAGTTGTGTTGCACAGGGTAAGTAAAGTTACATGAAGAGTGTATATAGTAATATCAGTTTGTATTAGAACACTGTTTTCATTTACTGTTTTCATCCTTTAGTCACCTTATTTTTACTTGGAATAGAAAGATTTTCAGCTCATGCTTTTAAAGTCAGACAACTAAGTAATTGTCTGTCATTCAGGATTCTCATAGCGATGTTAAAGGAATAAGGAATTAATTTCAGTATAAAATAAGTGGAAAATGGCAATTGGTTTTCTAACAAACTGTTCAGTGATACAAGGAAAATCTTTCAGAAGGGATTTACCTGAAAAGGATGTCAGATACTCTCTTCTGGCTAAAACTGTAGGGAAAAAAACCCTCAAAACAATTATTGCATAATTTTTAAGGACAACAGTTAGACCTGGCATGCATCTTAAAACACAGAAGTGTAAATATATATATATATATATATATATATATATATATACACACACACATCTCACATCTGAAGGCATGGATATATGGAATTTCACCTGTTGAATATCATTAAGACAATGGAATAGACATCTCATGATTACCTAGGGCACCTATAGATACTCTAGGCAGCATAAGTAGGTTAGGACACAGAAGAAGTGAAGATTATTGCCTAAAAATCTTGCATCTTTCAGATCGTAACAGGTCAAATCATGTCTCTTGGTGTCTCACAAATGCAGCAGGAGATGAACACTACGCTGGATACGTACAGAGACATTTTTCTGATTTCCTCAATGGGCCTTTTATTCGTGGCTTATCAAGTCCTTTTTGTGCTTTTTCCCACAACAGTGAAGATGCAAGATTCTCACTCTGCCTTTTTCCTTTCTGCAATTGTAGTAACTATTAAATGCAGGTGTTTAAAACTGGCATTTTTTAAAAGAACAATGTTCTGTAGAAAATCACGTTAAACCACGTCAAACATTCTGAAGGTGTTTAACACAGCTTTAGTCCGTCTTTCCTTAATGATTACAGTTAGGATACAAAAAAATCTGTGTTTCTATAAAAAGGCATTTATAATGAGGCCCACATATATTGAACTACACATTGTTATAGAAAGTAATGGTATTTGGCACAGTGAGCCACATTTACCAGGGCATTTACAAAGTTATTGCCACCAAAGAATGCAGAATAATCAAAAAGCTGTATTTCCAACAGTTCTTAAACTGTAGAACTAATGAATTTATATTTTCTTTTTCATAGATATATCAGAATTAATTCATGTTGGACATACCTGACGAAAAGCTTTGAGATGATAGTAACAGGGGCTATACAAGAGATTAGAGATCTCACTCAGCTCTTACAGCATCTGTAGTGAGATTGTCTGCTACCAGGGAAAGACTATTAGTCTGTAGGGGAAAAGGGAATATTGCAGAAACCCTCACATAAAGATGTCTTTTTGGTATGCCAGCTACAGAAGTTATCTTGAAGAAAATATTTCAGCTGTATATTTGTAGTATGTGGGTGAGAGAGGCAATTTCTAGGGAACAGGAACAAAGGACTGCAATAAATTTTTCTGGCATAATTAAGAGAATTCTATATTCCTGCTCCTGTACAAGTTTTTCCCCTAATGTACAGGGTAACTCACTATTATTACTCCTCTCAGGTAGTAGAAAATACAGACAATGCTGTAAATCTGTGTGCATTATGCTGCTTTTTAATGATACTCCTATTTGATCCAAGATGCGTTCCCAGTCTTGTTGCAATAGATTGTGAAAAAACAACAGATTAATTACCTGTGCTTAAACTAACTCTTGTAATAACGACTCACATTACTGTGTATATCAACACCTGGGAACTTTTAAAAGTGGAAAAAATATAAGATACAGCGGTTCTATTAAAAAAAATAGTGAGTCGCTATTGGCTTGGAATTTTCCAAATCAATGGAATTAAAACCATGATGTCAGGTCTCCTAAAGAAACATTTTTTGTTCAAGAGCTGTGTAAAGCACAAAATGGAAAGAACATGTTAGGTGCATTTTGAGACATTGGCTATTTATGTGTTCTCATTAGATTGCCATCGCTGAAAGGATTCAAGGCCAGGTTGGATGGAGCTCTGAGCAACCTTGTCCAGTGAAAGGTGGCCCTGCCCATGGCATAGTGGTTGGAACTGAACGGTCTTTTAGGTCCAATCCAAACCATTCTATGAGTCTGTAAGATACGCAGTTCCCAAGAGCCACGGGAAATATTCAAAGGAATTATTTTAGGTTGGACTAAAGTTTAGATGGCCGAAATTTAAAGGCATGGCTCCTAAATGAGTAATTCCTATATGACTTTTCCTTTGGGATGTTTTTTATTTGCTTTGACTTTTTAGCTAGACCATCTAGAGACCTCTAAAATGTCATGAAGGACACCTGTGTCCCTCAAAAGTTGGAAGCAAGCATACTGAAACAGAACTCACATAAGCACACCCATAATTCACTAGCTTGCTTTTGCTACAATGACAATTTTTTATTTATGGTAAAGTGAAGTCACTTTACACTTTCTAAATTGTTTTTGATAGTAATTAATATAAAGTAATTAATAGAGTAATTTCTATTTTTTTTTTTGCATTTCAGAAGAAGGCGCTTCCAAGTGACAGGCTCCTTCTGTCTCTCAATTCTGACAGATTTGGCATTCACTGTAATGCTGGTTTGCAGCTTTTCTGCATGTTGATACAAATGATTCACTGTTGCACAGCTTCTGTGAAGAGATCTAAGCCCCTTATTCCTAACTGAAACTTTAATGCAGTGTTTACAGGGTCATACATATCCTTCCAGAAAAACGGAACAAATTGTCTTTTCCCAGTAATCTTTCCCAGTCTATCTCCTGTAAAACATTCTGATCCATAGCATCTTCCTCTGTATTTAACTCCCAGATCCTCTGGGCTAAGCATTACACTTGTTTTGGCACATTATAAATGAGTTTTCACAGTTGACTGCAGTCCTCTTCTGTCCCTTAACTCTCAGCTGTTATTGATGAAAGGTCTGAGCGGGGGCACCTGGCACTGATTAGTGAGCATAGCAATGTGGAAGGAAATGCACTCTGCTCCAGGATAAATGCCAATCTTCTCTCAAATAGTTCCTTTATTCATCCTCAGTAATACTTGACAAAACCTGATACAGAAACAGTAAAGCAGCCATAACAGCAGATCAAAATTCAGCTGGGCCCATGATGCTAAACTTTACCCAATAAGATGGCTGACTTGTTTAATATATCTAGACCAACTCTTTTATCCCAGCGTTGGAAGGCCCACTTGGCAATTGGTCATTTCTGTCTTCTCCTGTGCTGACATCAAAAATATCCTTATGGTTTTAGCCAGACTTTCTTAGTGTGGTCTTTTCATATTCCACCATGTCAGAAGAAGCTGATGATCAGAATGCACTGTAGGTCAACAGCAAGAGATCACTGAAGAAGAGACATCAGATGCAACTTGTTTAGTAGCACATTTAAAAATATTATATATATTTTAATATATCTTATATTAGAAATAGGGTGTCATTTCGGTAGTTTTTATAATTCTGCTCAGGGCTTTTAGTCAGAAAACAGATGCTGATCTATTAAAAATACTGTGCATGATTCCTTTAATAGAGCTGCCTCTAGATTGCTCATGATTGTTGATGATGACAGAATGACTAAATTCAAAATCTCACTGAATGTCCCTGGATTTGACATTAAGTGCCCTAGCTATTAAAGGCATTCCAACAAGTCTGAAATATGCACAGTCCTTCAGTTTTCTAGTGGGTAAAATAACACAATATTGTTGCTTAGGTATTATGTGAACTGTTGGTGCATCAGCAAAGATGGATCATAAAATTTTAGGCAACAAGGCAAGAATGCCTTGAAGAATTAGGGAACATTTGGAACTAGATGGAGGCTAAGGACTTTTACAGGTTATGGTAGTGTTTACTGAATGAGAATTGTGGGCTCATACTCTGCTTCTTGATCCTTGAGATTCAAGAGCTTATCTGGAGTCTGTTTAAAATTTTGTTTTTCACTCCCACACATCTATAGGATCAACTTCAGTTTCACCTTAGCATTAAGGACAGTCTATTGTATTGATGCTTTTGTCATTGCCTTCAGAATTTTTGAATACAAATATTAGGAAGATTTTCATCGCTTTCACTAAAGAATAACATCACTAAAGCTTTTTTGTAGGTGTGAATCATGTTTCCTACTTGAAACTTTATCTGCATGATTTCAAGATTTAAAAAAACCCCAAGAAATCAGAAAGATCTTTGAGATGTTCTTGAATGTGTGGATTGAATTAATTTGTATCTTTCTTTTTGATGGTGATCTGACTTGTCAGCAGTTACACCAGAATTTCAGAACTACTATCTGAAATTAGTGAGATTCACAAACATACATCACAAAGCAGAAGGACTGAAAAGTATTAGATCTCTATCTCAAGAGAACTGAGATAGAAATCAAATGCAGACTGAAAAGGAAAGCAAAATGTAGACAATTCAGTTTCTCTAACTTTTTGATATAGAGGATAAAAGGAAAAAAAATCACACTTTGTGATTACATATTACATTATTTTTTCTACTTTTAAAGATTACTTACTGAAAATGTCCATAGATTTTTCATACATAAATCAAGGAAGGCATGAGATAAATAACATTAACAGAATCAGGTAATGCAAACCACTCTTGTTCCATAAAGAAAGAACATTTGCTGATATTGATATAGGATCAGAGATACTAAGCTTTTGAAATTTGGCTGATTTCTGTAGAGCTTGTCACACAAGCCTTATATAATTTTCCTTTCTGTTTGTGTCTGAGAGGCATAGGGATGCAAGATATGGCAGAACAAGAGTCCCTGGTTAAACTGAGCCATACATTTTGCATGCAGCCTGCCTTGACAGCTTTTTTTAAACCCATTTTTCTTATTTTCTTTGCTAGTCTTTTATTCTGTTGGACTGTCTTGATTAGTTGTCAGATTTCTAATCCTATTTTACACAAGCAGCTAGAGGCAAAATAGCAGAGAGCAGCAGCAAACTTCATGGCTAACAGGTCTACAGAATGAGGCCCACAGTGGTCCAGCTGCACGAGTTTTTCTATCCTTCAGGGCAGGGCTTTGTCTGGATTCAGAGTGCTATTTTGTGCATTTTTTCTGCAAAGATGTTGTTAAAAGTAGAAAAGGCTTTCTTTTCTTTTTTAGGAGGTGGTCACTTTCAAACAGAAAAGTAAATGAATCAAGAGAACTATCTTCCATACTTTAACAATAATGACAAGCATACCTAGGTCTTGATCCAAATCTTAATGTTTCTATTTTATAATAAATTGTTTTCTTCAGAGATCCTTTCATACAATATGCAATACAAAATCTTCTGTACTGCCATTCCAAATTTTTTTATGTAGAATACAAAAATGCATATTAGTTATCCTGAGTTAGGTGCTCCTAAAAACTACCAGCCATGTCCTGCGTCTTTATTAAAATATTTCATCCTATTGAATTTGCGAGCCAACTATATATTCTCCTGGCAGGCTGTCTGACCTACCTCATTCTCATCCATTTCAAAAATACTCGCCCTAGGCAGAATGGTCACAGGGATATAATGGCTGTCTGAGAAAACACTGTACTTGGAGATGGCATCCCTCGGAATGACCTATGAAAAATGTCAACATCTATTACAGGCCACCTACCATATTTGAAAGATATTTCCTCTAGTTTGTCTAAACTGCTTTGTGTAGAAGTTTCATGTTGCTGATTTCCATCATCATCTATGTTTTAAAAAGTTGTCGACAAATGTAAGAAGTATGAATTCAATTCAGCCAGCCTTGGGCATGAAAATAGTTTATTTTTTCAAGTGAAAATTATATTTGCAACTGGAAATCCTTCTCCACATAAGCCTTTCACTGCATCTGATACTCTGATATTCAAGGAGCTTTTTTAATGTGTGAATATATGTTAGTCTTTTTCTAGTTTAATATTTGTCATCTCTTTTAGAAGTATTTAAAAAATATGTAAGTTATATTGCTGATTTTTAACACAGTAACAACTCTCAAATGAAATCTAACCTGAAATTCTGTTTAGGTTCTGTGATGCAGACCTACTCTAATTTTAAATGTGAGGCTGGATTATGTTCTAATATCAACACCCGTTGATAGTGCTGTGTGCTAATGCTAAAGTAAACGTAGCTTTGCTAACAAAGAGAGATTTTAAAAGTCAGCAAAAGTATGCTCTGAGCACAATCAGATAATTCTGAGTTGTGCCTCATGTCCTACAGCTTGTCCTGCCTTACATTCTGTCCCTTTATAAATAACAGCTCTTTAACTTTAGTTGCTAATAACCTGAACTATGCTTGAACCAGTAGCTTGCAGTTGTATATCCTATGACCTCTGCTTTGCACTAAGCCAGCCACCTCAAGGCAAAGAACTTGCAGGATGTCAGTCCTGGTTACTTGCTGCAGTCATGTCAAGATGAGGCTGAAAGTTTGAGAAGTGTACCATAAATTCGTATCCGCCAAGGTTCTGTTTTACAGAACTTCTCTTCCGTAGGAACCATAATGTGTAGTTGAACAGGTGAGTCTGCCTGTATTTTTGTGCTGCAATCTGCAGCAGAAACTGCTTCTGTTCACTTATTAGGACCCCTCAGGGTTGGTGCTCTATAAATCAGGCTGTAGATGACAAGGAGTGCACACGTAGCCTTGTCTAGATAGCAAGTAAAATCTTCCTTGCAAGCCAGTCAGTGCACTGGGATACCCAAAGCACTGACAAGAACAAAATAATGTGAGAGGAACTAACAAAATGCTGCCAGCTGCAAAGTCATGATGATTTAAAGATTACAGAAGGGAACGAACTCATCTATCCTTCGAGTTGCACCAAGGATTAATGTGGGCCAGTACATGCATTTCTGAAGGAATAAGTCTTAAATTATTGGAAATTTCTTTCCCCCATTATTTCCAAACGGGCAGTAGGCCAAGTTTGAACTATTTTAGACAACCATCACTCTTTTTTTGAAAACTCTGTGCAAAGTGAACAGAGCAATTTAAGGCAAACAAATCTGAAGTTACATGGGAAGAGTATTAAAATACATGTGAAAAAAAGAACATGTCTTAAAGCAAGAATCTTTCCTGCTCATCTCAAAGGAGTTTCTTTCTCCCATTTTGACAGAAAGCTACTATCCACAAGAACAAATATATAGGCGATACAACTTCCTGATGTTATAAATGCATTTCTATAGCATTATTCATTCAATTATGTTGTATTTGATACAAAAATACTGAGATTTTAACATTTTTTACAAAGATTAACAGAGAAAGTGGTAGTATTTGGGCCTTCTTGTAGGAGCATTATTTGATCTGCATTGTATTTGAATACTTTTATAGGAAAGCTTCTTCAATTAAAGTATCTAAGTCTGATAGAAGAACCTACAGGAATTATTAAAAAATATGAAATTGAAAATCATAAAAAAGTGAATAGAATATTTTACATCTACACCATGAGTAAAAATTTCAAACATATCTGCATTACTGAGCTAAATCTCACTGAGAAGCACATTGGGATTTGGTTCTGCAAAAATGCTTACATGCCTTAGACAATCAGACACAGGAGGGAACAGACACAATGGCCTGCAGGGCACAGCTTTGCTACAGTCACAGCTTTTCCATTGCTCCATGCTGGGAAAGGCAGCAGAAGTCAGCAGAAAGGCTACTGATAACTGTGCTAAGTAAACTGCACATAACACTGTGACTGCAGGCAGAATGAACAGGAGCCCCAAATCTGCTTCTGAAGTTTTGGGTCAATATACAACACTGAGGCTGACATATACATGCAGGTTGCACAGCACATAAAGATCATAATTGAGATTGCTGCAATTTCAAACCTTTGGTAGACTTTGGAGAAGCCTTGAAATGAATGTTTAAAATACCTCTAAGTACAGAAAGAAATGGATGATGCAAGAGACAAGAATAGTAATACATATTCTACTCAAGCCAGGCATATGCACAGCTGGGTTTGGGATTTTTTTAAAAAAATAAAAGTTGCAAAAATGTAAGTTAAGTAACTACTTGAGCTCTTATTTTCACTTACTATAATTTTAGCGTTCCTACCTTCACATAGTGAGGAAGCAATTTGACATGCAGTTCACCAAGGAAAAGATATTTTTGGATAACTGCAAGGCTTCAGTTTCTGAAGGAATACTCTGAAAAGTGTTAAGTCTGTGATAATATAAAGAGAATTTCCACAAGTATATAATTTATTACTGACTGGTATGAAATTCTAGCTAAATGGCAGTTGAACCTCCTTGCACTGAACTGTTTAATTCCTAAACAAATTGAGATCTTGATAATCTTATCAAAGGGAGCTCCAAATCTGACAAATATGACCAAGGAGAAACCTGAAAAGGCTACCTTTATCTTCCATGGAAATGTTTCATGACAGAACAGGTTAGAATAAAAAGTCAGTAAAGAAACACATGGAACATTGTTGACTGCCAGGTTACATAACAGGTTCTATAGGAGGTCATACCATAATTCTGTCCCCATTGCTTTCTTTTGAGGAGTAAAATTATAATTTTTTTGTAGTGAGCTAATGTCACTAGATGGTAGCCTTTTAGGTAAAGCTGCTGGAAAATTTTGAAGCTGAGGAGTTTACATTTTGAAAACACATTTTCACAGAAACAAAGTATTTAATAGAAATGTTAACACCGGTGCAATACTTTGAAGGGAAATAAAGGTACTCGGAGCGACTCTCCATGTTTTGCCATGATACCACTAAAAGTTTCATTCAAAAAGTATAAAATCCCTTAATTTACGTTTGCCTTTTTTATAGTTATGTTACATTAATATATGTTTAATATTAGTATATTGAAAAAGGAACATTAATTAACCAACAACATGTAATTCAAGGAAGATTTTTTTTTCCTTATGTCAGAGAGTAATGATACATGACATTCTATCTCTGTGTGGAAGTGCAAGAAACAGTGGGTGTAACCACATCTCAGCATCCCTCAATTTAAATATGACATTTCTTGTGAGAATGAGAGTTTACTTGGGAAGGTGTATCTAGACCCACTAGATAGCCTACCAAATAGACAAAAGGACTTTTTAAAAAATTTAGACAGAAAGATGTAGTCCATAATAACTTTTTAGTTAAGATATGATTCACACACATATCAGTACCTGGTTGATTGTATTTACTTGGTAAAGATTTTTTGTTGTATCATAGCATGTTACTGGTCAGATGCTCCTTGAAGTTTTCCACACAGCATGTTCAGCAGGAATTATCCTTTTTGACAAAAGTACTAGGTATAACTTCTTGTTTCCAAAACATAATTTGGTCTTTTTATTCCAGAAAGAGTATGTGCTTAATGTGCATATGGTGGGCATATTGTTGTATTTATGAAAACCTTTGAATTACTAAAATGATGCTCATCAGTTAGATTTTTTTCTTTCATAAAGAATGTATCAATTATAACATTTTTAAAAATTAGTATTTAATTTGACTAATTGACAGATGGCTGTACTCATTGTGACTTAATCTGGGTTTTGTTCTGTCTCTAAAGGAACCAAGCCCTGGATAACCGCAGCAAAGCGAAACCAAATTCTTTCACAAGTGACAAGGAGTAAGTGTTCAAAGTTCCTCAGGCCCTACTATTCTAAGGCAGTGAGTAGTTTCCAACTATGAGAATGTCAGGAAAAGTAATGTTGCTGATCTGTAAAATGTTTATAGATTAATAAGTAGCATTCCTTATACAGAAAGATGAATATAAAAATACAGGTTAATTCACTGGCATGTGCAGTCAGTTGAACAAGTACTACCTATGGCAAGCTTCCATACATGCCTTATATTCTTCCACAGTTAAACTATCACTGAAATATTTTGATGTGGTTGGAGAAGGGGCAGAAGCAAAATATTGTAGAACTCATGGATGATAAGTGTTGCCCAGCAAGGTGTAACAAAGCATTTCAATCAGCAAAGGAAGTGATCCATAGAGAACAGCTTGAACTTTCTCTTTTGAATGGTGTGTCAGTTCCATGAGTTTCAAGCCAAGTTTCTGGAGGTCTGCAAGCAGCCCTTCAGCACAGAGAAAGGGAGGAACTGGTGGGGTACTGTGCTAGTGAGAGCTGAGTAATATTTGTCACACTGAGCACTGACACTCTACAGATAAATTTCAAGAACCATGTTCTAAACAGTAATAGCAGATAAATGTTGCCAACCTGTGATCATCTATTTTACACTAGACAATCTTACATATATGCACACATACCTACAGATACATATTTAGCACTGAACTCTAAGTTGGGTATTTTTTTAAAAATGTTAATTCACATAGAATTTATTAGGATAAAGTCTAAGGCTTTGAGATACTACTGAATTTTAGGAGTATCCAAAGTTTTAAGCCTATAATGGATTGAAGACACCAAATCAGGAGTTTCACAGAACTAACTTGGCCTTTTGTTTTGCTCTCTACTTCTACCCAAAGAGAACCATGGGGCTTCTCTTACAGTACTTTTCATAAGTCATTCTGTTCTCTAATTCATTGAATCATTTTAAAATAGTAAAGAAAACAGAAGAAAACCTAGCCTCTAGTTTAACTGTATTTATGAAATCAAAGAAAATGTTTCCTCATATGTAAAAAAGTGAGTGTTCAGACACTAACATTTTCAATACAAATATAGACATGATCACTGCTTTAATTGCTAACCATGATGACACACAGAGGTAATCTCTTGTCATTCCAGAAGCAAAATTTTGGACATTTGGCCATATATTTAGGTGTTATCTTTAGAAGATGAAGTCTCTTAGTTTAAAGAAAATTTCATTTTTGAAAATAAATGATGCTTAAGCTGGCGGAATACATGGCTTAAGCTGCTTGGGATCTGTAAATTAATTACAATTCTTTGAAAGTTCATGTTTCTTCTTCATTGTCTTCACTGGCAAAGAACAACCTTAAACTATGGCATTAATAGCATTTTTAAAAGCATTTTCATTTTCTTGGATGTACTAGACAATAATTTTTATAAATAAATAAATAATACATAACCTTACCATGCTAGGGGAAAATTACAAACATATTTTCATCAGGAACATTAGTTTTTGGAAATTATGAACATAAAATTTACTAAAAATTTACTTTTTTTCTTTTAAATGTGTGCATAAATATATTTATTTCTTTTATGACACTTTTTGCCTTCCTAGATTCCTAGAGGGAATACCTTAACAGTTCTATTTGGGTTTTTTTCAGAGGAAAAGACCTTTTGGATTTGACTGAAAAAACTGTTGCTGATCAGAAAAATAAGAGGCAAGTCTGTCATAATCTGCCCCTTATATACTTATAAAATATTTATGGTTGATTGGATTTTGGCATTAATAGGTTCTGTTCAGTAAAAATAGATTTCTATTTGTTTTCAAATGAGGATGATAGTGACCATTTTTCAAACTTAAACAATTTGTCAATGGGCAATATTTTTATTATAGAGCATTTAATATAGAATATTAATGTAAAATTATATTTTATATACCTGACATGTTAATATATGAAACTTATTATATTAAATCAGCTTTTGGACAGCCAGTGATTGATGAGTTACTGGTATAAATGTGACCACATAGACCTAGAGATTGTACACAACCCTAGATAACACCAGCTGGAAGAGAGATTTGGGCTGGATATGATAAGAATGGAAGGGACACACTTTGGCAGCCATTTCCATAGCTCATGGTACTGATGCCTGAACTGAAAGAAAGTCTCTTATCAGGTTAAAATGACAGAGCCACAGTCATTTTGGAAGATGTAGGCAGGACCTCCACCTGTAATGTGTCACCACAATGTGACCCAGTGGCCATAAGCTGAAACATGAGTCTGACTGGTGGTATGGACAGCTGGTCAGCCATGCAGCAGCTTGCTTGGACAGGTTGGGCCATCTCTCTCCTTGGAGGTTTTCAAGACCCAACTAGACAAATACTTGTGCAGCCTCAGTGTTGTCCCTGCTTTGAGCAGAAGGCTGAACCAGAGAGGTCCTGGAGTCCCTGAATTCCAGTCTACATTATCCTACAATACTATAATGGACTTGACATTTTTGAGTCACTTGTAATTCTTTTGCAGTGTCACATTGGAAAGAAACTGAAAAATATCAAAGCCTGAACAAATAACTTACTTGTTGTAGTCAGGAATGCATACAGGTTTTTTTTTCTCCTTCAACATAAACAATTTAGTCCATTTAATATGTTTAGATTAAATAAAATGCTTGTAATAATTCTGAGGTCTTTCTCACTTTCAGAGATGAGGATCTTGGGGATCACACTGAAGTAAAGTCTGCTGATGACCGAAGTAAAAAGTGGTGAGAATCAATTCATAGTTCTCTAAAGTTTAATGATCAAATATCAAGACTTGTAGCTGTGTAGTAGAACCAGAAGATAAGAATTCCTAATACAAGCAAACAGAATTTGCTCAGTCTGAGTAAGATATCTTTATTATTTCTAGAATGTGCCTGATTAACCAAATATAACAATAAAGCTGCATGTATTTTGATAAGCAATGACTCAAATCTATAATCTCTTGTGGAGTATGGAAATGACTAGAGACAAGATCCTCCTAAGTATTTTTGTGCTTATCTAATTGTTCTGTGAATTCAGCTGCTGTCATCCCAAACAAATACAAGAAAATTCATTCCTAGTATAAACGCTTTACTGCTACTAGATTTCATTATTTAAAAAAGCTACGATCCATTTTGGTCAATTAAAGTGAAGTTAGTAGTATATTTTTAGGTACCATTCTGATGGTGTCTTTTTTGAGTCTTCCGTTTAGCTGTATATCCACATGAAGAGGAAGAATGTAGTTATCTTGTACATATATGCAGTTTTGCTATTTTTTAATAGAAAATATTTTTTTCCAGCAATTCCACTCAACAGTCTGATCAGGGAAGCATATACTGAGCATCTCCAGTGAATGAGCTTCTCTTTCAGTTCTGACAGGGGCTTGCCCCATCAGGAGTCAGGCACAAAGGAGATGCTGCTTCTTGCAGCACCACTCTGCATATAAAGCACAACAAGCACTGAGCGAGCAGAGCCTCAGTCCTTGGCAAGCTCACTGAAATAATCAAGCTGCAGCCCACACATCCAGAGTTAAGGCAGATAATAATCACATTGTTCCAGAATATAACCTTTGGCAGAACCAAACAAGAGCAGCCTTTGTCTGAGCTGCTTTTTAAAATCATCAAAAGCATTATTAGCACTTATTCCTGAAATCCCATAATTTGTATGACAAGGTCTACTTTTATGTTTGTTTGCCTGTCATGTTCTGTGGTGAAGAAAACTGCAGAAGGACGTTTCTCTTGCTTGAATCATAGTCCTGCTTTTTGAAACTAGTCTAGATATCTGCTTAGTTGGTCATTTTTAGTAAAAACATAACTGTAGTATATATAAAAAAAATTTGGAGCTATAATACAGTAAGCCTAAGAATACAACATTATGAAATACTGACAAGAAAATGTGGAATGCTATCAACAATTGAGACATTATTGCACAGCTGAAAACCTCAGTGGGCACTTGGTGGAAACTAGGCTTCAATTAAAGTTAGATGAAATTTCCAATATGAATATATATGAATATACCAGCATAAACTGGAATAATAAAAATTATAGGTCATTGACTGCATTATTTTTCACAGCAACAATTTAACCGAAATATGGTAAATTTCTTTTACCTGCTTTTTCTAGTCCAAGCTTTTGCATTCATGACTGTAAGTGTAAATTAAAACTGTGTAGCTGAAAAAGATTTCTAAAAAGTGGTTTTTTTCTTGTCGTGTGTTTTCTTTTGAATTTTAGGATAATTGAGAAAGAATATAAAAATCCTCCAAGGGCTCCAAATAATCTCCCAGAAACAAACTACTCTAGTGACAGTGAAAGAAAGACCAGGTATTGTGGAAAATTAATTGGGTACTGTAATGTCTAATGTGCTATTTCTTGGAAAAAAATAATAAAAAGCTTTTTTGTACAAGAAATTTCAGGAATGCTTAGACAACTCTCATTGGTCTCCTGAATCATGCCAGCCCCTTTCCAAATCTTCTTCCAGGATCCCAGGCACAAAAGGTCACATATCCTACTCTAGTGCACAGAGTGAGGAGTACAAGACACACCCTGTGTAGCTCTAGAGACATAGCTGAAACATAAAATTTAGAAAGGCAGCTAAGCCAGAATTCTTATCTAATCAATAGAGGAAAGGCATTTCCTGAATGCTTTTATTTCTTATGAACTTGTTTCTCTCTGAGACTGTAAGGAAAACATTACACTCTTCACCTCAAGTGCCTTTTAGCTTCCTAAACCTATATGGGATGAATCTGAACCCATGTATGATCAACCCAATCACTGACATTGTGGCATGGGATTCTTACTTTTTGACCAAGAATAAACTATTTTAAAAACCATTTCTCTTGCAATACTCACACTCTAGCTGGATCCTGCCTCTACAAAACCACATATTGCAAATCTGAGTGAAAAATATGATGTAGGGATATTTAATAGAACTAGCTGTACACCAAGTGTATTGGTATCAGGAAATAATTAAAATAAAAGGAAATGTTATCTTGTTCTTCAAGGTCAAAATTATTTTCACAAAATATGACAACAAAAAGTATAATATATAGTTCTTGAATGAAAGACCTTTTTGGATTAGGAAAACCTCTCTTCAGTATCAATCCACCCATCCATTGGTATTAATTATTTATGTAGGAAGGATTGTTTAAAGACATAACCTATGTGATGTATTGCTATATAATACTTGTGAACTGCCCGAGTCATGGCTGATGACTCAGCAGGGAGAGGAGAAATCTACTGAGCCATATTGATAGGGAAAGTAAAGGTCATAGTCTGGTACTTTATGGGAATTACGGTCAATGTTCTATCCTTAACTTTATGCACACCTGATCCTTACTGTGGATGTGAATGGGCACAGGATCTTTAGTCACTCGTATTCTTACATCTGCTGTTGGAGTACAGTTGAAATCCATGTATTCTGAAAATTCTGCCTGGCCTTGAAGGACAAACCCATAAATTGGCTGAGAATAAAAGCAAAGCCAAACAGCATACAACTTAAGATTAAAAATGAATATTCAACAGAAAAAATTAATTAGCATTTTTCAGAATTTTGTGCATGTACAGGCTCTGAGTTGTAATATTCTGATTATCTTTGACAGTTAAAATAGAGTACAGTAATGGAAGAACAACAGAGCAAAGAATGTGCTGCAACATGCAATGTTACCTTACACTTGATAGACTTTATACCCTCTACCTGAATCCCATCTTAATTCATGAAAACTTATAAAATGAATGGTCTTTGTAGGTTATTCCTTCAGGTTTTATGCAATAGGTTCTACAGAGTATTTATTGTTGAGTAGTTTGCTGTATGAACAAGTCACACCATAGCAAGTAAAGGAGTGACTGATAGGAACTGAAAGAAGGGACGTGACCAGGTGCACATTTCTCAAGCTACACTGAGACCCAGTTTTCACTTGGTGTCTTGTCAAGCTGTCAGACTATGCATTTATTTAAATGTTCTGAGTTTCCTTACACTTTCAGTTGACAAGGTTAGAAACTGATGCTTTGGAAATATTTTTGCTGTAGCTTCCATGTTTTTTGTTTTATACACTCCAGCTGTGGTTTTCTCTCTAAGCTGTGGTTATATATTTGTGTATTTCAACCATAATACTCCAGTCAGTTATTAAAATACGAGGGATGCTGTTCTCTACACTAGGACACTCAAGGAAAGTATTTTTCTCTATACAACTTCCTGTAAGATAATGTTACTTTCAGGCATGCAACATGTAAATACCCATATTATGTTGAGTAATATGTGTAACATGTGTTGTGCACATTCTTGGTCAAAGAATTTCACAGCCAGATAAACTAATTCAAAAGGTGATTACTCAGCTTTAGTTTGCATTCCTACTTAGTAGGCTTACTTTCATCTCACCTAAAATGTAAAGGGAGCACTGGGTGTTCATTTGAGGAGATATTTCCTCTTTGGTAAGCAAACCCAGGTTTGTTACATTCTGATTAAATAACAAGCCCACTGTTATGTTCTATGAAAGATAAATAAAACATTTATGATTTCAGCTTATCAGTAACTGCAATTTAAATACATTTCTGGTGTTGCACAGAAATCAAGTAAGACATATGTACTTTGCAAAAATACAGGTATGTAGAAAAGAGTATCTGAGCTTTGTAACAGCTTACACACACATCTGTCTTATCGATCTGTTATATTTCCTGGAAAAAATCCAACTTGTGGTAAATACATGTGATTATAAATGATTGCTCCTAACATTGCAGAACATTATTCAAGATAATAATGTAATATAATAATAATAATAATAATAATAATAATATAACTATTAGTAATAGCGTAATAATGATGATATACCTTAAGAATTTCTGGAGAATAGGATTAATAAATCAATTCAGAAATCTTCAAAACACATATGGCAAGATTATTTCTTCAATGGCCACATACATGTTCATGTCTTCCATGGAAACAAAACTGACATTTAAGTAACTTGGAAATGGGACTGTTAAAAATGGAAGATTTAACTTCCCTGATAATTAAATTCAGTACATTCCTTTCTACTCTGATATAAGGAACACTACAGTTATTGTAGTGAACACAAATCATACACTGACAAGACTGTATTATAAAGACCCTCACTCTAATTCTATGGACATGTTGTAATTTTGTTTGGTTGTTTGACAGCTTTTTGAGGACAAGTGAAAGAAGCAGAGGAAAATGAAAAAAAAAATGTAGTCTGCCACCATTTTCTGATATCTATCATTTAGGATGAGATATCAGCACAGGAAACCCAATACCAATACCAGTATGTAAATTCTGCTCAATGGGCTTGTTGGTTTAATTTTGAAATGCTGAAGAATAATTAAAAAATAGAGCACAGTCTAAGGACACTATATTACAAATATTACTGTGTTACTAATTTACACTTTTTATTTGATATATTATTCTTGATGTTTGGGAAAAAAAACCAGAAAACAACCTCATCATCAAGTATGATTTTTTTTAATAAGCATGTTGTCTTAGTTTCTTTATCATCAATGTAATGAAACCTTTAAAAACTTATAAACAGTATTACTGTTTAGTGATAGCTATATACTCTGTGCTTCACAGCAAATCATCACTTGCTGCCTATGAAGAAAATATAACTGGAAATACTATCAAAACTGTTTACTCTACTTCTGATCGGTAAGTACACACTCATAACATCATAGAGTACCAAAGGACACAGACATTTACATAAGCATTCAAGTCTTCAGACAAAAGAGAGCAGTAGAAGTCACCATCATGAGACAGCTTTTCATACAAAGCTCTCTTTCAGTGAGATCTTGCCATCAAATCATTACCACAGTTCAGCAGCCTACTATTATGTTAGGCTTGTCACAGCTGACATTTTAAAATGTCTATAGGAACAAGAGCCAATGCCCTAAATGATAGAGCTGGCTTTGTGATTCTGTAGGTTTGTATCTCAGGCAGCTGCTTACTCTGCAAAATTTCCTTCCTTTGTGAGAATGGTAACAACCAAATTTATGTACAAGTGTGAAGGAATAGGTTCACATGAGAGTGCTGTTGAAAATGATCTTTTCACACCAGTAAGACATTCCCAAATATAAGCAGGATATTTGCTCAACCTGTAATAACTTACCTCAAAAGGAAAAACAAGTTAAATGTGGCCGCTATTTTCAATTCAATTTGGACAGCCCTACTACCTGGAAATACCTAATCAGAAAAACGTGTATTCTTTCCAACAAAAGGAACTCTGGGGATGATTAAATAATAGTACAACAGTTTATCACTGACAGGAAAGGAGCAAGAGGTATTGATTTTGTAATGCTAAAACAACACCAACGGTTGTATCCAGGCAAAGTACAGAGTGATGTCACACAGGAGTGCAACAAGAGCTAAGAAATTTTTTTTTAAATTATTGTCACAAATACCTTGTAGGATGTTCTATACATGTATTCACTGCAATTGCTATGAAGGTATGAGTTTCGTCTGCAGTGCAGAAAGTCAAAAAAAGTTTTCAGGCACTTCTGTATCATAGAGAATACTGTGAATCAGACTGATCAATTATCGCAGTTTGAATTCACCTACCAGTATACTTTTGTGATTAAAACATTAAAATCATTCCCCTCCACTTTATCTCTATTTAGTATACAGGCTCATTCAGCTGCTTAATTCAGTTTACCAGAGAAGACCATTCTTTCTACCACGGTGTTTTTGCTACTTGCCAATTTGCCCATCACAGGAGCATGTGTATGACACCTGTCAACTGGAATGGAGAGAATACACAAATGACATTTTCCTATTAATGGCCATTGTACAGTATACAAATGTCTTCCCCATGCAGTGTGCTAACCTTATCAATTTTCTGCTTGAGATTTCAATGGCAGCTCTTTTTCTGACAGCTGATGTTATATTATATACACAGGAGTATAATTGGAAAAGATATATGTACATACTGCAGGAAGCCCTTGGGCACAGATGCTAAAATGATCTTAGATGCCTTGCAAATCTACTGTCATTCGACTTGCTTCAAGGTAAGAAGATTTCACCTGCTATCAAGAGAAATAATTTGATTGTAATACCTGCATTATAGTACACATATAATAGGAGATTATTTAGGCCTTAGGCTTTCTCCAACTGTAAGAATAAGAAGTCTTGAGATTGGAGGAGAAAATTAATGTAGGAAATACTAATCTCTCTGTCTCCCTCTCACTCCTACACAATCCCTTCCTTTTCCTTTTGAACTCCCTCTCTCCTTCCCCCTCTACTCTCCTCCTTGCCTCTCCTTCCTTGCAACCGTAAGCAGGATAAAGGATGCAGCTGAATGTATTCTTAGAGTCCTACACATTTATAAGCCTTCACTTCAAGTCTGATACAGTGAATTATATCAACTTAAGACTTTCTTCGTGTTGTAAAATTTCATTCAGATTTTTATGAAGTTTTGTAGATGTTCTTGATTCTAGACATCTAAAACAGTCTTAATTATTAAAAAGTAGGTATTTTTTCCTATTTCTATTAAGAATGAAAGCACATAAGAAATTTCTTTTTTGTTTGTTATTCCAAATGCTAAGCCTCAGCCTAAAATTCTCTCTTAAACTTTTCTCAGGGTATGCCTGGCAATGCTCAGTCCCATAGTCTGTTTTCTTTTTGCCTCATTTGTTTTATTTCTGCTTGCATTTACACACAGAGTTTGTTGTTCTAACAAACAATACTCAGCAAAATAACTGCATTAGCATAGCTCGTATTTCTGCCCAGTCCTGCACAGCTTTTACTTCTGTTTCTGACAGCAGTTCTTGTCCCTATTTACTACATGAAAAGTAACACAAATCAGAATACAGCAGTAAGGTTGCACTTCACTTGTAAGAAGGTGCATGTGTTTTTTGTTTATGGTGGATTTTCTGAGCTCTGTGAGCACCAGAAAGGCATTTTCTTCCATGGGAACTACTATGTAGCATGTCCTCAATACTATTATTGAAAGTAAATATAAGTTCTGGTCTGCTTCCATTCTTTTTGGACAGATCAAACCACATAAAGAAGAATGGGCTTTTCATTAGGAGTAGTAACATGTAGGTAGTGGCTGAATTATCTGTTAAATAGTTATGCTTATTTTTTAAACCATATTTTTTTGTTACCTACTATCATCTGGAGACCTGTCTGGCCAGGAATATCAGCTTAATTTTTGTATAACTACAAACTTATGAAAGCATTGGCAAAAAAAAAATTAACAATTGATATAGGTCTGTGGTTCATGCTTGTAGTTATGTATTTAGCTAAGTAGTGCAATTTCTCATAATATTTTATGAATATTAATATTAATTTAGCTCCTTACAAGTACCCTCTATCCATTAGAGATTTGCACATAGCTGACAGCAGTACACCATCTTAATTTTCTTGTAAAGGTATATACCAAAAGTACAGTAATTAAATAACCCAAATTTTACATTTTTTTTCTCTGTGTAAAAATTCTAGCTAGTACTGGTGATCAGAGCTTTGAAGACATGGCCTGCCTTTTGCTGATTTAAACAAAGAAATATAAAATCTGTAAAGACTGTTTGTTTGTAAAGCAGATTGTTTTAATAGCACCTGAATACTAATGCTTATTTTCACTTAGTAGTGAATAAAATATCCAAAGAAACCAGAAATTACTATTCTTTTATTAGATTTAAATAAATAAATAAAATTATCTGGATATCAAGATCCTAGTTTCTGTATCAAATTACAGAATGCTCTTTGATCCACTTTAGGCTTTCCTTGTGATCGTGGTAAGTCAGCCTCTGTGCATTTTCATATGTGAAACATGGGCAATGCTTCTCTATCTCCAAAAATTAGATTTTTTGAGACATTTGTGAAAGCAGTGTCCAGATTCTGCAAGAATGGGAGACACAGTTAACTGTTAAGATAAAGTGTAATAAGACATTTTGAAACAAGCAGGTCTAGATTCTTTAAGATCTATTCTGAGCTGGATGATTATGTGTGATCATTCTTCCTTTATTCAGTGAAGAAAGAAGAAGATCTCAAAATGGTGATTTGTCTTATTTTAGGATGAACCCCTAAGCTAAGACAGAATAAGTAAAAGTACTCATTGGAAATGGCTGGGGGAGGGCAGGGTTGTTGAGTATAATGAGTACCTATACAATCAGTATACAGTATACAACTGGTATCTGATTTTTAGATATCTAAAAGTGACATAGATATCTAACTATTGTCTAAAACGATTCTTTAAAAGTTCATCTTTTATACTGAAGTACAAATAACTCCTATTCTGCTCTGGAGTTGCTTGTTTCCTAAAGGAAAGTGTGCTGGGTAAGAGTATTAGAGAAATGTTTCATTTTAATTTTTTTTATTCTTTGTGTGTTGAAGTGTGAAGTATGTAAGAGACCTCTGGAAGACCTAAAAGCAGGAGACAGCATTTGGATTTACAAACAAACTGTGCACTGTGAGCCTTGTTATTCCAAAGTTAAAGGTAAGGCACAAGATGTATAATATTGAACATGGGAAAAACATTTCGTGAAATTCATTCAAAAAAATTCAATATATGACAACACAGCTGTTGCTTTTGCTCATTTGTGTGTACTCAAACCTTTTCAAAGTATCTACTTCAGTAAGTCTGGCTGCTTAGGATGATACCCAACCGCAGGTTCTAGACACAATTATTCTGTATCTGTGAGGGAGATCTTGGTGGCTCTGCAAGTTCATCTCTTCTGCAAGGACTCTCCTGTAGAGTTGTACCTGTGCAATCAATAGAGACACCTAGAGGGAGGCAATGACACCTTGGCCTGGAAGTGAGAATAAATTGCAAGGCCATCTGAGAATCAGATTGTTCTACTGAAATAAATAAGCCAGGGTGCAGAGGTATTTTCACACAGTGGAGTAATTGTGACCAGTAGAGAGAAGATACAAAATCTATGAAATCATAATGAAAATATTACGCTGAGATTATGATTCCTACCTTTGTGGGGAGCACAGTGAGTAAAGAAATGTGCAAGACAGGGATAAATGAACACTTTGGGGTTTTTTTGGGGTTTTTTGTTTTTTTTTTTCCTAGAAGTTGCTACATTTTAAGTCTTCTCTCTTCTCTCTTCTCTCTTCTCTAATAATTGCAATTATTATTTCACAATACTATAAACCAGTACCTCTGTACCAAATAAGGACAAAGATGTAGATTAAATACTCTGATAAGCTGGTTTTCAGCTATGTAATTGAGAGATAAGATCATGTTAACTAAAATTATATTAAAAAATTGTTTTCTTAAAATACTTTTATTATTAAGTCATTAAAAATCTGATAGGAATAGGGAATTTTGAAAATAATCAGAAAATTAATAGAACACAGTAACAGTTATAAAACTGTAGAAACATATACCACGGGTCTCTATATTAAGCACAATAAACTGGCATGTCCTATTTCATTGAATTGCAAGATAGACAGTTAGACTTCAGTAGACATTCTAAAAAAGAAAAAACAAATCCGAAGTTTCCTTGTAGGACATTTAGAGTATACTGCTTTGCTTGGCATCTCTGAGTAATCTTTTCTTTCTTGCAGAAAAATGGATCTACTAATTTTTACATACAGAACATATGATGAAGAAGTTACTATTAGTTAACTGTATTTGCCTATTAATTCAAGACACTGGGAGAAATTATTCATTTTTACTGCTGGGAATTCTCTGAATGAAGTCCTACTACATAGTTATCAAAGGAATTAATTTAATGAGAATTTGAATGCATTTTCATGCACAATGGAGGAAGGAAAACAAGATATTGGTCAGTATATTTATCAGATCTGTGAAACCACTAAATTGTACATCAAATCAATGATAATTTATTGAAATGTCAGGACATTCCTACACATTTGTTTTGAAAGGGCTGTATTCTCTTTTCCTCCAGTATAAAGGTCTGTTTGCTTAATATACCATGAATGAGATTCACCTCATCAAGATTAGCCATTTAGAAGTCAGCTATTCAGTTTAAACTGCTGCTTTCATGCAGAGAGAAGTGGGTTTATACTGGACCTTCAAGTGGAGACATCAACCTCCAGAGAAAGGTTCTTCCCAACTAACTTACATGAAAAATTTGAGATGGAACAATGTATCTTTGGAAAATGCATCTCTAGAACTGCAGGATTCTAGACAAAAATTGCTAGAGGGTTTTAAGTAAAAATATCCCACTCCATGTCTGTAATTCTGGTAACTGTGTAATCACCATTTATCAAAGAAGTGCATACTAAATAGTTGCCATGAAATAATGAAATACATACTTTGCATGATATTATGTTGTTGTATTTATACTTCCTACTTTATTAAATTGACTATCTAAACACTTTGGATGGATTCATCTTGCCTAAATTTATACATCTACAGTGCAGAGTTCTGTTTCTGAGTTACATGATCTATTCTATTTTATATAGAGAAGCGGACATTTTTAGGAAGCAATTCAATTGATCAGATTGCAAAAATTGATTTTATGACATTAACCAATGTACATCTTACTTCCATAGTTTGCAAAGGAATTTGGAATGAACAGCTCAGATTTCTAGACATCTACACTAGGTCAGATACAGTCCTTCCTTTGAGACTACAGTGAAA
>VZSR01003803.1:36128488-36191966 GCA_013398615.1 Brachypodius melanocephalos
TCCCTCCTTGGGGAACAGGGCTCGTTTTCCACCCCGAGCAGTAGCGTTCAGATCTCAGCCTAGTTTCAGGCTCGTGTTTACATAAGGAATTAAAAATAGCGGAATTTCGTTCCGGGAAAGCCTTGATCTGAGCAGTGCTGCCGCCTCATCCTAAAATCTCTGCCTAATTGTCTCCCATCTTCAAGGATTTGGGAGGGCTTTTGTCTTTTGGACGTTGATCTAAATTGTGTATCTTACGCGCCCACGTATCTGCAAAAGGCACGGCAGGGTGCTAGTAAATGGAATAAATCGGATGTGAATAGCGAATGAATAAAGCAAAAAATAAAATCGACCTGAACGAATGGTTGGTTACACTCCCTTATAAACAAACAGAAGGGGAGATTGCGAGGTAGAGATACAAGTAGATCAGTAAAGCCAGTGCCTCAAAACCTGTTTCACCAACGTGGGCGAACATCGTAGGGACAGTGCTGGAATACTATCTTAGCTGCGTAATCATGTGGAATGTCATTGATCCTCAGTTGTTTTCAAGTGTCAATAGCAATGTATAGATTACTTTTATTTAAATAACAGTTTGAGAGTGTCTGCGTAAGCTTCCATGTTGCTTTCTTTTTTGTGTGGTTAGTTTTTGACTTACGCTAAAGTTAACGTCAGATAAGAACGAAATGTAGCGAAGCTAAGATGTGTTCAAACATCCTTAATTTTGAGATCAAGTGTTCAAAAATTAAATGTCAGAAATGTTTGTAGTTGTTATATGTGCTTAATGGTACACAATACTGTGTTTCTGAAAATGGTTTTATAAAAAATATGTACAAATTGTGAGGAAATTTTTGTCAGCATTGCTTCATTGTATGTGTGGTTGATCTGTGCAGGGTTGGTTTGGGCTTGTCAGTCCAGACTTAAATTTTACATTGGTTCTGGCTTCTAGCTTTCGTAGCATTAAGGAATATCAAATTTGTTTGATAATGTCTTGTTAAATATAATGCTTTGCTTGTTTACATTTTAGGGTTGTTGTCAATCATAGTTGCATTATGTTTTGTAGTGAAATTTCCAATTTGATTTCCTCCCTGGGAGCAATCCTAGATTTGGGTGCCAAAATTTACCTTTATGTCACACATGTATGTGTCCACAGGCAGAATTTCATGACATTAACAAATTTATTCCACTAAGAGTGAGTTGTTTCAGCTGTTGAACGTTTTCAGTACAAGGATAAATCTCCGTCATTGTCCATGAAAGGTCAGGCGTGGGATGGCAGTTGCTTGGGGCTTTTTTGTAATATCAGTCTTTAAAGCAAACTGCTATCTGGAAAGCCAAAGCCTTCAGTGCATATCCTAGTTGTTGATTAGTAATTTTATGCCTTAAATACCTTTGGGTTTTTTGGTTTTTGATTGCTTTGTTGTCGTTGTTGTTTTGTTTTTTTTTTTTAACTGCAGTTACAAAAACCCCCCAAACCAGCCAACCCTGTGAAACTGCAGACAAGTCAAACTACTTTGTAGTGTTCAGCTTTTTACTGGCAGGTCTGATCATCAGTCAGATGTTGAGCTTTTGAAGCACTTCTACAGGTTAACAGGAAACCTGAAAGCTTTTCTTTCCTTTGTTTTTTTGGTTTTCTCAGTATCATTTTTTAAATGTGTGGTCAGGCACTGCAGGAGATCTGGGGAAATGAGTCCTCAGACCAATTCAATAGTTGATGTCTGCTGGGATTGCTGAGAGAGAGAGAGGTATCGCAGTGGGGATATTTATTCCTTGTGTACTGGGTAGACAGTGCTGATTGACTTCAAAGGCAAAAAACTCCACGGAGCAGACACTGGAGAAGGGGTGCTTGGTGGGACTTGAGTAGCTCTTGACCCAAAACTCTGAAAGTGAAAGGCTGCTGCTACCTGTTAGTGACCCTCTGGGGGGCAAAATCCTGTTTAGTTTTTGCTCTTGCCTTTCACTCCCCGTTGCACAGGCCAGATCCCATTACAGTCTGTGGAGTGTTTTTCTGGTGCCATGACAATCTGCCTCTGGGTGTCCCTAGCCCTATGTCTCGGAGGTGATGGGGCCAGGGAGCTGTGAGTCAGTCTTGTCCAGCAGACAAGAATAGTTTGCTTCCTGGAAGATTTGCACTCTCCCAGGTGAATCGGCATCTGCTGTGCCAGCTAATCTGCCAGGGCAACAACAACAACAACCCAGATCTCAGCCTCAAGAATTCTCCCATGATATCTACTTTAAAACCTGAGCTGCAACTGCTCAGTTGCCAGCTCTTGCCTGAGAACGATGCACATACACTAGCTGTTTTTGCTTATGTGCTTTTATTTTTTTCTTTTCTGCTGGTGTTGAATGTTGAAAATAGATTTTCAGTGTTTCTCATCAAGTGTTTTTTTAATCATTGCAAGTATGACTTGAACAACATCTGGTTCATGTGGGTGAAGATAAAATCAGATACTGAAGTTATATAAATCTTGAGTAAATATAAGTACAGGGAAAAACAAGCACCTTTGGTGTGTGTACAGCACCTAATGCATTTGAACTTTGGGCGGTGCTGAAATTCAGACAATGGTAATGATTAGATGGAAGATTTTAACGTTAAATCTACTTGAACTTTCTTTGGACATGCCAGACCTGTAGAGTTGATGTTTTGCCACCTATTTTTTTGAGGAAGGAAGAAAGAAAACTAATGTAAATTCTTCTACTTCAGGATATATTTCTTTTCATTAGCTATCCTCTTGTAGGGCTTTCGCTATTATAAATCATTAGTGATCTGATAGGACAGTGAACTACAAAAGCAAACTTTGCAGTATTGCATATCTTGCTGATACTTCCGTGTGTTTTGGTTAAGGTTGTACGTCTTGCCTACCAAGACTCACACACCTCGAGAGAAATCACTGAGTCCTCTGCAGTGGTGCAGGCGTGTTCTGGATCATCCAACTCCTGAGATAGAAGCTGCAAAACGTTCCCTATGCTTTAGATTGGAGCAAGGTAATCTTATTTTGTTAATTTTGTTATTAGGAGGTTGGCATTTTTGGTCTGGTATTTCACTCCTCTTTGGAGTTTTCACAATTTAGCAGACTTTACGTGTGGCACACATGCAGTTTCTTCATATGTATGCAAGTCTTCCTTCACTACATAAATGCTAACAAATGTTTGAAATTTTTTTTGTTTCTGATCATGCAGTTTTTAAAGAATTTGCCTTCTTTGTTACCCTTTATTCTCTTGCACAACTTGTTGTTCTAACTTGTCAATTTACGTCCATGGCTTGAAATAGAGGACCTTCTGGCAAGGAAATACTGATGCTAACTTTACTGTTGGTATATCTGTTGAGGTTTGAAAAAGAGTGCTTTCCATTTTTTGTAAAGTCAAAATTATCATGAGGCTATAAAACTTTAAAGGCATATTTGTCAACATCTAATGTAGTGTCAGAAGTTTGCTAAGTTTAGCACACACCAAGAAGAGCTGTAACTTGACTTTAGTGCTGTTTTGTTGGCCTCTCAGTAATCTCAGATATTGGAATCTGTTTGATGGATCAGTGCTGGTGAACTTGTAGGGTTCTCTGTGTGCTCTGACTTTTGTTTTAAATAAATACTGGACTTTTCTTACTTTCTTACCATCTGGGGTCTCGTTAAGATTGTATTAAGTGTTATTGAAGAAAGCAATTGAGGAGGATATTAAAGTTTATAACTCACTAGGAAAGAAAAAAATGAACAGTACAGGAACATGACAGAAGAAGGCATAAAGCTAATGACAGCGTGAACATATGTCTGTATAAATTAGCTGCAGTTGTCATTAAGAGAGATGGAGCGTGTTCCTATATGCTTTGGAGGATATGGGTAGCTGTGGATAAGTCTTATCCAAAATGAGGCATTTAACTGAATCAGGCTGTGAAGGCATCAGCCTCTTTGCATTGCCTGTAAAATGACTATTGACTACAATGATTATTGATCTAGAAATATTTACTTGAGCTTATTTGCCTCAAGTTATGTGGGCCAAGCTGTGATTCCTATATTGGTAATCATCCCATCTAGTTTTAGGGTGGACTTTAGCTTGTTAGTTTGTTATCTGAGTTCAGGTGTCTGTAGGGTGAGCTGAGTTTCATGTTTGACTATCAGTGGAAGTTTTGTGTGTAGAGTCAGAGGAATCAGAGGAGCTGCTCAGGTGACAAGGTTTAGGTGTTGACTGTAGAATGAATTTAGTAGCTCTCTCGAGTCCACTGACAGTAATGGGTGTTTGGCATTCAACCCCATGTACTCATCTGAGGGTACATCTCTGTGGAGTTGGGCATCCAACATTGGAGTGCAGCCTGTGAGGAAGTTCTGTTCAGATTGCCCCCCACAGGTGACTAGTGCCCTTTGAGGTGGCCTGTTACCCTGTTTTTTGTTCAGGACAGATGTAGACCTTTCAAAGTTCCTGTTCTTTTACTGTCCTTTAATGATACCTTGGCCTCCCCAGGGGCCTCTCAGGTGGGCAGGCACGTCTGAGTATGGGCAATGGAGTCAAGCCTGTAATGTCAGCATAGAAGCAAGCAAGGGGACTGCATGGCCTATTTTTGCCCTTAAAAGGATTTATTTAAATTGAATAGGCAATAAAGGTTTCAAATTAAAGTCCTTTATTGTTATCAGTTCAGTCTGTCTCTCTGCAGAAGTCACAGCAAATGACATATGTCACAGCATTATGTTGACAATGAATTACTCTGATCCATATGTTCTGCTGATGGTGATTGGCTCATGAGTTTCCTGAGCTCTGTAAAAAGTTTCTGAGAAATTATATGCCATAAATAAAACCTGTTATGGGAGCAGTATGTTCAGCGAGAGAATAGACGTAGGTTTATACTGCAGCAATTCTTTGGTAAAATTGCTTTAATTAATAATTCAGTTGAGACTCGATTAATCCTCATAATTCTAAGTATTTTCTTTTAGCACTTGTACCTTTTAAGTAATACATAATAAGCAAATGCCATCCTTCTTAGTCTTAAATTTTTAGAAGTCGGTTTCACCCTATTTATTTATTTATTCCTTAGTTGTTCTACCAGACGTGAGACTTGAAGAATGTAATAATTTGGGTTTTGAAGTACAGCAAACTTTCTGTAACCTGACTTTCCTGTGTTTTGTTTTGCAGTGTGCTCAGTCAGTAATATACACATATAAATATGTACACGTAATCCATCCAGATTTTCTAAATGACTCACTAATATGGCATTCTTCATTTCTGGTGCTAAAGTTTCAACTTTGTACTTGTATGTTGAATGGTGTTTTCCTGTTACAGCCATATGCCTTGTAGGGGCATTTTCAAGGTATTTTGAAATCCAGTTGTGCCTTTTCTGCTTGGCTCTGAATCAGTGGTTAACACTGAAGTAATTTAGAACTATTAAATGAGTAGTCAGAAAACATTTATAGTGTACCAGAGAGTGATTTCTGAAATGGCTTATCAGTAGAATTAGCTTAGTGCATGGTGCATTAGCCAAAAATGAAACCAGTTTAGTTGTTACAGCTCTTTAGACATCGGAGTGCACTTGGAAGTAAAAAGCAGTAAAAATTGATTTTTGACTGCAAAGTCAGCATATCTGAATAAGTTCATGCAGAGAGAAGAACTGTGAGCCAGAAAAATGTAAAATTTTGCCAGTCTTATTTTTGAGTTGTAACTAATCCCTGTTCTCTTACTAAGATATTTAATCCTGCCCTCATTTATACCTGCTTGTGTGAATTTTTCTTATTACATTACATCCCCATTTTCATAAAAGCTTTTTTTTTTTTTTTTTTTTTTAAATCCCAGCATTAGGATGTCTCATAACAAGGCTGAAAGTCTTGTGAGAGACTTCTGCCAATGCAGTCCAAGGCAGTGATACAGTCCAACAGCTACTTGGTCTTTCAGGCCAGAAAATCACTTGAAGGGTGGTATTTTCTTTTCACTTCACTTTGCTCACCAGCCTGTTTCTTTTCTAGTGAAAATGACTGTTTTGAGTACTTCATGATGGAAGTTAAGAATTCATCTTGGCATAAATCCTTAAGGTTTATTATAAGCCCAGAAGTGGTCTCCAGCAGGTGGTTCTCTGTGAACCACTGAGAGAATTTGGGCAAACTTCTCAACATTCCTCTGGCCTACCACTAACTAGGTAAAGCTTTTATAATGTTTGTAATGAACTAGGCTTATTACAAACCCTGTTTCAGTGGATTAAGCATGCTGGCTTTAAGGAGGATGAAAGTTAAATGTAACCTCCTGTGATATGATCTTTGCTTGGAATCCTTCCTGTTTTCCATGAGCAGTTACAGTGTTGAGGTAATGTTTGTTGTTTGTTTCAGTTGTTTTATCTGTGTGGGCTGGACTGGATCACATCTTTCTTCTTATTCTTCATCAATTATCTTTTGTTTGAAACCTTTTTGGTTTGTCATGCTTACAGTAGTTCTCTGTATATTGTAGGGTCAATTATCTTGCTGTCTGGATTTTAATTTTGGTATTTTATTTTTTTAAGTTAATTGAAGTGAACCACCACCTAACAGTCTTAGCGGTGTGATAGAGCCTCTTCTGTGTTTTCTTGGCAGTAGTTGAAGATGTTGGGACATGCATTAAGTTCAGTGAGCAGAGAGATGTGGCATGTAAACTTTGTAGCTGATGCAGATGGCTGTAACCCCTTGAAAACTGATGTGATGGTGGTGACTGACACCCTGGCTGAAGGTAACCTGCCTAACTTCACTTCTGCAGGAAGCTCTGAAGCAGGCAGGTGGATAAACTGAGGACTTAAGAGGCTTAGCAAGGAGTCAGTCTGTAGGAGCTCAGCTTTTATGCAGGGCTTCAAAGTGTAACACATCAAATTCAGCCTTCCAGATAGGAAGCTCCTCTTTATTGGGCATATGAAAAATTGGCTAGATTCAGAATTTGGCCTAGATGAGTTCCTATTCAGAAATACCATTTCAGATATTTAATATCAGTAGGCAGCTAAAGTTTGTAGGTTTTGTAGTTGACTACAGTAATTGATAGTTTAAAGAGGTAAACTCTGTTTTCTTTCCTAAATTACTATTGTGCTTCAGGATGGATGCTGTTACGTCACCTGTGGATGACAGGTTATGTTGTGAAACAGATCCATTGCAGTTTCTTTCCCTTGCTTATGACTCCACGAGAAAAAGATTTTCATTAGAGGAATTTTATTCATTATTGTGCTGGATCCCAGTTTAATTAAGGTTGATATCCGAACATACAACATATGTTATAGGTAGAAGAAAAATTGGGAGGAGACCAAACAAAGGGATGTATTTTGATAGTCCTGTGTTCTTTTTACCTGTTAGGAAAAAAGGAAAAATCTGGTAGGTTACAGCTGGTAGGGCCCCAGGCAAATGGTTTTACCTGGATGTGTAACTTGTGGCTTGTGCAGGAAGAGGCAGTGTTCTCTCCCCCTTACCCTAACTCTCTTCCACTTACCATGGGTTTGTAGTGAAAGAATTTATTATGGGTCTTTAAGATATGGAATGCACTTCAGCTATTAAAAACCACTGCTATAGGGAACTTCCGTGCTGTAGTCTGTTAACACCAGAAACAAACAGAAGATATTGTAAGTGAACAAAAATTTTTCTTCTATGCTTGAGCTTATCCAGTGCTGCAACAAGGGCAAGGTAGATTTTTTTTTTTTTTTTTCCCAAAGTAGATTTATTAGGTTTAATTTCATTTGCAGTCCATTGATAAATGAGATATGTATATTGTGATACTCAGAACTGGATTAATAAAATTTTATATAGCTTTCTTGCTCATATATAATGCAGGTTAGTTCTATGTAAAATGCTTTTGAGGCAGCAAGTAATAATGTGTAGAAGCTTACAAATGACTATTGTTTCCATCATAAATAAAATGTCTAAAGCTCTAGAAGGAATGAAAAAAGTGGCATGAGAGGTTTGCTTCTTTTTTTGTGTATGTTTCTGATAATAAAAAATTATAAGCAACCATAGCTCTTATCCAAATCTTAGCACCTTTTCAGGAATGTGACATCTTGGAGGTCAGGCTGTTTAGTCATCTGCTGCAGTACAAGCTTAGTGCTTGGAGTGCACCTATACATGCACAGCAGTTACTTCCTAATAGATTTCATTTATTGGAAGTAATTTGTTGTAACAGCTGCATAATTACAAGCACTTCTTAGAGGTTTTGCAAATGCTGGTATCTCTGGATTTTCTAGCACAGCTGCTGAGGATTTGTGTATTTCAGTTTGGAAAAACTCGGGTTTGATACTCAACTTGCATTTGAAACAGAATATTGCTACTCTGCAAGTACACTTGAAGATAGAAGTGTTTGGTTTAAAACCCTTATGGCAACAAATGCATGGAAGATCAGACACTTAACTTTTGATTAATGTCTGAGATATCTCTTGCCTTTTTACTACAGGTCTTCAATATGATTTCTGCTTTTTATTAAATTACAATGTACATACTATTTAAGAATTTAATCATATTTGGGGATTGATTGTTGTGCAGCTCAATTATTTCCTTAGAATAAAGTTCTGGTTATCAATATGCTTACAAGAGGAATCTGAACTCTAAAGTGTCTCTAAAGGTAGAGAGGTGGTGTTAGGATCTTGCCTCAGTTGAGAAGACACCCATCCCATTTTAGAGTGTGTGTTTTTTTTAATCCATGCTGACTGCTGAGCTGAGATGATCATCTCATTGTGAGTGGCTAAACAGCTAGAAACACTGTTAAATTTCATGTGAGGATTTAAGTAGGCTTATTCTTATTTAAAATAACTTATACTCACAATGTAAATTCAAAGCTTGTGATGCAGTGTGTGTCTAAAAGCAGTAGAAATAGCATCAACACTGCTTTATGCTACAAGTACAGGCATATTTAGTGTTACCTACCAGAGTACTAATCCCCCTGGGCTGGCTTCTTAAATGTGCAACTACTTTCCTATATGGAAATTAAAAAGACACCTAAGTTTTAATAATTGACTTGAAGGCATTTGGAGGCTTATCCTCTGGAGATATTTTTTCTATTGAAATAAGGACCTTTTCAAAATTGGACTGTTCTGAATGCTGTCACTACATTTTTGCTTCTGATAGTCTTACGTGTCTTGCTCATTGTTTGTTAGTCCCCAAATTATTGTTACAGCTTTTGTCTTTCATGTTGTCTTTTCTTTCACGGTCTGTTTTCAATGTCTGCAGAAGAGAGCTGGGAATAACATTTCAGGATGCAGATAAGTGTGATAGAGGTAGCACTGTTTCTTTATTAAAACGTTTATTTCTGTGTTTTTACTTTCAGAGACCGCTTTGGTTCTTGTCTTCACAATATTGCATCTTTTGGGAAGCTTTTGTTCACACGGGGATGTGTGTGTTTTTATGCCATGATTCTTAATTATCTTTTGATTGGTTATTTCTGGGATATAGTCTACAGTCCTGTAAATGCATCATGCAGTCTTTCTTCTTGGCAACTGCCCTTGCATTTTAATATATTAGAAAGAAGTTGATTATTTGCTCTTGCTTTCCTGAGTGTTCCACATTCAGCATCTCTGTCAAGTTTCATGGAAATAAGACATTTACACTGATCATTTGCTTTTACCTAAGGGTTTATGCAACAGTTCATGTAATAAAATAAAATCCTTTTTACTCTACCTGATAATGTTAAACTCCAATCTGAATACTTGTGGGGCAGAGGCATTCACAGATTTACTTGATCTTTTTCTTAATGTTGCAAGACAGAAGGTGAGTTAGCGCAAATGTTAGAGACCTAGGAGTTTAAAAACAAAATTCCTGAGTCTTCTGGTTTTTTTTTTCACTCCATGAACTTTTCAAAAAATACTATTATCCTAATTTTACTTATATTCTTGAAAAATTTTTAATTACAGAAAATGTTTTCTTGGAGAATATTTACCCTTAATGAGGTTATTAAGCTATTCTGCAAGTCTTTTGCATGCGGATTTATTACAGTAATGGAATGCTTCACTGAAAGCTTTATGCTTAAAAAGTGTGATGGGAAAAAAAAGTAGTAAAAGTATGCTTGTGGTACAAAAAAAAAGTTTTGTCAGCAAAAAATAGTTGCAGCCTAGGTAGTTACTGTTTTGAAAATAACTGCAACATTTAAAGATTACATTTTTGGTCGTGTTAAGGGTATTAAGTCACAAAGTATACTGCAACAAGTTCTTGAATGTTTTATACTATGATGGGAGTATTTCACTGTGTGAGGTCGTGGAAAGCTAATATGGGGGTAGCAATTTTTAAAATAACATTGAGCATAGCATTTCTTTGTTTTATCTATTTTATGTATTTTTAAGTCTATTCTGTTGTGTTACCAAGACTAAAGAGGTTTTGGATGATGTTCACTGGTGAATTCGGACCACCGTTACCTCTTCTACAACGTAAAGTACCTGTTAACCAAGTCTGCACAGCTGACTGAGCTCAGAGTGACCCCGCTTCATAACACCAGACAAATCTGTATGAAAACAAGATTTTGGGAGAGCTTTTTGCTTGAAAGTAGATGACTGCTCAACTTAGCCTGTCCTGTGTACCGCTCTAACGCAGAGGGGGCCATTGCGCTTGCAGTCTGACTTGATACAAGCAGGTTCTCCTACTGTTGGAAAGAAAGTCAGCTTCTTTGCATTGTCTCTTCCCATTAGGTTGTACCACTGTTGATTTTTTTCTTAGTTTTGTCTGTAGTTGATGGAGGACAGATTGTTTCCGAGTTAAGTATGATCAGGATTTGTAGTTAAATACTATGCATAATTCCACTGAACCTTGGTCATTTAAGCTAGATACCTGGGAGAAGCTGTCTGTCCACCAATTCTGAAGAAGCCAAAGGACAGTCCACCCAGCTAGCTGTTCTTAAGCAGTTGTGTGAACTGAGTCTGGAGATAGTAATTTCTTTCCATTACTTAGCAAAAAACCTTGAAGTACTTAGCATCAGAAGGATTTGGACGCATTATTACTTTATATTTTTGGCAAGTGTTGGATACCCTCTGCATTTTGCAAGAATAACCCTGTTGCCTTTCATTCAGAGATGGTTTCTCATTGTCTCCTATTTCTTCAATCATGACACTTCCGACCTTGTTTGTAATCATTTGTTTATAAGCTAAGCTCATCCTCCAAAATGAGGACACACGATGCTTGGTGATTTTTTTGTTTTCACATACCTAGTAGCTATCTGTATCTTTCTATGAAAGGCACAAAAGTTTTGTTCCACATTCCAATCACTGGTGAAATGGTGTAAATTCTATTGTTGTGTCTGCTAGTCTTAAGTTAGATACATGGGATATTGCTTTGTGTTGCAGCTGTATCACAGAGGAACATCTGTGTGATTGAATCTTCCTTGGAAATACATTTTGTGGTTCAATTTCTGGCTCCAGACATGGAACTGTTCCTCTTGTGCCTGACTTTGTTGTTGGGTCTCAGGTATTTATGTGAATTCACAGAACATTTAATGGTCCAGGTTTGTTCCACCTAATGTTAGGTTTGTGTCTGGTAAATACACAAAGGTTCAGTCACTTTGACTGTGATCCATTGATCTTAGTGAGTGTGCCAAGCATAATCTGATACTCTTTTGCATCCTTGAGGTATCTGGGTGGGCAGATGGGTATGATACAGGATCTGCACTACAGCCTCACTGAACTGGACCAGCTGAAGCACCTAAAATGTCATTACGTTCTGGTTTTAGATGACTGAATCATGCCCTTGCTGTTTTATGCTGAAGGATTGGTTCTTCTCCAGACTGTAGGACTCCTTCTGTGTGTATATATGCATTGTTTTGTCTTTTCTGTTTAGAATTGCTTTTTACATATAAGAAAATACAATGTGCACTTCATATTGATGCTGTCATTTCATAGAAAAATTATCAGTACACAAAAAAGTAAGTGCAAGATCACTCAGGTGGTAAAAATATGCCACTGCAAGTTGACTTTTAAATAGTGTTAGCTGCTTGCCATTTCATTTAAAATCACTTGAAAATTGTGTAAAGATTTGTGTCAGAAGTTAAAATAAGCTTTTGGGGCTAGGGGCTCTAATTCGTTTTATGCTTTAGGAGTGGCTCATATAATGTACTTCCAATTTCATTGGGTTCAAGGTTCTACCCCAATGTAGACTTAATAAAAGAGTAGGATTGAGTAGCAGGTCTTTAGAATTTGCGTCTGACGGGTACTATATATTTTTTTAATTATTGTTCTGTTTTATTTTAGAGTTAGTTGGCACTTGATGTATTTGTGACTTTTGTCTTCAGGCAATTTTTTTCTTCATAACATGTTTGAAGTCTGTTGTGAGTGCAGGGCAGGGTTTTATGGCTTGCGGTTATGTGGGTGACAGGAACTGAGTCATCTGTTGTGTTGTTGCCTCCAGGTACAGAGGATTTGTTTCAGCATCTTGACATCCTAGTGTCCTTTCTTCCTAAAAGTCCACCACATCCTTCAAGCAGCTCTGTGAAATGCTAGCAAACCTTCTCCGTATGTTTTGTTCTTCCTTCCTGACTCATAGGAAAGGTAGAATATAGAGTGATTTGCAGGCCAGAATGAAACAGGGCAGGGTGGAGTGGCAAAATCTTTGCTCGTCTGTTCCTCCATGGTGTCACCAGTTTTCTTTTTTGTCATTTCTTCTTCATGTATTGCCGTTGTATAGCCAGTGTTCAGACTGCCTCATAGTTGTTTCTTAATGTCTTTTGAAATATTGGGTGTGAAATACTTCACTATAGTCACAAGTGGATCTTTATTTATAAATAGTTTTTTAAAAAAATCTCAATTTGTAAGTAGGCACATATGTTCTTGTTGTGTTGGACATAGTAAAAAAAATATTTTACCCGTTTTTGGTTTTATGTGGATGCTGATAAATCTGAAATAATTATTTGGAAGAAATAAAATGTTTCTTTATAGAGAAGCTTGAAGAAACAGCTCAAACTATATTGTCCAAGCCCATTTCTGCTTATTGTGGACATGACAGGTTTTGGTGATGGAAACATTTAAAAGATGCTGCAGAGTACCTTTTATCCTGAACAGTAAGACAGGGGCAGGAGGATGCTGCAGCAGTGTAATAGTTGTACTGATGGTGCTTCTGCAGTTTGAATGCTTTTGACTCCTGTCTGTGTGCCATTCTCATGCTTTCCTTTTAGTACCGTGCTCTTGGGTGATACTATACTCCTCTGCAAACTTATATCTGTGTTGCTTGTTAGTGAGGAGCAAAGAATGCCTCTTTGTTAAATGCCTGTACAGTTCTTGGTGCAGTGTACATGTGGAAGGTACTCGCAAGGCACAGTTTACTTACGGAGTCTCCTTTGAGATACCTGAAATCACCTCAGGGAAACTTAAATGTAGGGATCTGCTCTGAGCTAGTGTCAGGAGACATTGGTTTTTCTCAAGGGAATCGAAGAGGCTGGTCTGCTTAGCTTAAAAATTGTTGCAGAAGCTCTAACCCCCATGACAGTAATGATAATGGTATCTATATCAAACATCTCTATGTCACTTTACCCATTTTCCTAGTAGCAATTTTTTGGTTAGTGCGTTTTCATTTGACTGAAGGTTGGTGTTGAACCTTAATTCTGTGTGAGGAAACGTATTCTGAATATGTTGTTATGTTTGGCAGTCAGTTAAACCTCTATTAGGACTTACCTTAATCATAAACTCTCATGATCTTTTTCCTGTATGACGTTTTAAAAGTATGAAAAATCTGTTTCACAGGAGATTTTATTTTTCAAGTGTTTTGTATATTTTTTCTGCTTTTGGTAGTAGTGTTAACAGTTTCTCATGATAATCCCATAACTATGACACCTGCTATATTTATCCAAAAGCCACAGGGTTCCTGGAGGGTAAGTGCTGCTTTTGACCTCGATTTGAGCCTAAAATTCAGCTTTTTCAGTCTGCCTAGATATAGGCAGCAGATGTGCTTGAACAAAGAAGAGGGAGTGTGGCCATCTTGGAATGGTATTGGAGTCAGAAACTGTAAATTGAGCTCTCTGCTAAAAACCTCCTGCCGGAAATTTAACCTATGAATACAGATGGCAAGTAGATATGGTTTTAGGGGGATACTGTTTGTATGGGTGTTGCTGGGATGCAGAGGAATTTCAGGACTAAACTGTAATGATAGGGAAAGCGCAATTTAGGGTTGATCTTGGAATAATTGGACTAGTTTTATCTTGTCTGTCTTTTCATCTATCATAAATGATCAGGAGAGTTATATCCCAATAGACAAATATGTTTAAATCCTACCTGGCATATAATAAAGATCCTGTACTGTTAGGAAGAGGATGGGAAGTTGTGCTTCTGTGAGTCTGTTTTTAACAGAATTGACCCCTCACCCTTCATGCTTCTCTGTTTTGCCGATGGTAATGCAACAAAGAAAAAAACTACGTTAGCTACCAGAAAAATTAAATTTAGGAAATGTAATTATATATTTTTAGCTGTATTTTTCCTCCAGCAACTTGTTCAGAGCAAAAATACACCTTTGATCCAAATTCTTGCTAACATGTCTGATTAGCAGTATAGCACATGTCCACTTAGGAGAAGTGTTGTACATCCAGTGTGGCATGTGAAGGTGGAATTCTCTTTTATTAACTGGAGTTACCATCTCTGAAGAGTCCAGTAAGCAGTTCATAATAGCATTTTTTAATGCTAATACAATGTATACACTAAATGAATAGTAAATTTTCAGCATAAGAGTACCTTGTGTAGTAGTTGAGCTCTGATCTGCAAGGGGAGTTAACTAATAACCTGTTCTTTAAATCACACAGAGAAGCCTTGCTCCTCATCCCAGAGGAACCCCCTAAGCATGGACTTACAGAGTGAAAGGGCAAAGGCACCCTTCGTCTTCGTTCATTTTGTCAATAGCAGCTGGCTGAGCTCTTCTTGAAGTATATTCAATGTTTTTTACAAATAAAATTGTCTATACTGGGATTGAATGTTTGTCTTGATTGTTACATAGTTGTGATTTGATCTTAATTTGTTTTTCTGCAATGGTACTGTTACTGTTGTCTTCTCCTATCACTCTATTCAACTTCCAAGACCAAAGCTGCAGGAGGGGAGTCTGTCCAGTAGAGTTCTCTGGAATTGCTGTGATTGCAATGACTCAGCACCTTCCAATACAAAGAATCAAAATTACAAAGCAGCTGTTACTTTCTAAAGACTGAGAACATTTCTAAAAGAGTGGATGAATTGCTATCAGTGAAGTTTTAAATCTGCTGTTGACTGACTGAGGTGGGGATGTCTAACATACAGTTTTCAGTGAGTGGGAGATTTATTTTTGCAGCAAAGAAAGCCTGATTAGGTTAACTGGTTTTGAAAACAGGCCTCCTTCTCAGACTGAAGTTAAGAAAATACCCTAAAACTCATAATTTTTTTGCTATGTAGAAAATAGCTTGCTGATGAGATAAAACCTTCTCATGTTCTTTGTAGCCTTGAAGGGTACAGAGTATATCCAGGCACACAGAAGACCTCACACCTTCTTGCTGTATTACCAAAGCATAACATAAGTACCTAACATTAGACCTTAAGAGTTGATCGTGTCAATGCACACAGCCTGTCTACACCCTGCAGAGCATGCCAAACAGCCTAGCTCCAATATATCCACACAGCACAGTGCTGCATAGGTAATACACGTTGGTGTAGCTGTCACTGGGATCCAGCGTGAATGAATGTCATGATACCTCTCGTATTTCGGCTTTCAGGTTTCTGGTTACCATATCTGTCTCTCTGTGTGTTAAACATTGTTAAACATGCTATAAGTGCTTTCAAGATACGGTTCACACTACTTTATTTAAGCCATCTTAAGCTTCAGGCTTGAAATCAGTGACTAGTTGAAAAACAGCAACATCTTTGGAGCATGAGATCTGTTTTCCTCCAGTGACAGCGAGTAGCATCATTGGTTAGTAGGACCGGAGGTCGCATTTGAATATTGAACACCAGATGAGCGGAATACACATCACAGTTTCTTAAATATGCTGCATTTTGCCAAATGGTCTCCTTCTCTGGGACTGGAGTTCAGGTTGGCTTCCATACTGTAACTCTCATAGGAGTTTTTAATCATCAAACAAAATTAATTTTCAGCTTTTACTTTCCTGTGCTTACTGAAATCTGTTAAAAACACGCTTTCTACGACTTTGGGGCTAACCCGAGACAAGAATGAAGTGTCTCCAGCTTCGTGATACAAAGGAAGGTAACTAAATAAATACCATTTAAAAAATCTTTTGTAATTATGTCTAGCACACTCTAGATAGAAGTAGTGAAAATGCAATAAGAAAAAGACCATGTTGATCCATAGTCTGCTGAAGTCACTGGAAGTCTTTCATTTACCTGAGGTTTATGCATTATCTTTATGTTCATTCAGGTATTTTGCCTACGGATTCTGTGCTTTCAGAGATGAGTGTCATATAACTTTAAGAGGAGTCTTCTGCTTTATATTTGGGATTAAAAATGTGATAAGCTGAGATTCCATATGTATTGTTTCCCACATGACTGAAAAATAAGTAATTTTATGCCCTAGATTTGGCTACAAATTATTTCAAACTCTGGAATTTGATGCCCTATATTTAGAGATTTTGCTTCAGGGGGCCTTTGCAAAACTTGCCTAGACACCATGGGGTTCTTCTGACTAATAACAGAGGTATATGTGGTATTCTTGCCATTTGTTGGGAAGGTCAAGTCTGTGCTGAACATGTGAATGCAGCATAGTTTTGTTGATTAAGAATGTGAAAAGATGTAAATCCGTGACCTGCTTTGGCTGAAGTCCCTGCTATGTACATGGGTTCTGGGAAGTTTTCCTTCTATTGATATAGCCTGTCTAGTTCACAGCAATGCTTGTAGAGTGTTTTATAAAAAACAACTTTGCTTAGTGGTGTAAGAGTAATTTACAGATGTTATTCTACTGTATTGGCAAAATACTCCTTCACCAACAGGCTTACTTGGTTTTCATATTAAGTAGTCCAAAGAATTGAGTGGGTGTGTGTAGACTGGTTAGGGGAAGCAAATGTCTTTTAGCTGCAAGGCAGATGCCCAAGAAAAGCAGCATTGTCATAAGTAGTTCAGTGGATAATCTGACAGGGAACTATCCAAAAGTGAATTCACCAGCTTTTACTGGAACTGAAAAAAAATTGTCACTGCAGTCACCATGACATGTACAAGGGTGCATGAAGCCCTCTGAATAGGGGACATGAAACTGCTTTTCCTTCCTCTTGGATGGTGAGGCAAGCTCCTCACATAAGGATAACTTCAAGGGACAGAGCTGTCTGGCTGGGGAAGAGGAGGAGCTCTAACAATTAAGTCACCTCACCAGTGTATGTACCCGATGGATTGGTAGCTTGAAAGCCTGCTTCTGAATAATACATAAACGTGTCCAAACAAGCAGCAGGTCAGATTTCTCTGTCAACTTCACCACTAGGTAAGTTTTAGGATGATGAAAGGCTTATTTAAGTGCACAGATTTATGATCATGGGCCTGTATTAGAAGCAACTCCCACTCCAACATACATTATTAATTTTATATATGATACTAGGTTTCTCACTTCATTGATCCAGAATCTTGGCTATCAAGAGTTTTGAGTTAGAGGGCTCAGCGTGCCCCTGGGGGAGGTGCCCAGGGAGGATTGTAGAGCTAGAGCTCTCCTGTTCCTTTCTGTTAAGTGGTTAGCAGTCTTGCAAAATAACAGCTCTGGTAACTATCTTCTATCTCAAAGTGGAAGGAATTTCTGTGGTTTGGTTTTTTTTTGTGTTTTTTTTTTTTTTTAATGTCTTGATCAGGGCCTGACTTTAGACTTTGAACTTTGTTTGTTTCTTTACACCAGACCTGAAAATCTGTGACAGATTCTACAAACAATGATTTCTGGTGAGGCTGCCAAAACTGTACCTCTTTGCTCCTCTATGTGGATATGTCATCAATCTGGTTACAGTTGAAGGTACCTCTCTGTGAGATCATGACAGTAGGGCAGTTTTGAGCCAGAGACAACAGATCTGTCTACATCCTCATAATTTTGGGTAATGGCCATTACCCAGACAGCTGTGGTATTGATAAATCTGGCACAGTGGCTATCAAACTACTGGTCGTCAGTATTTTACTCTGCGAGCTGCATCCTGGGCAGGCATCTCTGAAGATGCTGCAAGTGTTGGATTATGGTAGCTGTGGAGGTGATGCCTGCAGCCACATACTCCTTGCTGCTGCCTATCTGCAGTCTATCCGGCTGGCCCAGCAAGAGTTGGAGGAAGGTATTTAAGTGGCCTTAGGTGCATTGTCTGCACATCGTGGTGGTAGATATTTACCCACTGAGTGACAACACAGGTGGTTACCATTTTGTTCCTGTTTTTGTTGCTGATTGTTAAAATGCGATGAAAATGTTGTTGCTTTACTCTGTGCTGTGTGTGTGAGTAAATGACTGGTGTCAGACATGGAGTTTGTCTTGCTGCCCTTACAAACATTTTGGAGGCTGTTCTCTGATGAGTGTTTCTTTTGGAGGCAGTATTACTTTAGCAGTCCCACCTTCCTGCTGCTGTTCTCCACTTCTCCATCTCTCCCTGAAATGTGAGCTTAATCTTCCTGGTAAAGGACATTGAGAAACACTTCCTTGTTTAAAAACTTAATTAACATAGAGGTCCCCTTCCAACTGGAACTGCTGCTGAGAAGGTTGTTAGGTGACTTCAGTTGAATACAAGCTGGTTTCAGTACAATGTATGCAAGCACTGCAGTGCTCTAGTGCTGCAAGAGTTGTCTTTTTCAGTTGCTTAAAAAAAGTGAAAACTGAATGCAGTCTTTGAACTCTGTTTTGAAGCTCTGTTCATTGTTCTCTGTAATGAATGTAGTCAAGAGTGAGTTTTGTTTGAATGTATGCAGAGATCTGTGTTGTAGCCAGTCACACTGGGCTGCCATTGTAGGCAGAGCAAAGGGGCACAGCTCATGTCCTTTGCAAGCAGAGGTGAGGTGAATCATGCCCTGTCCTTCCTCTTAGAAATAAATAGTGTCCTGAGGTGACTAGGTCAGCCATCAATGTCTGTACCTAAGAGCATCTTCATTGTGTCTGGGGCATAGGATAGCACCTATAAGAGTGCACCATAAATAGATACTGGAGGAGAGGGATTATGGGGAAGCAGCATATATGCCTGCCCTGACACCATCCCAGCTGTATAGCCAGTTCAGTGACTCACGGAACCAGATGTAAACTTTGAATTAGATGTGATTTATTAACCTTTGATGGATTCTTCTTTTGTGAGTTTGTGTAGTCTTCCCATGTTAATTTTTGCATTCACAGTGCTCTTTGGTAAGAATCCTTACCAAATCCTGGTTTTGAAGGCTCTTAATGCCTTATTTGAAGGCCTCTAAAATTAAGTAAGGTAAACACTCTCCTTAATGAATGAGATACTAATAGTTTAGTAGAAGAATCTGGGCCTATATGTTTTGTTTCTGGTTACCCTATGTAGTGGTACATGAGAATGAGTCTTATGCTCAGAAAGGTCTGTTTTACTTCAGACTAGCTGAAGTGTGAGCTGCTCATGTATGCTTGTGGGTTCTGGTCACTACACCAAATAGAATGAAAATGCATCAGACTGACTTTTTTATATGAAAACTGGGAGCTGGGGAGGGAACAGATATTTAGGCACTAGGTCATACCTAAGGCTTAATATTTCAGTGTATAATTTGGCCAAATTCTCAAAAGAGGGAATCTGGAAAGCCAAGTTTGGCTGCTAGCTCTAATCAGAAAATTTGCTTTCAGGTGTGTGAATGCAGGTAGAGTTGTGCACTCAGGAGGAAAATGAATGCATTTTTCACAAAGCCCCTCTGCTAGTCTATTTACATAGCTGTACAGTAAAAGGTTTGCCTTAAAAAAACAGAGCCAAGTTAAAAAAACCCAACAAAACAAGAAAAAACCCCACACGCTACCCTCCAAAGCACATAGCTAAAATGTAGTATCTTTTTTGGGATTTGTAGGAAGTAGTTTGTACCTTGCAATTCTATTTCCTTTCTAGTCTTTTGAATTCTTAGATGTCATAAACTCATTTTTGTGACAAAATTGAGTCCGAGAATGGTGGTTGGAGTTTCCATGCTCTTCAGTGCACTGCAGCTGGACGATGCTGTGGTTGTGTTTTCAGCATTAAATGTGTACAAAAACAATTTTCAGGTCAGTCTTTCATTGAAATACATCAAACTAGAGTCTGAAATACATTGAACTAGAGTAGATGTACATTTACGTTTGAAACTTCACTGCTCACACTGATAGGTAATCACTGGCATAGCTGGACTATGCCATGCAAAGTATTAGTCCTAAATCTTAGATTTACATTTTTGTCACTAATAGTAGTATACCAGACACCACTGCTGATTGCATTACTTGGTGTGTTAGCCAAAACTTACAGGAGCTGCTGCAATTTAGACAGACTTTCTGATTCTACCTTTAAAGGAGGTCTGTGCTATTTTTTCTGGGGCAGCTCTTGAGGTATATGCCGTAGCTCTATATATCAAGCAGTTCTATACCGATACACACCAACTGTACTGCTTTCTCTTTCTATACTAATACTAGATCTTTTTAATATATTTTTTTCAAAAAGGGTGTGCTTCATGTGAATAAACTGGGAAACAAACTTTTCAAGTACTCCCAGTTTTCTCATATTTTTAAAACAGAAGTTCTCACATACTCTTAAAGTTGCTTTTCAGTTTTCCTAGGCTTAGAGGCAAGTGGACACTCTTTATTAATTTTCTCAGCTCCTCCTAATTTATTGCTGTTTGTCCATGTGGTGCATTGTCCCTGGCTAGACACCAGGTGCCCACCAAAACTACATTATCACTCCCATCCTCAGCTGCACAGGGGAGAGAGGATTGTGGGTCAAGATGAGGGCAGGGAGAGATCAGTCACCAGCTAGTGTCACGGGCAAACCAGACTCAACTTGGGGAAAAATTTACTACCAATCAAATCAGAGAACAATAATGAGAAATAAAACCAAGTCTTAAAACACGTTCTGCCCACCCCTCAGTTCTTCTGACTCTGGAAAGGAGTCCCTTTGTGCAGTATATACTTGGGAAATTTCTGTTCTCATTGCATTTGGGGATGGGGGGATGCTCTCCCTCTCCTGATGGAGAAATCAACGGACAGAAATGACAAAAAAGCCGTGAGCATTTTGTGAGCTCTGTGTGACAGGGCAGGGAAATAGTTTTGGGCAATGACACAGTTTCAGAGTCACTGCAAATGTGAATTAAGCATATGAGGTGTGACTGTGCCTGATGGCAAACTTTCTGCCACTAGTAGGATGGCTGAGCTACAGCTGTGGTTAGAAAATCAAACTGGAATAAGCTGATGGGATGACCAAAGCTGATGGCTGTGGGAGACTGGAACTAGGAGTGTGCTGCTTAAAAAGTGAAGAAGTTTGCTGTATAACATCCAACAAGATCGGAAAATGGACATGCCACAAACTAATTTCCAGATTTTACAGGTACAACTGAGTTCTCATTACACAGTTATTAGAACTGAAATTTTTGCTGTCTTAAGCCCAGATTTTACAGTCTTCTAAATGATAAATACATTTTTTTTTTCAAAAAAGTGAATTTTTAGGACTTAAAATTGCAAAGGAAAGCTTTGAAGCACTGTATTTTGATAAACTGTGAAAGGTGCTGCTCACTTGTTAAACTGTGTTCTGTGCTCAGTCCTTCTGAGCGCAGAAGTGAATGCCTCACCCTGTGAAACAGACCAAAGGATTGCACTTACTTCCAAGGTCTGTGTGTTCAGGAGCTACTGAACTTGAAATACAGATTCTGCTTCTTTGAAAGCTTGGGTCTCTGGAGTTCTCTTACTGGATAGGAGCACCAGTGTTGGTTCTGGGTAAGTATCTAACACCTGTCTTCTCCCTTGTATTGCTTCAAGTGCTTACAGGAACTCTGGGTTTTGGAACAACTCCCATAAATCTCTACAGGCTGCTGAGTAGTGGGAGCTCATGTTTCCTGCTTCTTGTGCCAGTGTCCCAATAACAGCACTAATCAATGAGTAGTGGGGAATATCTTCACGTTTTCCTCTGTCAGTCTTTTCAGGGATATTAGACACATTGTCATTCCCAGATGTATATCTGACTACAGGAGTAGTTTTCAAATTCTGAGTTGCCTGTTTTATGGGGACCAAAAGTGAAGGTTAAATACCTATCTTTGGGAGGGAGATACTAGTTATGCCTCACTGAGGTGATGCCTCTTAGCTGGTACAGGCAATCCTATCTATGGTAGAGAGGGTTTTGAATTCCCTTCCAGTATGCCCTATTTTCTCCTGTGATCAGCTAAATGCTTCTGTTTTCCATGTAGGTCTCTGTATTTTACTCCCATAAGAGATGATTTTCTTTATATGCAGAATAAACCAGGACAATAGTTTGGGTTTTCTGCACTAAAAAAAATTGTTTTGGCAGGAAATTATTTGTGGTACTGGGGATTGACAGTATTGTAAGTGTTCCTCCAGTGCTGACTCAAAAGAGGATTTTGTTCAGGCTATATGATTAGAACCCATATCCAAATGTCTGCATGTATTCAATATAATTTGTTTTAAGTTTGAGCTTAAAAAGTATTTTTGACTTTGCCTGGAGGTCTATACAAAAGTTAAGCTAATTGAGTGGATAAACAAGCCAGAAAATGCTTCATATAATTTAGCATGTTTTGCCAGTAGTACAACTCTGATATATATGATTTTATTGTTTTCTGTCTTTACAGCAAAAGAAAAAAGTTTGTTTGTGTTGCTTAGAGTGAATGTAAGTTCTTGTTCAATGTAACCAGGATCTCTACCTACTATTACCTTTGTTCAAGCTGAATGTTCTCATTAATTTAAATACACATTTCATCTTCCCTGTCAAAAACATGCTTCTGTAGATGTTTAGGATTTTTTTTTACCTTCTGTAGCTTAAGTGAGGAATTAGTTTTAGGGAGGGAATTGCTTTAAAGATGCTATAGAATCCTGTGGTTTGCAGGGTGTGCGATTCCTTTTGAGAGCTGCAATTCTGTGGATGTTTACTCGTTCAGGCTTTCATGTGAAATTTTGCAACAGTTCTTATTAAATACTGGTTATTCACAGGAATCAGTGTGGTGAATATTTTTATATTTTAATTAGTTGTTAATATTTTCCCATATGAGTTACTATTTTCATTTGTTTTAGCATTTTGATGTCTCTGGGGATGTTGTAAAAATAAGGTTAATTAATTTTTAAACTTTCACTTCTGTTAGTAAATACTCTAAAGGTATGAGCAGTCTCACTTGTTGCTGATTTTATTTTTTAAAGGAAAAGTTTCTATTGCTTACTTACGTGGTCAGTTTGAAAGTCCTTTTTGCAACATTAGAGTGGGTACTGTGTAACAGTGCATTGTCAGCAGTCTAGTTACTAAGAATTTATCAAAACCAAGGAAATCATACCAAAAAAGTTGGACACCTCTAATAACTGTAGAGTTAAGGTGACTGGGACAATTTATGTATATTACATTACAGCATTCGTTCCACCACTTTTATGCTTCAAGGAGTCAGATCGAAAGCATTTACCTCTTTGATGTCAGTAAATGGAATGGAATTTTTTGCCTTCTGTTCTCTCGATTGTTGTTTTAGATGCCCCTGGTTTCCTTTTCATGGCTGAATCTCTTCCTTCCTTCAGTGTATCTTCAGTATAAATTACTCAGAGAGGATTATCTATGTTTCTATTCAACTGCAAAGATTAGAAATTTTGTTTTTAAAGGATACCTGATCATTTTACTTCATCTGCCGGAAACTGGTATCGGGGCTTTAAGAAAAAGCTACAAATAATGTAAAATTCAGAGCTGAACAGCTGGGATTTTAAGCTTAAAGGTCTTAACAACATTGTCTCATCCATGTGTAGCAGAGTAGTGCTTACTATGCTAACCAGGACAGTCTCGCATTCAGTTTGGAGCGAAATAACTGTTCTAAAATGACTGTCTGTTGCACAGTTTTGGGATTTTACAAATTTTACATGAATTTGCATATTTGCCTACAAATCTGTAGCACTCACTTCCTACATACCTTTTTACGGTTTTGGCATTAGCACAAGACTTCAGTAAGTCTAATTTTGCTGTCTGTTAGTACAGTAAAGTGCTCAATATGTACGTTGATACTTCCTTTTGAAACCTAATCAAAGCTGTTTTCTATATTTGATCCTAAAAAATGGATTTACTCATATGCCTAAAAAAATCCATCATTTCGTGACACTTAAACTAGAAAATTTTATTTTAGGCACAGTGGCAGAAGTTTGTAGAGTTGGGAATACTTTACATTGGTTTCCTTAGAGATTTAGTATATATACGTTCGTGTAGATAGAACTTCTTGGCCTCATCCATCCATCAGTCATCTTTCCCTGAGAACACATGCTATTTGAAAGGAGCTTGAAATCTGGTTGGCCATAAATACTAATTATATTCTTGGTTTGGGTTCTTGCTTTCAGAGTTGCAATAACTATTGCCTTGTGCTCAGTGGGCCAGCTCACAGTGGTTATTGTAGAGGGTGATGAATGATGTTTATTTATGCTGTGTGCCCGACCACATCTGGGGCTGAGAACATACTGGCAGCTAATTGGCCTGGCAAATGATCAGGCTGCTTCAAAGCAGTAGCTTGTGCTAGGCAGGAAAATGAAATCTCAAGGAACTGTCATCCCTTGCTCTTACTGATAGTTCCTGGTGGAAATGACAGACATTAGCTGTGGATCTGATACTGAGATGTACTCTTACTGTATCGATGTTGTTCAGTGAATGCCTCAGATCAATTTGCTGTTACTAACACCTTGTGAATTAACCGTATCCGCAGGGACTCATGTTAATTGTTAATTTGTTGACTTATGTTCATCTGTGTTCCCTCTCCTTTTTGTCCTGAGACACCTGAATGCTTCACTTAAGAACTGATCATGTTAGTGAATGCTGAGGACAAACAGTGCAGCTGGAAAGTCTGTGTTGTGTGGCTTAGCATCGAGCAATTTCCTGAAAGCGGTGCTGATGCTGCCTTTAGAGATCTCAGAACTTTGGGTTTCCTTGAGCTTGAAGCAACTAGAATCACCAAAAATGAGAGAATTGCAGTAATTCCTCAATGAGGGGGCAGCAAAGAACACAGTTTGAATTTTTACGTGTTGCTAATGTGTATTTAGAGCCTGAGCCCTGCAGGTAATCCCTGTCCCCAGCAGACTGCTTTGTGCCTGTGCTGGAACCAGGCAGTTGTCTTCACTCCAAGCTTAGTAGCACTTGTGGGAAGAGTTGGAAAGGCTTTTATTCCTTACAAACCCAGGATACATTTAAGTAGGTCAAAGCAAAAGGAATAGGAGGAGAAATGGCACTGTTTGGATTGCTGACAAACTTAATTACGCCAAAAGATTTGTGAGGATGTGACTGACAGCCCACCAGGACATCCTTCCTGTGGCTACTTGGAGTTGGTGTTAGCAAGAAGGGAGAACAAAGTTCATATGCCCTGCTAAATCATTTTGGTGGTAGGGCAGTGAAAACAGAAGACTTGAGTATTGGCTCTAAGTGTGTTAAATGACCAGATGAACAGGTCCAAATAACACAGTACATTGTGATATAAAGTTGCCATGTGATGGAGAATGGCCCTTGAGGACTTTTGGGCCCTTCTGGTTTTGAAAATCAGTTTGTGGCATCTGACACTGCAAAGAATACCTGCAAGCATTGAGGTTATGCCATGGATTTCAAAGCTAGGTGTAAGTATGTTCCTGGCTCCCCCTCTTGTGTCACTGTACCTAACATCTACGAGTAGAAAATAGATTCTATTTTAAAAAAAGCAATCCCATCATACGTTTTTCATCTTTCTTTGTATCTGTATGAGTTCTCTGAAATTTATATCTTTTAAAGTTTTCCTTTTTCTTCAAACAGTTTTATTACTAATACTTATTTTTGAAGAGCATATGAATGTTGTTTATTTTACTTTTTCAAGGTGTGTAAAAATAGGCAAAACAAAGGACAGTTGTATTAATACTTTTACTGGGTGAGTAAGAAAATGTAAATTAAATAAGTGTAAATGAAATAAGCCTTTAACTTTATTTTTGCCTGCTCTGAGCTCTTTGTGATATTGCTTCAAAGACCAGATGCCTTGGAAGCTTTTTGTAAACAATGTGTAGAAAAAGGAAAGCGTTGTTCTGTTATTCCAGAAACAATGGGGGGAAAAAAATTGTGCTTACGCAATCAGGAATTTGATGGTGTAAAAAGAGAAGGGAAAATACGGTATCTTAAAAGCTTGATATGGGATTACAGTTGTTTTTAGCACTTGATGGTTAAATGTTTTTTACTGCTCTGTCTCTGAACTCCCATAACTGATAATTAAGGTGCTAATTCAATTGTGTGGTGATTAATTGCCATGAACAATTCCTTGAAGAGCACTATAAATTTCATTTTTGTTTCTCTACTGTAGCAGTTTTCACTTCCTCTGCTATTTGTGTGTTGGTCATCCAGTGATGTATGTGGTGAATATATACCAAAAAGGTGTATATGTAAAATATAGTCAACAGATATATTTGCTAGAAAACCTTTTAGAGCTCACTTTTACATGCAGAAGATTGTGCTGATCCTCTGATTTGCTGCTAAATTTTCACCATTATTTTCCTCTCATAATAAGTAAAAAATGTATGATGAACGGATTAAGATGATTTTTCTCTCTGACAGTACTGTTCTATTAATAACTGTAAATCTTGTTTTTTCCCCCTCCTTCCTCACATCCATAACAGCTAGCCGATGGCGGAACCTCTTCTCTACACCTGTCTCCTTGGCTTTTCCCTATAGCCCTGTTGCAAGACTTACCCCATATACCAATGGCTGTAACAGTCCCAGCTTCTCTAAAACTTCCAGTAAAGCAGTACTAACACCTGAACGGACAGGTAATGCTTATCTTTTTATTGATTTACAGTGCTTACAGAAGTGCTTGATTGAATCTAATCCTGCTAGCATTTAACAGCAGCACTCTTTTTGACTGATTATATTTCAACTCACATCTCAGAGGGAAATTGGTGTTTCGGTTTTTTATTTTCTCAATGGCCTAAAATTTGGCTGTTAACTACAAGTGTTATGCAGCATGTTATGGGAAAGTGATGCTAGTAAATATCACTGATTATTTACCCAGTAGTACAGTTGTGACTGTGTCAGCTTAAACAGTCCCCAGCTTTGTTGCCTATTTCTGTCCAAGAGTGCCCCTTCCTTGTGTCCACAGAAACACAAGTACAGCTGTGTAATGAAATTCCAGCCAGAATCTATAATAAGAAGAACTGGCAGAATCATGCCTGTTTTCAAGCTGGTATTGTTGCTAATGTTCAACATTGATTTTGTTTTTCACTGATTTTCAGGGAACACATAAGTACTAGGAAAGTTGAAAACTTTCTGTGGTCTGTGAATTGCAAGGATTTGCATTTTCCTTCTTCACTGCAGATACCAGGAGTCAGTTTGTATCTGGGGCTTCTCTTAAACTGCAGTGGCAGTGGGGAATAATCTTCTAGGGTAGAGGAATTAACATTTTATTGCTGGCAGGAGCAGGCATGGGCTGAGGATGGGCTGATGATCAGTGTTACACCAATTTGTGTGCAGTATTCCTTAAAATGCCTGAAATCACTGCAGAAAGCCCTTTTTAAGGGATATGGGCACTGTGGGTGAGAAATAGATCAAGACAGAATGTCTGCTGTAGCTGTCTGCATGTGAGTGAAATGTCTTGCCTATTCAATGGGATGAAGCCTAGTTCCTAAATTAACTCATGCTATTTGAGACACCCTCAGGTACCTTGTCTAGCTTCTCTCTGCTGCTCCAAAAGAGCACAGCTGTTACTACCTCTGCAGAACCTCAGAGAGTGCTGTGACTTGGACATTTAAGAAAGCAAACACATTTACTCCATACAATCCTTTCAAAGCAAAGTAATCCCTTGTCTGTCCTTTGCTTTTGGAGATATTATTGGAAAGTAGCTGAATTTAGGATGAATTTTAGGTGGCTGCTTTCAGCAGTGCTAGAGGATGCAAGCACAGCTGGTGCGCTGGAATAACAGCAGTTCTTGTCCTGCAGGCTGTGGGTCTCTGGTGGTCCACAGGATATTAGAAAATGATTTACTATTTTAGTTGATGGGATTTTTCTTTAAAGTTGGACAACAACTAGCTCATGCAACTAATTGCAAATTAGTTTATATTTTACTATCACACACAGGGAAAAAGTAGAATCCAGAGACTTTTGAAAAGGTAACTGTGAAGGAAGCAATGCTTTCTCTGTTGCATGATGATCAGCCTTAATTGTTACTGTGGTTGATTTATATGATAATTTTAAATAGGTTAAAAAAAGAGTAGTAAAGTATAGCTAAATTGCTCTGATGTAGCATTTGAGTACTGGGCAGAAGTCAGTGACATATATCCACTGGTTTTTCAAAACAGAATAGGGAGAACCACAGTCCAATAAGAGAGATGCAAATGCAGATGTTGGTTAGACTACACTAAACTGAGCTGTATCAGAACAGTATTGGGTAAATTATTCATTGTCTGGGCTATGCAGTGCTATTTTGGGAACAAGCTGAGGAATTCATGATCCATTCCTACAGTTACTACTTCTCATGAATATCAAAGCTCTTTGCTAATTGTTAGTGAATTGAACTACAGTTCTGAAATTTTTTATGTGCTATTCAGAAAATATTTTAAGCTGCTGTAATGTAAAGAACAGATGTTTCTCAGTGAAGGTGGCCAGACATATTTGTAGCCTAAAGCGTATGTTTTCTTACATAGGGTACATTTCTAGGAGTTCCCCTTTGAGTCCACAGTCATCAATAGACAGTGAACTGAGCACTTCAGAGCTGGAAGATGATTCCATCTCCATGGGATACAAGCTGCAGGACCTCACTGATGTTCAGATCATGGCTCGTCTACAGGAGGAGAGTAGGTGGCACTTTTTTGGTTTTCATAACAGTCTGAGGAAGATTTCCCATAGCAGTTGAAACTGCTCCAGTGTGGTCTCAGTCAAGTAGATACTTTTTAAACGTGTTGCCTCTTCAGTGGCAGGTGGATGGCCTCTTCATCTGCATGGAGAAGGTGTTCATGTTGTTGAATTCAGGTTAATTTGAACTCGACTGGCTCTTTCAAAATTTGATGTTTATATTTTTCTGACTATTAATGGAATCAATTTTATTTCTAGAGGGGGAAGATGCTAAAGCATTTTTCTCATGCATGCATTTCTTGAGAAAGGTAAAAATAAGCTCTCTTGACTTTTTTTGCCCTCCACTTCAATTTTCTGAAATTTTCAGATAAATGCCCCTTAAATACTGAATTGGGGCCTTTAAATTTAATACCTTGGTTTAAAACTAGTCATTGCACAAATGCACAAATCTGAGCCTAGAGGTTTCTTTGACATAGATTATAGTTTGGCTTAATAGAAATTTTCGTAAAATGTCTTTATTAATGAATTAAGGCATTTGACTTAGAGGTCACTGAGACAGTAAGTGGAGTATTTTTCCTGTATCCTGTTAGTGCCAAGTGAAATATCAAGGAGGAAGCGATGAGATTAAAAGCAAGAGAAATTCACAGACGGGGCCTGAATGAAAATGCCAAGTAATAAGTGATTATATAAAACAAAAATAATAAAATTGGAAGAAAATATTAGAGCAGTGATCTGGGTGAAGCCACCAGACTGAGCAGGCAGAGTGATCAACTGTCAGCAGAACTTGCTGAGTATCTGGTGGCACTCAGCATCATGTTCAGCAGAGAAATGTACAAGAGTTCTAATTTTAAAATGAAAAGAAGTTACGACTGTCAGAGATACAAAGGATTGCATTACTTAAATGGCAACTGTGCTCATCTCCTTCAGACTGAGGCTTAGAAAATACTTCAGGTACTTAACTCTTTAAGGAATCTGGGCATTGGCAGACTGGAAAGAAAAATGCTGGTTTTTCTTCAAATCTGTGTAGTAGCAGCTGGTGGAGAATGTTTGAGCACATGACAGTTGTTGACCACTTAATCCCGTGGAAAGTGGCAGTACTATATGTGCACGCAGGCACGCTCTCTTCATGGCCACAAATAGAAACTCCCACTCGAGGAGGAGGAGAGGAAGCATATTAAGAAGTTTCCATTATGAAGCAAAGACATCTGTTAAAAATTAGGGCTTCTTATAAGTCTAGGAAAGTTGTTATCTGCAGCTACTGTCAGAGTTACTTGGCTCCTGGAATGTTTTTTCCTTGGTTGCTGTGCATCTGGAGAAAGGAGGGATGTGCAAGGGATGTGAATGTTTCCTTCTCACTTGACCTGAAGCAAACAGGCTCTTACAGGGTAGTGCTTATAGTGAGATTGTTTTCAAAACATGGCATTTTGAGAAGAGGGTGGTAAGATTTTGTACCTGTGTAAAATACAGCTGTGTTACCACTGAGCCTTGTCCATGAGACTGGATGCTATCAGGAGCTAATTCTTATTGGAGAACCAGAAGATTTAGATGGGTTCTAAGTTCAAGACATGTCATCGTAAATATTTTTGTTGCATGAATACAAAAGTTCAATAGCAATAGCTTGGAAAACTAATGGGAGTGTAATTCCTCTAATTAAGAGTATTGAGAAGTTAAGAACTTAGTACTCATGTAATCTTTATTGGCAGAGAAATAGGTGCCTCCTGAGAGTGGTTTCCCTTAAGAAGGGCATCTAAGACATCTTTTGGAGACTCCTGTATTGTTTTTTAATATTTTATTTTAAAAGATTTTGAGAGAAAGAATTCAGGCTTAGATGCCTGAAAGGTAGATCAGATGAATCCTACATCAGATTTTCTGCCTGATTACATTTTAAATTCAATTCTTGCTGTAAAATTCTGTCTACTTACGTGTGTAGTTTCCAAGATTGAAGTGCATATTAGAAGGTAATCACTTCGCAGAAGCTGAATCATCCTCCTCTTGAAATTCACAGGCCTTAGGCAAGATTATGCTTCAACTTCAGCATCTGTGTCAAGGCACACTTCCAGTGTTTCTCTGCATACGGGAAAAAAAGGGACATGCAGTGAGCAGGAGTATGATCGCTATAGTCTTGAGGATGAGGAAGAGTTTGACCACCTTCCACCTCCGCAGCCACGTCTGACTCGCTGCTCCCCCTTCCAAAGAGGAATTCCTCACTCACAGACTTTCTCCAGTATCCGGGACTGCAGGAAGAGCCCTACTTCCCCACAATTCCCCACTTATCAGCAGCCCTTCTACTCTCCTCAAACCCAAACTCCAGAGCAGCAACCAAATAGGACTAATGGAGGTGGGTTGCATGCTTTTCTGAGAAGTGATCTTTTCTCTGCCAAGTGCCAGTGCCATTTTAAAGATGAATTGTACATAGATTGTGACAAATAATTTAAGCCTGTGTAAATGATTAAAGGATGTTTTTGTTAAGTGGTTTTCTACAAAATGTAATCCGTGACTTAGTCATGACAGTTGTTGCTTCAGTCTGTTTTAAAATACTGCAAAGATGACCACAAAGGTGACAGAAAAAGAAGAGCATGTTTTAGCAGGCTGATAGTTGTTTAGAAGAACCTCTGGAGTTTTCAAGCTTGATGTACACATGTCCATTGTGGATGCAGTAAAATACAGATCTGGGTTTTGAGATTTTAATTTTCTTTCTTATTCCTGGGTTTGCTGTTAATGCAGCTGTGCTGAGTGCTTATGGCACCTTGCTTCTATTCCAGATCTGATAGGGCTGATTGTTAAAGTAGCTGGAGATAATATCACTCCCAAATTAACTGGAGATATTGCTGCTTTTTTGCACTGCATTTAGGATATATTCCAGAATCCAGAAGATTTGTCTCTCAGTGCTTACTCACCATTTAAGTTTCCCTCCATTGTTGCTGTTAACTTCTTTTCTTTCCTTATTATAATCACAATTTTCTTCTTTCTGCTGTGTTTTACTTTCTTATACCTTCAATCTTTCCCCCAAGTTAATTCTAAACAGTTCATTTCCAGCCAGGGTCTTGTTTGTAACGTTACAGGTTACAGCTCACCCTTGGGCAAGAAAATAAATGTGTTGTTCAAAACAACATATAGTTGCTATTTGTGGTGCTGAAAGTATGCATGTTGGCTTTTCTGCTAAACAAGACATGACAGACAAATGGGTGCCCAAACCACTTCTATTCAAAGTAAGCCATGGCATGGAAGTATAATTGGCAAGTGACACTATAGAAGGAAGAGGTGATGTTAGCAGAGGGTAGAGCAGCGTGGGTGTCTGTTGGTACAGCATTTGTGCCATATTAATTTTAATGTTACTTCTCTTGTTGGGGAGTTACAAGAGTGGGACAGCATTGCTGGGCTTGCAGAAATGTTGGGAGATAGAAAGGAAGGCTTTGGGGCATTTTCGTCCAGGAATAAGAGAATGATGTGTTGCTACCATGTTGTTATGTGGCTCCCAAATGTGTTTTGAATGATTTTTTTCATGTTCCATATCAGTGGAACTTTAGCAAGCATTGGATTTCCTGCATGTAAAGGCATGGAAACCTTAAAGGCACTAAAAACATTAGACTCCTAATTTATTAACTACGAAGTGTATGAATGTAAAAGACCACCAGTTTTGTCACCTGATTGACTTTTTTCTCAAGAACTTTGAGTTGTTGGATAATATGTTTGGCATAACCCAGAAGTTGGACATGTGACTTCAGTTGCAGTGTGCAGGAATGACAGAAAGTGCTATAATAGTCAGTACCACTGTCTTTGGAAGGGAATTATCTCCTCAGCTTCTACATCTTCAGCCTCTAATGCATGCAACTCTGATCCGTGTAAGAGGCAAATACTGATGGTGAGAGACATTTTACTTGGTGTTCTTTTGGCAGATAAGGAGGTAAGGAGTCAAATGTTCACTATACTGAGTATGTCTGTGTGGTATTGCAGCATCTTGTCATCAGCACTTACCATCTTGGCAACAATTTCAGTGTATCTCAGGAATTCCTATACATTGAAATGGAGGTAGACTGCAAAACAAGAATTTGTCTGAAGCTCTCTCTGATGGATGATGTGTTCCACACTGTTAGTATAGCAGGGCAATTGAGAAGGAAGGGAATGGAAGATGGAAAAACCGAACCTTTAGTTTCTACCTTCGATGTATGTGGAAAGCATGATCCATAATTAATAATTAAGTCACATATACCACATGCTGTGCTGCTCTTTACCATTCCAACAGTCTTCTGAAGTCTTTATTCCTTTGTCTTCCCCCAAAGAGATCACTTATGCTCTTGTATGTGCAGTCAAGGGTCTGGCCTCTGCTTCATCTGGGCATTCACAGAGCTTTTCATAAAAGAAGAATAAGCAGCAAGTAACTGTTGAATTTTGACACTCAGTCTGGGATAAAGCCCCCAGTAATTAACTTTGACACAAGTTTTCCACTAAACTAGTCTGCGTATTTAGCTTAATTACGATTTTTTTGCCTTTAAGCAAATAGTTCGAGGAATGTTGCCCTACTTGCTTTTGATGATTGTTGGACGTGATCCTCTAGCTGAGGTACTTAATTACCAGCATGTGAAAAGTATGGTGAAGGTGTGATAAACCAGGAAAACTTTAATAATTCTTTTAGGAGTGTAATGTTGGTTGCCTGATGAAAAGCACGTACATTGAAACGCTGAGATGTGAGTGCCCCCTGTGTATGAAGGGCCTAATTCAGCTGCTTGGATAGAGCTACACGAGGTACTTTGATGCACCCTGGCTTCACCATCACCTTGTGTCAAGATGTAGGTTCCACAAACAACCCCAGGATCTGTGGGATGCCATGAGGTACCTTCATATAGTCACTGACTTGTGTACCAGGTGTCTGGTCTCTTACTAGAGACAAAGGTCTGCTTGTTCTCCATCCACAGGGTTGCATTTTAGGTACGAGATAAATAGTTTGCAGTTTCTGGTGATCTTCTGCCTTTTTTGGGGGTAAGAATAGTCTCTCAGATATTTTTCAGCTGTATTCGAAGCTGTACTTTTGAGCTCATACATTGTTCTTGCCAATGTATTGTAGCAAAGCACCACCCCTGCTGTAATATTGACACTCTGCCCTGTTTTAAAGTGCTGTACATGTATTTGAAGGTAGAATTACATACTTCTGGAACACACTACACCATGTAACCCCCACTCTCAGGTCCAGGTTCTTTATCTCCCCTTATCCCACTCATATCTGAGTTAATGGTGTCAGTCATATTTACTGCCAGTGCCCAATAGTTTGCTGTACTGAAAGGCTCCTGGAAAACACTAACATGAAGTGGCAGGTGTGTGCCAGTCTTAATATGGTTAAATGTGAAATATATTCCAATGTGTTTAAAGTGTATGTGGGGCCACTTGTAGCATGAGCTGTAGGTTTACTGGTTGTTACCTTTTAAACAGGATTTTCACAACCACTGTCTGCAGAGTGTGTGTGTTACCTTAGCTTTCTAATAGGTTTTTTTGGCAGTTCTGGCAAGAATGTAGTAATAGATAAGCTTTGTGTGAAATCTGGTTTTGTTTTCCTTGTTTAATTACACCTTCTTCCTAAATCAGCTGAATTTTCTGTAATGATGAGTTACATCAGAAAAATTCCATTTGTAAACTTTTTAAGGTATTCTGATTTTCAGGGATTTTGCAATTAGTTGGTGGATCAGAAATAGATAATTTAAAGAAAATCTGAGAGAAACAGGATGTGAACAGCTTTTAAGTATCTGTTGTAATTAGCTGAAATGAATTTGTCTAGTTAGTGTGTGTTTTATACTTCAATAAAGCTTTTAATCTGTTTGCAGTGGAAAGATTTATGCTTATGTCTCTCTCCCCTTAGTCTAATTTGAAGAAGTTACTGGTTAGCAGCTTAAAATGCTGCTAACTATTAATATCAAGAATATTTTATATATAACCGTGTTCATATAAGAAATACCACCAAAAGTCATACAATCGAGCTGGTTCCTGCTTTATGTTGGCCATAAATATGCATTCTTTTTGTTACTTTGATGGAAAAGTAGCTACTTTCACCTCAACTTTTTAAAATATATCTTACTTCTGTTGAGTAATTTTATTAATTTTTGATAGCTGTTAGCATTTTTGCCCTTTATACTTCTGATTTTCTGAAACCAGAAGTAATGGTAAACTATAGTGCTGTGAAATCATCCAGAGTAATCAAAATCCAGGCTAGACAAGTTACTGAAAATGGGGTTGATTTTCTTGTGTTCAGGCCCACTTTTCGATCTCTTGAGATCAGTTTGCTTACAACTTTTTATCCTGGCACTACTTATTTTATGTGCATTTTAAAGTGTCCATTTTTATAATATGTGAAAATTGGAAACTTTGTATTTTGGACAAATTATTCCAGGTAAAGAAGAAGTTTATTACAATACAATAAGAAGAGGTGGATGAAAAGACATAGTTCATGGAGTAGCAATACATTCGGTCTGGTTAATCTTAATGTATATTTTCGATTACCTTTTCATGTTGCTTTTTAAGTTGCTTTAGCTTGGCATATACCTTCATAAACAGGCCACAGATATCATTCACTTGAAAAACTTCACTTTTATTTTTCAGAAATTACTAGTTATGAGTAACTTTCTCGCCTACACTACAAAAATGAGGCAGTTGCCTCATTTTGAAAGCTGCCGTTGTGATTTCTGTTTGTTATTTGGGTTTTTGAAGCAAACTCCAGGCAGACGTAGAAGAGCAGCAGTGCATTGTGTTTAGATATGGGTTCAGCACAGACTTAGGAAGTGTTTTCTGTCATAACTTCTCTTGCAGTGTAAGAAAGGAAAAATTCTGTCTAGGAGATGGTTGCAGACTTCATTACAGAAAAGGAGTAAAATAATCTTACTTTGCTATCTTTGGATTATATTGAGGACAGTGATCAGTGGAAGAACTCAGGGAAGGCAGTGGAAAAATCTTTAATTGGCTCTATCTGTGGCAGGAGACATGCATGTGAAGTCAGGATGAGATGAAGTAATAATTCTGAATAAAATGTAGGTATTGACATTATTGAGATTGGCATCACTCAGTTAACTGAAGAACTTGCTTTAATCTGTATTTGTGTTTTTACACACTGATGTCTCTGTTGTATCAGCTTGTGATTCTACAGACCATTAAAAAGACCCTGGTGTATTTGGGATGTCACAAATGGTATTAACTGTGACAAATATAATGCAGATACTCATCTCAAGTCTTCAGAGATGAGGAAGAGAAATTAATGCCATAAAGTGAAGTTGTAATAGAGTCTACAAGTTCGTTAAGGATTTCAGAACACACTCTGAATGTCTATATACTATAGAACATAATATTTAAAATTGAGAAGCATGGGTTTTTTTCCTTAAGGTTTTAACCTTGACCTATTCGTGCATACAGTACAGATAAGGCAGAATTGAATTTGCAGGATTTGTGTGAAGGATTTAAATATGTGTGAGAAACTGCTAACATAGCCCAAGCAGTGATATAGATTTCTCTGAGACACTAATAATTCTGATTCATTGTATCACACTTCTGTGCTTTTGGTGAGGTTTGGGAGTCCTTTTGTTCAAATAAAACATTGACAAACACTTGCAGAGAATAACTGTGAAGGAATAAATGTATTTTAAGAGACTTCACTGTAGAGTCAACTTAAGCACTCACTGCAAGGAGAACCTCATTGGATGAGGCATTTTGGCAGATAGAAGATGATGATCCTGACCAAGGATTGCTACAGAAGTCCTCATCTGGCCCACCAAGAGTGCACCTCTTCTGGGGCAGCTTTGCTCCGAGGACAAAGGTCTGTTTGCATGCTACATGGAATTAATCTTTGGCTAGTGACGGTATTAGGTCAGGGAAAGGAAAAAAAAGCAGCAATGGAATGTGGAAGGCCACCGGCAGTGCAGGGATCAGAAGACAGAAAGCAGGTGCTGCCTGCTCTGGTGTCCTGCCAGGACGAAGCTGAGCCACTGACCTCAAGCTGACTTCAGAGAAGAAATAGCATCAGGGGAAGAACTTCCTGCAAAAAATTAGAATTGAAGCAGCTGTCATTTTGTGGAATGTATGACAAGGAAGGGACACTTTTTCCTCCTGCCTTTTGACCTGTTCCTAGCAGTAGTGAATATAATCGGTGCTGAGGGGTGGCCTTTTCGTGTACACTTTCAGTTGAGGACATAGGATCCTGTATTTCACAATTCCCAGCTTTTGTTGTGCTATAGAGGCAATGGGCTACTTCAGCATGAATGCCACATATGGGGAAAAGTGTAAACATGCAGTAGGCAATTGTACTGCAGATATGTGAAAGGGCAATGTATGCTGCCTAAAGAAAGCTCATGAAATGACAAGCATGTGTCTATATGCATGAATTGTTCTTAGAAGGTGCTAAGAACCAGGAACTGATTATTAACTCCCTGAGAGCTATCCTTGAATTTTCTTCGCACATACAAATACTGCAATAATACAATGTCTGTAGGTCATTATATTTTATCTCAGAGAAGGCTGGGAAGGGCGAAGGTACACCTGTGATGCTTTATATGGCTGCATTCTACTTAAACACCAATCTTTTTTTCAGCCTAAACTACAGTTGAGACTCAGTAGTGGGTCACAGTAATAACTCTGGATGCTCTTGGAGATCAACAACTCGAGTCATTGACTGATGACCACCTTGCCAACTAGACCATGGCATCAAGTGCCACATCCAGTCATTTCTTGAACAGGTGTAGGTCCTTTGAAGTCCCTTATTGGTGTTACTATCCACATCTGCCTAACAAAACCAACTGCAAGCAACTGATGATTTTTTTAAGTTTGCCACTGAACCAAATTAGTGCAGAAGAGGTAGCAGATACTATAGCAAATTCCACTGTTCATCCCAAACAAGACTATTTGAGCAAATTAATTCTCAACTAGTAGAGTACATCTCTACTCCTTCTCCTCTCTTAAATTTTCTCATTAGTCTTAGGAGAGCAAAGAGGTCTGGAAAGCAAAGCAGCTTGGAAAAATATTATTGTTCTCATATATTTCCAGCAAGTTCATATCTGGTCACATCTCAGTGGCCTGAAATAATATTAAAATCATGTAATTCCCATCTTCTGCTTCCATATGTTAAGCTCTCAAGAGCCATCGTTTCATGTACAAACAAAACGTCTGTAAGACTATTTCCACTGTTCTTAGGAGGGAAGCATGTGACAGAACAAACTTCAAGAAGGAGATGAAAGAAGATGCGTCATCCAAGGAGATGAAAACTGCAAAATGCCATCAAGGCGAACACTTCTGGATTTTCCCCAAACACACAACTGACCCACTATTTTCATTGCTTTTCAGGGCCATTTATCTCAGCAGACACAAGGACCCATCAAAGAAGTTAACACAGCTGCTTGATGGATGACAAGTTGCAGGTGCAGCAGGAATCTGCTGGAACAAGAAGGGACTAATGAACAGGAGGGAAAAGATGTGGCCACCCAAGACATGGAGGAAATCCAAGCTACTTCTGTACCTATTTTTCTGCTATGATAGCTGCATCCACTGGACAGTTCAAGGCACAAATAATGCCTGGGGTGGCTGATGCAGTCCCTGAAAGGTCAAGCATGTAGAGTCCAAAAAACTCTGCTATACAACATGATACTTAAAAAGCTATTTCATGCAGTGCTGTCTTCCCTACTGCCATCCTGCTGCTCAAACCTTTTTTTGCCAAGTTCTGTAATGTTGAGTTAGGATTTCAGGACCTATGACTTTGAAAGAATAGGCTAGGATTCCAGAATTAACTACAGCTACAAACATCCCATAATCATGATTTTTTTGCCACTCTTGCCCTAGGATTGCACCATAGGGTGACAGTTCCTCTTCAGTTTGCAAAATTCTTGAATATTTTAGAAACAGATATATACAGTACTGTATGGGTGCTAGTATTTGCATCACCAGGACAGCTTTGGAAGCCTTCTAAGCGTTCTATCATTGTTACATCACTGATATTAATACTTACTGCCTGGCTGTACCACAGTGGTAAGCCTCTTGCTAATGTTGATTGCTGTACCATTGACAGTTTCAGTCTGCCACTGTCAATATTTAATTACTGAAGCATAATTCTGACTCGCTTGGTGAAACATTGTCTGTGCAGTAGTTCTTTATTAGGATTTGACTGTACTCTAGATTCCAGGGATTCAAACCTTACATTTCCTTTTCCTGCTGGAAATACAGCCTTTCTGTGACAGAGAGTTGGAGCTGGAGTTACGTAGGTATCCCATATATTGAAGTTACTGTGAGTGACTCCTAATAACTTGTATAGATAGAACTGTACTGTCATGTCTTATTACTTTTCACTTGTTAGCAGCTTTAAGGATTAGAGGGGCTAATGATGGTGCTAAATAGGTTGTATATTTATGTGGACTGATCAAGAGAGATTTCTGAATAAATCTGCTGTTTCTGTGAACTGAACTTGCCGTGTATGAGCCAGGAGGTCGACCCATGCCCGCAGTTTCAAGCAGTGAGCTGTGTTGTTCCTATGCATAAAACAAAAACTTCAGTCTGAAAATGCCCCGCTCTCTGTGGGAGAGAGCAGTCGTAGTTGCTGTTACAAGATTAGCACACCCCTGCTTTCTGTTGCAGCGTAAGAACCTGCCAGCCATTGGAACCTATGTCAGGAGCAGGAGCTGGTGACCTCTGTGCTGGCCATGTTACGAGGGGAGATGTATCCACCTTGGCAGGGCACAGCACTTGTGCTTCTGAACCTGGCCAAGAGGCAAACCTTGTTTGTGACAGCCACTGATGTTGTCAGTCTTTTCAGGGATATTAGACACATTGTTGTCAACGGCAATTTACTAAATGCCCATGATTTTCTCAAAGCAGTGCTTTACTGAAGTCTGTCATGTCATAGGACCAGGTCCTGCAGTCTGTGCCTTTTTCCCAGTCCCTTCTGATTGTACAAAACTGAGTCCTCTCCCTTTGGCCTGGTGGCAGAAGAGACCGGAAGAGTTTTCCTTTAGATTACCGCGTGGTGGTGTGGTTGGGAAGCTGCCTTGAGGTGTCAGGAAGGTTTCAGTTTCTCTCTTCGAAGGAAATGATGTGAATGGGATTGCAGATGTCTTCTGACTTCTTAGACACTTGCTGTTGTACCTGCCCCAAAACACTTGGGGCGTTTGCAGCTTTCTTTTTCTGAAAAGCCCTACAAGAAAACCTACTCTGAAAATGCCTTACCAAATCAGGTACCACAAGTGAGATAGGAGGGAGAAACACCAGATTTGAAAATTCTTATGTCAACCTAGGGCTTCAAGCAACTGAACAGCATCAAGACTTTGCAGTTTTTGCATGTGGCTGCCTGCGGAAACTTAACGTGCTAACAAGGTTAGGTTCTGAATGGATTTATTTAGCATCTTACTGAAAGCAAGACTTCAGTCACTTAGGATGGATTTCTCACCTGTCTTTAGACATCCACAGAGTTAATAGCTGTGTCTGACTGCCAGTGCAGACTTGCTTTTGTATTCACTGCAAAGAAACAGGCACATTTAGGGCATGGTTCACCTGACCTACTTTACACATCTATGTGAAGCTCATCATTATGTATTGTTTAAATCCTTGCAGTTCTGCAAATGTACTGCCTATTGATGTCTTTAAAATTACTTGTGAATAATCGTGCTGTTACAGTAGTCACAGTGGTTCAATTTGAAGGCTGTCAATAGCATATTCATATTCTTCTGGTAGAGCAAAACCTCTCTTTCTGTTGAAAGTTTGTTATAATTCTGATTTTCTACAGAAATGGTGCTGAGGCTACTTGTGTTTGTTGGAAATTCTGACCTGACTATGGATGTTGTCTTCTTTTGCTCCAGACAAGCTCCGCAGAAGCATGCCTAACCTCGCTCGGATGCCAAGCACCCCCACTATTAGCAGTACTCCTGGCTTTACTGGTTCTCCTGTCACTGTGAGGAATAGTCAGAGCTTTGACTCCAATTTACATGGAGCCAGTAATGGGATTTCAAGGATGCAGTCGTCTAGTAAGTACCTGTGTTCTTTGGCTGAACACAAGGGATAGATAAAGTGATAGAATACATGTCCTGGTTGCTGATCTTCTGTTCTATGAAAAATTAAAAGCAAACTGTTCTTTTGCATCAGATTTTAATATACCTCAGGATTTTCAAAGTTTCTGTTTTGGAAAGCAAATTCTGCTAGTCTTGTTATTGAAAGTTAACTTCACTTTTTTTTTCTTTGCTCATTTATCTTGTGTCAGCATTAAAACTGAAATAATGATAGTAGTAATAATAAACAGTAATATTGTAGAAACACCAAAAATGTAATTCATATAAATTAATTCATATAAGCTCTCATTTTTTAGTTTTTATACTACCATTGGAAACTGCTTTTCTTGGTAACTTACACAATGCTGCTTGTATACAGTACACTGTATAAACACTATCTTAAAATATATGACCTCTCTTCTACTGAAGTTGAACCATTTCTGAGGAAATGCAGTAAACAGAGGGTTATATTCTCAAGTATAATATACTTGTTGAGTTGGGAATTAAAATTGCTCTCTAATTGGTATAATTTAGGTGACTTCATGATAAGGGGATGAAAGGAGTATTGATCTAGTGGAAGAACTATTAATGTAGAATGTGAGTGAGATAGATCAAGATCCAAGCCCATCTTTTCTAGTACAGTCGTTGAGGTTCTTGAGTGGAAATGGGAAAAGTGATTTTCACTGGACATAGGCAGAAGCAAGGAGGAAAAAACAAATAATTTGGGAAGAAGGGATTACGCTCTCCATTTCCTGTGAGTTTTTGGAGGAATAAGTTGGAAAAAACTTAACCTGTGGATGTTCTGTTTCAAATTTGAGCAGAAGTTACAAATGTCTTCAAAATAATTAAATTGCTTCTTTTCTGGAAAATATTCTTGTCTGATGGGTTTTGTTGTATTTTTTGTGCTTGAATATGAGAATGGAAATAGTTCAGATTCCCACATGGATTTTCATGGTTGTGCATTGAGAGTTTAATTTTGTTTATTATTTTAGAAATACGTATTTCTTTGTATGTTCATGCTCTTATATATGTGTGTGTATAAAATTCCATTTTTCTGAAATACCTTCTTAAAAGAAATTATAGTAAGTGGCTGTGCTGAGGTGTTTTAGGAGCTATGTTATGATAAGAGTTCCATAACAATATATTGGCAGTATAGTTTAATTTCATCACTCTCCTGCAGTTTTTTCTGTGTCTTTAAATGGTTCAAAGATGTCCTTTTTTCAAAGACTTTAGAAAGGATTGCTCTAAATGTAGTGTCATAATTTATATGCTTCAGGCTTTTGACAGTTTGCTTTTGGTATGTGGTCTGGGAAAGTGATGCCTGCCAGATGTACACCAGAGGGCAGGATTGGGTACAAAATCTATATATAAAGCTTCTGGAGCTTTTAGCTTTGATTTAAAATGATAGTTTACATAACATCAGCTGTGGAATATGCTGTTACCTTCAAGGCCTTTTATAACCTTTTTATTGTTTTTATGGATAAAGCTTAAACTTCTGTGATGCTTCATAATGCTTTAATGCAATGTTGCTTGAACAAGATGTGGTTGTTGGAAGCCACCTCACAAAAATCAAGATCACCTAACAGTGACTAATTTATACCTCCAGCAGTTTCTCCTGTTTAAAGCTCTGGGTGTGTAGGTGGATTTAGTGGGCTTATAATGGCTAATTTAATATCTAAAGGGGAGAGAGAAGGATGAATATGGACTGGGATTTTTTTTTTCAGGATGGGGGTGGAACAGGATATTTTAGTTCAGTGGAATGTTACTGGATATTGGATTCAAGAGGTTTTTCAGCAGTTTGTGATCAGCAAGTAAACTGTATAATCATGTGTTTATCCTTATTCAGATCTATCTAGAAATGAGCATTACTACCTGGTCTTACTTGTTGCCTACTGACCTTGTTGCTTCATTTTCTACCACTCTTCGCAGTTCCATCACCAGGACAGCTTCAGCACCGAGTTCACAGTGTGGGACATTTTCCAGTGTCTGTCAGACAGCCTCTCAAAGCTACTGCCTATGTAAGCCCAACCGTACAAGGGAGTAGTAACAGTAGCAATATTCCAGTGTCCAGCAACTCGCAGCTGTATTCCAACACTGGGATCCCAATGCCCAACAAGACTGCTGGTCAAGGCGTTGTAGGGCGCAGCGCTCTTCCGAGACCATCGCTGGCCGTCAATGGGAGTGGCATTCCCAGAAGTAAAATTGCACAGCCAGTTCGAAGGTGAGAGTTAAACAGGCCTCTGTGTGCATGGCTTAGGCTTAAATTGTGGAATTTTTTTACCTCCTGAATATGGAACTATAAAACATAAGCTTCTGTCTCCCAGTGCTGAGTCACTGAACGGTGATGATTGCTTGCCAGAAATAGTGATGGACAATCCATGTTGGTAGCCCCTAGTAAACTCTGATAATAGATGGTATGTAATCACATGTAAGTAGGAATGGATTGCCACCTGTCAGTAAGAAATCCAAACAAACACAAACCTCCTACCATTAACTGATATGGCTTACCCTCTCCCAGAGTTGTGCCTACTGCTATTTCAGTGTCACAGCATGACCTAATCTTAAAGTGCTCACGTGGAAAGAGCTGCATTCCTGTTGTTGTAAATGTCAGTAGTGTGTAAAAATGCAAGTTGTACCATTACAGCATTGTGAAGAGGGAAATACCCTGGGTAATACAGGCTTGGGTTGAACTAGCATCTTTTCAGTTCCAGCTGGGATGATAGGCACACAGGGAATCCTGGAATATCACATAGTTAAAATAAGCTGTACTGTTAAACAAATGCAAATTTTTACATGCAGAAAAAATGAGAAAGAAATTAATCTTCAAATTAATTATTTTTATGTCAAGCAATAAAATAGGCTTGATGAAAGAGATTGTGTTTTAATCACCTTATCATAGCTGGGAGTTAAAGTCTTAGCTGCATTTTCTGTAATTAATAGGAATTAAGTCTTCTTAAGGAAAAATTTCTCTCAGCTTGTGTTTACTCCTCCAAATACTTCTTCCCATTGCCCGCATCCCTTCTCTTGTGAGGGCCTGCTGTGTGACCACCTCATTTTCTGTTGGATGAACTGTCACTGTTTAGCTCTCATCAGTTTTGTACTTTCCACTACCTACTGGCTACATCCAGAATAAGTTCAGTTGTTTATGTTCTCTTTGGTTGAGTTACTTGGGGATTGCACTGATGTGACTGACAGCAGATTTTGACCAACTGTGGTGAAACTTTGATAAAGAGCCATCAGGTTCCTTCTTTGATGAAGACTGTACCATGAGATTTCTATTATAACCTTCTTTGCTCTCAGCTGGAAATGCTTTCAGTTAGACTTCTTTATAGTTGAGAGTTTTCTTTCCTTTTTTCTTTTTCCTTTCCCTACCTCATGTTCTTCTGCAGAGCTCTTAAATCTTTCATAGCAACATGTGAGGAAGCCTTTCTGGCTCAGGAAGGCCAGTCCCTTGCTATTTTGTAACTTCTCATACAACAGACAATATTAAAGAAAAACAGAATTAAGAGGTTTCAGTGGGAGTGTGAGACACTGTACTCTCAACACTGCTTTTATTAGAAGCTGATTCAAATCAGTAACCAAGCTATTTATAGTCCAGGAAGTCTGTGCTCCTCCTTTCCTTCAAATGTGCCTTAGCAGCATCCTGTGTTGCCATAGAGCCAGACCAGAGATCATTGAAGATGGATGGTTTTTGTTCTGTGGGAGTACAGAGTTCATAGGACTCAAAAAGCACAGGTAGATTGGAGCTCAGCCTACAGTTCTTTAACACCCTCAATTTTATTGATTCATTTGGAAAAATTCAATTCAAATATTGAGTTCATACAGACTTCTCTTGGAAGGAATTCAGTTGTCAGTTTTTTTCACTGTGGTATTTTCTAATGAATGGTATTTCTGATTACCAGTTTGACAGTGCAGCTTCCTTCAAACTTAAATAGTGTTTATAGTCATGACTTGATTAAAAATAGAACAGATCTTTCATTTTTTTTTTAAATGAATCAGATGTTCAGGGAGAAGTGTGCTCTCAGAGCAAATCTGTCTTCCTCCCTTTGGCCAGACTGTTAAGTAGCCAAGTTACTGGTATTTTAGATACTTAAAATGGGTTCTTAGACACATTATATTGGGGTTGTGTTAAGGAACTTCAGTATTTACTCATAGAATAAAATACTGGATGAGGGAGTGCTTTTAATAATCTGTAATATAAAATTATAATAGCTCAGATGAATAACTTGGCTAAATATTAACTGATTTTTCTCCTTAGCATCAGAGATTCAAGCAGTGTGAAGAATTTCTGATGGTGTAATCCATCTCTTCTTACCTTAGAAGTCAGCACCTTTTTTTCTTCACTCCTGTTGAGCAAAAAGGATCCACACAACCCCCAGCCCTTTCCATCTCCACAATCTCGGGGCTCCTTGTAGATCCCACTTTGCAGTTCTCTGTGTTTGAGCCTTATGCAGTGTGAAAGGCAGTGGGGGCAGCTGCCCTTAGGGCAGGGTGAGCAGGGACAGCTGGGCTGCCCTGCAGTGCCCAGCCAAGAGCAGCATTGATGGTGATCAGAGTCACAGTTTCCAGACAAGGCCACAGTGATGAGACAGGTTCCAGCTAAAGCCAGAAAGTCAGTCAGCAGCTCAGGGTCTGGATCACACCAGATACCAGGCACAAGTGTGGCAGGAATGTAAGCATACCTGTGGAGCCTGGGCTTGCTTATTCTTGCTGCCTTGTACTGGTGCCAGTCACTGCAGTCCAGCTGGTGATGAAAAAGTAGAAATGCACTACAGCCCTTCCAAAACCCTGTTACCTCAAACAACATGATATCATAACAACAACTTGTGCTTGTTTGAAATGGTTTTCATTGCTGGCATGTTTCTCTATCAGTGCCCTTTAGCAGAGATTCATCTCTGGATACATAACAGTATTATAATTATTTTCAAGTTAGCTAATTTTTCTTGGTTTTTTGGGGTGTTTTTTTTTTTTTGTTTTTATCCCTCTCTGGTTTGGGGTTTTTTTAAAGATTATTAAACATACTTTCTTCTTTTTTTCTCTGGAAATGAAAGCAGCAGTTGCAGAAAACAGCAGAGGCAGATTATGTTCTTAGTCTCAAGTAACTGGATTTATATCAAAGATAAACGATGCTGCACTGAAGTGGAGCTGCACAAAAGCAGCTTGGCTGAATCTTTAACCAACTGTTTTTACTTAACTGCAATGTTTTTGCTACTAAAAAAGCACTTGTAGCAGAGAGTTGAAGCTGCTCTGATGACTGACTTACTGACTGCCTGCTTTACCACATACCTCTGCCTTTTTACAGCAACAAACCTTTGGAAGGGAGAGGAGACATGAGTAACTCATAACAAAAGCAGAGTAGTGTGAAAACAAGGCTTGAGGTCTGCTTTTACATGAAATAATTTTATATTAATGTTTTCACACAATTGAAACACATTTTTTTCAGCAAGCTGGGGTGTGACAAAATGACAGTTGTGGCAAATTAGATAAAGAGCCTGCTGTGTTTCCAGTGAGTTGGCAGTTAGATCAAGTCAGGTGGTTGTTTTTCCTTTTTTCAGTTTTACTTCAAATAGTTGCCTCAGTAGTACCTGGAGGGTTTGGAAGATGGTCAGGAAGTGTTCTGGAAGTCCTTGTTGATGAGTGAGAGATGCAGCCCAGGTGTGAGGGTGGGGACCCAGGAGGTGGTGAGTTCCTGTCAGGAGTTGCAGTGCTGGAGCTGGTAGCTCTGGAAACACATTGTCATATGTCTTGTGACAGATAAAAGAGGGTCTGGAGCAGAACTAGGTGCTGTTCTTCAGCCTATAAAATTCATTGCTGCTTGCACAGTATTTTTATAAACTACTGTTTTTTCATGAGCATGCTGAGCACAGTAGTTTTAAGGAAAGCGTTTCCCATTAGATCTCTGCTGCCCATAGTGACAAAAATATGTTTTTACTGTCTTTAGCTCTGAGTAACCAAATCTTGCTATTTAGAGGCATCTCATTCATAATTACACTTATTCACTCAATTCCTTTTCGCAAAATTTTCATGCTCTTCTCACTGGAAGTGGCCTTAATTTCACCATAGATCTTTATATGTGCATTAATATGTAGCTCGAAGTATACCAGAGGGATGTTTCTAAGGAAGCCCCAAAGCTATTGTCATTGCAGAAGTAAATGATGTCCTTTACCTTGATCTTTCACGAGAAATGTGACCTCATTTTCCTTTTTTTTCCCCCTATTCATTTGGTTAACACAGTTTTCTTCAGCCTCCAAAGCCACTGTCGTCACTGAGCACGATACGGGATGGGAACTGGAGAGACGGCTGCTATTGATGAAGGATGCCCCTCAACAGTGGGAAACACATGATGTGGATTTCATTACCCAGCTGGCTGGGTAACAATGATTTGGAAAAGGAGGGTCATAGAGTATTATTTTCCCCAGAATCTTAATCTGTAACCATCTACAATGCCATGTAATTTTTTAAAAACGAACATCTGCTCAAACACTAAATATTGCACTTGATCGGTTACCTGAACAGCTGCATTGTTATCAGACTAACAATGGCAGTATTGGCATTTGGAACTGAAGAAAGTATTATGTTTGCAAAATACAAGAATATTTCCTTGGAACAAACTAGGAGATTGTGCTTTTGGGCAGCTTTGCCGTACTGAAGTTCTGAGATAATTTATTCAGTGTAAAGGTATCACACATTTTATTTTGAATTTCGGGGTACATATGTATGTGCTTGATTTTTTTTCTAGTGTTTTCAGTACATTTTATTTTGTATACTTAAGTTCATTTAAACTTGCCTGAACCTTGAACTACAGAGAGATAATTTAACTTTTTCTGTGCCATAAATAATATTTTTGGGGTAATGTACTTTTTTAGCTCTGGGAACATATCTTACAAAATCTTACCATTGGCAATACAAAGCAGTATATTTATGTTGCAGAAGCACAAAAAAAAAAAAAAAAAAAAGGTAGCATTCACTGGAAATTACCATACAGCTGGGTCAGCATGGTTTTGTTGGTCTATTACCATTTGTTGAATTGTTAATTTATTGTCATAGTGTTTTGTATTTAAAATGGCAGCATAAATCATATTGCACTTACAAAGGTACAGTGATCTCTGAAACTACTGTTGATTTCCAGTACTTTATTACAAAGAATAAAATTGTAATGTTTTATTAACAGTTGCTTATGAAAAATGAGTTTTAATGTGAATAAATCTTTTTGATAGATCTTTTACAAAATCCAATTGCACTAATCAATGCTTTCTTATAATGGCATATGACTTAATATTTGATTACAACTGTGTATACTGCTGTTTTGGAATGTTTCAGGAAATAAAGAATCTATTTCAGCAATAATGCTCTTCTTCAGTGTGCAATGTAAAAATTTAGCTACTCACATCTACTTAGCTCCTGAAGTTTTTACTTAGCTTCTATAAAGATTATGCTGAATTTTTGCAAATAGTAACTGAGTTACCTGAAAAATCAGTTTTTTTAAATTGTGTTAGGAAGCCATGGTATACACGGAAGACAAATATTTTTCAAATCAATCTTACTATGATCTTAAGAGACTTTTGCAGTTTAATGTTTAGAGTGTGCAACTGCAAATACGACTTGCAATGGGAAACAGAGAGTGTGTACCTTTCACCATAGCTGTGAATTTGCTCTCAGTTTTACTCTGCAGTTGCTTGAGGATCTGTTTTTCTGAAAAGGGCAAACTAAAATAAAAAGCAGAGGGGAAGTATTTAGTGGTGAGTAAAACTTCTGTTATGCTGAGATGTTATGTATGCTAGTGCAGTAGGATCTCTGCACAGCGTAGCATTGTTTAACAGAAATAACCAGTTAATTTTTCAACTGAAATTCTTTTAATACAGTTTAAATCCTTTTTTTTTTCTCTTCCAAAAGAACAGAACTGTTGAAGAAAGTATCAAGAATAATCAAAAAAAAAAAAAGAAATTATCTCTGCACAGGTAAGTATTTAAGCAGGAGTGTGCCAAACTCACATTGTTTGTTAGAAGCTTTAATTGGAAGAAATTACTTTTAGTTAAAGCATTCAGTCATTGGTGGACAGTCTGTGATTGTGGTGGGGTTTAGAGGCAGCTTGAGAGTAATTTGCCTTTTGCCTTTGGGAAGGAGTTCTGCAGCTCTCATGGTTTCTGGTGCTAGGGATCCACCATAATCTTCATAAAAGATGGATAAAGGCCCAGGGCAGTGATTAGTTTCTCATTGATGACAGCCCTGGTCTGAGCTGTCTCTTCAATTTGTCCCCTAGTGCCAGGGTGTTCCTGCATTATCTGGGACACTACAGCACCACATTATTTTCAGTTTTTGAAGCAGATTGCAGCTGTTGGATTTAATACTGAGTTGTACACAGGAGGGCAGTATATACTTTGAAAAGATTTTCTTTTCAGTAGCTAAAGCTAGAGAGGCAGAATCTCCAGGACAATGGAAAACACAGTTACCTTTAAAAATAAAGACTCAAACTTAGTTTTTGAAAGGGAAAAATAGTTTCTAAGTGTAAGGGAGCTTTTGAGATCTCTCTTCTTTCTCTTTGGTTGATCTCTTTTGGTCCATGAATGCAAATCCTACTCCTGCTTCCTTGTTGCTGCATCCCAAACTTGCCCTTCAGTCCAAATGTATCTCCTTCAGTCCAAACTGTAATTTTGGGCTCACCTCTTGAGCTACTGGGTGAGTCATGACCTTTTTCTCAAAGGTCTTTTCCCCTCTCTCTTTAGTTGCTGGGGATAAAACCTCTATGTTTCCAGTCTTTGAGCCCCAGAATCTGGGGCACTCTCTGATCTTTCCACAAGCTAATATTCTGGTTAAGTCTTAAGTCCTGTGTTGAAGATATACTTTTTTTTCACTCCTACATATGCAATTAATCCATTATCTCCTCACCTGAAGTAATCTTCAGCCTTGTAGTGGCTTCAGTATGTGAAATCTGTCCAAAATAAAACTGCTAGGATAATTTTTCTCTCTTTCTGCTTTGACAGTGTCAACTGCTTTGACCACTTCATGTGTACTGCTGTTTTTCCCCTCTCTGTTGAAAAGAATTGTTGTGATCTAGTTGTATTCTTCTACAAAGCCATGGACACTATCCCATCCCCACTATTCTCACTGAGTGTTGAAGTAAGTTTCCATGACAAAGTCCATGATGCCAGCTGGCATTGTGTGTGCTGTAAGCAAAGCACCTGCTAGCTCCTTCTGTGTTGTCCCTCACTGTAGGGGATTGCTGGGAATCTCCATTTTTTTAATTCACTGTCAGATTCTTCGTAAGGGATTTTTTCTTTGCCCTGGTACCACTCAAAGCAGAACAACAGTTAAATTACCAGTGTTTTCATCTTCTACTTTTAAGCCCATCGTTTTAAATTTGTCTGTGATTATTGCTATTCCTAAGCTCCAGATTGTTGGAGACATACACTACTGTCTTTTTGCTTTGGGTTTTTAAGGCATGAAGCCCAGTAAGAGTTCAGGCCTACCATTACAATGCCTGTATACTAATATGCATACTAAAAAAAATCAGCGTTTTCATACAGAAAGCAGTAAATATCCACTGTTAGTGACGGGTGAGGTGTCATAACTAAAAAGATTTGGGGTAGTAGCTTAGTCACTCTTGAAAGCAGATTTGTGGTGTTTAATCTTCAGGTGTGACTTACTAGTTTAGAAATTCTGGTTTAAAAAGGGAGTGACTAAGCCTGGCTGACTTGCCCTGTCACTGTTGAGGTGAAAAGGGTATGTTCTGCTTAGTATGATTTAATTTTCTGTTTTCTATATGACCACTGCATCTGCTCAGCCATCTTCACCCTCATCAATATTTCTACCTCTTGCACTCCCCAGATTCAAATGTGTCTTGTAATGTCTCTCAGTGGTTTATACACGCTCTTGTGGCTTCTGTGGCTGGTGCAGTTCTTGACTATCCACCTGCAGATTCCCACCCTGCTATCCTGCTCCTCACTCTCCAGCTGGAGGAGCAGGTCCTCAGTGTCTCTTGTCTCCATGCGTGGGACTTTCAGCTCTTACCTGCCAAGGTTAAACAGGTGTGTCTAATCTGAATTAACGTCTGTGAGTAGGGGTCACACCTCTGCACTTGGATGTGACCAGGCTGCCTGGTTCTTGGAGGAGGAATTCAAGGGATTATCTTTGACCTAAGGAGGCCCAAGAGATGATGTTTCTACATATGCAGTTCAACAACACTTTATCTCACGGAAGGAAGGGAGTGATTAGATAAGCTTATTCTTGAAACCATTCCTCTTTTAAATCAGCCATTTTATATAAGCCATAGTTATTTAGATGACTTAAGCATTATGTGTCCTTTACCCATAAACAAACAAGAATCCTTTGGTAGTCAAATGTTGATTTTGGCATAATCATGGAATGGTTTTGGTTGGAAGGGAGCTTAAGGATAATCTAGTTCCAACATCCCCTACCACAGGCAGGGACACCTTCCACTTGGCAAAGTTTCCAAGCCCTGTCCAGCCTTGCTTTAAACATTTCCAGGGATGGGGCATCCACAATTTCTCTGGTGTTGTTAGTGTTGCCATTCCTGACCATCCTCAGAGTAATGAATTTCTTCCTAACATCTAATCTAAACCTGCCCTCTTTCACTTTGAAGCCATCCCCACATGTCCTATTCCTGTATGCTCTAGTAAACAGTCTCCAGCTCTCTTGTAGGCTCCCTTCAGGTACTGGAAGCCCACAGTTGGGTTATCCTGAAGCCTTCTCTTCTGCAACCTGAACAACCCTAATTTTCTCAGCCTTTCCTCATGGGAGAGGTGCTCCATTCCTCTAACCATGCTGGTGTCCCTCCCCTGGACTTGCTCCAACAGTTCCATGTTGTTCCTGTGCTGGGCCCCCAGAGCTGGGTGCAACCCTGCAGGTGGGGTCTCACCAGGGCAGAGCAGAGCAGAGGGGCAGAATTCCCTCCCTGGCCCTGCTGCCCACGCTGCTCTGGATGCAGCCCAGGACACGTTTTGCTTTCTGTTATTTGGCCAAAGATTGGATTCAGTCATCCTGGAGGACTTTTCCAACCTCAATGATTCTACGATTGCATGATTCTTGCTTAATTCTTTAAAGAAGTAAATGCATTTCTTAATTTGTGTGTTATCTTGAGCAGCTTATGGAATGAAAGCAGGCATAGATACCTATAAAAGCAGCTGGTAGTCTTGTGTTTCACTGATTCATGTGAACAATGGACAGATCTATAGATTTGGCTGTCTGAACCATGGTAAGAAGTTTGGACAATGAATGGTGGTTCAACTTTTAACTTTTTGCAGAGAAATACTTCAAAAGTGAATCTATCTTGACTTTTTAGAAGTAGAGAGAAGTTTGGTATCTAACACAGTCAAAAGGGGTGCACATTTCCCAGATGCAGATGTTAAAATTGTATGGAACTACAGTTAGACAATAGATAGTGTTCACAGACTGTTAAGTGACTTGTACTTGGAAAAGGATGTGACAAATACACAAAATGAGAGCATATCTCTGTTAGGTATGTCACTGCTTCTCTACTCAATTCAACCGTCTTGGAAGAGGGATGGAACATCTGAAAGAGACTGAGTCGTGCAAGTTGTTCTTGTGGCTGGGCAGAAAAAAAGCCTTGTGGCTCCTAAGCATGGAGTAGACTTGGCCATGCAGTGTGGATCAGCAGGGCAGATCCATTGCTCTGCAGCAGCCTTCTTGTTTCCCAGGAGCATGGGTGCCCGCTGCACACCTGGCACCCAGATGCAGCCTTGGCTGCCCACTGCCTTCGGTGAAGGTACCAGAGAGGAGACATTCCTTTCTCACTAAGATCGAATGCTTAAAAGAATCTCATGTCTGGACAGAGTCCAACTAGACAGTGATACTCAAACATGTTATTTTTGTTCTCTGAACATAGCTAAAAGGTAATGTTTTGCCTTTTCAGTCGTGTTTTGCCTTTTCTGCAGAGCAGAAAGATCACGCATTATTGCTCATGCATGTATTCCTGTATTTTTTTATTTTGACTATTCTTTTTTTAGTTAGAAGAATTAAAATAATGTTTCTTCTGTGTTAAAAAAAATTGAAATAATATTTATTCTTTGTTTCTGTTCACTTCTTGTCCCTGATATTTCTGTTGTTCCCCTAGAAAAATAAAATACTCCTTTGTCTTTGTGGCCAGACATATAGAAAGAATGAGCCTGTGGCCAAATTCCCGAACTGAGCTCTAGCAATGCAGCCAACCCTTAATACTTTGCAGTCTGCACGCAGATGTTACTAAACAAGGTATATTATTTGTATCCATGACTGAAATTTTCAGTAATAGAAGCAGCAGATAACATGATGAGGATGTCAACTACAATATGTCTAAGCTGAAATTTTTGGAACCTTTTTTTTTGCAATAATAGAAAACAGAAATGGTACTGATATTGTTTCCCTTGCTTTTCAACCCTTCCTGCAGGAGGTTATACTAACTTCATTTTTGGAACTCTTCATACATGCTTTTTTCCTTTCTTACGAATTTCATTGAGCCAATACAAGTGTGTTGAATTCAATTTTAGTAATATGTTTAATGAATACTGACCTCTTTAGGAGACTTTACATTGTTTCTAAAACTGAGATATTCCAATACTAGCATCAGGTTATAATACAGTTTCTTTATATAACGTTGCTAATATCCCATTCAGTTCCTTTAAAATGTAAATAATTGAAAGTTCAGGAACTCAGAAGAAAAAAGTTAGAAGAACTGATTCTTTTTTAAGCCAAAGAAAATCATAAAAATGTGTTTTGATTTAGTCCATGTTTCTCTAGGCAGTCACTGACTGCAGTAAATTATGCAGCTCTGAGTAGGTGTACATATTCAATTGAAAGGATTTTTCTATATAGGAAAGAAGGAAAAAAACAGATAAAAATATGTAGCTGTATCAATGGTTTACTCTTCACTGGATCTGAATTCACATTAAACAACCTACTTCTGCTTTATAAAAAGGAACACTTTTAACACCTGATCTTTTCAATCAATGAGAAACAGCATTGATGATATAAAATTGGTCCCACTTAATTTACAGATGCAGCTACTTGGGTTGGTGCAGCTGGGTTCAACTCCTTTAATTATGCTCTCATCTGGTTGATAAGTGCAGCCTGATCCAGAAGCTGTGTGAGTGTTAGTGGAACTTATCTTGCTTGTGAAGACATCTTATTTGGCTCTTCCCATGCAGGAGGAGATCTGTGGTTGGCTGGGTTGGATGGAGGGAGACCATGCATCTGCCTTACCATGTTCAGTGCTATCAGCCTGGTAGCTGATAACAAATCTGTGGCTTTGTTATCCAGCCCTGTGGTTTGTGTGTGAGCTGAGTGATTCTCTTTGATGAGGAGCCAAATGTAATTATGCACAGTCTTACAACATGGGTAGGCTTTTCTGAAGCAGAGTACTTGCAGCCCCAGCTGCATCTAGTTCAAATGTAAGACTTTTAGCACCTCTGAAATTAGACACTGGGAAAAAATGACCTTCCTGGTATTGTCTTACTAAGGTCTCATTTAAAATGAAGCTTCATTACTGTGTTTTCACAGGTCAGTATCTTAAAGTTTACTCAGAAGGCAGTTTATAAAATGGCATTGAGTGAAAATGGCTTGGAATAAAATACAGTGTCTGGGCATGGATATTTTGTACTTCTGTGGAATTCTAAACTCACTGCACAGAACATTCTGTTAAAAATAGTGGTTTAGATTGTTTTGCATTGTCAATGATCTGTTTTCCAAAGGAAACAGGAAGAAATGTGCTATTTATTTGGCAAGCTATACCAGACAATTGGGATGATCATTTTCCCTGGCACACAATCTCTTTGTATGGAATTGAGTGTAAATGCCAATATTGATTGAAAAGTATCAAGTATTCATAAAAATCCAAGTTAACTTTATAATGTTGCAGAACAAAAACTACCCTTAAGGGACATTAACATAATGGAAGACTCCATCATGGAAAGCCTTAGCATCATTCCCAAGAGTAGACTTACTGTCTCCATACAGATAAAACCAACAGTTTGGTCAAGAAATTCACGTCCTGCTTCAAAATATGAATCACAGGTGTCTGTGGGGTTTACATAAGCACAAGCATATTTCCAAGAAAGATAGAGAGATGTGGAAATCTTGGAGTGTTTCAGCAGTGTTTCAGAACATAAACTGCTGAAAAGAGCCTTGTTTCCTTCTGCATCATTTCATAGCCTCACTCGATATCCTGTCTACTTTATATCCTCAGTGTGTGAACAATATATGATAAGATGAAAGGCAGTTTACATAAAAGCAGTCCATCTCCTTGAAGAGAACTTATGAAGCACATCTCCTGTATATTCCTTTAATCCTTTGTGAAGCAGTAAACGGCGGCTTTGCCCTCAGTTTTGAAACTTCTCCTTAATTCCACAGAGCGGTTAAGTTTGTTGTGAAATAGTTTGGGGTTTTTTCCCCCTTTCCTCTGGGTAGTAAAAAAGATATGGGAAAAACTGTCTCATGGCATGTGTTAGCCTGCGGATAGAATCACAAAGCAGTAGAAATGAATGCATTTACTTGAAACCTCAGTAGTACCAGAAAACCTGCCTGACATGCTTGCACTTGAGTAATGGGATTAAATGTTTGTGCTCTGGTGGTGTCTGTGGGCTGCAAGCAACTTGGACTTCATGGAATAAAGCCAAAAAACCTTGTCCAAAGCAGCTGGCAGTCTAAGTGAGGGTATTGCCTAAGCTCTGTGCACCTTGTCATGTGAATAAAACTCTTCCAGCTGCAAGTGTATTGCAGAACCAGTTCCAAAACAGGATCAGTCAGGACAGTAAACTGAAAATCAGAAAACCTGGACTGTCTTTCCTATACATTTTCTTCCACACTGATTATTTTTGTGTTCTTTCATAATTGAATTTCTTCTTATACTCGTTCTAGCAAACGTTTCTAGTTCTTGTTTTAGCAAACTTACCATGTACTCCTAGAGTTATTGTTTAGGTTTTATGGCAACTACAGTGAAGCAAATAATTTTTGATTGTATTGAATACAGGTAGCAATGAAGAAAAGCAGCTGAATAACAGAACTTCATCATTCAAATTTGAAAATAAATTCTTGCACAGATATCTGCTGTGTAAATGGGATTGTTTTGTGTTATCAATGCATTTAGGCAATGAGTGAAGTCTGGGTAGCAAGTTTAAGAATCCGTAAGGAAATAATTATGCACAGCTTGCTAAGTTTTGGGTTTTGTTCTGTATGCTGATGAAGTTTTGTATTCTCATACAAAAAATAGGACAAATACAAGTAAAAGGAAGGAGGAGAAAGAGAGTCAGAAATAAAGGTAATTGAAGGAAACAGCACGTGTTTGAAGACAAAGGGACTTATACCTTCCACAGGAGGTACTGATCTGTCATGTGCAACAACAGTCAAAAAGCTGCAACGGGGAGCCACTTAATTGTCCCTATGCTGTTTCCTTTGAGCTGGAAACAGAGAGCTGGCTTAAAAAATCTCTAGAGACATCAAAAGCACTAATAAATGCTACTTATCCTTAATCTCACACATACTGATTCATATCCTGAAGGACAGTGGATCTTCCTGGGGTGTTGGAGAGGCAGGATGATACAGGTGTGACCTGAATTCAGGTAGCAGAAAATGGAGGAAATATTAGTGTTTTCTTGTGTCCACTCTTACAGGTGCTACTAATCCAGCTGTGAAGACTGAGGAGAAGAAGGAGAGAGGATGGTAGAAAACTGAGACAATTGTGGATCATCTCTATTTGTTATTGTATTACATTATATTGAGGTGGCTCACAAATGTAATAGTGAACCAGAGCATTTGGGGTAGAACATGTGATGTTCTGATAGTAAATATTAGTTATACATGCACTGGCCTTTCCATCACAATCCAAACACTTTGTATTTTATGTGTTACAATATCTAAACAAAGAGAACATTCTGTTTCCTGATATTCAGTGCAGTCAGTGCAGACAGAATTGGACCTGTTCAGCTGCTGTGCACATGGCATTGGTCAGGAGGTAAAACTGGATCAAGTCAAGAACAGGTTCCTGCCTTGAAGAGTTTTAAAGTCTGAAAAGCAAGGAAAAAAAGTAATATAATACTAAACAAAACAAACCATGTGTACTTTTATAGAGCAAATCAGATATGGTTTAGATTGTTTGTACTTGAAATGGAAAGGTCTCTGGCAACTCTCTTTGGCATCCTCTTTTTTGGATTTGCCACAGGAACTGGTCTTGAAGTATTAGTTCTGAGATCAAGGATTCCGAGGCAGTGACCACACCACTGTAGTTATTCCTGACCTGATGCTGACCCCTTAAAGTGGAAAAGAAGAGCAGGAGTGGTAGCATCTATGATGACTTGAAAAGCAGCAGAGGAAAAAGAACATGGTTCTGTTATTCGATGTTATAAAATCTTGTGACACTCTTTTTTCCTAGTGTGTGAGGTTCTGTCCTACCTGGCCTCTTAACCACTTCTAAGCAGTTCCAACCAGGAAGCTTCTGTTCTTCATTTAAATTTGCATCAGCAGAGGATGAATGAGCAGAGATTAAGCCTAAGTCTGGTGAAAACCCTTAAAAGAAAAATTCTTCATGGAGGAGTCTAGGGGTGGATCTGATTGTTGAAGTGGGTGCCTATGTGGTACAAAATGTGATGTCTACCTTTGGCATTCCTGTCTTAGTTGACAGTCTAAAATACTAAATAAAGTAAGGAAGGATCCTGATTGCTGAGGGAGAGAGGAACACCTCAGAGGAGTGCTTCCATTAGGGCTAACTAATAAAAAGTTCTAATTAAATCCTTCCTTTTTTCTAGACTGCAGGTGCTTAAATTATGTCTTCAACAGAGATGACTCTGCTCACTTGGGATTCACAACCACAAATCCTCTAATGAGAGTTGGCACCCACATATGCTCTTTGAAGAGATGTTTATGCTGCTAATTAAAAAGCGGCCATGAGCCAACCGCTGGCATCAAAGCCAAATGGCACAAGCTGGCTCATGGCTGCACAGCTGAGGCTTCTTCTGGAACTAAATTTATCTTGGAGAGGGCTACCCGAAGCAGCCTGAAAGGAACCAGGGTGTGAACTAACATTTAAATATTGTGCATTATTTGTGGGTCTGCTGCTTAACCCGAATCCTGTCTTTCATATTTAGCAGTAAAGATGTGCCTTGTGAGACCTGGACAGAGCTACCAGCCTTAGAAGAGCCTCCAAGATAACAACCCTCTATGCAGCCATCAGTGGTTGTAATGCTTCCTGAAGGAGTGGTAGACTCCAAAGGAGTGCCACTGCCATGAAGTTCCCTCAACCTCTCCTGTTGAACTGGACAGAAAAGATTACTGGAAACTTCAGGCCAGAGAGAGAGAATAACTTTGCATAACTTTGAATGTTAATAGTTAAGGGAAAGGAAACACTGTGTTGGTTGAGTTTGGTTTGATTTGTTGCTTTTGTCCTGGGACTGGTTCTGTAGATTAAACAGGTCTTAAATACAGGAATTACCATGCTGTTTGAATGCCTACGGTTCCCTTTATTGGCTCTATTTCTTAAAAAAAAAAAAAAAAAAAAAAAAAAAAAAAAAAAAAAAAAAAAAAGAAAAAAAAAGCTTGGAAAAATCCCCAAAGAGGTTACTGTAAAGCAGTCATGACAAATGTAAGTACAAGATGTAGATGCAGGCTGTGTATATTATCACAGAAAGGATTGTGTTCAGCAGGAGAATCTGAAATGCATCTGTTGTAATACAGCCTTTTTCACTGCTTTTTTTCTGGAAGAGGCTGCAGCTGTTAGAGGTACTCAGCATTGCAAACCTTTATGCAAGTGGTAGTAACTAGCATCAGTGGACAGAACTTGTGGTTTCTGCCTGTTTGGGTTTTATTCCTGGACATGGCTTACAAGACTTATAATTATTTCAAAATGTGGCCAGAAGAGGGGAGATCACAGAGGGGAAAATCAGCAGTCTTAACATCCTAATATAAATTGCCTTAGTCTTTAGTTGTTATACTTAAAGGTATAAGCCAAACAAACACACTTATTTTTATTGCTCTGCAGATGCAAACTGGAACATAATAGCCAAGGGCAAATGCATCCATCCACAAATATTTTGCAAATACTTTTATGGAATACCTCTTGAAAAAGGTTGTGCTCAGTTTTCAGAGGCTTTCAGTATGCACTGGTTTTGAAAAGTTTCCAGAAAAAAAAAAAAAGTCTGCAGTTTGTGTGTCCTGGAAGAAATCAAGGAATATTTTACTATCTGAAATGGTGTGGAATCACCATCAAATCAAGCCTAAAGCAATCAAGCTGTTGCTGAGCACTGGTTTTTGTCATCCAGCATGATCCCAGCTCTCTCTTTTTACCAGAGTTCTGTGTCAGCCAAAATACCAGTTGAATGTTTCAATGGCTAAAAAATAAAAGAGGACTATAAAACTTTCCTTTTTTTCCCTCAATGGTTCTGACACCACCACAAGCACTGATAGAACATTGGTAAATTTTTTGTTTCTGAAAAGTCGAAGTTTCACAAGTAAAAGAAAATTTAATTAATGTTGCAATTGAAGTATTGTGCAATATAATTCCTCAGTTTCTAGGAGCTCCTATTTGAATTAAAGAAATAGAAACTGGATCCATATTTCCCACCATCCTAGACTCTCCAGTGTCTGAGCTGTCTTTCATAACTGGCTTGGTCTCCTCACTCCTAGATGGGACTTTACATACTGGGGTGAACATAAAACATTGCTGGAGTGACAATTACAGAGGTGGTTGTGGAAGTGCCTCTCTGCCCAGTAAAGTCCTCCAATTCAATTGTTAGAATTCAGTAAAGACTTTAAGCTTGTTTAATGCAGTACTACTCTAGCTTTTTTTCCCTTTGGCTTGGCTTAGTATGCTTTGCTTTGCTTTTATGTTGATTTGACTCTAAGTTGATAAAATCTTTCCTGTTTTCTACAAGTTTACCCACTTATCTCACCATTGACCTCTGTGTTTAGTTGAATCTCTGGGAAGTACCTTGTAATGATTTGAAGTGCTCAGGAGAGAGAAGAATTTTTCCCTCATAAGGTTTTCTTTTGCTAATTGTCCTCCTCACTGGCAAAAATACATGCCTTGTTTCTCACTTGAGTAATGTAAAAGTCATTGGCTATCATTTTCATCATTTAGGAAAAATAGTTCCGGGGGTTTTCTGTCATGTGCTGTAACAAAGACAAGTTAATGCAAATCCTCAGGCTTACCAAGAAAAGGTAGGAGGCAAAACTTCAGAAATTAACTGTAAGGTGCCAGTAGCTAGAAAGACAAAGAAAGTGAGTGTCCGGCTCAATACATATGATAGACTTTTTTCAGTAGCAAGAAATGGTGCACTAGGAGAATCTTGAGTTGTTCTGAGCTTGTCATATGGCATGTCCTAACATCATCAGACATTCTTTGCAGCATTAAACTTCCGTAGTTCAAACCATTTTATCAGACACACGCAAACTTGATTTGCCAGTAACAAGGGAAACTACCCTAAGGATATGTTTTTGAGCATTTATTCAAGATGTATTTTGAGTGCTGTTTCGGCTTTCATTCCAGGTATTGGCAGAAACATTATTGCTTTTGCTGGAGATGAGAAGGCTCTTTAACCTCTCCACATACCAGGGAAATGAACACTATGAAAATACAGTTGCAAAAATAGTTTAGAGAGTTTGTATTCAGTGAAATGAACATTAAATAGATATTGTTTCACCACACATTGGGGACATGAAGTTCTCTGGAAGCCTCAAAACCAGCCCTATCTATCTGATTGCTTTAATAACCGCAGCTGGAAGAAACTGACTGAGAAAGCTCTTAACACTGGTATTGCTCCTGTTCAGGAAAGTATGAAAATAGGTGCCTAACATTGATTGCAATGTATATTTAATAACCACTTAATAGCAAACTTTATATGGGCTGCTCTGAATCTGAAGAGCCAAAGCACTCATGAGTTAGTTTCCAGTTCTCAAACATTTTTAAAATGCTGCTTCTTAAAAATTAAGGCCCATATATTTTACTGAGCTACACGCTGTATGTTCAGCATGCTTCAATGAAGCTGCCATTCTGAAGATCTCATTCTGTGTGTCTTAGTGTTCCTAAAATAAACTTTCATTTTCTAAGATGGAATTGTGACTCTGCATTGATAGCTCTTTTTTTCACTTTCTTCTGTCCCAGAGAACCAAATACTCATGCTGTGAGAAAGCCTCAGTGTACTTTATTAACTGATTAGTTAGGCCTTTTAGCAGCCATTCAAGGGAGAACAGTGGCAGTTCTTAGCATTTTACAAAAGAGGTTGAAGGTGCAGATGGTAATGTCTGTGTCTCATGCAAGTCTCATGACTTTGGGGTTTGTGCCAAGTGCTCTGGCACTTCTGGGAAAGCAGCATTCACATCAGAGGTCACCATCAAACAGTCACAGTGTCTACCTGAGAGCCTCTATGTAAATCAAAAACCCATGCTCCAGAAATGTTCAGTGGTCTCTTGCATGTATGCTATACTATTGTGTGGATTTTTCATCACTAAAAGTAATTGTAGAGCATTTTTCTAGAAGTCCTAAATTTTCTTTTAAAGATAGCAGTTTGCTTAATCACATGCTGGCTTCATTTTAAGCTATGGAAATGAATTGTGGAGTGGAAGTGCTACAACAGTGTAATTTTCATAGTGGAAAAAAGGATGCCACGAGCAGCAGCTCCTGTGGTTTCTGAGTATGTGAATGTGCATGGCTCTAAATCCTCATCCCACCTGGTGGCAAGATTGCAGATGTACATAGGCTGGGTCCTCAAAATCATGCACACATGTGAAGAGGTGTAGAACCTCTTGTTTGTTGATGTCCAAAGCTTTACTTTGTACCGTATTTGTTGCTAGTTTCATGGAGGGGAGAAAATCCATCCCCATGGAGTGTACAAGGCAGCAAAGCTGAGTCAGTTTTGCTCCTCATTACCCTTGCTGAACACAAAAAACCCTAAATAGGGACTTTTGCACAGCTCTCTAAAATACTGGAGTATCTTCCCCTTTCCCCAAAGGAAATATAAGTGTATCAGAAGATACATTCTAAAACCATTTTAAAAACCAGAGCAGGAAACAAAACTTTTTTAAACTTGAATGACAAGAATGTGCTTGAACTTACCAGGGCTTTTTTTGATTAGTTTTGGGTTTGTTTTGTTTTGTTGGGGTTTTTTGTGTGTGTGTTTTGGGTTTTTGTGGTTTACTTTTTTTGCTATTATGAACCATAGAAATTAGATTTCAAAATCATTATAGAAAATAAAGGAAAAAAGACAAGGCTGAATGGGGTTGTGAGCAATCTGGTCTAATGGAAGGTGTCCCTGCCTGTGGAAAAGGGGTTGGAAATAGATGATCTTTAAGATCCCTTTCAAGCCAGTTTATGTTTCTAAGATATACCACAAAATAATATGAATGCAGGTCACCTACAATATTCTTGTTTGTTTTATGCAACCTGTTTCTTTCTAAAAAAAACCCTCTTTTGAACCAAAAGAAGATTATTACTTTTCTGGGGGAAAAAAAAAAAAAAAAGAAAAAGAAAGAAAGTTGGCATAAACTATTAAATATCAGAACTTTTGTATGCAGTAAATCACCATCCCAGATTTTAAGTGGATTTTGAAAGAAACAGCAAGACTTTGCAAGTTATCTTTTCACAGCCCAAGGGGAAAGCTCCCTCCCTTCCTTTCACACCAGCTATTCTTGACCGCTAAATTGTCTTCCTGCTTCCTCCCTCTTAGATTTCATGTTTAAAGCTGCAGAAAGTTAAGATAAACAGGAGTTGTCACACTAACATATGACTCAGTAATACTGCACAGCTTTGTTGTTTGTTTTGGTTTTGTTTGTTTGTTTTTTTTTTGTTGTTGTTTTTTCACTAGAACTAGGACTGCTAGTGCTGCACAGGGTAATTGTGTTTTGTTTTGTTTTGTTTTGTTTTTTAAATATGAGCAGCTGTCTGTGGATGCTTTAATTAGAATGGATTTTCTCATAAGACATCTCTATAGTCTCACCCTTAAAGTAGATGGCTGTCATAATTCCCGGTCTGACAAGCTACACATGATTCTCAAGTTTCACTACCTTCCTTATAGCTTGCATTTATGTGGTCTTTCAGATGATCCAAAAGCTGTTATATATGTATGTATGCTGCCACAGAAGAGTGAACAGTCTGCTGCTGGCAAAGTATAAAAGAAAAAAGGCCTACTTTTATGATCTGTGTCCCAGGATCTCAAATGTCCACTCAGAATAAACAGGAACTTTTAAAGCTTTGTGCATGACACACCCCCCAGAGCACTGGTAAACTGCACTGCATCTTGTTTGCCCAGAGGACAGGAGGGAGAGTAAACATTCTCAATTTTGAAAGCTCTTATTCTGACATAATAGGATGCTTTACCACCTAACATGTAAAATATATATTTTTTTTCCCTTTGAACAGGTAAATTCCTGGCGTAGGGAAAATAAAAGCTATAGGGTTGGTAGAGTTGTGGTATTACCCTTAACTCAATGATTTTGCAGATGGTGAAACTTGCCTCAATGTATGTCTACAGATCTTTCCTACTCGGTGAAATAAATCACATTTCCTTTAGGACAGGGAGTATCTTGTCAAACATCTGAGCAGAATGAACTCTACTGACCTGCAATTATGTATACCCAAATGATACCCAAGTGGCTCTAATCAAACACAGTTAATCCTAAGCACTAATAGCCAAAGCATACATGGATTTTAAGGCACCTTATGAAATGCTTCTCAATATTGGGTGCCGCTAAGGCACACTCAAAAACCAGAAACACTGTGGTGTGTGGTTCCTTAATTCCAGGTTAAGAAGTAC
>VZSR01003803.1:36192031-36262625 GCA_013398615.1 Brachypodius melanocephalos
TTTTTTTGTTTAGTCTTTAATAAAGCTTGTCCTTTTTAATCATTGTCTTGGAGGGTTTTTCTTTACTGTATTAAAAGGAGCTCATTTTTTAAAATTCCAAGTGTATCTTTCCCATTTACTGGCTATCACAAAGAATTTTTCATTTACTCTAGAATTGTTTTCATACAAATTCTCTTGCATCTGTACATTTTTGCTTTACTGCAAAACAGTACACTGGTGCATTCAGTGCACTCTCTTCTATTTCTTTAAGAAAGAGTTTTACCTAGAAAATGACTTACTGATTTCTCTCTTCTTTTTAATCCTGCTTTTCTTTCCTCTTGTCTTGTGCAAGTGACTTAGATGTGGAGCACCTGAGCACTGCTCTTCCAAGGCTGGAGAGGCTGTAGCACAGAGGAGGAAGAAGGACTGCAGATGCCTGTGTCATGTCTGTGTTCCTCTTTCTCAGATTTTGTCAACATTTCTACCCCATGCAGTGGGGCTCTTCCACTGTCTCTCTTTCATGGCTTCTCTCCTGAACACTGAATAATTGTATCCCTGTGTTCATGCTTCTTCTGCTTATGTCCCTTCCTGCCAAGCATTTCTCTGTACTGACCACTGGATTTCAGTTTGAGGACATCTATATTCAGCTGCAATCCTGAATTCAGGTATGGATGAGTGTGTTGCTTGTCAACTGGGGAAGACAACACAGTCAGCTAGAAAAAAGTTCTTAAAATTAAAAGGTCATTATTTGCATTGGCTTACTAAGGGTTTTATTTGGTCTCATTTGCTCTTGAAAAATCTCTAAAACAATGGTAAATTGTTGTGGAAATGTTTTTGACTTTTGTGCCTCAGGTCTAATCTGAGTGTGTTCAGCCCACAAAATCAAAGGAGCTACTCTGATTTCAATGGATTGCTTGTGTGCTTAATTTTGGAGCAATGATCTAGCCACAGCAATGTCCTTTTTTATTCTATTGAGCCGTGGCATTGGAAAGCTCTCTCAGTGGGGTTGCACTGAAAAGGCCACCTGGGAGACTCAGCTAGAGCAAAACACAGCTGCTTGGTTTGCTGAACAAGGATCCTCTAAAGGAAGACCTAACAGTGTTCACACATTTCAGTTCTTTCAAGTTTGGTTGGAAGTGGAGAAGAAAGTACTTTACTAAAATGCCCACTGGTGTCTGGGATGTCCCTGGGTGGCCTGCTGCCTGCTCAAAGTGGGCATGGCTCAAAATGCTGAAATTGCTGTACCTGTTCTGGACAGAGGCTTTGGACAACGGAACTCACTGATGGATCTGTATCCTCTGTAATAGAAACACCATCAGGACTTACAGGTCTACTATAACATAACAGATAATTTTTGGTTTCACACAAACAACGTGTTCAGCATTTGCAATGATTTCTATATACATTACTATGGGATGTGAATAGCCTAGAGTTTATTAGAAACATAGGAAGAGAGGAAATTCATTAGTGGAGATAACTTGGTGCTTATTAGCATTACTTCCATGTCTTCTATGGTTTCTTGAGTACTATTTGTTTTCATAAGTTTTAAGGATTTTACATGAAACAGTAGCTAAATTATACAAAAGAAACTTGACAGTCAGCAAAGGTAATTGGCCCATTTTAAAACACAAAGTATAGGAAGGAAAACATTTCCAGCTTTTAGAAGGTAGCTTGTCTGTACATGACTTCTAATATAGTGAGCAAGCTGCAACAGCACTGAAAAAAGTAGACTCTTAGTCTAAATACAGTGAAGGTTTTAATCAGAATATATTAGCCTGTCCAGATCTCCAGACCAGGTGTGAATTTCTTCCTCAATGCTTTGACCTAAATCTGTCAATATGATCAATATGCTGGAAATGCAAACCCATGTTAGCAGTTGCCAGCAGTAACATCTGAACAGCACAATGGCATAATCTGTCCAGCCAGTATGAGATGGAGTTTCCAGCAGCAGATCTGGCTGCATTAAAATGAAATTTGCTGGTTCGAGTACAAAAGAGACCTTTCTCTTTTGTTTGATTTGTATGTTTGCCCACTGTATATACCTCCTTTTTCGTTGCTTTCATGTATTCACAGTTCAGCACCAGTAAACACATCAAAGAGTACAAACAAGTAATAAAACGAGAAAGGCGGTTTGGTTATTTGATTTATTAATCTAAGTGGAGATAAAAGCTGACAAGTGGGGCAACTGATAGAGAACAATTCTGTTGTACACACCACTCGCTCCTATTGAGCCCACTGCCTTTCCCACTCCTACAGTGCCACTGCAGGTGCATCAATGTTGCTCTGTCATATGTTCCTCTCTGTTTCTGAAATATAAAAAATATATAGTCAAAAATATAATTCCTGAATTTTGTATTTAAATGAAATTTAGCAGTCCCAAAATTAGGTATCTCCTTCAAGCTATCCCATACAGGATTTCCCCATATTCAACAAAGATAGAGAAGATTCTCTTTGGAGCAATTTTTCTTTCACCAAGACCTTTATTCAGGTCAGCTTCCCCATGGAAGTGTCAGAGTCTCTTCATTAAAGCAGAGAGAACCAGAGATTGCACTCTGTGATGAGAGGAATCCTGTCTCCAGTCTAACACATCCCTACCATGTCCTAGAGCCTCTGGGATAGTTTTGCCCATGTTTTCCAGATTCCTACCAGTGGAACATTAGGACTGATAGTTAAATGAATTAAAAGACTCTTCCATTGACAAAACTAAGGTGCATTTCTGCCAAACACTGCTTCTCTTCTCAGTGAAGTGGGTTTGCTCATTTGAATTAAGTGATTAGATGTCATTTCATACGTGCCCATGGGAAACTTCAGAAATACTTTAAATGGGCTGGAAATGAACCTTTCCTGTCTTTGTGCATGTACTCACATATAACTTTTATACCACTTCTATGGTAAACTAGTTTTGGGTTTTTTTTTTCTGAAGCATCCTGATTGCTAAGTTACTCTAGACATTAAAGCAAATATGATGGACAGTAACTGCTCAAGTAACTGTTGAAGCTTGTGCAGAAATAAGGTGCTGATGGGCAACAGGGGAGGCACCCATCACACTAATTTTGTAGGAATAAGACATTTGTCCTCAGGTTTGGTGGGTTTTGGTTGGTTTTTTTTTTTTGTTTGTTTGTTTGTTTGTTTTTTTTTTTTTTAATTTAATCACTTTCTTACTTTCTCTCTGCAAATTATGTTTCTTATCCTTAAATGTCAATTTGTCATCACTTACAGCTGTTCTTACCCACTACGCAAGTATGCTTCTCTGTGGATTCTGCTCAAAATTGTTTACTACTTATTCCTGGAGTTATAGCAACCACTTGTTTCCCTGGTAGTTAGAGTCATTCACATTTAAGGCATTCCTGAACAGATATAAATGCTGAATAAATCATCTCATGCTGATGTGTTGTGGCTTTGCAAAGTAACAGCTTTGTACAAGAAGCAGTACTCTCTTAACAGATAACAGAGAAGAAAATCAGGTTGCCCGCCTTTTGTCTTTATTAGAAAACAAAAACAAAAACAAAAACAAAAACACAACAGAAACAAAATCCAAAAACTTTTCTAGAAGCTGATTTTTCTTTTTATTGTAATCCAGTACAAAAAAGCTATTACCTATTTCAGAATTTTGTTGAGGGAGAGCCACAACAATAAAGAGGTAGAACTTTTGTATTGATGTTAGTAATATACTAGAAAATTACACACGATTTAATTTTCTAGTTATTACTAGAGGGAGTTTTTTCAAGGATTTTGTGATGTTACCTTGAAATTCAAGGCTTGACAGTAATCAAGCTAGGTACCTCAGCCTGATAGCAGTACACAATTTTCTTTTCACTGTAATATATGCAAAATAAGTAGAGGTACATCCAGAAGATATTCCTGGCTTTAGCCTCACCATTTTGCTTTATGTTAGAAGTTTAATATCTATTTTTTTTTTCTTGGAGGTATTCTCATGGAAGTCAGGCATCTAACTACAGTATCTTAAATATGTATTTCATTTCCTATTTGGTCAATAGAGGGAAATACTTAACAGAAAGATAATTCAGTCTTTCTGAAATGCTTACTTCTCTCCATTGACTACAGCATCAGATATTTACACTTCTGTCTCAGTTCCTCACCAAAATATTAATAACTACAGGGAATGAATCCCAGCTCTAATATTGTACATTCAGATTTTATGTTAAATGATGCCTTCTGACAAAGTGCTGGATCTAATGCAGACAAAGGATCTCCAGGTGAGGAAATGGAAAGTGTAGCAGTTATCATATGCTTTGAAAACTCAGAGAATTCAATGCAACCAGTGGCAGACAGGATTTGAGAGAGCTTGGAGAAATGCTCTCCATTATCCATAATGTTGCTACAGAGGAAAGAGCCATTGATTAAAAGACTGAGGATCACACAGAGTAATTTTTAGGAAGCAGAGAAGTAAAATCAAAACAAATTCTCTGTCCAAAATTAATTCCAAGGTGGGAGAATAGCCCTTGAGATTTAAATGGGAGGAATGAAAAACAATAGATTTTTCAGTAGGGTAAGAAAGAATGGAGACTGTGATTTTTAGAGCACAGACAGTGCTGGAATTTTAACTCTTCTCTGAGAGACTGGCTATAGAAAATAAAAACTCTTGGCACCTAGGTAAAGGAATTTCAAAAAACAGCCTGGAAAAGGTGTCAAGATGCAAAAGAAAAGTCTAATAGCTTTCTTGGTGATTAACACATCATGTTAATTATCCACTGGAAGACTGATGTTTGCTCTGATTTGTCTTTTTAAACTGTGATCTTTACTGTGGAACCCACAATTTTCCAGTCCATTTATTTTAGTTTTCTCAGTGTTTTTCCATGAAAGTGAAGAAGCTACTTTCAGTGTGCACAAACATACATGATTTCCCTGTCCTTGTTTACCTTTCCTTTCTGTTATAACACACCACAAAACCCAAGTAAGTAAGTTCTTTACATGAAATTTCTTATGGCACATCTTGCTGTTTGTTGTTATGGAGTTTTCATTTTGAATGTGTTTTGACATTAATTCCCCAGAAAAGGAATTTCCTTCTGAAATACATAATCTTTATTGATAGACTTGAGCTTTGGAAGCAGCAGGTTCAATCTTGTCCTGGCCCAAGACCAGGTTCTTTGGGATGAGATTATACCTGGAGAGTATCTGCACCAGTCATGCTGTAAGGCCAAGGAAAACATGAAGGGTAAACAGCAGTACAGGAGCTTCTGTGGGCTGGTAATCAATCACTACTGACACATGGAAGCACTGAAATGTAGCTGGAAACTGTCAGCTTGGTATTAAAAAGTGGTTTCTCTCTCCGAGATGAGCCACAGATAGGAAATGACATTGTTACTTCCCTTGTTTTCTCTTCAGGACGATGTACTCAGTGTGTTTTAAAGGTAGTTTATCTGTCTCTGGATATGCACAAAGACTGGGCTGAACTTCACGTACTGAACTTCTCTTTAGGATTTTTCAAATGGGAAGCGTTCATTCTCCATCTGCTGTTCAGTCACCAGCACACCACACTCATATCATTTGCTGTGGGATTCTTCTGCTCAGCTTGATACCTGCTATTCTTTCTTTATACTCAGCAGAGAGAAGCAGGCATTCGTTCATGACATCCAGAAATTGAAGTGTGGGAATCAATTCAATTGTCTAAACATCCTTGCCTGCTCCATAAGGTACCTTGAGCTATACACATGAGAGTGGTAGATAGAATACCAGAATTTGTGGGAGGCCTGTGTTCTTCCCTGATAGAAGTCAGGAGGCTCAGCATGATGCCCTGTTGTAGTTAAGCTTTTGAATCAAGTCCTGTATTCTCAAGTATTCACCACTTAAACCATTTAGGAGTGGGATTTAGTACCAGAGTGTAGATGCCTGCATGTAATGCTTGCAAATTAATTCATGTCTAAGCTCTCCTTATAATCAAAGCACATTTAATTACTACTTTGAGTGCTGTCTGGAGAGCTAGACATTATTTAGAATTTAACAGAAATTTTTCAGAAAAATAGATTGCTGATTATAATGGATTTTGATCTGACCTGTAGAAGCGAAATTCTTCTATTAGCAGGCATATGGTGGCATTTTAGTCAAGAGCAGTGGAATTATTTATTAAGAGAGCTTTTCCAATCCATGTACAGTTGCTGTTAAAGTAATTGATTCAGTACCAGTTAGACAAATGAGACTATGTTAAAACTAAATAACAGTGACTTGGGCTTTATTTGGCTCATAAACCCTTTTTTTCATGCTCACTTCATTCTCATTTGTTTGAATTTTATGTGGTAGATTTTAATGAGTACATGTTTATACATTTTAGGATGTTTATATTAAGTTGTGCAGTACCTGAAGCAATTTTGCAGAACATACTCCAAACATCAATTTATTTTTACTGCTACTCATATGATATTCTGTGCCTTGACAGTGCACCTCATATGTGCCAAAATGTTGTAGAAAGGTAGTGCCTGAAGGTGTGATAAAAATATTATTTAAAATTGTCTCTGGATCATGTTTTTAAGAGACTGTTGCATGAGGAAAATTATTTTTCTGTCACAGAGAGCAGTTAATGACATCTGTAAGAAGTATGACCAACACAGTAGAGCGTTTTGAGTTTTATTGTTTCAATGGCTATGTTCCCGTGTCCAACAGAAAATACAAACTGACAGCTGATCGTTCATGTAACACAATACTTCTGGCAGCTTTGGTCCAGGAATATGCTTTGTCACAGGCTAGAACTCCTTTGGATGTCCTGTAGTTCCTGGAACATTTAAAATCTGCATTAAACCTAAAGAGCATGAGTATAGCACAGGCTTTGAGGTGACAACTCAGTCCTTTCCTTACCTTGGCAGAAAAGACACCGACTCTTAAAGAGAGGTGACTCTTAAAGAGAGATTTTCTGGATAAACAAAACATCCTCTAAAAGGGGATCTGGAAAGACAAATGCAATGGGAAGGTTCCAAACCACCTCTGGGCAGGGTGGCTGACAGTCTTGAGATCCCTAATCATAAGGCCCTTCCAAAGAGCTGTCAGCACCATCCCTGCTAACAGCTAGACTCAGGAACTTTTGTGTTGGTATCAGCTTCTGGGAGCTACTGTGACTTTATTGTAGGTGCTGTGAATGGTGCATGCAGAGCAGTAAACTGTAGTGCAAGGCTGGTGTGACAGCCTTAGTTCAAAGTCATAGTACAAGTATCCCTGTACAGGTAATAGCTTGGAACAACCAAAGCTTTCTGAGGAGCAATCCTCGAACAGTTAGCAGAGATACCTCCTCTCTTCTGTCCTAGTTGAGACACTTCTATCTGCTGAAAAGAAGAGAGCTGAGGAAGAAGCTCAGACACTACACACAAGATGGCCTACATTGTTTAATTCCTAGTTCATTTCCTGTCTTTCTTTTGGACAGCTTCAACCAGCCATTTCCAGGACATACTTCTAGGAAATTAGTCCTAAGCCACTTTGAGGTAAGCATGCTGGTGCCAGCCAAAGTGGCGTGCTTTGTTGAGCAGTTTGGGGTCAACAGCTCAAACCAGATCAAACAGGTCAAACCAGATAACCTCAGGGTTGTGGTAATGGAGAGATCCTTTTTGACCTGTGACACACTTTCTAAGATGTACTCCTTAAAGGTAAGACTTCATACACCACCATTTTCCAAGCTAAAATTTAATGACAGTAGTCTTTTTCTCAGGCTTTATTGGCAGCAAAAAAGGCTTCTAGAAGATTCTTTACTGAAAGAGATTTGAATATTCACCTAGAAACCTGGGAAAATAAACATATTTTTTCTGGAAAAATAGTTCTCGAGATATTTGTGAAGAACCAAATGAATTAATAGATTAAACAGTGCTAAACAGTGTGAAAAGGAGGAAGGGGAGGAGGGAAAGCAAAGAAGTAGAAACAGTGTACATCTTCTTCCTTGAAGTACACAACTTCCTTGAAGTACACAACTTCTAGTTTGAGTTCAAGAGTTTCAAAGTTCTGGTTGATTCTGTCTTTTGGTTGTGTCCCATCTGTGTCTCATTCAGGTTCAAGGTCAAGGCTCTATTATATTTCCCAGTTTAGGATGAAGAATTAGGAGGCTTTTTACTGGAGTTGCAGTTGCATAATATTTTTGTGTTTAGTATGAACTTTTAAATAGATATACAACAAGAAATGAGCATAAAACATACCTAATCATGTCGCTTTGCTCATTCCTCCAGGTTCCTTACTTTCCCCTCTGTGCCAGCAAAGAGGCATCATCTAAAAGATCTTCCATGCATGCAGAGCATGATCTTTCTTGCTCAATATTCTGACCAAAACCCGTAATGTATTAATCCTTAAGTTACATGTATGAGACTTTCTTCCAAATATTTGCAACGAACCTACTACATGAACTGGTTATCATGCGCTGAGGTATTTTTGACTGGTCTCTGATATAACAGGTCTCTCTTGAAATATCATAACTGTTGCTAATTGGAAATTGTAAGTTTTTTATTTAGACAATATTAAGGGCCTGGAGTTTGGATGTCTTATCTGTTGTAACTTCTGCCTAAGCATGACTAGAAAAGAAAAAAAAAAAAAAAAAGAAAGCACTGGATGACTCTTACATTCTCTCCTGAGACTGGAGGCAGCAGCATTTGTCTACTGATGTCATTCTCATAAGCATGTGGAGCAACAGTATTGTAACATCTCTGTCTAGCAACATCTCTGTCTAGCCACAGTGCAAGCAGGAAAAGGTGGGAAATCGAGGAAACTTGGTCAATCATCATATGGTTAGAGTGCATGGCATGAGGCACGAGGCACTTCTCTTGGACTTTGTGCTCCTCCATCTCCTTAGTGTTCTGATCGTTAAATTCCATCATGAGAATATACAGTGCTTTGAGTCAGGTGATTGATCATATTGCATACAGCTGTATTTATACTTCCACTAAACTCTGAGATTGACTTCTATCATCAGTAAAAGTGTTAGAATTCTCTCTGTCTACTAAAACAAATACCTACAGGTGACAACCTGTATTCAGTTGTTGTTTTATCATGCAATTTATTTGTAGTAAATTTCTCAAATGTCACTTGGATTGTGACCAAGTGCATACTAGCAGTAACTTGTCCATACCCAAACTTACAAAATACCGCTCCTTAGTAAACAGTCCAGAAAAAAAAGTACATTTATTTTCTTGGCCAATCTAAACAAATCTAAGCCCATGTTGCTCCAAGGGAACAATTTTTCCTGTGCCACCAATAGGGGCTCTTTTGCTTGACTTGGCTTATTCTTCTGGCATATATAATATATCTTGAAAGTTTTCTCAATATCTCTGTTCAGCTGAGCCAATATAAAACATTTCTGTTTTTCTTACCTTTTTTTTCAGTCCTTAAATGACCTATATGGTCTTTTATAAAAGCAGGAGTGCAAACATGTTCCTTTTTCTGTCCGAAATTCCATGTGAGTCTTAAATTCCCTCTTACAGGATTGGTGAGACCACCCTCTGCTAACTCCATTTGTAATTTTTTAGAAGCCTTATCCTTAGCTAGTACTCAGCCCTGCTGTATCCTCTGCACTGGCAAGTGATGCTTAAATATTTCTGTAAAGCTGTATAACTTTCCAAACTGAGAAGTATGGACTAGGAATCACTATAGCTATGTCTAGATGATCAGGCTTAGAAGAGCATCTGGGACTGAGGTGATGGAGAGGCACAGCTTTCCTGGCTTACAATGGAAGCCAGGAATGAAGACCAAGCAGAAGTTACTCCACTGAAACAGGCTGTCATGTGGACATCTGGGAGTACATTCACTGATGTTAAATTGGACAGAGCTTAAGTGTTTCCTTCCTTCACCATACAGGTTTGAAAATCTACAAAAGAAGCAGCAGACCTGAGGCAGCCAAACAATAAAGCTGACGGGTCAATGCAGAAACTGTGGAAGCTGAAAGCTCTGATGACTTTAAAGGCTTATTTCTGCTGTCTTAACTCTATATAACCTCTCGTCCATACAGATTTGCCATTTGCTCTCATAGATATACTCCTATCCTTTTGTTTTTCCCCTACCTAATTCCTCTAAGAACTCCACTGAAGAGATTTAAGCAGCAGGTAAAGCAAATAATAGCAATGCTAACAGAGATAATATTTGCTACTACCATGTTGTTTGCTGTGCTTGTGTGTTCATCTTTTCCTCTGCCCTTTGTCTGTCTTGTGTATGTTTTTTCTAAGTCCTGTGGTCCTGATATTTTCTCTGATATTTATACACGTGTGGTAAATTACACGTTTCTTAGTGGTTCTTAAGGCACAGTATAAGATTATATTAGGCCTGCACAGTATATGCATACCAAATATATGTACTTCAAAATCAAACTTTGAGGTAGAGAATGCAGAGTCAGAGCTTGAATGACAAAGGGAAGCAGAATTTTGCTCTGTATTGGATGAGAGAAAATTGATTCTTTGATATGTGTTCTTGTGTTTAGATACACATCGTTACACTATTTAGTCTTGAAAGACAGACTACAGAACAGGCTCTCGTGTGTAAATCTACAGATAAGTCCTTTGAAATTTAGTCCAAGATAAAGACTGTCATTAAAAAATCATGGTCCCCTGCTACACGTATTATTTGTCAGAATGTGTCTTGTATAGTGAATGATTTACTGCAAAGAAAAATGCTGTAGATAAAAAGTAATTTGAAAATTACTCCATGCTATTTTTAATATATATTCTATTCTTCACGTATGTAGTGAAGGCAGAGAGAAAGAGTGTATGTTCAGCCTCTGAAGAACTTTCAAGCTTTATATTGTAGTATCACAATCACTAAGCAATGATTTCATTTTGACTGCACATTGGTCTTCTAAGTCAGGTGATTATTTTTTCTCCTGTGCGTGAGTGTGATGATATTTGAGCACAGATGTATGTTAGAATCACTGAATCAAAGAGTAATTTAAGCTGGAAGAGACTTTTTGATGTCCTTTGATATAACTCTCTGCTTGAAGCAGTGTCAGCTTAGAGCAGGTTGCTCAAGATCTTGTCCACTTGTGTTTTACACAAGTATGAGAGAGAGAGGCACTTGGTTTCTTATTTGGACCTGTTAATTTCTCCGTTGGTGTGGCTCCAGATTTCTTATTGACAGTGTTATGCTTTTGACTGGGAAGAATATTTCAGGTTTGTTCATACCCCCTTTGTTGGAGGAAAGATGTCTAGCAGAGGATGAGCAGATCTTGGCAAGAGGGACCCCTCTTGTTTCCAATGCTCTCAGACAAGGCTGTTTTGATGGTGACACAACCCTCTATCTCACTTTGTCAGGAGGGCAGCCACAGACTTTGTTATTGAGGAACAGTTTCGATGAGGGAGATATTCTAATGGCAGCATTTGGGATGCTCAAAGCACCTCCAAAACTTGAAGTTAGGAATGGGAACATGTGAAGTTTTTAGGGGGGGTTCATTCGTGCCCTGCAGCAGCAACATGGCATCATCAGAATCTTTCTGTCATGGACAGGAAATGGCCCTGGTGAGCTGTCCACCCCACAATGGTTTGGAGAAAGTTAACTCAGCCAACTCAGAGGAAAGATAAGGCAAGGCTCTCCTTTCCTCTCTATTTTGGGCTCTTGGCCTTTCTGAAGTGATAAGTGCATCTTCCCACTTCCCATGATCTGTTATGACAGACACTAAGGGGCACTTTCCTGCAGATTTCCTGGTGCTAAGGCCTAAAACTCTGTGAATCAGTAGAGGCATCACTTCCTGATCCTTCAGAGCATTGATGATCAGTGAGGAGATTCATGACCATGTGCTTGTCCACTTATCTCTAGGGACCTCATCACCATGGTTACCACCATCTGGAGGCTAATCCTGAGGGATGTTGCACAGCTGGGCCTTGGATAGCATGGAGATGCTGAGATACAGACCTATCTCTTGGACTCTAGCACCTTGGTATACAGCGTGGCCTGAGCATGTGGGATCATAGGCACGTTCCATAGCTAATTCTCCATCCAAGATGTTGTCCATAGTTTGGAAATACTGAAACTTCCCTCAAATTCCAGCTTCCTTTTTTGGCTCCAGATGATGTTTTCTGAATTTGAAGCAGTGAAACCATGAGTGTTGCTCTACTCTTGGCTCCAGCTGCCGCTTCTTTAAGTGCTGTTTGGCACCATTCTGTTCAGCAATGGACACAAACAAGACAAGTGCCTCACAACCTAATGCAGGAATGTTTTGTAGCATGTTGCCAAGGTTAAAGCATGTTGTTTTGGTCTATAGCATGAGAATCAAGAAGGGCACACAAGGCCATGAAGCCTTTAGGCTGAAGAAACCAGATCTGCCAGGATTTTGTTTAATGTTTTATATAGGAACAAAACTCTGGCATTCACTGTTTTCCAGTTCATGCTTGCACCGTTTTTTTCACAAGTAAACTCTTTAGGCTTCAGCCCTTCTGACACAACCCCACAAGGAACATTGGATGATAAACAACATGCATGTGGCAGGAAGATCAATAGACTAAGACTGGAATGTGGAACGTGGGATATAGCAACACAACGATAAAGATATGTGGGAGAGTTTGTTCCCCATTGCTACGAAGATATGGCACTATTTGGAATTAGGCAGTGGCCAGGACTCCTCTATATTCAGTGCTCTTCCAAAAGGACAGAAAACACAAATCCTGTCTCAAAATTATGTGAGAAAAGAACTGAGATAGGGGTATGAAAAGATATGAAATTAAGGTGGAGCTATGATACAATATTATCCAGCATAACAAATATGCAAGCTATTTCCTTGACTATGTAGGAGACAGCAGAAAATTTCCTAGTGCTGAATTTGCTCTGTGTACTTCAGAGAATATCCTTTTTTTCAGGCGGTCATGAAGTGGAAGAAGACAAGTGAGCATTTCAAGTTACTCTCAGTGCAGAAGCACTGGCCAATAAATTAAAAATTTTGAGAACCTGTCTGCAGGAGCATGATCTGCTATGACAAAAAAAATATGCTTCAAATGAAAAAGTAATAGTAGCAACACATCAGTGATAAATACAAGACAGAGAGAATATAGAAAAGCTCAGCTGTGAAGAATCAAGAAAATAAATATTTTTGTTCATGCCATAAAAAAATTATTGAAAGGCACCTGGAGAAGACAGGAGAAAAGTTACCTGATTTCAAGTGGTTAACTTCAGCATTTAATGGATATTAGTCTAGAAAACGCTAACTCCCTTTACAAGAGCCATTAGTAAAGTGGATTTCTGTCAAATACCAAAAAGTGTTAACTTATCTGCTTCAACCAACAAATAAATCAATCTACAAATAGATTTTCCAACTACTGTTTTTTGGAATGACTCCCAAATGTATTAATGGCATGAGTTCTTTCAACTCGAGTCTTTTGGAAGGGCTCCCAATAGAGTTAATGACACAAAGTTCTTTCAACTAGTGTCTTTTGGAATGTGTCCCTATAATATTGTTGTCATTCCCTCAACTCATTCACCTTTGTAACATCATAGTAATTACACATTCATTTTCCTATATATTGAACTACCTTTCTTTGTAATGAAGTAAAATTTTAGGTAATTAAACAGCATTTTGATTTAAACCATATTCAATATTAATATATGCGGTGTTTGGAGTCAAACATAAAGAACTGAATTAGTGAAACAAAAATTTCATTAAACTGAAAAAAATTGAAATTTTCAAACACAGTATATGCCTTAATGAGCAACTCTATTATAGGAATTCAGGTATGCAGAATGTGATGCAAAGACTTCTTTCATAATTTACCCAGTTGAGTTGTCAAGCTAATTCACATAACAAAATAGTCTGACTTTTTTGTGTGGCTACATGGAAAAGAGTAATAAAAGACAACATATCTTTAAACCCTTAAGTGCCTATCTCTGAAATGTCTAAGTTGTTACGAGGTGGACTTATTCTTTGATGTTGATGAAGTTGAATCTTTTGGACTCATCCAGACTGAGTAAATTGTGGTTTACTGTGGAGAATTTAACTTTCCTCTTTATACTCTCTGTCTAAATTACAACTACTGAGAACAGACTGCTTGTCTATCTGGATCACACTCAGGACTTCAGTGAAATACACACAGCTGACCCAGGCCAGGTTTTTCCTGAATATTTACTTGCTCTAATTGCTCTGCCCTGGTGTGGCGTTCTCCACAGGCCACTGTCCCTTCATGGGTATGTCCACACTGGCACAGACTCATCCTCAGACTGGAAGGGCGCCAGTATTCTGGCAAGTAGTGCTTCCTTCGAGTTTATCTCCCCCTATGCCCTTCAAAATGTCCCCTTCTCTGTCTCTCCTCCTGTGTCTTCACATGACCCCTCCTGTGCCTCCTCTTGGGTCTCCTCACGTGCACTTTAGGTATCTGGCAGCTCCTATCCTTTCCTAAGTATGTCTGAGCAGAGGCACTGTGTGTTCCTCTGACCAGCTGAGGTTTTGGCACAGCTTGGTTCGATTCTTGAGCTGGCTGGAAGCGGCTGTGATTGCACAGGATTGTTCCAGCCTTCTCCCAGACAGGTCACTCCTCTGCCCTCTGCTATCCAGACCTGCCAGTAGTGCCCAGCAGGCCTCCCCAGAATGGATGTTGGGCTGGTTCTGCTCTTGCACACACACACACACGTGCTCATACGTACATACACACACACATTTTCTTGGCAAAGCAACTCCTGCTCACACAGATCTCTGACATAACTATGGGCACTGAGGTCATCCAAAATGCACTGCCTTGGTCCTGCTGGCCACACCATTTCTGCGACAGGCCAGGATGCCATGGATGCCATGGGCCTTCTTGGCCTCCTGGGCACACTGCCAGCTGATGATCAGCTACAGTCAACAGACATTCCCAAGTCTTTTTCTGCCAGGCACCTTTCCAGCCACTTTGCCCTGAGTCTGTAGCTCTGCAAGGAATTGTTGTGACTCAGGTGAAAGTCCTGGTACTCGGCCTTTTTGAAGGCTCATGCAACTGGCCTTGGCCCCTCCATCCAGCCTGTTCTGATTCCTCTGCAGAGCCTCTCACTTTTCAGCAGATAAACATTCCCACCCAGCTGAGTGTCATTTGTGAATTTACTGAAAGTGCACTCAATCCCCTCATTCAGATCATTGATAAACATATTAAACAGGCTCCAGAACTGAGGCCCTGGAGGACACCATTTGTGACTGACCACCAACTGGATTTAACACCATTCACCGCAACCCTCTGAGCTCATCCAGCCAGCCAGGATATCCATCCAATAAAGGATGAAGATTATCCTTTTTTTTTTGCTTACCTTTTTATAGAAACCTTTTTAATTGTCTTTTACAGCAGTAACCACATTAAGTTCTAGTTAGGCTTTGGGCCTTAAAATTTTCTGCCTGCATAACCTCACAGCATCCTTGTCTAGACGTAGTTCTTTTTACAAGCTGAATGTAATTCAGCCATATGGACTTCCAAATAAGGTGTTTTATTAGTAGGAAGGGTTAGATTGTTTAGAAACATGGAAAATGCATGTAGGGCTTTTAACCTTGAGGTCATTGACCTTGGTCCAGCCTGATAAGAAACCAAAAACATTAATACTGTATGTTCTCATGCAACACTTCCAAACAAGTATTTCCTAAAGTATAAGAGGGAGGTCATTGCTGTTGTTTTTCCTTCTTTTTCCTGCTTTCCCTTCTGAGTTTAAACTTGAACTCTGCCTGGTAGGATGATCTGCTTTGGCTTTTTGAAGAAATGCAGCAGCAAATGTTCTTCTGTAGAAAGTATTTCTCGTTCTCACGTACATATTGTATATGAATAGTACTTTATGATTATCCAGTTGACTTCACTGAGATACTTAAGTGGCCTTCCTGCTAGATATTGTTCACCGTGAACTTCCTTTTGTCCAGGCCATATGTTCTGTTTTTATTTCACATAAAATTCAGGTATCTAGTTGAATCACATCATTTAAGAGAGGGTTTCTCTAAGCTCTACCATGTGGAAGAGAGAAAAGCAGCAGGTAAGCAAGTCTGGAGTTTTATGTGTACCACTTTATCTGCAACAGCAACATATTTGTGCAATTTTGTTTAATACATTTTGAGAACTGGTATAGTTTAGGATTATGCTTAGGTGCAGAAAGGCACACTCAGCATTGGGTTAGAATGTTCACACTGAGATTTGAGATGTATTCACCTGGATTCAGATTGAGTTTTAATTCAAAAAACTAGATTTAAGATTCAAAAGAAAAATTAAGAATATCTGCAACAGGTAGCTGACAGCCCTTACAAATCTCTAATTCTATTAGACTTGCAGTGCAGGGTTCCCTAAGAACTGAAAACTCAGGATCCCATGTAACCTCAAAAGTTTCCCAATCTAGACCTGTGGGAACCTGAACTCCTGGAGGCTGATTTACCATGATCAGGCTGGTTAACACACCTGGGGAGCACTAATTTCACTTGAAAACACACAAAGAAGGTGGTGGCACTGCATAAAGATTATTTGAGGCTGAAGATATCTTTGGGATTCGGATCCTCTGTTACTGGCAGTTCTTCCAGCTTCTCAAGCTTTTGGTGGTTTCCTCTCCCTTCACTGTGCAATCCTGGGTTAAACACCAGTATAGGGATGAACTGCAGCTTTCTTATTAGCTACATGCATACTGTTCAGGCTGTCAGATTTTCTAAGATGACTGTATAGTGAATGGCATTACAGAGGTAACTATCCACATCTTTTCTACTATCATTCTGGATCCTTAATTTTTGACACCTATTGCACTACAGCTGTTGCTTTTCATTTACAGTGGGCCATATTTTTTAATAGATATCTAAGGGTGTATTTCATGTTTACTGCCACAGTGACTGTTGTATATTTTCCTTGTTTCTAAAATAAATACTGTACACAAGTCCCATTTCAGAAAAAACTGTTCTCCCTGCTTCCACCAGTTGGACCAGTTAGACCTTCTTCCACCAAAACTCACCAGTGCTTTGATCAAGGTCTTGCTTAATTTTGAACCCATTTTTCCCAGCTGATACCTGAAATACCAGTACTAGGAGTAACCAGCTACTTAAACTGCTTTAATCCAAATAAAATTTGAGGAAAAGACTGTCAGCAATATCTAGATTTTCAGCTCCATTTTTTTCATGGTCAGCAAGCAGCATAGACACAGTGCTGATATGAGTTGATGCTGATCTCTCTTAGTCCAGCTTGTATCCCCATATTGCTCAGTGTCTCTGAAGCAGCTGAGTGTGTCTGCACTACTGTTTTCCTAAGACTGTGTGAAGGCATTAGCTTTAAACTCCATAAAAATGCCCACAGTGTTCAGCTGGCCTCCTTTTGTCATTCTAGCAGCTGAGTGGAGGGGAAGCAGAATTAGGAAGAGAATACCTCCCTTAGTGTCTGAGCAGTCAAGTGAATGGGACGTGTGTTACTTGAGACTACCACCAACAATAGGGTACTGTTGGTGTTACCAGGGTCTGTGATATTTTCAGAGATCTGAAAATGACATTTTATTTTGGCATAGCAGCAGAAATTTACCCTTTGAATTGCTTGTACTTTCCCACATTGCAAATATTGCTTATACAAAGAGGGAATAATCAGCTTTTTGTGGGATTTGCAACCATTAATAGAGAATTCACATAAATTTGCTTGTGAGATTTCCAGCATTGGTGGTGCTCTGTATGCAGCTGTGAGAAAGATGGGTGGGCTAGAACTGGCTGTGGTAGAATGGCATCTGTCTGTGCAGCAACCTTATGTTATTTTATAACTCAGTTAGAGCATTGCTTTAGATTATTGTAGTATGTGTCTGTACCTGTCATGGCTTGGTTGCAGATGGTGAAGATTTTGAGCTGTATTTTAACCCTGATCACAGTACTGAGCAGTTACTGCATTCTATAGCATATGCATAAACATTCAATTTACATCTGTACAGGTGGCACAGTAAGTTGTTTACCCTGATTGCTGGTTATACTTGAGAGGATCTCACATGTTTAGTGCTTCAAATGCTCTTTTTGTAATTTAGTCTTCTTCCCCTCCATCCCCACAAGGAAGTACGGTGTTGAATGTACAAAAGGTAAAGCATTGCCAAATTGCATTTTTCAGCTGGAACTGGCTGCCAACAGTCATTTTTCAGAACTGTAAGCTGTACCTCTCAGTCACAAAATAATCTTCACATAAGGGCAAAGGAATGGTTCAGACAGAGTCTGTCTAGCACAGTACCCTGCCCTACCAGTGTCCATGTCCATGTCTGGACATGAAAGGAAGGAAAACTTGGCCAAAATGTTGTCAGTTCCTAAAATCCCTTCTACAATGAAGCCATCAAAGCTGTACGCAATATTTATTCAAGGTGTAAATGAATGATGGATTTAAACAATGACATAAAGATTTTCCTATTATGTTCAGTTATCTTTTCCTAATGTTTCCTAATATTCTACTTGGTTTTTGTACACTGAGTTGGTGCTTTCACAGTTCTATCTAGCCTGAGCTTTTCTGCAGAATCTTTCTGCAGAATACATCAGCTCATGTGATACATCTCTTTACAGGTAATGTCATGTCTGTTTTTCCAAATGCTTTTCCTTATAACTTCAATTTTTTTCTACATTGAATTCCACCTGCCATTTTACTGCTCAGTTGCTCAGGATTATTCTCTTTACTTACACTATCTCAAATGATTTAATATCATCCACAGGCTCCACTGTTGGCTCTCTTTGCCAGGCTGTTTACAAAACATCTTGCACTGCACACACATGACCAAATCTGTGCTAGCTCTGAGACTGTTACAATCCTTGAACTGAGGAGGTTGCTCAAACCCATCCAATAGCCTACTTTACTTGTAGGGAGGGAGGGTCCTCTAATTACTTGTTCCCTGTGAAATAAACCTGCACTGCACTGTTCATGATATGGAAGATTCAGAGACTCTAAGAAAAAGATAGGTTAGATATCTTTTCCTGGATAAGCCTCAGCATTCAAATACTCTTAAAATATCTTAAGCTGAGACCTCTTGCCTGTCAAGAAGTTTTTTAGCAGAGTTTTTAGTATATCAGCATGACATGTGTAGCACTGGCTTGACAGTTGTTGTGAACTCCCTTTTCATATTTGTGTGTCTTCGGTTTTCATCATCCCTTTATGAAATTCTGAACCAACAGAAATTTTCAGAGAAACCTAAATGACTCATTGGGCCACGATGGAAAAATCTACAACTTCCTGCCCTGAACAGCAGTGCTGGAGAGTTGTGTATGATTCACACTGGACTTGGTCCCAAATTCATCGAAAATATTGCTAGAATTGTAAAAGTGGCAGGTCATTGTGGGGGCCTGGACCCTGCCAAAGGCTGGACTGGGGAAGCTGTGGCTCAGCTAATGTTGAGTCAGCCCGACTTTGCTGTCATCAGTGGAGCATTCCCATTCTACACTAGCTGACAGCCCCATCATAGCCATGATTTTGCAGACCCAAATGTGATGGGATTGGAAGCAATCACCGTAAATTGCTGCTTTGTGCAGAACAATCGGGAGGCTCAGCAGAGGATGTGCATAGGTAGCACGGAAAGAATTAGGCAGCAGAGACAAAAAAGTGAAAACGATGGCACAACGATGATCATATCAAATTATCAAGATAATATGTCTTACTGGGGTTTACTTTCCTTTGTTGAACAGCAGTTTGTTTTACAAAAATGTTGTCTGGCATGCAGGAATATTCACCATCTCGTTAGCTGATTTGATTCTTTGAAGGGAGAGATTATTCTGTCTGTCTCGTTCGAATTCATTTTCTATTCAGTATGGAAACAGTCTCCCTGGATCTGGGTTAATCCATCTTCTGGTGGACATCATGAAATCTGAATGAACCCAAAAAAGAACAAATTGCAGCGGGCATGTAACAAGCCCCTCTTCTTTCTGTTAAACCTCTGTTAATAACGTGTGAAGCAGTGACAACAAAGAGCTTCTGTCCCCTTTATAAAAGACCCTCAAGGGCAGAGGCAGGCTGTAAGAAACTATTCTTTTGCTAATGATAGCTGAATTACTGAGAATGCTCAGTGTTAAAAACCCACGAAAAGGATCTTGTACATGGAAAGGAAGTATTTCCTTGGATGACTTTCTAATGACTGTCAAACATTTGCAGCCCTCACACAAAAGGAAGCATTGTGAAGACAAGGCACAAGCAACCTACTGCTACTGCTGTGGTTACATCTGCCAGTAGCTGTGAGCTGTAAGCACTCAAGTTGTCCCACAAATTAAAAATTGACTCGTGATTCCCAATTTTCTTTACTTCATTCTTCCTACTTGTTTCTTTTTTTAAAATTATTTTTCCCTCAATAGTAGCTTGAGGGAAAAAAGTAGATTTTAATTTTTTTTAAGATTGATGATGATGATGATGATGACGATGATGATTATTATTATTATTATTATTGATGTAATTTTAGATTTAGGTAGATTTAGATTTATTGATTTTATTAGAAAAATCTTAGAGCCTTTCAACCACATACAAGTCTTTCTGTGTTGTATACAAGACATTTTCATATTAAGTTGTCCACTAGTTCAAGATCATTACATTTCTGTCACCATAACTCTCTCCTCAGCTGAAAACATGCCCATTAATATACATGCTATATGCAAAAAATAGTGACTTGAAGAATATTTTTGCTCATAGCTATGCATCTTTTATGTGACTCAAAGATTAATAACTTTTCCTGTGTTTTAACATGTATTCCAGTGTCTAGTTTATAAGAGGCAACTTAGTACTGACCATACTTTTTTTATACTTTCAGAAAATTCAGAAAAAAAAAATCTCCCTCTATTCAATTTTAACTAGTATTTTGTGGTTTGGTCTTTTTCCCTCAGATTCAAGTCAGGAAAAGAGCAAAAGAATTCATGGTTCGATAATTGCATCGGATATAACAAAGGAACCTCATCACAGTGTCCACGACTGAAGTCTCATAATAGTAAGTGTTTATAGCAGTCATATTTTGTCAATAACACAGAGAAGTAACAGTTAAATTGTGAGGAGGAAAGATCATTCCTGCAGCTTGTGTTGCATGCTAGATTCAAACAGGTGTCACACTTTTTTTAGCACTGTGATAGCATCAAGAGACAGATTTCTGCGGTGGAACTTCTGTAAGAATGAAATACTTAGAAATGAGGCAATATTTCTTATGCTGGTGTAAATACTGAAAGCTATCTATACGTTAAGTTTTCTTTTTGTTTGGTTGGGTTTTTTTCCCTTAGTATAATTTTATTTGTAAAGCTCTGTGGGCAAAATTTTAGGTAAAAAAACAATTATGGTCTATGATGGAAAGTTTTCTTGTCAGTATGATGTCTCAGCTGAGCTGGGGGAAAAAAATCACACACCCTAAACTCATTTATCTGTCCACACAATATGCAGCTCTAACCTTGGCTTAGTAAGCACCATTAAAGTAGGCGTGGTGGACACACTGGTGGAAAAACACCTTTAGTATTTTGTTTTGTTGAAATAGCTCTGCTAGCAGAGCAAATTCACAGAGATGCTTCAGTGGAGAGAAACAGGTTTATAATACAGCTAACTATGAAGCATTCACTGCGGGAAAAGTGAATGTAGACTGTATTACTATTCAAGGATATATGCCTTGAAAAGCAACATGCCTAAAAGCACTGAAGAGTTTCAGTGAACAAATTATCTATATGCTCCTCACATACTCCTGTGATTAAAAGAGTCAGTGCAAGCCTTGCATGTATGGACTCCAAATTTTTAGAGAGGATTTGCATCAAATACTAAAGAAATGAGGAAGTTCTACCACGGCTGGAATAATATGTTTAATAGTAATAATTAATTGTAGTAATAACCTAACAAGATGTGATTGTAATTCAAAATATGTGTACAAAACCAGTTGCTTTTCTCTAAAATATGTATTTGCGTATAAAGAAAAAATTAGTTTTCAAAACCAGCATGTCATGCTCCTTGCATCTAGTCTTAGAAATGTAACAGAACACCATCCCATAGAGGTGGATTACCTACTTTCCCAGCTTACAGGATACCTCTTATATTTTTAAAAAATTCTCCTGTAAGGGGTGAGATATATCTGCCTTAGTTATAGACACCTAAACATGAGGTGTTCGAGTTATCCTTTCAACCAGTATGATCAATGGCAAGACATAAGCATCAGAAGAAAGCTCATCTCAGCTGAAAACATACATGTAAGACAGATCAGATGAATTGCCCTCTGGAGGTGACTCTTTTGTACTGTAAAGGGAACTTGAAGGAGTAGATTCCAATATTTAGGCAAGTTTATTAATGCAGATGAATCCCTTCAGAGGTGTAGATATAGCAGAGCAAAGGGCTCCAAGATTTTACAGCTTAAATAGTTTCTTTAATTTTTCTTAAACTATACAGGACACTCTCCTCTCACTAGGAAAGAGACACAAAGGTGTATTTTTCACAGCAATTTGCACTGATTGCTATCATTCACCTCCCATGGCAGCAATATCTACATCACAAACATACATTCATAATTTTCTGTCTGTGAATGACACAAAGGACAGAGACACTGAGGATTAAAGGCTTGATTTAAATCCCATTAAAATGGGAGAGACTTGCATTGACTTTAATGGGATTTAGATTGAGTGCAGAGGAGGCTGAATGCTGAACTGCTGTCATGTTTGAAGTACAGGGGGTATTAAAGGGCAAACTAATAAGGCTTCTGTTAAATGTTAAGTACCTGTTCTTCAGAGAGACTTGCCAAACTGGTCATTCAGTCTCTTTCAGGATGACTCAAGTGACTCAGCAAACAATAAACAAAATTATTAATGTAATTGCTACTTGTCTTCATGCCTTCCAGTCTTTGTTACATTCCAATAAAGTAAAATGGTGTTTAAGACATGATGTGTTTGCTAGATATTACTAACAATTTATTTTATATGATAGTTTTTGCCATGTGATATGTCAAGCAATCTCTGTCTTCTATTGATGCATTATTTGATCAATTTACAGGCCAATGAGAACATGCAGGGCTACATTAAGCCTACCAGTTGAGGTATCTGTGATTTCTGTGGACTGTAAGCCCTTCTGTATCTGGAAAGTCCTTAGCTACCTGCAGGAAATGAAGATAAAGCCCTCTGCAGTTGATAGGTGCCTGTGTTCCACCGAGCACGTGAAAACACTTGGTTGACTTTGCTGTGTGAATGGGGACAAGACATAGAACTCATGGAATAGGAAATGGGAGCTTCATTTTCTGAGTCTTTCTTTTTACAAAGAGCTTTGGATCCTTAGTTGCTATTCTATATAATCACTGCCAAAGTAAAGATGCAGGGATGGTCCTCATTGGCTGTTAAAGCTGAATCTCTGTGCAGGGATGAAGGTACGAGGCAAAGGCACAAACTCAAACATCAGGAAACACTACTCTCATTGGGAGGAAAACTGAGCACTGGAACAGGCTTCCCACAGTGGTTGTGGAGTCTCCTCCACTGGAAAAGCTGTCTGGACATGGTCCTGGGGCTGTAGGTGGATCTGCTTGAGCAGCGATGGTGGACCAGATGACCTCCAGAGTCCCTTCCAGCCTTAAGTGTTCTCTGATTCTGTGATAAATTGAGGTGTCAACCAGGCCACTGCTTCTGAATTTTTGGGAGAGGAGAAATTTGTGGAAGAAGGGCATCCTGGCTTCAGCTCAGTTTTGCTGGGACTGCTCAACTGCTTTTCTTAATCAAGGGATTACAGCAGAGCTTGATGAATATTGCATGCACTGTAACACAAACTCCTCCGGGGAGCATTTGCATCCCTGATCCAGGGAATGTGCTAGGAATGTGAGTGTTCCTTGTGCCAGGTTATATAGACAGGAGATCAAGATATCGTTCAGGATTTCCACACTGAAACTTAGATGGACATTAAAAATCTCTTAAATCTACCATAATTAAGCTTCCAGGCAGGAAATGAAGCCATGTGAAGCGACGTGGCCATTGATACCTATGCGTATATTCAGGAATTCTGAGGAGCACTAAAGATCCTGCACACTTCTTTGCTGGCTGCCTGGACCAGACAGAAGTTGTGTGTAATGTAATGGGAGGTAATGGTCCTCTGTCCTGGAGCAGGAATGCTGCCTGCTTGCCTGTGGTCTGCTCTCTGTGACCTTAGTGAAAGACCAGATGCCGACACAGATAGAACATTGCTGGTTCTAAGGTGATAAGAGTGTAGTTTCCCTTAGTTGCTGAGGCTGGATTTTCCCAGAGGTTTTGTGTGATGTTCTGCAGAAATGTGCACACATATGGATCAAGTATATTTGGAACCGAAAACACCTATTATATCATACTCTCAAATTAAGTTAAGGAATCCATTTAAAAGATCCTAAAGAACCTGTATATCAGGAAGGCATAATGTTCTCCACTGATCTTGTTAAAATTTAAAACATTCAATAAATTTATTTTTAAAAAAAGAATCCACATGTGCAATTCTAGGTTTGAAATTTTAGACATTTTATTGTTTGTTTTGCTTTACAGATAATACATGGTACTGGAAATGAAACTGAATTTAAATTTTTTTTAGATGCCCAATTATTACATATACACCCTCCCCCCAACACATTTTAGAAAATCTTCTAAATGTAGAAGAAAAAAAAAAAAACATAAATACATTGATAAAAATCCCAGATTTGCAAAGCGATCTTTCACATGATATTTAAGTAGACTCCATCTTATTTACAGCTTGTTTTAAGAAAAGTATAAGACTTTTTCCATCAGCAATTTTAGGTTTGTATGTATCTGTGCCACTGTTGACACTGATTTATCTTTGCTATCTATGCCACCCCAAAAATCTGAATTTAGAATGAATATCTAGCCTGTCTCACAAGTTGCAGCTTAATGGGTTTCTTCTCTTTTCAGATATAACAAGAAATACAAATAGCAATCCAAAATAATTTGATTTCTGAATTAAATACTTTTGCTGACTGACTGGCCATGACCTTACTATCCTTGTTCTAAATAGAGACTTGAATAGATCCTATTTAGTCTCAGACAGCAAATCCAGCTTTTTTGTGATGACTTTTGAAATGTGTTGATGAGGTATTCTTTCTGGTGAAGAAAGACAGATTTCATTGGGGTTTTTTTCTTTACATTCAGGGCTTTGCAAAATTTAACAAGAAAGGAAAATCATGAATGCACTTAGTGCTCATGCTAGTGACTGTGGCTGTTTTTTGTCAAATGCAGACATTGGAGTAGGAATGAGAAGCCCATATTTGTGGAAGAGTGTCCTAATTGCTGGAGAAGAGTAATCAGCTTTTGCTGTTTTCCAGACTAATCAATCTTGGCTGCATTTATGATTTATGTATAGTAGCACAGATGAACATCAGGGATGGATAAACTTTGCTTCTTGACATAAGCAGCCTGATGTTTGATACATGTTTTGGAGGTGAGAAAAGACAAACTGACATTTGAAAACAGTGTTGTCATCCCCTGCTCTTTAGAAGGTACTATGTCTCTTCAGTTGCTCTATAAAGGGTTTGGAAGAAATAAGACAGTGAATAACTTTTCTTTTTTTTTTTAATAATAAATACCATGTATTTGCATAGCAAATACCCTGGTTTTGAATTTTAGAAGGAAGGTAGTCATGACTGGTGTATTCTTCATGGAGTTTATGCCTTAGAAGTGTGTTATGTGTGTCTACCTGCCAGACTGGGTTTCTGGGAAAACAGGCATGATTTAAAATCCCAATTATGTATAAACATGCTGAGCTGCTCAGCTGTGCCAAAATAGTAGCCATCTTGTGCCTGCTTAGAAGCAGACTGTCACAGGAGATCCACTGGTGTAGGTGTGGGACTGTATCCAAAATGTCACTGCCCATGTAGTTGTTGGTTGGGTCAGTAACTGCTGGGGGAGAGGATGGTTGGGGGGGATCTGTGGGAGATGACCCAGAGACCTCAGGGGGGTGTCACACCACACATTACACTGAGCACATCAACTGTGCCATGCAGGAGGACACTGGGGAGAGCAGACAGGACATCTCCAGCTGTTCCAGTCACTGGTGTTTAGGCAGCTGAAAGCCTCTACTCGGACCTTAGCATGGCTGGTAGCAATAATCTGCCCTTTGGTTCCTGGTTCCAGCACACCTCAGTGTACCAAGTTATGCTAAACTTACAAAACCATTGATCTAGCTTTGGCCCTTATACCTCGGGTTTGTAACTTGTTTTCACAGCTTCTTAAAATAAATGGGTTAAATCCCCTTGATTTTAATCCAATTATTCCTGTGTCTAAAATGATTTCTCTTTTGAAGGCTTCCTGCCACAAACATAGGCCTAGTCTGACTTGTTCTTCCTCTTTCAATTTTTCTTTTAAGTATCCTAAATGATGGTTGTCACTAGAACCAGGAATCCAGACACATCGACATCAAAAGCAATTGTAATATGTATGTGGCAACAAGGGTGGGGGGAAGAGTGGAAGGAAGAGGAGCACTTTGAAGATGTCATGATAACCCAGGCATGTTTAGATTCAGTAAGTAGGTGTGCCTCTTCTGTATCCTGCTCATCTGCAGAGTAGGATGTTTGAAGAGAGGGAAAAATGAAATGTTATTTCCAGTAAAGGGGAGGAGATTTAACAATGGCAAAATCATTATGAAAAAAAAACAAGCAGTGGAGGGAACATTAGAATTTTTAGCCAGGAAATTACTGGGAAAAAAGGTGAATATATTTGAAAGAAAGAGGAAAGTTGCTGCCTTTTTTGTTTTCCAAAGCACTGATGATTATAATTTATTTGTGACTGAATTTTATAAAAGTGTTGCAATGAATATGAGGCTGGACCTGAATAGTATTTTCCCTATTAGTTTGGTTATTTGCCAGCAACATGACTGAAATGTAAATGTACATGTAAATTCAACCTATATTTACAAGTAACAAAATTTGATTGCTTAGTTGGAAACAGATGAACTTTCTCCATCTCCTGAAATTTTGACAGAGGTATCACGTGGGACCCATGTGCTGAGGTGGCCTCTGGTGTATCCCACAACCAGGAGAGCAGTCATTAAGCCTCCCCCAACTTTTGATGGCTGTGCCATCCCTCATGGTCCCAACAAAATGAGAGCCATGCTGGAGGCGTACCAGCAAGGGTTTAGTCAAGGCTTTATATCATGTCTGCTGAGAGAATGGGAGAAAACATTTCCCAAGTGGAATATCAACCACAAAACAGTAGGACACACCACTCAGCAAAGCATTTGTAGCCACAGGGCAGTGGCACATTAAAGGCCAGGAGCTGTGATTTTGTACAATGGCCATGTCCATGTGTAACTGTGGAGAGTTTCTTCCATCTCTGTTATTCTTCAACCTTTCCAAGTCTGCTTCCAACCAGAAATCACCACAATCACTGCTGGAGTGCTTGTGTGCTTGGCTCCAGGGGTACAGATATCCAGTAGGACTGCAAGGAGGGGATACAACTAGTTCAAGAGCAGTTAGTAGCTACAAGAGTAGTTTTTATTTTTCAGATGTTTTCAGGGCTTTATCCATTAACAACAACAACAACAACAAAAATTAAAAGTGCTTCTACTTTTTGTCTTTTTCTTCCCTGAAAGTTAAAGATTTATCCCACAATCCAGATCATGAAGCTGCAACTTCAACATTTACCATTTTCTGAGATGATCTTGACTCCTGCCACTCATTTGGCTGAAACCCCACGTTCGGAATATTATAAGAACCTTTCGTTCTCACACGTGAAGAATTAAAGTATTTAAGAGAAAATGAAACAGTGTTAGTAAAAGACAATGAAAGAAAGTATCAAAATACCCCAGATATCTAGAGGTATATAAGATATTAAAAATATCAAAATGAATTTCAAATTATTTGTTCAACAATTGCATATTTATATGAATATATATATATGGATATATGAATATAAAATTGTGTGCTGGTGGTGGGAGTTCTGCCACCTACCTTGAAAAATATTCACTTTAATTGGTGCCAGATCAACCTTTCCTGAATTTGCTCTAATTGATGCCCATTTGAACTGAAGAGAGATTCACCAAGTTTCAGAGGTCTGTTTCCTTCCAGCTGTTTGTTACCACCTCTATACTATTTACTGCCCTATATCCAGCCCTAAAACAATTTGTGAATACTTAACCCGTTTCAGGAAAAATTGATTGAATTAATTTCTTTAGTTTAAGCAGTTTACCTGGTTTGCTTTGTCTGAAGTGGATTAGGAAACCCTAATATAAACCGTTCCTTCCAGCAGAGTTGTAGAAATGCTGCACTCTTTGGCAGTGACTTCCGTAGCAAGACCTCACTCAAAGGAGCAGGGCAGGGCACTGATCTCCAGGGACAGCTCCTCAAAGCACAAGAGGACCATCCGGATGTGCAGGAAACAGCAGGTGTGGCAGGCAGCCAGCTTGGCTGAAGAGGGAGTTGAACTCCTGGCTGAGCTCAAACACAAAATGGAAACACACAGAAAATGGAAATGGAGATCAGCTAAGGAGTATGGAAATTGTAGCTTCAGCTTGAAGGGGTAAAGTCATGCAAACCCAAGTCAGGCTGGAGTTTAAAGTGGTGAATGATAGGAAAGGCAGTTATGAGTACATTGGGAGCAAAAGGAAAACCACCAAAAATACAAATTCACCACTAAATAGGATGCATGATTTAATGATGAAGGATAGATTGACAGGATGACTTGGTTCTTACTGGCAAGTTCTGTTTTGCAGCTTCTCAAATCACTGTGGCAGAGCCTGGAGGGAGAGAACTGTTACCTGTATTAGGATGTGAGGAATTAGAGACCACTTAAACAAACTGGACATATGCATTCTGTCCATGGGATGGACAGAATGCCTGGAAGATTGCTAAGGGAGATGGTTTATGGCATTGGGATACTCTTCAGCATAGTCTTTGAAAAGCAGTAGAGACTGCAGGAAGTTCTTGAAGATGTGAGAAAGACAAATGTCATGTACACCTTCAGAAAATGCAAGGAGGAGGATCTGGGAGTCTACAGGCCAGTCAGTTTCACTTCAATCTGTGGAGAAGTTATAGAGCAAATCCTCCTGGACACCATTTCCAGGTACATGGAGGAAAAGAATGTGATTTATTGAGGGTAAATTATGCCTAACCAAATCTGATTGCCTTCTATAATAGAATGGCTGGCTGTGTGGTCAAAGGGAAAGCAGTGGGTGTCCATGAATGCTGAAAAAAGTGGAGGGGAATCTCTGGAGGTACTGGCACATAGACAAGAGACTTATAAAAAGGCAAAAGACAATATATTACATAACTTTTCTAAAACATATTGCTTTTTATTTTTTAAATACATGAAATAATTTAATTGACAGATTTAATCCATGTGAAAGCATGAAGGATTTTAGTTCACTACATTTATTGTAAAGTGATGAATAAGAGCTTATGTTTCAGTTTATTCTTCATTTTCTTGCCAGCTGATTGCCAAATCATCATAGTAGACAGTAACAGTTTTCACTGCTCTAAGGATCTCAGAGTTTCTGTATAGGCACATCCTTTTTCCAAAATAAAACATTTCACGTTTAACAAAAGCTGTGGTTTTAGGTTAGGGGAGATTATTTCCAGCTGGCCTCTGTCACCATGCTGCTCTGCCATTAAGCTGGTGCTGAGAAAGCAAGTTGGCATGGAAGGCTAATGGGAAGAACACCAGAGCCACACATCAAAAGAACAACTGGGAATTGTAACCGGTGAATTCAGTTTTGCAGAGGTGCTACAGGAAGCGTTCATGCTGGCAGCCTAGATGTGTGGAGCCAAGAAAAAGAATGGAATGATACTCTGCCCTTTCCTGGGATCAGACAACAGGGTTAGTTGTAGCCTTCATATTTGTGTCCAAAAACACACACTAAAGCTTCTACTTATCACAACCAGAGGAAAAACAAACCAAATAATGTATGAAGGATTTTTCTTTTTATTTTGTTGCTTCCTCTCATTGCCTCAAAGTAGGCAATAAATATAAAAACACCCCTTACATTTTAAGAATGCACAAATAATACACATTATTAAAAATACTACCAAGGACTGCAACTAACTTTTAACAGATTTTTTTTTTTTCATATCTGACACTGGTCTTGTGTATGCTATTATGAAGATGCAGCAGTTGAATGTTACATGAATTCAATTCTTCAGTGTCAGCAAAGCTTTCCTATATGTGTTTTTCTGCTCACATGAGGTGGTACTGCTGTCAGGTGGTGGGGAGGCTTTCACTGTTTTCTGTACAAAGCAATGGTAACTAGATCCTCCTGAGGCTGTTTTCTCTCGTTAAACCTGTGCTGGTCCATTGCCAGACAGCTGAAGTGGCAGGATGCCTGATTCATCTGGGAGTGGCAGCCTTTGCTATTCAGTCTACATCTCTCAGTTTTATGCAGAGTACTGATTCATATCACTCAATGTGATATACGTATCCAGTTAGAAGAAAAAATATGAAAAGAAATATGAACAACTAGGACTTGCTTCGAAATATGTTACTAGAGGTTGAAAAAGCTACAGTATCCCAAAGAAAACAGTGTTGTATCTAAGAAAAGAAGCAGTTTCTATGTACGAGAAATCAGAGCAGAACAAATAATAAAAAAGAAGACATATTTATGAGTGATATCAGAGATATATTTATGGGTGGTGTCAGTGAACAGCACAGAAGTCAGCAAATAAAGAAAATTAATGAAAAAAGATTACGGAATGGAAAAGTAACCATGTGGGTTAAAGATAAAGTATTTTCTGAGTAGATCCAAACAAAACCAATACCAACAATAATAAAGACAGGATGACCCTAATAGAACTGCAATGACTGACACAGAGAAGGCAGAAGCATTGCATAAGTGCTTCAGTTCCTTATTATGGACTGGGGAGAAAAGTAAATTATGTCTTCCTGTTGGATGATGGTGATCTAATATCCTCCAGTGGTAGCAAGTATAGCTAGCAGGTGCAAGACATCACATGATTTTAAGTTAGCAGTTCCAATAATCTCACAGCCATACCCTCATCAAGATTAATGTTGAGATTAGTGTAAAGAGCCTCTGGTTGCTTTTCAAGAAGCCTTGGAATTTCCAGAGGACTGCAGAGAAGATAACACTGTGGCATTATTTTAGAACAGAAAATGGATAAAAGCCCAGACTTGAATGATGCAGGTCTGGCAGCTGGAGCACAGTATTAGGACAAATAATGGATCATTATACATACACAGATTAAAAATATCAAGATATGTTAATATAATTAATTTCGGCCAATAAAATTGAGAGAAATATATCTTGGCAAAGTTACTGAATATTTTGGATGAAGATCCGAGTTTGGTTGGAGAACTGAGAGATTTCTGGTAGAGGTCTGACTTGGTACTGTGTGAGATTTTCACTAATACACCCACAGAACAAAAGGTCAATGCAGCACACATTACACTGATGCAAAACTGTTTATCTCCAGACATAATTGTAAGTATGAGTGTATCTGTGTCTTGTTTGGTTAACTGTGTTTTCCAAGAGGTGCCAGGGGGACAATTTTTGCTCTATGTAATTGAGCATTTTTACCAATAACTGAGCAAAAGGACATCACATTTTGTCTGGAAAAATGGTGATGACACAGGATAACAGGAATGAAAAATTAAGAAGAGATGAATCAGCTACAAAGAGTATCCAGAGACACTGTGTAAGCAAGAATAGGGAAAAAAGAGAGACATTTCTGTACAGCAAAATAGAGGATCTATCATACAGGAATAGAAAAGTAAGCCATAAAAACAAGAGAGAGGACTTTCTTGTGAAATAGAGATTCTGAAGAGGACGTTTATTTAGACCACACAGAAAAAAATTAGCTTATACTATCCTTAGGTATGTCCACCAGACAGAAGTGGAAGGTTACAGGGTTGCCACACTTGGCAGAGAAGCAATTGCTACTGGAATAGAGTGTCCGGTTCTAGTGCTCAGAATTCATGATGGATGTGGATAATTTGGAGAAGGGTCAACAAAAAGCCATGGGAATATTAAGGATCTGGAAAGTCTCCAGCAGAGCAATCTACTCAGCTTATCAGAGTGATGACTTAAGGATAACTGGTCACGGTACACAAAACAGGACAAATAGCAAAGAGCTGTTCAATCCAGCAGTCAGAAGTCTTTGTCAAAAAGGTGAAGTTAAAACTCAAACATAAAATAGGGCACTTTTTTTCTTAGCAATTCATAAAATTAATAGCTATATTCACTCACTGAAGAAGTGTAGTATCACTGGCAGTTTTTAAATCTAGGTTGGGTGTGTCTCAAAAGGCAAGTTCACTTATCCTGAAGCAGAAATAACCCTGTGAGACTCTGTGGACTCTGTCATTGATGGGATCAGACTGGTTATTTGAGCCCTGCTGCTCTTTATCTATGAGTGTATGGATATGTGCCCTGAGAGAGCTGGTTATCTGTATGTCATGACATGGGGATGATGCTACCTTAGATCTGATAAGCAGTACAGCAGCGTTAGTCTGGTGATGAGCTCTGGCTAATTAACCGTGCCACACACAAGGGCCAGTCAATCATCTGTGGTAATGTGACTCTGCTGCTTCCCTTTGTGGAGCTGGCTCTACACAGTCCAGGGCTGTGCAGCTGTTTGATGTATGTACAGCTCAAGATAGACCCTAAGCAAGTTTGTTTTCATGTACTAAAAAAAAATGGTCACGATAAAATGCTGCTCTTTTTAATGAAGGTAGAGTCATTACTGTAACTTGTATTGTGGTATTTTAGACTCTTTTATGTATCCAGATATAGCTGAGACATTACAGGGTGTCTGATTCCCTCTGCATATTAGTCACATTATTCCTGGTTTTCTTAGCTGTTTTTTTGGCTCTGATGTTCCTATTTGTATCATTTAATGAGAAACATTGCACAAAGGATTTATTGTGACATTATTCATACTGAGAAAAGGAAATAGATGATGAGGAAATGAATAACTCTTCTGTGAAAAATTGTGAAATGACAAAAATCTAATGGAGACCTTTTCACAGTTGTTTGTAACTGTTTATCATATCAATCCGTAGGTGAGTCATTGCAGCAGAACCTCTCTCACTCTTTATTTACTCCAGATAAATATTTGCAACATGCAAGTAATTATTTGTATTACTGGGTCTCATCCCTGGAATTTTCCAGAGATGTTCCCTCATTCCATGATAACCTCTCTGTATATTGTATATTCTGCCATTAACAAGGGTTTCCTACATGTTATAGTCAGCTGGAGCATTACAACATCTTTCTAAACAATGCCAATACACAAATATATGATGAAAACTCAAAATTAAAATTACAGCCTTCTCACTAAATGCAAGCACAGAAACACTTTAATAACCTGAAATGAATGAAAAGGAATTACACACACAAAAAAAAAAAAAAAAAAAAAAAAAGGCGAGAAGGTTGAATATGTGTAAAAGTAGTGAACACATATGTAGGTTAAGTCATGGTAGACTAAGGGAGTAACCTGTGTTTAAATTTAAGATGCCTCCTAAATTATTCTTCCTAAAGTAAATGCTTCTGTCTCTTGTCTACAGCAGTTTGTAAATAAGCCCCTAAATGTTCTTGCTGGCATTTGGTTTGGTCCTTAGGGCAATTTCAGTGGTTTCAAAGTGGATTAGTTTTGCAAGAAACAAAATCTATCCCCGTTTGAAGCATCTTCCAGTGTCTGATGGGGATATTAGTGTGTGACCTTATGGAGTCCATGTCATGCCCAATGCCTATCTGACAGACAAGTGACAATACAGGGCTGCTGAGAAATCCTGTGTCATCCCAGAGTGGGTTTTGTGCTATATTAAGTGCCATGTGCCCTGATTGTGCTTTTTAAAACCTGAGGACCATGAGGTACAGAATATAATCTACAGAGCACCTAGCTGCACCAGGAAGTGTTCCCTCTGCCTCTTTTTAGTTCAAGAAGATATTTCTGTTATAGCTTCATGAACTGAGTGAGCTGCCCAAGTGGCAGCCCTGACAAAAATGAATTATTGACTTCCCTTCCCCCTTCCCCTTCCCCTTCCCCTTCCCCTTCCCCTTCCCCTTCCCCTTCCCTTCTTTGGATACTATTCAGTTCAGCACTGAGAATCCTGTCCCTCACACACAAACAAGAAGCCATTTCCTCAGGCCCAGGACCTTCAGCTCAAAGTAGTACCCACAATGACAGGGACACCAATTCTGCTTATCTTCTGCTTCAGAGAAAGGGATATCTCAGAAAACAGCTCTTTAAAAGAGGTGTCTTGCTGGGATAGCCATGATGGCCATGGGATTGTTTTCAGTCCTTGCTGTGTCTTACAAGCCGTGTTGTCCAAACTCAGAGTGAGAAGGTTGTTTCAGCAGAAGGCACCACAGAATCCCTTGGATACAGGAACAGAAAGAAGGGTCTGCTCAAGAGATCTGGGTATTCAGTGGTGGCTTGTGCAACAATATGTTTGATTCATGTGAGACAGAAATAAGGACTAGCTTAGAGGTTGGACTTCAACTTTTCCTTGACCTTGTCTCATGTAACGTCCTTGTGAGCACCCTGAAGAAGACTTATTTATAAAGTAATCACTCTAAGGTTGTTCTGAATTCATCATGTTCTAAACCCACTCCTAAGCAGGAGCTCTCTGTCATGCTGGTCGATCATTTCAAGGAAGACTTTGAGAGATTCATTAGTGCATGTGGTTCTGTTCAGCACTTTTGCAATTCTGGGCTGTTTATACCAAGTGTACACTTAAGAAATTGAGTATTAAATAGACTCTGGAAGCAGTCTGGGAGATGGTACTAGAATTCAAAACTGTCTTGATGAATCAGAGACCACTAAGGTGGCTGCAACCATCAGTGTGAAACTTTGTAAAGGCGAGTAGTATATATTGCTACAAGAAGCAAAGATCAGACCAATGTATAAAGATAATTCAAAGTTTTTGATCACTATAAAAAGAGAAAAATCTAATTCTGGGACATACAGAAAGGAGAATCATATGTATGATAAATATTTTGTAAAGTTCCAGTGTAAGATAAGTTTGATTTTAATATCTTTCAAATACTGCGCACTAGTTTGTCACTGTCTATCATGTGCCTGTTATAGCAAAATGTCACAATCTTAAGTACTTATGCTGCAGTTGCAGCTGCAAATCTATAATCCTGTTTTGCACAGAAGTCTGGTGGGGTTTTTTTAATGTGGTATATATTTTCAGAAGTAATGTAAAAGTGTATTGATATAAATGAAGTGAAGGAACTGACAAGCCTTGTTGAGTAGGGAGCCTTGAAGAGAAAATTTGTAATCAAAGTGGACAGTGTGTTCCCTCCTCCTGTTTAATTGCTATTAAGGAATGCATCTGCTTATCTTCATTAACTGTACTTGACATCTGTATATACATGATGTGTGTTTCACAACATCCTTCCTGCTTTTCAAGAAGTGCAACAAAATCAAAGGTTTCTGAACAACAGAATCACTACTCCAACGTCACTTGAAATGCATACAATTGTTTATGGGACAAAATGGAGGAGAGTGTATACACTATCACTAGTGTCACCTTACAAATAAGATATGCCTTTGCTTCTCACACTCCAAAAGATTCAGTAGGTTCATCTTATTTAATCAAGTTATGGAAAACCAAACTATTCAGAAAAAGAAATTTTTGAGACATCAGGGCTTTATATTTCTTATACAATGAAATAATAATGCAGTGAGAGGCACCATCATAACTTAATGCCTGTTGAAGGATATAAAAGGGTAGACAAACCCCACGTAGTCCACAGAAAGAAGACATGCAGACTTTGAATACCTAAACTAAAAATTAAACATACTTGCACTATATTATTAGCACTATGCCTGATATGCCTTTGCCCACACTGAACTGAATTAAACTAAACTAAACTAGTCTAATCTAATCTAAACTAAACTACTAAACTACTATCTAAGAAAATTCAACACATCTTTGTCTGCCAAATGTCCATTGATTTCAGTTGTCCAGCCATCTCACAATGAAGTCAGTTTTGGTGTGTTATAAGAGGATCTTTCCAAAATACCCACTGAATACCAGCAGATATTTATACACATCAATTATATCCTCCTGAGCCCTCTTTTCTCCAGGGTATGGAGTCCCATTTCTCTTAACCTCTCCTTATCTGTCAAATCATCCAAAAATGCGTTTAAGTAATTAGATACTTTTTAAAAATATTGCCAGTTCTTTGTTAATTGTTTCAAACAAATGCAATCAAATATATTGGAGAGGCCCTGGAGAGGGACTATTTACAAGGGCACATATGATAGAAGCAGGGGGTACAGATTTAAACTGAAACTACAGGTTTAGACTGAATATTAGGAAGAAATTCCTTTATGGTGAGGGTGGTGAGGCACTGGAACAGTTTGCAGAGAGAAGTTGTGGATGCCCCATCCCTCAAAGAGTTGCAGGCCAGGCTGGATGGTGCTTTGAGCAACCTGGTCTAGTAGATGCTGTTCCTGCCTAGTGCTGTTTCCCTCCAACCCAAACCAGTCTATGAAATTTCTAAATATAAGCACGTAAGTCCTTTTTTTTTTTTTTTAATTTTTTTTAATACAGGCAATAAATGATGATGAACTCGTTATACTTGTACAGTCTGATGGTTCAAACACTTAGTCTTGCCTTTCGAAGTAGTAACCCTCACTTAGGATCCACCTGCACGACAGCAGACTGACATTAGCTCAGTCTACCTATGATCTGAGTTGAATAAAAAGAAGTTAGTCTGGTTTGCTCTGGAAGTAGTGCAACTACTTCAGCCTGAGCTTGGAGAACACTGATCTCTGCAGCTCATGGCTTTGTACACTCAACCTTGTAGACACCCTTAATGCCTTTTCAACTATTTGAGCACTATTTAATGATTTCCAGATCATAATAAATCTCTCCAACTATACAAATAAATGATACAAAAAGTTTTTAAAGCCTTTTAAGATGTGTTTATAAAACTTAAGAAAGTCAGTAAAAATAGGTGATTTAGATTCACTTAACCTTGAGTTGACATATGCTTAAAGAAACTTTGAGATACTGATTTGACATTAAAATTTTGCTTTTCATTCTGAAACACTCCCAAATACTCTAGATTTGGGAGGCTCCCACTTTCTAGAATGGAAGTGTGGTCACCTCCAGCACACAACAGAGCAGATGTCTCCATGCAGAGTCTGAAACTGAAGAGTGGGGCAGGATGCTCTGCTAATCCACACTGCAATTGGCAGGAAGAGAGAGGAACAGAGGAAACAGATTGTAATTATTTTATTTGGAATTTGGCCAAGACACCACGACTGGCATTCCTGCTTTTTTTTAAGAGTGCCATGAAATGTCATTCTACTGCAGGTTTTGCAACTCATTAGGAAGACTCATTAGGAGTAAGGATGGTCAAACTTGAAGAGTTGGAAAATTTGATTACTTCTAGATGAAAACTGTAAGCTCTTCCGTTCAGGCAAAAGCACAGTAGAAGTCTCAGCAAATCACACATGCTATGTATTTCTTGTATTTTTAAATACCCAGCTATACCTTCTCTAGTTTTTTCAGCGTCTTTTATATTACACCCATTATCCTGACTTATATAATTTATGTATATTTGTAAATGTATATTTAAATGTAAAAAGTAAAAATGCATATATGTATGGATATGCTTATAGAGTAATTTAAAGGCATTTGACTTGTACATTATTACAATATCAATTTATTATTTTTCAGTCAACTAAAAATAAGTTGTTGAGTCCTTGCCTAAACTGAGTGTATATGTAAACAAATATTAAACAGCCTGACCTATTTGTGGCATAATGTTTTTCCTCTGAAGACATTTGTGAGTGATATATCTCAACTTCAGTATGAACACTGTTATACACACCAAATGCTTCCAAGACACTGAATAATGCACTGCAAATATCAAGAAGCTTGCCATATCCTTTGTCTACTTGTTCCTTAACATGAAATTTGGGCAAACAAATTTAACAAGAGAATTTTAGTAGTTAGCTTGACAGGAAGTGTCTTCATAACCTATCTGGAGGTGCTCAATGCAGAGCATTAATGTCATAGGTCATTTCACAGTCTGTTTCCATCTCCTATACAAAGTTTTTAGTTTTTTGGAAAACTATCTTTACTGTTGTCATTTAATGGCTAAAAAAGCTACAAATTTTGATGTTATGAATTATTTAAATTATAAATTATTAAAAAGACAAAATTATAAAAATATTCCTAACCAATTGTCTTTGGAATTTATGAATACCACTTAATAAATGTTTATACGTATTTTCATTACATTTCATAGTTTAGCCATTCAGTGTGAGTAGTACATGATTTGTCAGCATTTCAAACTTTTATTAATATAAACTGACATCCATATCAGAAAACAATAAAAATATTTCCATCACTGCTTAGCAGTCTTTATTATTCATGCTAATGAACACAAAGTTTAAAAATGCAACAGACAAGTCCAGTGGTTAGGCAGACATCCATAGCTTGCATGAGTGACATATATAGCTTACATTACTTATATTATGGCATGAACTAATGTAAGATTGTCTCCAAATGTATTGAACGCCCCTTAATATTCAAAATATGAGATTAAAGTGATAAAACAAGTTAAAAGTGGTGTGTTTGTGGTTTTTTTAAAGACAGTGGGCTATGTTTTGTTCAGACTGATATGGTTTTTAAAAAATCCTTTATTTAATTAAAACTTTTTCAGATAAAACTAATGAAAAGCATTCTGTATACCACACAATTTATATTACATAATGTGAAATATATTTCATTTGTATATGTATAGGTATAAATATACAAATACATATGTATTCTTATCTATGCACTCATATAAATACACATCAAAATTGTATGCACCTGGTTACTGCATGTGTTGAGTATCTGACTACAGCAGATATGAAACTTTCATGCTATATCTATGCTAGTTCCTCAAGACCAGTGGGGCCAAATTTATAGGATGTGGTACCTCCAGTAGGTGCATTCCAGGGAGAAGCTTCTTGTATCTTTGGCAAGATCGACTCTGGTTCTGTGAACACCTGTTAGTAACCATGATGCTTGTTCCAGCTTTATTAAATAAAAAAAAAAAAAAAAATCCGGTTTGCTTGAAATCTGCCATTTCACTTGCAGCTCCAAATAAAACTTATCACATCCACCAGTTTTGGTTTTGTTAACTTGACATGTTTCTCTCCTGCTCCTGCAAAGGCTGCATGTGTTGAACCCATTTATCTGGGAAAGATGTGAGCTTCCTGGGGACTTGTCATTCTTCTTTTTCCTGATAGCTTGAGGTGAGAGCCATTGTCTGACTCCCTTGGTTTCACCATTGATCTGTTTCTTCAGGGTAATCCGGTGTATGAGTTACTCACACAAGCTTTGGGCAACAAAGATCAAGAAAAGGTAAATGGACAACAAATGCTTCCCCTCATCCCATTCACCCAAGAGAAAACAAGTAAAAGCAGCTTCTGGAGGATGTGGTTTCTGAAGAAGGTCTCATTCCCCTAATTCCCTTATCAGTGTGTCCTTTCAGGTTTTACTGGGTTTTGGGCTTTGACTCCCACTCTTTTTCCGAAGCACTCCTCTAAGGTGGCTACATAAGGTGCAAAGTTTTATAGCAACACTGAAGTTGAAGATATCTACCAATGGATATCATATAGATATTGACATGCCTGGCTACTTGCCACTTGTACTTTAAAATTCTTCCCAGATGTTACCTCCCAAAATCAGGACATCTTTGGACTGTCACAACAATTTCATGAAGTTTAGGATACCGATCACTAAGGTAAAGCAGTAATTTCTGAAGGTTTTACTTTTCATTACAGAAGATTTTTCTTACTGATAGTAAGAAAAGGGGAGGGCACATGGTGCCTTTTCACTGCCTGCACAGCTAAATGACGTAGGAAAACTGACGAGACCAAAGAGAAGCCATGGTTTTATTTAATGACAGCACTTTTAAGTCCTTTTGTCTGCCTTGGTCTTCTGAATTGTTTAGCAACTTGACTTAGAAACTTGAGCCCAAGAGCACAGCATGTATATGGAGAACTCTGTTGCCTTCTTGACCAGGGTACAAGAACGTGGTGGTCAGAGCAGCAGGCTGCAGGACAGTGCCATAAAATGTGAACCACTCTGTGGGCCACACCCAGCCACAGGTTACCAGCTGGACCATCCTGCTCCACCAACACCAGAGTGCCCAATCTGCCCTGCTCAGGGGTGGCCAGAGTACATCAGTGAAGAATGTAAGATATGTGTGCATGGGCATTGTTGGGAAAGTTCTAGCATGCCCAGAAAACTGACAACAAACTGCAGTTATGACCTATCTGTAGAAGGCTGTAGGATCTTAAAGAAAATGTGCAAGAAGTGCTTCTTCATAATGAGTGGTTGGTGAAGACCTTGGACCATAGCACAAGATAAAGGGAAAGGAAGGGAAAAGACCATGAGAGATACTAAGTAGAACATTTACTTACAAAGGATCTCATCTCCACAGGTGCTTCTGTTCCAGGCATAGGAAACTTGAAAGTATGCGCTAAAGGTCCTGGGACCATGAAAAAAGACAAATCTATGTGGATGCAATGGACCACCAAGTAAACAGAAGGAAACGTAACTACTTGGAACAAAACAGCAGTAGCATCAAAGACATTTTGGGATGTACAGACACCACAATAAAATAAAGTTATGTATTTGACCAGTTACAGCATATTTAGTCTGATACAATTTCCCACCGCTTCAAGAAAGGTAAATTAAAATACACACAAAATTACACTGTCAGCATACAAAGGGATGATGGTTTTCATGTGGCATATTCCAGCACTGAGTACATAAACTTCTAAATTAATGAACTAAAACCCTCTTGCCTTTTATTTGTGATGTCCCAAACACAAGAGAATTTGTGACTATATAAGGGTGCGTAGAGAACAGATTGTGACTGATGTTCTGTGCAAAAACAAGCAGAGCAAAGATAGGCACGATTGTTCCAATAAACATCAGACAATTTTGCAATGCACATGCAAGTCTGAACTCTCTCCAATTTTCAAACAGCTATATAAAACCATCCCACCCAAAAGCTTTGATATTTAGATTAGGATTGCTTACTTCTTTTTACATCACTGTCACTGTGTAACAACTAAATGGGACCCCCTAGGAGAAAAAAAGGTCAGACATCTTTTTGTAATTAATCAAAATTACAAATATTTTATTGGTGATTTAGAATGTTTACACTGCTTGATCCACAAAAGTTGCTATTTTAAGTGATCACAGAAAATGAAATATATAATTATTTTATACAGCTATACAGAACAATTTTTAAAAATCCTTTAAACATTATTCAGTACATACAACATTCTCTTGCTAAGCCAGCTGTGTCTTGATTAAGAGCTGTTTGGGACACTGAAATGTCACAGCTCACAGCAGATGCTCCACAACCATCAACTTTTGCATTTGATTTTCTGAGGTGTAGTACCAGTGCTTCAGTTCAGTTTAGGCAGAATTCAGAGCAGCTGGGGAACTTAACTACTATCTGAAGGCCAAAACACAGAGTTGTGATGTAGTTTCTTACAAGTTGTTTTTCTAACCTTGAGCCATTCTGTGTGAACTCTTCAGACCACTGGGACAGATGGCTGTTGCTCTGTCCCGCCACCCTGGGCAAGCCCATCAAACTCCTACAGACAGCTGTGCCTCTCTGCAATTGTTCTGCTACCTGTGACCCCCCTTTGAGGATCAGAGAGCATTGGACTGGATGTCTTACCCCACAAGCTGATTTCACCCTCTTTTCCTATGTTTTCTGATTAACTCCTTAAAAAAAGCATTTGGCTTTTTCTCTTTTTTTTTTTTTTTGCTCAAAGTAGCAAATGTCAGATAGGTTTTTTAAAAGAGCTGTGTTGGGCCACAATTCTGCTTGAACTGAATTGAATGGTTAAATGTTTACTGATTTCAGTGAATGGAGGAACAAACATGTACTGAGGATTTCAGAAAACACCTGTGTGGAGTATTAATTTAGAGCTATGTAAGAACAGACTTTTGAAATGTTCTATTTTATTAAAGGAAATGAAAGCTTCAATAAAAATGCTTCGAATAATACTGAAAAAATGACAAAGAGTGTAGTAATATTTATATATGAACCCAGAAAGGGGGCAGTATACATGGTCTTTATTTGCAAAACCTAAATATCTGACTTAGCAGAACTTAACAAATTAGTCCAGGAAAAAAATGGAAAGTATGTTACACGGTTGCCAATACAACAGCTATATTTTAAATAAAAACAACAATAATAGACATGTACAATATTGTAATGATATAACTTGATGAAAATAACACTGATCAGTATCAAATCTAGGATTTCACTTACTATCCATCCTTAACAGATGAAATGCATTTCACAGAAACAGATGCAGGTAGGGTGACGTGAAGTGATATTCATGGCTTACTGTGAGTTACCATGAAAATTAAGGTAAAAATGTAAAGAAGGAAACCTAAAATAGATTTTTGTTTATAAAAGTTCAGCATTATAGCAGCTGAATGGATGTGCTGCAGCAAGATGGCAACAGCAACCGTATGGTACACACCACACAAGCTTGCACACACACTCACACACAAAAACACACGTGGCCATGCTCAAATGCATGTGCAGAGCTCCTCCTCAGCTTGATTATACAAGCATTCACTTACCAGCTTTTGGTGGGGGCAACATCAGGAATGGGGCTCACCACCCCGTTTTTAGCTGTCTGCAAGGTAGCTGTAGCTACCTAAAGTCAGAAACCCATCTAACATCAGCTGAACATTTTAATGGAAGCTGTTTTCATCCTGAGCACATTTAAGGCACTTTAGTAAAAAATCTGAAGTTTATCAAGACTGGAAAAAAGGTAAAAGTCCTTACATGTCAGATCTGGAAATTTAAAATAAAAAAAATTCCTGAGTTTTGATAAATAATTTTATTATAATAAAATACCAAGTCTATTGAAAACATGTATTTTATAAAAGCAAGTTATATGAAAATTCTTATTGAAAAACTCATGCCTTAGTGCATGAAATATGTTAATAAGTCTTTGAGGACATCTGTAACAAATTAATAGGAAATAAAAAGTCAAAGAATGACCTGTCATGTACATACAAAACATGCATTGCTCCCGGCAACACACATCATGTTTACTACAGGCATCTCTATCTTCTTCTCTTCTTGCAGGGTCCTGCCCATGTCTTAATACTTTACAATTAATTACATTTCACTAAACTATTTACAGAAGCAGAAACTAATCACACATTTCTTATGCCCATAAATATAGAACTACAGAAGTAGAATATATTTGAAAACAGTATGAAGATGAGTATGCTACATAGTACTGTTCTCTAGAAGTACAATTCAGGAATTATTTTCTTTTTGAAGATTTAAATCTAAATAAAGATAGAAGTTCAAATTCTCTCTTTTTACCTTGATCACATTTTTTCCACCCACTATTTCTAAAAAATTCTGCCCCAAGACAGTATGTAAATTGTCACAAAAGTATGTCCAGTAAAGAACCATCCGGCTCTGGAATGCCCACTTTTTACACAGGATACAATTCATTTGTTTTCAACGAAAAATAGCCAAAATAATAGCTGTTGTCTGTATGTTTCTTCTAGTATTCATTTTTTTCCTTTTGGTGTGTTTTGCTCCCCTTTGCTATCAGTAAACACAAATACTCATACCCCAAGTGCTGGTAAATGCATTGAAGACGCACAGTGGTTACAGAAAGGAATTTATAGAGCCCTCGGGAAGTTCCTTCTGACAATAATAGGTAAAAACAATCATCAAAGTAAAATGCACTTTTTGCTTTACTGCATCCTTTAATATTTTCAGTAGCTACCTCTATAATACACCTGGTAAAAATTCTACTTTTTAACATTTAGACTTCTGTTACAAAGTATTTCATGTTTTATTTAAAAAAACTCACAATAGTGATGGTGGTTAATTTGCTTTATAAAAGATAATACAATGAGTTATATATAATAATGGCTTTGATCCAATTAACTTGATATTATGCTGCTTAATAATTACTGTGACTTCAGTTCCTACAACTGTTACAGAGAATACAAACAATCGCTTAATGTACAGGAAGTGGGGATCATTTGGAAGTGCTGATTCAGAAGTATTCAAGTGCTAACAATGACTTGTTCTTTCTATGCTTTTCTTCATGTTCCATAAATGATGATTTCATAAATGTCCATGATTTTTCAACGTGACACAGTTTTAGGGCGTTTTTTTTTAATGTTCTTTTTTTTCTGTGCAAATACAAAACTAGATTTTCTGGATGTTATCCTCTTGTTAAAAGTAATTGCCACTTTTACTTAAAAAGGCACCAGCATTAATGTATGAGAATATACCTTTTATACTTGTTTTATGAAGAGCTGTACTTGTTACTGGAGCGGAAGTTATCATATCCATGATCATTAGCTTTGAACTTTAAACAGGACTGCCTTTCCTCCAGGGACAACAGATCTTTGGATTGGCACCAGCAACACAAGCATGACTGTTAAAATAAAAGAAATAAACATTTTACATCACTCTGTTTTTGCACATGTGGCAAAATGCACTGAAAAGATGCCTTTTTTTGGGGGTAGAGTAGGAAATGGCAAATGTGCAAGCTGCTGTTCTGGGATTAGAGCATAAAGCACAGAAATGGGGTTCAACTCTGAGCTGCTCAAATGGCCCCACTGGGGCAAGAGGAAGAGTTATACTGAGTAGTTATATACAGTAATAGCCACACACATACCCCTTTCAAATATGGTCTGCAATTCTGAATGCATCTGAAAATACAATTATGACTCCTTCTTGTCTTTTCTCTGATAATCGTTCTTGGGAAAAAAAATAAATATTCCTATCTATGCTTTCTAAGCAAGATGCTGCTATTTAGCTCATTGTTCTGAGGTGGAAAAAAGAGAAGTTAGAAGAAGGGTGAAAACCTACCTACAATTCATACATTTACTAGATACACTGCAGATTTTTTTCTCATGGTCCTGTCTGACCTTTGGGTGCTGGAAGTGCCTTCCTCACATCCATTTAATTCCATGCTCAGCATGCTGGAGATCTCTCTTACGTGCTCTCAGCTCCAGTGACTCTCAGAGAGCCAGCAGCATAGACAGGGAAGACAACACCAACACTAAAACCTCTGCAACCCATGCTGGCACAATTATATGGGAAATACATTAACACTACCAGATGTAGAGCTGACTGGCTTCTGACTGAAAGATTTTTTCATCTTGCTAATAAGGATTTTAAACAGCCAGGCAATAAGTCTAGCTGTGGCCAGTGGTTAAATGCTTGGCAAGAAAAATTTAACAATTTGCCATAGTCAATGTAAGGACTCTGATACAGTGTCTGAAGATAGTAAGAGTTCACAAAAAAAGCCCCAATCTTCATATTTTCCAAGCAGACATGAAGACTAAAGGACTGATGGGCTCCAAATCATATGCATTCCAGAGCATGAAATCCTGTGTGGAAAATTAGTGCCCAGCTCTATTTGCTCAGACCAAGCCAGAAGCAGGAACAGGTCTGTCTCATAAAGTGTTGGTGCTGGAAAGGGACAAGTACAGATTTGCACCCTGTGCCTTACATGGCTGATTGAAGTGCTCGGCCAGGATGAGGGAGCCCAGGGTCAGCACCCTCCCTGTCAGGATGCAGAGGATATGGCTACGTGAATCTCTGCAGCACAGTTCGAGTCTGCTTTGTCAGTGCTCTGGAAGTAGCTGGGTGCCAGCTTCAGTCAGGAAGTGATGTAGCACTGATTAGCATGGTCCCCAGAGGGTTTATTGTACACTCTGCTCTTTTGCTTTCTTTTTTTATTCACATCAAACCGTAGTTCCTTCCTACAGAACTTCAGCAGGAGAGGGAGAGAACATTTACCATAACCCAATTAAAATTTAAAGTAAAATTTAACAACTGTTTAAGACACTTTGTGCATGTTAAGAAATGAGTTTTACTACTGACATCATCTCTTGACCACAGGAGCAACTCCCAGCAGCCACTTACCTTAAAGCAGTTTTGGAATCTTTTGCTCACCAAATACAGAGCTATTGGATTGATGCAGGAGTTCAGCGAAGCCATGTTAATACCGATGTAGTCCATCACAAGAAAGAAGCTGTGTGGAAAGTAGGGAGACATTTCTCATTTGCTTTGAAAAGGCTTAGTAAAGGTTTATAACTATGGAAATTGGACTCAGTTTCACTCACTCAAATCTAGTCATTAAATGTAATAGTAGTGGGGCTTAAATGAACAGGATTAACTCATGCAGGTAATAGTTATACTCAACAAAAAAAAGTCTAAATCAAAAGACCATATTCGTGAAACTAATTTCAGGAGATCCAACCACCTTAACTTTTGGAAGAAGATGTTCACAAGCTCTTTTTGCACAAATTGAATCCTAGCTGCTCTGCTGAAAGGGAAAATAGAGACAGAAATCCCCTTTCTATTCTCATAGCACCACATGACAGAAGAACAGTCCCAAAAAGGATCAGGAGGAAGACGGGGAAAAGAAAGGGAATTGCTCACAATTTTCTCTCTGCCATTGGAGTGAAATCAGAGGGTCCTGGATGAACAAGAAGGGACAACTCTAGATGTACAGAGTAAGCTAATTCAATAGGAAATCCAAATATGCTTATGGAGAATGTCCACAATATACAGACATTTTATTTTTGAACTCTCACCTTAAAAGTTCACATCTGTTGGGGTCCTTCTGATCATAAATAGTGAGTTTCAAGATCCTGCTTAAGTGAAGTGGGAGCCAACACAAGGCAAAAACAAGTACCAGACAGAACACAGTTTTAGCCACCTCACGTCTCTGAGAAAGAAAATTGGACAAAACAGTGTTACAGTTCCTCTCTCTCTCTCTGGATTGTTGTCTTCTAATATCCAAAGGTTTAATAAACAAGATAAAAAAGCCTATCAAAATAGGAGTTAGGAAAACAACAAATAGCTTATTTTCTTGGAATATGTGCTTCATCTTTTCTATTGTTTTAGGTGTCTCGCACTGATTCGATGTATCTCTTATTTCAAGAAGTATGAGTAATAATATGAAAAGTCGAGGTCATGAAAACATTAATTTAAGCAATAATTTAAATTAAAATTAAGAACATATTTGTCTCCCCAATCACTTTCAAATACTAGCTTGTTTTCAATTGCATTTCCTTGTGCTTTGATCTCACATCTTACTTTAAATGCCTGAAGAGATTCCAATTACAGCTCCAACCAGGTAAGAGGAAAGGAGCACAAATACACATTATAGAACAAACAGAGTTTAATTCTAGTGATGTCTGATGTTTGTGTCTGGGGCATTAGTACCTTGGAATGTATGCTGGAATATGTTTTGTTCTGCTAACATATACTGTTAACCTCACTGGGGTTCAGCAAGAACTTGCTTCAAAATAAGTAACAATTTTATAGCACCACCAGTCATGCAACTAGAGCATGACTGCAGTTTGCATTACAAAACAGCCAACTCTCATTACAGCAAAGAATAAAACCTATAAAACCTGAAACATTAAAACCAAACAAGAAAGAAACAATTTTGTGATTTTCAGGTAAAATCTTAGGTTTCTGAGGGCTCTGATATATACATATGTATGAGTTCAGCAGCACAACTGCTAGGAAAGTTCTCTTTGCTTCTAATCCTGAACTCATACAAGATCAGAATGATGTGCCAGGAAAATCAATAAAGTTACTACTTAGCCTGTCTACAGTGAGAGAGTGGACAGGGATATATTTTTACCTGCTTTAAGTGGTCATTTAAAGCAATCTGCATGCCACTTTTCTTTCGTAACATCTCACAAGTCATGAGAGTATAGAAAAATGCTGTGATAGCCAGCGGCAAACAGAAGTAAAAGCTGAACAGCCACCAGTCTTTAGCTTGCTTGTAGAACTGTAAAGAAAAACAGCAAGAAAAAACATGGTTAGGAATTAAATGCTTTTGCTAAGTGTGCTGTAACTAATTGGTCAGTCTGCTCTGGAAAGCATTTCTGTGAGGTGTACATTACAGGTGAGAAAACAGGACAAGACAGCAGTATGTTCAAAGCCCACAAAAACCCAAAGAGTTCTGAATGCTATTCTTTGAAGCAGTATGCTTCAGAAACGTATTTCATTTGAACATTATATTCACCTACATGTCACATACACTTGTGCACATTACAATCCACACAACACTCTGAAGATCCAAGGAACTCTCCCAGATATTTCATAAATGCTAGTGACTTACCATCATAAAGGAAGTTTTCTGTGTGGGGTGAAGCAAGCAGATTCTAAGATACCTTCCTCTGTACTCCATTGTAATCATGTCAAATGCAATAGCTTCTGGAACAGCCAGGACCACTGATATGACCCAGATCAGGACAATTTCCACAGCAGTCCACTTTGGCACTCCAATTCCTTTAATGCGACTCCAAGAAGCGACGGCTCGGTACCTGAAGCAACAGCACACATTTACAAATTCAAAATACGAGAAAACTCACCCAGTTTAACTGGCTTAAATTAATCTTATTTGCATTGTATCAGCTAAGTGGAAAGGTGAATTTGAGCCAAGGCTGGTACAGAAAACCAATCAGAGACTTCAATGAAAAATGGGTCTCACCTGTCTATACTGAGGGCACACAAACTCAGCACTGTGATGCCCACCGACGCCTTTTGAATGAAGGGCACTAATTTGCACATTTCGACACCAAAGGGCCAGTCCTCTGCAAGTAGCTGCGAAAAGAAAACAATTATTAAAAAAAAAAAAAAAAAATCATTCCCAGTGCTGAAACATGGAGTTCTGTCTTGACTGTTTTCCTTTTCCACCAGGTCTTGCCCTATGAAGACAATCTGAATGAAGTTTGTTCAGACTGGAGAAGGTGCTGGGGAGACCCTGTAATAACTTTTCAGTATCTAAAGGGGGCCTGAAAGAAGTCTGGAGTGGGACTTTTTACAAGGGAATTTAGTCATAGAACAAAAGGGGAATGGCTTTAAACTGAGATATTGTGAACGCCCCACTTCTGGAAGTGTTCCAGGCCAGGTTGGACAGGGCATGGAGTAACCTGGTCCACTGAAAGGTGTCCCTGCTCATGCCATGCATGGAGGTTGGAACTAGACAGCCTCTAAAGTTCAAGTCAAACAATTTTATGATTCTATGCAAAACTTAGTCAACCTTTTCACGAGGGACCCACTGAGGTGTGTGTCCTAAAAACCAGACAGCAGCAGCAACCACTCCCTGGTGAGACAAGGGTATCACTTAAGTCTTAGTCCGGCCTCCTCAAGCCCTGCAAACTCCACTCCTTTTGCTTCTAACTTCATCACCCCAATGTTTATGGGAAAAAATGACAGGGCAGGTGAGGATCTTCATCTTTGAATTGTCTTTATCTGCCTTGAGTGTTCATTGCTTTTCTTACATGTTTTAAATAACACATCCTTGACCACAAATACAGAAAATTACTTGAGGCTGATCAGAATAGGGACAAAAGCCAGTAGGTGTATGTCTGGGGTGGGGTTTATTTGAAGCTTAGTGTCTAGGCTCCATCAACTGAGAAGTCAGGCAACACTGGAGAGAAATGCATACCCCACAGTTTTTAGCTGACCATCTGAAAACAAATGAAAGGACCTGCTGGACAATCAAGGAGCATAGGCAGATAGTTTGATCTAAATGTTCTGCAGCAGGTAAAACCATCAGATTAATCCCTCACTGGGATTAAAACTGGTCTTCGTTGACCAGTTTACCAACATTCTGTATAATAGTACCAAAAGGACTATCTACACCTTCAGCATACCTCTAAGTAGTAAGAAATTGAGAAAACAGCACGATGCATTTCAGGTTGGCTTACTTACACTTTGAATCATACACTTTAATGGAAATCTTGTCACATCCCCAGCTGCACATTTCATCTGATTTACAGGAAAAGATTTACTGGACACAGAAAGCACCTTCCTTGCAGATGATTCTATGAACAGACAAATGTCTGTAACCTCAGTTTAGCAACATTTAGCCTTTGAACTCTGCTGTGAGCTTCTCTGATGGTCAAATACACCAGAGCAGCAGCCAAATCTTCCAGTTTTCATTAAAACAACATTCTCCACAACAAGGGTTTTGCCAAGAAATAGACGCAATTGTTATACATAAGAGTAAACTTTTGGAGTTTCTGTAATTAGTTAGATTATCTAAGCCCATCTCTGTTTTTCATAACTTTCTTCAAATGAGGCCTTTGGAATCTAATGCAGATACAGCGCTAAAAAATGGAAAAAGAGAAGGAAGAATGACAACTACCCAAAAGAGACTGGAAAATCTTTCCCTTAGTTTGGGTCTCTTCAAACAATTCATTTAAGAGGGTTGTAAGAATGGAAGAATAGCTCATCATACTGCATGGTTGTTTCTGGGAACCAGAAAGGCTATGAAGTGTCTAATGAGGGCTCTGGCTGGATTGATGGGCCAAGGCCAAGGGTATGAGGTTCAACAAGACTTGGGTCACAACAGCCTCATGCAGTGCTACGAGTAGGAAGAATGGTGGGGAAGTGGCTGGAAAGATCTGTCAGAAAAGGACCGGGGAGTGCTAGTGACACCTGGCTGAATACGAGCCATCAGTGTGCCCAGACGGCCAAGAAGACCAATGGCATCCTGGCCTGGACCAGAAGTGCCAGGGCAGTGATCGTCTCTGTATTTTGCACTGGCGAGCCCACACTTCAACTGCTGTGTCCAGTTCTGGGCCCCTCACTACAAGAAAGAGATTGAGGTTGAGGTGCTGGAGTCTGTTCAGAGAAGGGCAACAAAGAGAGTAAGTTGCACGAGGTGGGATCATTTCGTCTGGAGAAGAAGAGACCTTGCTGCTCTCTACAACTGCCTGAAAGGAAGCTGTAAGAAAGTGGGGTTTGGCTTCTTCTCCAAGTAAGAAACAACAGGACAAGAGGAAATGGCCTCAAGTTGCACCAGGGAAGGTTTAGGAATTCGGGTATTAGGAAAAATTTCACTGAAAGGGCTGTCAGGCATTAGAACAGGCTGCTCAGGGAAGAGTTCAGAAAAGGATGTACATATGGCTCTTGGGGACGTGGTTTAGGGATGAACACAGTGATGGAAAGGTTGACAATTGGATTTGATGATCTTAAGAGATCTTTGCCAACCTTAACTATTCCATGAAGATAGCCACAGAGTTGTCTGCTCACATTGATTTGGTTCGGCAAAGTCTTTATGCAAACATACATGTCCATCTAAGGGTAAAAAATTACATGGACCATGAGAGTCTTTTGAAGAGCCCTGATATAATTTAAATATAATTTTATTTGAACACGAAGTTAAGAACATTTTATGACCATGGGCTTTTGGGAATCTCTATGAAGTGCCCACCAGTTCTTTCAGATGCCAGAATACCTCCAAATATCTGCTTTATCTCTGTGCTGTAATGGAATCTTTAAAAGAACAGCAGTACACAAACTGCAACGTGCCCCAGCTTTCTATTTCTTCAATGATCTACTTAAGTAAGACAATAAATATAATGCCTCTGCAGAAATGAAGCAGAGAAATAAATTCTAAGGATTTATGTTTCTCAAGAATTTTATGGAAAGTAATAAAGCACAGGAAGTAGGGATGAGGTTGTAATAATCACACAGTATCTTTTGCTCATGCGATGTGGGAAAATAACACAGTGTGTAATTAAAGTATTTTCAGTAAAGTCTCTCCCTGAGATGATTTCTGAATTCTGTAAGAGGATGATGGTAACAATCTACTATTAAAACTGTAATGTGAATAATTACTTGCATTCTAAATTTACACCCTTACAGAGTTAAATGACACCTGGACTAATTTATGTCAATCAGGCAGTGAACCTCCAGCCTTTCACATCTATTTGCCACAGAAATCAAGGACTGGGTAGCAAGTACATTGTATACTTATTTATGGTACCTGCTGTACATTGTACATGAGTGTATACTAGACTGGAGAGAACTCATTAAAAAGCTCTTTAAAGGCAAATATTATTTTCTTTGTAACTGAAACACAGCACTTTGGTCAAATCTCTATTGGTAGGATCTGTTGAAAGATTTTATTTACATCTAGCTGATGTGTAGACACTCTTTGTCTCTCTTTCCTAAAATCACAATGGTTCAGCCACATGTTGTAGATTTCTCTGAACTAATACTTATCTCTCAGGTGCAGACAGTCACACCTGTGCTCCAAACTGACTGGATTTGAGTCAGCTTCAATTTGGGATTATAGAGGTGTGGCACACAACTGAATGCAGTCTACTGAGAGAAAGGGTGCATTAGCTTCGGTTTATCATAACATAAAAACATTACTTTCAGTCAGCCAGCTTATATCAGGGCAGAATGGACATGCAGCTGTCTGCACTGGATTGCAAAAACATGTGCTTTATGTCTTGCAGCTGATGTATTGTGAAATTTGAGCATTTTAATGCATGAGTCACAAGTTTCTCTATCGTGGTATTGCAAGTGGTTAATGACATGCTTTACACCAAAAGCTTGAAAACATTAAGAAAGTAAAAGGAAGAAAAAAAAGAATGTTTTGATTGCTGAACTATGTTTCCTTGATGTTTCTGTTTGTTCTCTGTACTGCTATCCCCTTCATTTACAGCCTCAATGTACAGTGAAGATCCAATGTAAAGTATTCGGGAGAAACACCTTTGTGGACAATGGTAATTCTTAGTGAAATACAGATGTAGCCTATTGCAATTCTGTATGAGTAAAATTATTCTCTTATGAGTCACAATAGGGTAGCTGTAAAAAGATTGTCATTTTACAAATGACAAATGACTTGGAGCCATGAGAGGAGATACTGCCAAGTGGCAGCAAAGAGAAAAATAATGTTGTGTTTTCATAAGTAAGATGCCAAGAGTAGTCTACCACTGGCTGTATTCCGAGTGACCTTTCCAATGTTTTATAGTCACTTATTTTACACAGGCGAAGTTTTAATTGCTGAGTAGAAGAGATGTGTTTACGATGAAATAGATCAAAAGAAAAGGGAAAACATTGCAGAATGAAGTGAAATCATACTTAAAAGAACCAACACATCCGATGCACGCCTAACCAACACTTTGTCAGACCAGACAGATCTGAGCCTAAACTGATGTGCAAGCTGCAGAGCTATGAAAGAAGCCCCAAGAGATGCTGTGACTCACAGACACACCTGTGAATCACAATTCCCGCTCTGCTTCCTCTTAGTTGTCCAAGAACTGAAAGATGTTCTCAGTCTGCATGAGCCAGGCTGCGAGCACGATACGCTGCTCTAGGTGCAGCTGCTGTGGTCCCCAGCCAGAAGGCTGATACCTGGCTCCAACCCTCTGCTGCTCAGGGCCTGCATTCGGGCAGGAAGAAGCAGCAAAGCATGTGAATATTCCCGTGAGCGTTCAATCCCGAGCAGTGAATGCACATGGGAAACGCAGAGCAGGAATTTGCGCGTCCGCCAAGCCGTGCGCTCACAGCAAGTCTCGTTCACAGGACGTTGGACTTGATTTTCATCATTATAAACAGCAGGTACAACAGAAACCAGACATGCAGCTCTACACCTAATTCACATGCAACAGTTTTTCAATATATCTCTGAAATGACTTGTAGATTTTCATCTGATTTTTTTGTTTGTTTGCTTTTACACAGAGAGATCATGCAAGCTTACAGGAGCAGGCATTTTTCCAAACAGAAAATCTGCCCATGAAGTTAAGGTTATGGTCAGGGATAAGTTGGACAACATTACAAATTTATTACTATGTTGTGATAATTATGTCAGGGTGAGGATCTCCCCTCTAGACAAGAAAATGTATTTCCTGCTTTCAAGCATAGCTAGGACTGCTTTATTGATCTATCCAATAAACAGTGTAAAATACTAGTATGAGCCATGCAATTATTTTCTTTTCTTGTATCTTTATTATAATTCCTGCTAGAAACTTAATTTAAAAAAATTAAGATAAAGTAATTTTATACAGTCATCTTGAAAATTACAGAAACCTTGTAATGTGCAAGAAAAAAAATTTCAGCAATTTCACAACTCCAGTGGAAGGATTGTGTCAAAAGTAGCCACTTAGAAAGCCATGCTGCTGTCAGATTGGGATGCATAAACACAGGGTAAAAAAGCCAAAACAGGTCAAAACTTGCTCTGAAATTTGTCAGTTGCATCTTTTATACACGTGAATGTATACACAACAAATGCATACATAAGAAAAAATACTACTTTCAGTCTGCAAATCTGTACTAGCATCATCTAACTTACTCCAGTTTGGAGATCCACCATGAAAACTATGTAGGTGTACTTTTAACAGCATTCAGACATTTCCACTACTCCATATACTTGACTTGAGAACAGATTGTTCCCATCTAAATACAGAACAAAGTTACCCCTCCCTGCCACTGCAGAGTCCAGGCAGGTTCCTCCACTGGACAATTCAGATCTTTCTTAAGTGCCTATAACCTGCACTTGTTCACCATAAAGGGTTCTTAAGCAAAACAGACTTCTAGCTTAATACGGTCAGAAATGGATAAACTTTGTGTAAGAAACTCTGAGATGAACTTTGCAAGATCTGAAGTAAGTGGTTCAGATCTTGAAAGAAAGGAAATAATGCATTTCTTCCAATAAAATGGCCACTATCTTTAACATCAAAAGAACTAGCAACCAAGAGTTCTAATATGGAATATTAGAGAATCCTTTCTAAAGAGAAGCACCTTGATTAGAAAGCTAGAAAAAGGTTGGCTTTATCATAATGCATGGCCTTCAGGTACTTGCATTACAAGAGTTAGTAAGTTCATCACAAATAAATTTCCATGGAAATCTTTTTCAGAGCCTTTTTCAGAGAACAGCTGGACTGAAAAAGGAGCCAATTTGTGTCTGCATGGTATATGGAGTCCCTAACCTGGCCTTTCTTGTATTTCCAGTGCTTGATAATGCCATATTATGTTAACCATAATTTTTATGTAATACCTAAATTAAATTAATCAAAATAAATCAGTGTCTACAAAGCTGACTCTGGCCCTTGATTACCGGCTTGGATAAAGATCAGATTTTTTTCCTTCCCTTGAAATTTCTTTCTCCACTCTTTGATTGCGAGGAAAAGGAACCTATGACAGTATTGCCAGGTAGATATCCTTCCTCAGATATTTGTTGGTAGTCAGCGCTCAGAATGCCCCACAATAATGTGCAGAGCATAGATTGCTCCCCTTGTTAAAAGTCCACTGGGATATGACAATAATTGGATTTAATGTACAGGAACAAATGTCACAAAATAAGAGAGAGAGATGTTGTGTGTGTATCAGAAGAGAAAGCATGTTAGTGTGTGATTTGATTATGGTTTTTTAAGCCTATGAGAGGCAAAGCTAGTGTAAGTTTGGAATTTCCAGTCCTGATGTTTTGGTGTCTTAGACATGGGACTTAGCAACTTTATTTACTTGGGAAAGTCAGCACAAACTGTCCAGAACTGCAGACCTGTATTGTCAGGTGCACAAGCTGCCACTGTCTTGTCTTCCAAAGTTTAAGTGCAGAGAAGGACATAAAAAACTCACTGACCACCTACACCATCCTTCTGCTCCTTAATTGCTGTTTGTGGCCTCGAATTAACAAGGATGTGCTTACTTAGTCTGTTTAGTGGAGCATCATAGGATCACCTGCACAGCAAATTAGCAGCAATTTTGCAAAGTATCTAAACTGCCAAACCATTACATACTGCAGGATGACTGTCTCAGACTTTCCTCTGCTTCCCATTCTGCAGCTCAGAGATCCAGGCAAAGCCAGATCATTTACCAGGACCTAGAATGCCAAAAAGGTTTGCCAGGTTCTACATGCTGGAACTGAACACCCTTCAAGCCCTCATTTCGTAGCCGGTTTCTTGACTGTGCAACAGATTCTGATATTTTCCATTTTCTACTGAACATATTGCATGATATGCAAATGTAGCAATTGCAACGGACTAATTAGCATCTTATACATTGGACTGCATTTGCCTCCCTATCCAGGTAACACTTCTTTTTCTTTAGATATCCTTGACTTAGGAGACATCAATTTTCATTTGTGCACTTTTTCAGCTACTTATGTATTCACTTAAATAGTCACAGGGGACATCCTTTGCAGTTACCCCTTTTGATACCTAATAAAAAGCTTCTTCTAGTGCAGCTTTTGAATTGTCTCCTACGGGTCTGTCTGGAAAGCATTCACAGACACTTTCACACTTTCTAGGGCAAGTGTTGTGGAAAGAACTGCTGGCATTTTATTAACATCAGAAATTCTCTCACACTGTTTCATGCAGCTGCCTTACTGACATTGTGGTAGCAAATTCTGAATCTGGATCTGTTTCATGCAGTCTTAAATTGTTTCAAACTGAAAGTTACCATTGCTAAGTATATTTGAGTTACTGAGAGAGCCTTTGCTTCTGGTACTGCTGAGTGATCACAGCCAGATTTTTATTGCTTTACTGTATGTATTCTCCCTGCTGCTCTGGAATGAAATGGGATATAGAGTTGATAAAAGTTATCAACTTAAACTGCCCTCAAAATTTTGATTAAATAAACATAGGTGTTTTTTCCTTTTTTTTTTTTTTTAAACTTGCATTTATTCAAAAATTCTGTCTTAAAATAGCAAATATTTCACTCAATATCGTAAGGAATAATATAAAGTGATCATGGGCTCTTCAGTAAGATGAGTAGCAGTGAGGGATATTTAGCACCTGAGAGCTATTGCACAACTCCTAGCATTATCAATAGCACAATAAAAATCCCAGACTTGCAGCTGGTGTAATATTTACAGGTGACCAGTCTGACCCTTTATTCCTCCTGCTCCAGCCCACTCACAATGATATGCTTGGTGATGTTCAATCAAGATAAGAATTGAGACATATTACTGCATATTAACATTAATTTTGAAATTATCACTGACATTGCAAAGTCTCATACTGAGAAGCTGTTATTGATTTAATCTTTTTGATTTTTATGAGAACAGATGAAAAGAATCTTTTTGTTTGATATATTTTTTACAAAAACGCATTTTTAAAGCAGTTATTTTGTCTTCTAAATTCCACCTTCATTCAAAAGGGCACACTCCTCTCACAAGAATTAAGAGAGTGTACAGTGTAAAAACCAGTGAAACCTCAAATCTGAGAATTATCATGTAATCCAAATTAACTGGATCATGCATTTAACACAATGATAACATTCCCTGCTTTGTAATACCTGAATATTTTATAAGAATAAAGAGAGAAGATTCTCTCATCTCAGCAGCTTCTGGGATAATTATTCAAAATCTGTCCCTTCAGCCTGGCTTTCTAAAAGTACAAGTAACACCTAGTTTACAATCATGCACACAAAGTGAAGGTGATAGATGAAGACTCTTCTGTTCACTTTATGAAGTCACTGATGGATGCTCAGGGATCCAGACTATAACCTCCAAAGCAGAAGCAGCTCTATTATTTCCAGTATACCTTCAAAGAGTGCTACATTACAACTAGAGGCTGCATTCGACTGCCCAACTAATTCCTTAAGACAAATGGATTGCACAAGCTGGGAAGCGAAGACAGGGGTTGCACTCCCTCCATGGCAAGTCTTATCAAGTCTTATCAAAACAATGACTACTGAAGGTGCAAAAGGAGCAGGTGAGGCTCATTCCCTCTCGGCTGGCCGTGCTGCAACTCTGGCAAAGGGTGAAAGGGTTCACAGCTCAGGCAAGCACCGTGTCTCCCAACCAAGAGACGTATAAAACCGCTTAGCTGAACAATCTTGGTTCCTCCTAGAAAAGCCCCCGTGCCAAAAGGGACTGTACAGATCCATGTAAAGTATCACGACCAAGCTTGCCGCAGCCAAGGACAAGGCACCAAGTGGTACCCACAGGAGAGGGTCTCCTGTGCCTCCCCTCCGTTCCTCGACCAGCCCACTGAACAATTATCTATTGCATTTACTTCCTTTATCCCTGCGACAGCACCTGTTTCCAGGTGATTTTCAGAGCTTGGCCACCTCCATTCTGCTCCATTCCCAGCCTGGACCGCTGAGAGGGATGGGACTAAGGCACAGAGAGGCTGCCATCTGAGACCACATTTGACCAGAATACCATCCTCCGGAAGGATTTTGCCGTGAGGTGAGGTCCCCGGGCGTCTCCCAGCCAGGAAGGACCGCATCTCCCCGCGGCAGGGACGGGCATCATCGGGGGCCGGCAAGGAGCACCGAGGGGTGACCGTCTCAGCCCCGCGCCCGTTCCCCAATCCACCCCCGGCCCCTCCTCACCTTGTAGACATTGATGGGGATGTCGATGATGATGTGGAGCAGGTCGCCCAAGGCCAAGCTGGCGATGAGAATGTTGGGGCCGTTCCTCATGCACTTGTTCTTGTAGATGATCCGCAGCAGCGTGGAGTTGCCGATGATACCCAGGACGAAGACCAGGCAGGACACGACCGTGTTGATGTACTTGAAAGTCTCCTTGATCTCGGTCTGCCCGGTGCACATGGGGGGCGAGGCGGAGCGCGGCCGCCCGCCGGCAGCCCCCGCGCCCTGGGGCAGCGCGGCCGGGCGGGTCGCGTTGGGCTCGGCGCCGCGCAGCGCCGGCGTCGGGGCCGCGGCGGCCGCGCTCTGCCGGCCCGGGCCCGGCCGGAGCAGGGAGCCGTCGTCCTCGGCACCGGCGCGGCAGCTAAGGAGCAGTAGGAGAAGGAGGGCGGGCATGGCTGCGCGGCACGGCAGATTGCCCCCGCCGCCGTCAGCGCCGACCTGCGCGGAGAGAGGGGACAGGGCGTCAGCGGCGGGCACACCGCACCCCGCCGCTCGCTGTCCCGGGGCCGGGGCGCCGCCTGTCCCCGGGCGGTGCCGGCGCTGCGGGCGGCTCCGCCGACAGAGCAGCGCCGGGGCGAAAACCTGCGCGGCGGCGGCCGCGGCCGGCAGCCCCCTCCGGCCGGACCTGCTCGGCGTCCCCCGCTCGTCTCCCCCTCACCTCGCCGAGCGGAGCCGAGCCGATCCTCCTCGCCCGCCGGCCAGGCGAGGCAAACGCGCTCCTCTGGCTGTCGCCGCGCTCCGCGCCCCGGCTGCTGCGTGGCCCCGGCTGCTGCGTGTCCCCGCCCGGGCCCGGCTGCCGCCGCTCGGCAGCGATGGGCGCTCCGCTCGGGAAGGCGGCAGGGACGGGCGCTGGAGGCAGAGCCCGCTGTCCGTCAGCCGAGCACCAGACCCCGTGGCCAAAGTCGCGGCGGCGGCGCAGGGCCCCCCCTTTTCTAAAACATTCAAGCGCATCTGGCCCATTAGTCACAGCCAGACCCCACCCGCGTCCTCCGCCCCCAGCGCAGCCCGGCCCAGCCCCCCGCCCGCCGGCCCCGCGGAGCCTCCCATCATTGCTGCCATCAGTGACCCCCGGCCGAAGGGCTCCCAACCTCGGTACCCGCCCGGCGAAATGCCCTCCGACCTCCCTCTTGTACCAGGCTGACTTGGCAGCCTAAAGAAGCAGACTTTGCGGGCTTCGAAACATTTTTTCAGGAGGGTTGTTACGATAGATGTGGGTATTGCTGGAGGACGATTGGAAAGCAGAGGGCACTCCCCCGCTGTCCTGTCTGAGGCTCATTCCCAGTAGCTGGGATTCTTCCCCCTGCAGAAATCTCCTTGCACAGCCCAAGGGGCGCACGGGCTGGAGAAGCTTCACAAAACCTTTCTTACATCAGAAACAGTATTTTGACTGCTCTGAAGTTGCAGTTCGGTTATCTGGTTGGTTGCTGCTTTGAGCAGCCTTAGCAAGGCGTCTGATCTCAGTGGACTCGTTCCAGTCGTTGCACCCTTCAGTGAAGCGTAAGGAAAGGAGAAAAGAGATTTGTACAGGATTTTGTGGAGACTAAGAACAGCCTCTTCAGACTGGAGACAATTGCATGTCTAACTAAAGAGAGTTTAATTTAAAACTTTTTCAGCATCTCTGTGTACATCTCCCTGATGTTCCTTTTTCTTAAATCGTTCTGGACGCTAAATCTTGAATATACACATGCTTTGTTACAGAAGCAACCTGCTCACCTACATTATTGACACACCCATATGGGAAAACACCGAAAAGCATATCCCTTTTTTCAAAAATTGGTGATCTGATTTATCTAATCTTTCCAGCATCTCCTGCTAACATACCCTGGCACTACTGGAGCAGACAGCCTTTTCTTGTCCTTTCTTTTAACTTACTTTTCACATCCCCATCTTTGTTTAAAAGATGCTCTATTAAACACCTTTCTCGTTCAATCATTCTTGATCAATTTCCTCATTTACTTCACAGCGATTTTTCTTCCTGTTTTAAATTACAGTATTTGTGGAATAAAGCCATTAAAGTCACTTCTAAACTGTACAAAGGTACCTGGAGGCTGATTGTGCTCCAGCTGGAAGACTGATCTTCCCAAGCTCAGGCTTTTCAAGACAGCATTGTGCAACATGATTCATTTTTAAACACCATGGCTGATTCCTCTCCCAAAGATAAAAGTAAGGACATTGAATTCTATATTATATTCTGAGCCCTGGGGATTTAGACAGTCCTTTCAGTTTTCATGTTTGCATTTACTCAATTTCCAATTCAGCAGTCCGTAAGTGAACAATGTTTTACTAAATGCGATATTGATTTGGAAACTCTTCCCAATTAACACAGCATCAATGTTAATCTCAAAATGCTTTTTTACTTGCAAGGTTCCAGCTGAGTCTCAAAGGTTTCTATGCTGATCCAGACGATCAAGAAATATATTGTGACTACAGTGAGATGCGTTTGCTAGCATTTTTATTATCACAACTTCATAAGATGTTTGCTACTAGTGACATCTCCATTGCTGCCACTTACTTCAGCTCCAGAAGTTTTAGTAACAGCAATTTAGTTTCTGAAATGTTTAATGTCAGTATATACAAACTTAGTATATATAGAATTTTGGGCAGATGCTGATACTCGAACACATTCCTCTTTAATGTTTCACAAAATGAGTCTACGTGACAAAGCATCTAAGCTGCTTCTAGCTGCAACTAGCTAAATTTACCACCCTTTTTAGTTTCTGGTATTTTTTCAGATATTTGAGGAATTAAACCCAGCATATCTGTGGAATGAGTCTGCTTTAATTAATGAAAATTAAAGAAAAACAGTTTCACATAAATTTATGTGAGGATTAAGATAATACTGTATTAAACACCAAGACCATATCAGGTACCTTGGCAAATTAACTGTAATTTGAATGAAGATCAACCAGCCAGGTTAATTTAGACTGCGACAAGAGAAAAACATCTGTAAATATAATAAACTTGTGCCCTTTAAATGGCCTCTGCTAATTAAGCTATGAAAGAAATTCCTTGTTCAACGGTATGGAATACATTATATAAGATTATGTAAGCTGCTGCTAATGTGTTTGGCTTTTTTTTTTTTTTTTTTTTTTTTTTTTTTTTTTTTTTTTTTTTTTTTTTTTTTTTCCTGAGAAGCAGAAATATTTCTTGTCCTATGGAAAGTTCACTTTTGTACAAAGCGGGGAGAGCTGGACCCTCCAGACTGCCTGAAACTCATTTTATTGTATTCTGCCCTTCCACTGCATTTCATCCCACCAGATATTAACAATTATGTGAATTAGCCAGTCACTGTTTTAATTGTTAGTCAGATGCAACATTTCCATCAATGACTGATAATGTTTGGACTTTTTTTTTTTTCCTAATTTGAAATGCCATTTACAAAGTAAAAAAACTGGATAACATGTAATCATCACCAGGATGATTTTTAACAAAAGGAAGACTTTAAGTCCATTATGTTACATGTAATATAAATCATGAGAAGTGGTCACATTTATGGCATCAAAAAGTCCTTAACAAGCTTATGAGATAGACTACAGGACTGTATATTTTAATTCATATAATAGTTTATTGAATCAATGAGAATTTTGTTATGAGTTTGCAGGCACTTTTGCAAATCCCCTTAACTTTCTGCTTATGTTGTTCAGCAACTAAAGCAGCCTCAAAAGTCTGCCCCATCATGCCTGCTTTTCTTTTTATTGAGTCTGGTGGAAATTTGCCCACTAACTGGGGCAAGTCTGGGATGAATAGAAAGAATAGCTGTCTCAGTGTGAGCCACTCATTAGACTCATGAGTTGAATTAAAGTCAGAAAATAGTCCTCTGTGTTACAGAAGTTACTATAGAAACATTACCAATGGCAATTTTGAAAGAACAAAAGTACTTTGAGAAATTGAGATATTAGGATATTGTAGTTTTGTAACTGCATATGTTCATGTACTGGGCAGATCATAAAGAAGCATGACATTATCTGTCTCATTTTTTTTTCTTAGTCTAAACTTACACAAAAATACGGAATTCTTTTTGGTATGATGTGTAACTATGCTTTGTCTTTTTCTACAAAGCTAAGCAGCTTCCATAAATAATAGTGTTGTCTGTCAATTGCAGTGTATTGACATTATACCTAATGTATTTTATCATAAAAAGTAACAATAAAACCCAACCAGTAGATAGCACCAATGAAACATGAAGTTTGGATGCAGATACCTGTTTTAATGTAGATTATATTGTATATGATTGCAAGATCAAAACAGCGAAAGACAATCAAATTTGTACTAGGAAGAAAACATTTGTCTGTCTCTTATATTCTTTTTAATAGGAGCTTGAAGATTTTTTTTAATGGAATTCAGTTCAAGCCTTTGAGTCAGACTGGTTGATAACTGAAATTTTTCTAACTCTAAAATTAAAACCAATATGCCACTTACTAAAATTTATTCCCTTCATCCTTCCTATTCAGCAGCAGCAAAGGAAATCACAAGGTAAATTACAGTTCTGAAACTGATATAGCAGCATGTAATTAAATTAAGGTTTAAAACACACTGAATCATTGTCTGTTCAGGGAAAAGGTACCCAAATGGGTTTGGGAAAGTAGGTGCAAGTTTGAAAGAACAGCATTTCTGAATTTTATGTAAATGATTAAAACTTTTTATGTGTGTTTGTTTGTTTATTCTCCATGATACTTCAATAGAATAAAAGTGAACAAGTCTGCTTTTAAATTCCAGCTGTAATAGAAGTTTGGATCAGAATCGCCCAGGAAGCCTAGATAAGATCAGTTGTTTAAAAAAAAAGTGCATGTTTCAGCTGCTGTGTAGTATATGCATTTATACAGGAGAGGTGATAACTGACCATACATTGTTTATGTCGTTGCATAGAGATAACTCCAGGCAAGCTTTTCAAGTCTGGAATAAATTCATTTCCAGACAAAATGCCTGACCTCCACAAGAGGTGCACTGATTCACTCATCCGTGCTTTTCTGCAAGTGTGACCATATAATACAAATACTGTGTTCATCTCGATAGAGCAAACCTGCCACCATATTTTGGTTTTAATATGTACTGATAAGCTGCACACCAATAAAATCATTCAGTTGAGAATCCTCAGAATAAGGAAATCCATGCTGTGAACTAAAAGAGATATTTCATGTGCCAGAGAGCTGGCTGTTCATAGGCTTCTTGTTTACTTCATGCTTGGCTCCTCACAGGATGGTTCCACCTAGCTACAAAATCAACTCTATTGCTGCGGGGCCAGGCCTAAGTGGTGGTAAAATCTGGTTCTTGCCACAAGGTACTGAGGTTCCTTCCAGGCACTAACGTGGCTGCACTTCCTAACAACTAAAATAGTCCCTGGGATCCTCTGCTTGCATTGGAGAGGGAGACACTTCCATTTCTAAGGTGAGAGTTGTTCCCTTGAGGAAAGTTAGTGATCTTAAGGGTCTCTTCCAGCCTAAGTGATTCTGTGATTCTGTGTCTCTCACCAAACTGCACTGACAGACTCAGGGAAGTAAGCAAGAGATAATGTTTAGATGCCATATACCCAAGAGGCAGAAGTACTGTTTATGTGGTTGACTGGAAGCTACTCAAATGCTGAGAGATCTTGAAAAGACTTTCTACAATTTATGTCATGACCTTGGGGTCTAAGATTTTCTTGTATAAGACATAAAAAGATCTCACATGTGTAAGTAGGTCCTTACTGATCAGACCTTTGAAGAAGCTCTTCACTTTTATTTCAAACAAATGTTGGATTGAGAATTAAAACAGTGCTTAGACATTTTCTCTGTTTTGGGTGTTGGCCATGGAATTAGCTTTGTAGCTCATCAGCTCTTAATTCAGAGAACATCAGAGCACTGTCTTCTGCAGGTCAGCAAAGACTGATGTTGGCCATTATCTTTTGGAAGTTCCTAACACTGCTGGTTCTACTGGAAACCCCATTTTTTATAGGAGGTGTTTGAGAGGCCCAGATCTAATGAATTGAAACCACATTCTTTCAAATTAGTGCAGCTGCTTGATGACGTGGCTACTTTAACTACAGTTTTCAAAATATTGCTGAAGGATTTGTATTCTATGTAGATATTCTGTAGTTTCTATGGAAGCATGTCTTCTCAAGACATTAACAGAGCCCTTAATATATTGAAACAGGCATGTATTATTGTTACCTTGTGCATTTTGCTAAAAAAAAATCTACCTTCTAGCATTTAAAAATGTTGTAATGGAGTAATGTCTTCTTCTATATGGTAAAGGCTCAAACTGTTAATATCCATTTTTACATAGAGCTATATTTAGTGCTAGAAGATTGTATGCTGTCAGCCAAGGCAATACAGGAATTCTGTCTCTAGATGCTGCTTTATTTGTAGAAGGTGGCCTCTGAAAGAAGCCTCAACATCTGACTTTTTATTGATGGTACCAAGATTTTCTGGGTTCAGATTTTCCTTCCCTTACAAAAGTGTGTCACATTATCTTAACAGACTGAGGAGTCTGGGCTTGAAGATCGAAGAGGTCCTTTTCTTCAGGTCACTATTAAAATAATCCTTTAACATAACCCCTACAAGTATTGACTTGCAACCTCAAAGTCCCCCATAGAAGACAAACCACTCTGTTGCTACATGATGGACTCTTCTCTTAGTTTTCTGTCCTTTTTATTCCCAGGTGCATTTGACTTGTTTTGCTTTGTTTTTTCTGGAATCCATTTTGATTTTGAAATTACTGTGGTTTTGTGTGACATTTTCTCCTGCTGTCTTTGGTCCTTCAGTTGAGTAGGTTTGGTAGGCAGAGATATTATCATCAGAATCACATAAGAGTTGAGGTTGGAAAGGACTTGTGAAGGTCATCGTTTTTGTGTCTCTTTGCTGTTGTCTCTCCTGCCACTCTGTACCTCTTTCGAACTGAGGAGCCCAGAGCTCTGGTATCCAGCTGGCATAAACATGGATTTGGTACAGTCAATCCACTTACAGCCCTTAACAGAGCATTACCTTGCTTGCTTCTGAGCTCACAGATCTACAATACCATTTTGTAGATGCTCTAGAAGCCCGGTCATATATTTGCTCTTGGATCAAGCCACTATTCCCTGAAGTGGACTTCTTTGCTCCTAACAGCAATCTATTTTTTATCTCCAGGAAATGGAGTATTCTTGTTTCGAGAGGAACTCTCCAAAGCTACTTCCTGCTCAAAAATACATTTTGATTTCTCCAGGGAAAACTTTTCCTAACCTGTTTTTAGCTCTCTCCCATCCTTGACCTTTAGGTACCATTTTGTTGCCATCTCTCCCTTCATGACCTTCTTTTTGCTAGTGTACCTGTGTCTCTTTCTTTTAAGCTTCCAGGCCAGTGAAATCATTTTCACCTCAATGTCAGTCAGAAATAAACTCTTTAAACTCTTCCCATCACTTTTTTAAGCTGGACACCTTCTGCTACTGCCATTCATTTTTTTCAAGTAAATACCCTATTATGGCTCAGTATCAGTGCACACTTCATTTTCCCTTAGTTCTCATGGGGTACAAATGTAGGCTTCAAGGTCCAGCTCTATCTCATTGTTTACTCTTCTCCACAGCTACTTTCTTCAGTTTTCCCTGATCTTTTTGCTTTTGCTTTTTTTGTTTTTCAAATTATTATTTTATTTTTATAATCCTGTCATTGAAATCCTGCTGCTGGCATATCTCTTCCTGTTATACCTGATATACTTTCTGAAGCCTCAACCATGTCTATTGAAATCTTCCCACAGAAGAACTTGAACTTTGCTGGAGGACACTGCCACAGAATACTATTTCTTCTCAAAGCAATCCTCTGGTTTCTTCTCCAACTCTCCTGCTTCAAAGCTTCTGAATATGACATGAATGTTTTACCCTGAGAGAGCTTCATATTACAGATTCTTAGCCAAACAGCATAACTCAGATATCTGTTCTGACAAAACTGATATTTAAATATCGCTGCTATTGTATCACCTTCCTTCATAGGTGAAATTTGCTGACATTTTTTTTCACTGTTTCATTTTTCACCTTCCTAAAATTGATCTTGTTCCCTTACTGTTTGCAGAAGCTGATACCTCCTCTCCTTCATAATGCCAATATTTTACTGCAGATGTGTTTATGGTCTTTTTACTGTAACCAAATAAGGTTGTGATCCCATAGTAGGTGTGCAGAATAAAGTGTGTTTAAATCTGTGCTGAAATTTCAACTTCAGGTTTCAGAAAGTCTGTTCAAACAGGTGAGGAGTTCTTAGAAAGTCTATTCCAAACTTAGCTGTGGTCCACATGAACCTGTCTTGCTAAAGGCTCTTTGTAAACTGGGAATAAATTCTCCAGGGTTTTTACCTGCAGATAATGATAATCTCCTTAAAATAAATAAATATGCAACTTCTTGAAAATGACAAGTGGATGTTGTGTTTTCCAAGATTCTTGCATCATTCTCACCTTTCCGGGTCCATAGTGTTCGTTTCTCATTCTCCACCATGCCAGTCTCCTGGTGACCCAGAAATTCTGCTATAGCACATCTTTGTCTTCCTGTGCTTGCTAATCTGCACAACAGATAAAACTATTTGGGGATTTATTCCCGTGCCCTGTGTTCTTTTTTCTGGTGTGGCTGACATTTGTATACAATTGTGTTTTAGAATGGGACCATGTAAAATGTGCAAAGTAACTGAACAGAATTTCACAGTACTGTATTACCTCATGTTAGCTGCTGTGTTCATTCAGTTTGGGTTAGCACATGCAGCTCTGGGCACTTTTTGGAAACAACTTTAACCGTCTAGAACTCAGTCTATGTCTGGGGCTATTTTTGTTGTTTGTTTGCTTCTAGTCAGGAATGAAATTCTGCAATAACTATCTTGTACTTGGTTCTTCATAATTTCTTTTTCTGGCTAGCAGTTGAGCAGGAAAATTAAATGAAAATGAAGAAAAGCAAGTGCAAATATTGCATCTTCCAAAAGGGTCATTCTAATTTGGGTGATATGTCACAGAGGATTTCAATATATCTTAGCCATTTCCCCTATTTCTGTTCATAGTCAGCAGAATGAGCTAGCTTCTATTATGTTAAAAATAAAGTACCAAAGTTGTATTTTTAGGTTAAATATAAAAGAATGATAACCCGTTAGCCCGTGTTCTCATACTGATTCCTTGCCCACCTACTCTAATGACGTGAATGAGCATCAATCCTTTGTCTATTTTTAAACACAGAATGCTCTTGCAAACGAGACACTTTATTTTAGTGTGAATTTCCTGGTTAAATACAAGTTACATCCCTCAGATATGATTCCTGTGCATTTAGATTGATGCAAACCTTCCTTTGCATAACTCGACTGAAAGCATTTCTTTCATAGCTGCGTTATGCCAGAAGTCCAGATACAAAGAGCAAAAAGCCATGAGAATTAGGGCAAAGATAAGATATCATAACATTTAAGAATGCAACTGTAATTTTCTCTGCTTCTGATAATTTTTGTAGTAACATCTAATTTGCCAAAAGTATCTTATCAGTACAAATGTAAAAATGTTAAAATTAATTCCTACTAAATTTGAATCCTTTTTATGGACTGATGATACAGATTTACTGCTGCTTATTGATGGCATAAGGCAGCTGGGGTTAGTTAGCACTGTTATACTTCAGAGCAATAATGAGCCTGCCAATGTATCTCTGTGCTTGCCCTCACTATTAATAAAAGATAAGCTCCACTCCCTTTCTCACCATTCATTTTTTTAGCTGCTATTTTAAGCAAACCTTTTGCCCCTTTTAATGTTTTAAACCTCAGCAGGCTCAATAGGTGAAAGATGAAACTGGTATACATATTTCTTACATCTGCAATAAAAGGGAAGGGAACAGCTAAAGAATTGGATTCCTTCCCTGATTTTCCATGTTAGGTGTAAATGTGTAGTCAGTGGTTACTACCACATATCAGCAGCTGAGTAATCACAGAATCATGGAATATGCTGAGCTGGAGGGGGCCCACAAAGATCACCAAGTCCACCTCTGGTCCTGCACAGGATCAATTCCAAGAGTCACACCGTGTGCCTGTGAGCATTGTCCAAATGCTTCTTGAACTCAGACAGGTTTGGTGCTGTGACCACTTCCCTGGGGAGCCTGTGCCAGTGCCCAAACACCCTCTGGGTGAAGAAACTTTTTCTAATATCCAACCTAAACCTCCCTTGACACAACTTCAATCAATTCCCCTGGAGCTTGATGAATATGTTCCTAAGAATGTACATCAGCCATTGTTTCTGAGAGCTTCATGTCCCATTTATTGGCACCCCCTTGGCAGGTGACTTGCTTTGTGAGCATGCCAGCCCACTGAACACCATGAACAGCTACGGACCTAAACATTAGTGTTCAAGAGCAAGTTTTGGGAAAAAGGAAAGTGTAATTCCACATATTTCTGGATGAGTGGGTGAGATAAATCCACCACTCTTCAGAGAACCCCCAAATAGCAATGTGGTTATGACTGTTCCAGCTAGACTTGGCCTAGATAGTGCCTGGGTGTGTTATGGATGGGATGGTGCATGATTCAGACTGTTCCAGTAAAGAATCTGGACACAGCCACTTTTTTTTGGGGGTATATGGGATGGGATGTATTGTGGAGAAGAGGGTTTGCGGCATGCCTGGGTTCCTGGCTAATCCTATTTACTGATACAGACATATCCTGCAAGTTCCAGGGAAGCCTTGAAGACAGGGTTACATTGGACCTTGGAGTTGCCTTCTGCCAGCGAGGAATGACCTGCAGTTTGTGAGTCACTGCCCCAATGCAAGCAGACAAAGCTCTCACAGAGTCAGAGCAGGATCTGCTCGTAATGCAGAGAGCAGAGAATATGAGCAGCTGATGGAAAAGGCTCACCTAGCAAAACAGTGGGGCATTGCAGTCTGAACTGTAAGGGAACTGTAGCTGTGGAACAGGGCAAAAAAAGAACCCTTCCCTTTCTAAAGCTAGGTGGAGACATAAGTAGCCTAATGAGTCTCTGCAGGTTGGCCATAGTATGTCTAAACAGCATTGTGTTAATTCTCCAGGAGTAGGAGGCAAATAAAACTTTCATCAATGACTAGACAATGGCAGACATTTTCTGGATAAATGGATCTCTGTTTTTCCTGATCTCCTTGTTTACCCACAAAAAGTGTGCTGGAGGCTGTACTCTGCATTAAAGTAATTTCCAAGCTAGACATCTGCATGATAGATGCTAAACCTGAAGCAGCTTTTGTAAGATTTCTTTGCATGAATAAAAGCAGTTGTCTCTGAAGGTGATTAATTGCACCTGGACTTTAGGGTATAAGATTATTCAGAGGATTTGTCTTCTGGATAATCTATTATTCTCTCTCCTTTGAGTCTGGTGAGAGTATAGTGACTAATTCAGATTTAATTTTCAACATTTTAGCAGTTTAAAACTAGATGAGGTGAAGCTTAATGTCTGAATTTTAGCTCAAAGAAGGTTTAGGATAGGATAAATCAGTAAAAAACAAAAGGTGTTTCCTACATCTGTTTATCAAGTTTATTGGGATTCCTTAAATTTCTCTGTGTCTTGTCGCATAAATTTTAGATACACTCAAGGACAAATGATGTCATATCATCTCTTTTAGCATTCGTTCCTCATCTTGCCATCTGTTTCCTAACCAATTATTTCTCCAGGTGTAATGTTAGTCAGCACTTAAGCCACTAGTAAATTTGGATCATCTTTTCTAGACAATGGCTGAGTGCATATTCTATACAACTTCCATTTCTAAAATCACAGAGTAACATATACTTTGATTCAAATGGGTTAATATTAATGATCAGGATGAAACATTTCGTTTATCTCTATTTTTGGCTTAAGGAATTAGCCATAAGCTCAGACCAAAACAAACTTTTCCTTGGCATTGATTCAGAGGTTTTTAACCTAATCCTTCTCTTTGGGAACTCAATAATAGCACTCACATTGGTCTTCTGGAGGGACAGACAGGGCCATTCATAATAAATATATTTTGTAAATTCAATTATCTTAAAAACAGTGATACCAAAATAAATAAATTCATATCAGTCGTTTATTTTTCTGGAAAAAATCCAGGTGTAATAAATGTCATGAGCAAAGGACACAGGATACTCTACATTACTGAAGAGACTTTGACATTCTAATGTTTTTGTACTTAAAAATTAAAAACAATGTTTTCTGATAAATGGATTTTTTAATATGAATCATCAAGATGATTAAATTTATTGAGACTATTTGAAAATCTAAAATAATTTCTGTCCAAAAAAAGTTGACTGAATTTGATGGCCTTGTTGACTATGCCCAAATAGCAATTGAATACAGGTTTTAACCTGAGAGCTTCACATTCTTGTACAAGTTTTTTGATAAATGTGTCAAAATTTGAACTGGTTGAGTTCCAACTAATGTATGAACTTAACTGAGTCATTTTTGTTTGGAGTTTATTTTACCCCAAACCTATATATTGATGGGAAAAGATTGACAGACGCAAACTGTGATTCGGATCTATTGGCAAGAAAGGAAACTTACAAAGGGAACTCAGAGCAACAATGCATTTGGTTTAGATGTCTCTTTCACTATGTGTTACAAGAAAACTAAGAAGTATGAAAATGTGAGGTCATGAGTTAGTCTTCCTCTGACAATCATTTGGTTAGAATAGTCCCTGACCTGGTTTAACTAGAAATAGTTACATACATAGGTCACACCAGTGAAGTTCAATGGGTAGAATTTGTCTGAGACAAATCCCTCACCCTTCCCTTCCCTTCCCTTCCCTTCCCTTCCCTTCCCTT
>VZSR01003803.1:36262689-36317601 GCA_013398615.1 Brachypodius melanocephalos
TTCCCCTTCCCCTTCCCCTTCCCCTTCCCCTTCCCCTTCTCCCTCCCCTTTCCCTGTAAATGCTGAGAGAGAATTACCCACTGGCATTTGCTAGAGTAGGAAAAAAGCATTTTGCTGAGGGTTTTGCTGTGATTTCTTCACTTTAACAGACTAGTGGCAGAAAGGAGGGAAAGATATCAGGAAGGAAATGATGAATAGGTGTTTTGGTAAAGCTTGACACATCACCACTTCAGATGGGCTGAAAACTTCAGAAAAAAAGGTTCTGATTATAACAGTACAATGTGGTTATTTTTTAATTTAAAAAGAAGAGTGGGACATTTCACTTTTCCACTGCAGTTTCTGCCATCACATAGTTTGTTGTTTACCTTGATTCATTACAAGTCTTTCCAACTCTGTGCTTTTCTTTGAAAAAAGAAAAAAAAAAAAAAAGAAAAAGAAATTTTTTTTAAACTCTACATTGGTGCTTGTGAATGTCCCCAGATATGATAACCTTAGGCATAGGTTTTCATCTCAAGCAACTGATTCCCAAAGTACAATGACAGGAATTCAAGTTAGTAAGTAACAGGGCCTTTATTTCCCCAGAGATACAAGTGTGGAAGTCAAGGGAAATACAATGACGTTGTTAATGTTTTATTTATAACCGTTGGTAGTCCCACCCTTGGCTACATTGTCTGAGCTGCTCTGTTATTTTCATAAAAAGCACAACAGGCAATTTCTATTTTATACAGATGATTTATTTCTACACGTGTGAGGAGGAAAAACTCATTTTTATTGGCTGTTTGTGATCTATTAAAAGAATCTTGTCATAATAATTTATGCCTTAAAACACTGATTAGGTGAGCTAGATTAATTGGGTAAACTTGGAAGGTGTAAGATTCTGGACATTCCTTCTCATCTCATGAAAGATAATCTGACTTTAACCATTACTTCTGTGCTGATAAGTACTCTAAATTTGCAATGGTGTTAGGGACTTCAAGAAGCCATGACAGGATTTTGCTTGCTTTAGCATAACTGATTGCCAGTTGTTCAGTAAAATTCATGGTATTTTATAAAAGAACTTTCATAAGAAAGAAGTAAGATTATAGGAAGCACAATTAGACTCTCAAATTCATAATGCCTTTTCCAAAATCAAACCAATTAAATCTGTTTAACATTGTTTTGAAATGGTTACAGGGCATCATTTGCTGAAGAATTAGATATGCATCTGTCAGTATATTTTAAGAAATTACAATTACATTCATGTGTTTTTGGCACCATCACAGTTAGGAAGTATTTGAGAGAAACTCATGCCAGGTTGTCATGAAACACTACTTATTAAGTTCAAACAACATTTAAATAGTTGGAGATCTGTTGGTTTATCCAAGCTTTCCAAAATTTGCCCATGATTTTCTGTATGAAAACGCTTCATTAAGTACTTAGCCAGTTACCAAGTCTGAAGTGAATGTAACCCGACAGAAACATCACAAATCTTTTTAATGTGGTTTTAAACGTCCAACTAAAGTAATCCGAAGTCAATTAATTGCAAATCGTGTGAATCAGCTGCTAATCAAATAAGCTGTTATTTGGAAAAGTAACAGAACAGGGGTTTGCTTTTAAGGTGTTTTGCAGATCAAGCAAGACATTTAACTCACAAGACTGCTTAAAATAGAGGAAGTCTTCAGGTTCCATCTTATAGGACTCCTGTGAGCTCTGGTAAGATGAACTCATGCCAATATTATGAAATATGGCTGTCTCCTGAACTGATATATGAATGAAGGCCTGGAAGACTTCTTTGAATGGTTCTCATCAGATGATGAGAACTTAAAAAGTAACTAGGAAGTGGAAAAAAAATGTCTGAGTTACTTTGGATCATGCAGATAGAGACTTCAGACATCCCTACAGACATCCAGGACTGAATACAGGAAGATCCTGTCTGAAAAGCAGTCGAAGAACAGCCTTAATTAAGGAGCTTCTTGAGAGCTGTGGAACAAAAAGGAAGAATGTATGCTGTAGAGTGAAGGACTATCTGGACTTTTCCTCATGAGGCAATAAAGAACCCTAAAGGTAATAGAATTTGGCTTTACCAGAGAATGAAGTTATTAAGGAGAAATTGGATTCTGAAAGAGCTGAAAGCTGAAATTGGAGTCTGAAAGCTGAAATTGGGGTCTGAAAGAGCATCAGACAGTAGGTAAATCTTGCTGCTACAGAGACCTGATGTAGCCCTATTTCAGATATATTTGTGGGGATCTGCTCTTAATGGCTTTGGTAAGGTTTCCAGGCTGTTTAATAGGGACCAAATCACAAAGACAGAAGTATAATATAAATGTGGCAGATATTTCATGTTTGATGTGAGTTTTGTTCTGCATTATCATGCAGAAGTCCAAGCAGTGTGTTCTGATGTGTCTTCATGCACCCTCAGCTATCAGAAAAAGCAAATGCACAACTGAATTTTAGCAGGGACATGTAGCAAAATGTATGGTAAACAGGATAAGCTGAAGACTTATGATAATATGTAGCCTTAGATATCCTTACTTAACAAATATTTGAATTTAGGTGAATTTCCTATTCTGTCCCAGCTTTTTTCTCCCCATTCTTACCAGTTTCATATCATCCATCCTTTGGAAGTCTTATTTTCTTTCCTTTGAAAGATTTTTTTTTTTTTGCATTGATGATTATACTGCCCCAGAATGACAAAAAAAGCTGATGTTTGGAAGGGACCTCTGGAGATCATCTGATCCACTCCCTTGCTAAACAGGACCATGTACAGCTGGATCTCCAGGACTACGTCCAGGAGACTTAAATATCTCCTGAGTTAGAGATTCCACAACCTCCCTGAGCAACCTGAGCCAGGGCTCAGTCACCCTCATCTAAAAAAAAATGTCCTTATACTCAAATGGAACATACAAAGATGCAGGGAATGATCTGGATTGCACACTTGCAATGTTTGAGGGTAGGTAAGGAGATGCCTAAGTGACATGATGCAATCTCATTATTTATGGTTATGCAGTTTTCCTGTGTGCTGAAGATAAGGCTCAGAATAAGATTTCTGCTCTTCATAGAAAGTAGAAAATGAAAGGCTTTTTTAGGCAGTTAAGCAGTAGGAAATTACTGTCTGAACTAAAATTAAGTTTTGTCTCAATTTTTGCAGATGTGTCGACAGAATGGAATAGAAGGGAATCATACTGATCCTAGTAAAACACATTTATGCTGTCACTGCAGAAATAAGACATTAATAGGTACCTTTAGCCACATGTTGCTGGGCCTTTGCAGCAATAATCAATTTGGTGTCAGAAGGAAGGTGATACAATGACAAGTGGTGATTTGGGAAGACTTGATAGATCTTTTTTAAACCCTGTGAAAGCACACTGCTTTTTATCTAATACGTTCATGGAAATCTTTTTTTCCACTACCAATAGTACTAGGGTTCCCTTACCTTTTTACTATTAAAATCATGCTAAAATTGAACAATATCTGTCTAGCTGCCTTGATTATCCACCACATTACTGATGATCTTTTAAGTGCAACATTTGATTAATTCGTTATGAATACACTATGTGTCAGTGGTTTCCTTCTGTTTCCACTTCTGAATTTCTAAATATGTTTGATTCAGTTGTGCTTTCTTTTTGTGTTAAGCCATTCTTTTTCCCTTGGCTGTGACTTAAATGCGGAAAATAACATAAGAATTATGAGCCCAAAATAATTAGATATTGATAATTTCTGAAGCAAGAAGAACATGTTAGAATATGTCCTATGTAAAATGCTGGTGATGCCCTGTGCTCCACACTTTACTTGTCAAAAGTGATTTGGGTTCTTTGTGAGGCACCCAGGGTCTTTAGACAACTTATCTTTACCTAGGTGTAACCTTGAGAATATTTTCCCATCTCTCCAATAACAGTGGAGAGAAAGTACTTCCTTTATCTTCCATAACAAATCTTGAGAATTAGCTTGTTCCAGAACTGCAATGTGCATTAACTTTAGAAGTTCTGCGTAAGTTTTTTTTTTTTGTATCAAAGTATCATACAGGGAGACTTGAACTGCCAATATGCTGATCACTTTTCCTCACCCAGTAGGGTGGTTAAACAAATATTCCAGTGGATTCTGGTCTGAATTTCCCTTAACTAAGGGACTCTAAGGCAGTGCTAGATCCTCATGTTACTGATGAGCCCATATCAAGGCATATAAACAAGTGGTGCTGTCTTAGCCAAAGAACAATGAGACAAGCAAAAGAACAAATGAGCAGCCAGTAATTTGATCCAAAATATCCCTCATCAGTGTGAAATACTGAGTACCCTAATGTTTTTAATTATATATCACTTACTGTTTTGAATAAACAAGCCCCAGAAGATAGCGATAATCCAAAACCAGACCACACGAGTATTTGGAACAATTTTTGTGACAAGCTGTAATTTGTTCCAGGAGAGAAAAAATAATAAATCATTCTTAATTTGCGTTGTTTTGATTTGTCCCTCTTGACATCATTCCTTTTAAGATGCTTAAGTATAATCCTTCCTCGTTTTTTCTGCCCATACTAGTCTCACTTTCAAGGGACCACTAAGAGAAAATGAAGCTTCTATAAGGGACTGATTGTCTGGTGAGAGTCAAGATCATGCCATGGTTGGGGAGCAAAACAATGATGTTTTTATCCAACTTTCCTTCAAGACTTTAAAGAAGAATTGATAAGAACTTGCCAGGACAATCCTGAGGCAAACTGCATGAGGTTATTGTGCTTTACCCTGTAATGCACACTGGTTTTGTTATTGCACTGAAGGAGTTTACTGGCTACTGATTGCTCATAAACCAGTGCAAAACAGAGACAAATCTGGGGCTTGGTGAAGCTGTCTGCTGTGTTTCTCAAAAAGGTATAGCCAACTTGTATGTCATAACTTAACCTAAAAACCATCATCTCTTGCTACTGGGTAAGAGCAGTGAGGCATTTCTCAAGAAAGTGATTTTTATTGGAAAATTGCAGTTGAAATCAAAAATCTTTTGAGAAATGTGCTGCATTAGATAAAGATTTCCAAAGGAACCATTTTTCAAAGCAAGACAGAACCATTTTTTGGCATGGGTTTTGGCATGCAGCAGGAGCAATTTTGTTTTGTCCAAGATATTTAAACAGGGTCAGTTTCATCAGCATTTATCTTGCTCCTTTGAAATTACTACTTTGAAAGAACTCCTAACTTTGAGAGGCTGGGTCAGATAGGAGCTGTTTTCCTAGGGCTTTGTGACCAGTTCTGTCCTTATTTTGTTGGTATCTGCCATAAAGAGAAGTGAAAGAAGGAAAAAGAGGAAAAGAGCTGGTGTAGGTACATTGAGAACTAGATCACAACTCAGGAATTATGTAGATAAGGAAGAGTTTAAGCTGAAATGAAATGCATACATATAAAACTACCCTCAGGTACTAGTCAACTTGAAACACTCAAATGCCATTTAAAATTCACTCTGTGACTTTCATGTTTCCAGCTACACCCATGTTTGCTCTGTTTTGAGCAGAGCTGAGTGTCAGAGCTTGAGTTGCAATCTGGATAGTGAATATTCCTTTGTCTGTGTTTCCTGATAGGCCAAATAAACCTAATGCATTCTGGGCATATATGACTGAGAGGTTTTGCTGACACTTTTTAAAAAATGTCAGCCCAGGGCTTTATAATTATGCATTTTACACAGCAGCTCAATGGGCTTTGGCACCACCTGCCAGGACTTTTGCTGTGTTTAATTTCGTGCAATCACTGAGTAAACTGGAAACAAGGATGGGAAATTTTGCCTCTTCTTCTCACACTGTTTCGGACCATTTAACTAGACCATCATGCTCCTCAGCATGCTTTTCCTTTCTGGCCTGAATATTTGCCTGCACAGAGTAGAAGCATTTTTTTTAATAGATCACTGTTTTTTTTTGTAGGAGTGCAAGTAGCAGAAAGAAAAATTTAATCTTGGAAGAGCAGCACTCTGAATGCACACGGGCACAACAACACAGCAGGTACCTTGATTCATTCTCTGTTTTGTTGCCTAGCTTAGAGCCCATTTTAATAATGCCCAAAATACAAAACTGGCATGCCAATTCCAAAATGTATTTTCCCTGCCCAAAGCTGGGAAATTTTTAAAATAAATTGTAACTCCTCTTCCAAACCAGGTGCCAAACACTGAACTCTTTTAACCAGTGCTTTTCAGAAGAAATGTCATATTTCTGGTTTAAATAGGTCTTCTGAGTTTATTATTACAGTTCAAAATATTTCAGACATATTAGAAATTGTTTTAGCCTGTCAGCTTAAGATAATTATTCTTTTTAAATGCTAACTGCTGGGCTAGCAATTTGGAAACAGTCATGGAAAAGAAATGTTTTGTACCTGTCAGAACTGACTGTAATTGTTTGGTATTTTTTCTGTTTGGTTTTGTATTTCTCATTTCAAATTGTTGCACAGTTTGCCAAGTCTTGCTTTTAGATGCACTACACTATTATTATTAGTATTATTACTATTATACGCTACTATTATTAATATTATTATTCCAAACAAGCCTAGACCCAACAGAGAAAACAAAGCTGGACCTAAGTGGCTTTTTCTTTTGTGTGTTTTGTAACTTTACAGTCTTGTGAGTTTAAAAGTGCTCTCAACAAAAGTATTTAAAAAAGGTTGTTGGAATGGTTTTTTCCATATTAAGGAAGACGTGAGGTGCAGAGCAGGAAGGAATGAGCAAGAGAAAAAAGAGAGAGAGGCAGAGAAGGGTAAAAGCCCCAAGAGAGGGAAGGAACATAATATGGACTACAGTTTTACATATGATTATAATAGAGATGTGTTCATTTGTCATTTGTGATGTGCAAGACTAAAGAGGAACATCTGAAAGCTCTGCAGTGTTCGTGATGCCAGGGTTAAGTGAGAATTCTTGTGTATTACAAACACATATTGAATTAAATGACTTTTAAAAGCCATGTTCCTCCCCAAATTCTGTTCTCAGCCACATATGCAAAAGATATGATTGTTCAGAACTTAAGAATCATCCAGTGGACAGCCACCAGAGTCTCATTTGCACTTTGGGAAAAGCCTGAGGGATGTGGGCTTGTTCAGCCTGGGTAGGGGATAGTTTTGAGGGCATCTAACAGCAGTGCCCATGTACGGGGCAATCATCAGGAGACAGAGATGGGTTCCTTAAGGAGATGCATGGCAGGTGAACAAGAAACTACAGTGGCACATTGGAACAGAAGAGCTACAAAGCAAAAGTAAAACAACACTCAGACGTCTTGAGGACTGTCAAGCAGTGCAGCAGGTTGCCCAAAGGGGCTGTGCTCTCTCTGTCAGGTTTCCAAACCCCACAATACTCAGCCCTGAGCAACTGCTCTGACCTCAGAGCTACCCCTGGACGGAGCAGCAGCTTGGACTGGAGGCCTGCCAAGGTCCCTTTCCACCTGAATAATGCTGTGATCATGTTACACTAGGGCTGCTTCCCAAATGGCAACACCACTCTTACAGGTGAAATATGGTTTGGTGCATTTAATCAGAAAGGTGTCTGAGAATATGACTAACTGTTAAACTAAATGAAAACTGAGGTACTGCGTCGTGTATGATTTCAAGGACTTTCTTCCTCCTTTTCTCAGTAGGTGTTTTATTTTCCAACTTGCAAGCAGACACATGCAGTGGCTGGATTCTACACATCACAGATTACAACTTCTCCTACAATAAACCCTCAGAAGAGCTTCACAGACAAAGGCAATTGTGCCACTTGACCTGAGCACCAGTCCCAGCTGTTTTATGATCTAGTATAGATTTAGCCTCTGGGCATCACCATTTACTGCATGGCAGCTCAGGGCAAGGGCATCCATAGGTGGGCTCTTCACCCACATGGTAGGGATACGAACATGAGATATTCTGGAAGTGAACCATGTTCCCACACTGCTTTTAAAATGCTTATATTAAAGACAACTATTGCACCAAGGGCTGAAATCCTTGACAGCACATTATTAGCTTTGCAAAAATCAGGAAAAAGTACAGACTTACAAGGAAAAAGACAGCCATACCCTCGGACCTTTGTGAAATCAATCCATTGCATTTTACCAGCCTCTAGTTAGTTCTCTCTCTTTCAGACGACTCTGAGAAGGCATATGCTGCAGAGTTAACACTGTGAAATACTTATGCAATACATTTTCTGTGGAAGAACAGATTATGCTCAAAAGAAATCTGTAATTCTCAACATTTTTTTAATGAGCAGGGCCCCTTTATGGCCTCATTTGTCTCTATGTAACCTTTGATTGCCTAACTAGCTTTAATTGCTGGCTCTATTTGAAGTCCTGCTGGTCTGGAGAGTTAAGAAACAAATGTAGTAGCTGTCTCCCAGTAAATAAATAGTCTCTCTCATGCCCTAGGTTACTTGAGTTGCTGCTGACTGTATGTTGGCATATTTTATTTGATTTCTTGAGAATTTTTTTTTAATCTATGTAGGTCATTTGATCCACTTATTTAGTTAAAGCAACTAAAACTGTTATGCATGATTTGGGAAAAATAGAATTAGATTCTTGCTCTTTTCCATCACATTAGGCAAAACAATATAGTTTTAAGAGTCATATGTTTGTAAGTAATTCCCTGGTAACAGAAGTGCTCATATCATCATAATGCCTCATGAATCATTTGTGTACTCTCAAGATTTTCTTTGGAATAGAATGGCAAACAAAAGAAGCAATTTTAAATTTTTCTTTTCTTAATAATAACAGCAGCATCCTTGTCAAATGTAATGGATGAACAATTGCCATTTCATTCAGTCTGACTATGGAACCAGACTGTTAGTCAGGAATGTGAGGTTAAAGAGGCTTATGTGTTTCCATGTCTTGCCAAAGAAAGTAAGTCTCTCTAGGTTCATCAGCCACTGTCTTTACATTTTCTATGTGGATTTTTTGTATCCTATAAACCCTGCTTCAGATCTGAATTTAACTTTGGGTTAATAATGCAACTTTATCTTCCCAACTTGCTTATGCACTTCTGGTTTTCCTCTTAAAAAAAAAAAGGCAGTAAAATATAGATGTAGCTTTCTTCAAAATAAAAGTTAAGTAAGAAAGTGAAAAAAGCTATTCCTTCTAGAAAAGGTTTTAGAAAATATATTTATAAAACAAAACAAACAAACAAAAAAAAAAGAAAGAAAAAATTGAATGATTGAATCCTTGTGCACTTTTTTCAGGAACATTATACTTGTACATACTACTGTAGTAAACTCCATTTAACTACTCATCTGAGCTGGGTTTATATTTCTTTGCTCAAACTGTGCCAAGCAGCCCAGAGAACTCCACAGAGGATCAGTAGAATAATTTCATCTACATGTTAGAAAGTCAGTGAATGTGCTGTAACTCTCTTCCCTGGTTGTCTTGGAATGTTATTACTTGGCACAGCTTAAAAATACCACTCGAAAAAGAAAAAAAGAAATGTGATTTAGGGCCAGATTCACTGACACATTCCAGTTGCTTTGTGCTTGTCTGGTGATAGAAAACAGCAGTAAACTAACAAGCTGGAGTGGATTTATGATTGCTTTGCATATCTGACATGGCATGGGGCTGTTACAGCATACCAGAGGGAGTGCTCCCTTCCTTAGTGATGGGCTGGAGATAATGGGAAAGGGTATTTGTTCTTGCTTATAACAGAATTCCTGGTGATATGAAATAAAATCATAAATCCAATCATATATTCATGGTATTTTAGAATTGATTGAATTGTCTCCACCTGCTAATTGTTGGCAGGTAATCAGACAGCAGAAATGTCCCTTTAAGACTAAAATGGCAATGAACCCACATATATAAGAAATGTTTGAAAGCTTTTTAAAGCAAACATTGTGCATGCATCACATTGTAAACTGCACGTGATGTGGGCCTCATATCCTTCCTGTTCACATAACTCTCACTGATCCAGCCTAAATGAGAAAGTCCATTGCTATCAAGAAGGAATGTCACCAACGTCATGCAGAGCAAATACATCTGAGTATGTCTGTCTGACATGTGACATGAAAGGTTTCCCTGAGCCCCAGCAGTGTGAATTGCTCAGTGGAGGGCCTTTGTCGTCTCAGCCGAGGAATGCCTTAGACGTTCAACTGGCCTTGGCATCGCTGACACAGTGATAAGTGTGTGCAAATATCTCACCAGCACCAATTATTTAGAAAATGGAGTACTTGTATGTTTTGCCAGAATTCCCTGTCAGAATTCCCTCGTTAAGGTTTTTCTTGAGAAAGCGTCAGTACTAATTGAGAACCATAGATTTATATATTAAGAATTTTATACTCTGTAATATGGCTTTTGTGTGATGCATGCATAGTCCCCTATGAAACAACCAGGTTTTAGGACTCTGTTGAGATATGGAGAGCTATGCTTCTGGCAGCTGGATGAAGTGAATCTTTCAGCTGGGAAGGAATTCCATTGAGATATTTCTCAGGGTAGAGGGGTCTGTAAGGAAAGACTAAGTCATTCTGTGAGGGGCCAAACTGAATTTGCCATGTAAGGAGCCACATGTACCCAGGAAAGGTGTGAGTATGAACGATACCCGCCTAAGAATGATGCTGTGTGAGAGCTGCAATCAAAGCAAGAAGGAGAAGAGGGTGTGATACAGGCTCAGGTGTAATTGCTTGGGTCACTCAGTTCCTTCTGTGTCTATATACTGGCAGACACAAAGATACATTTCTGACATTGGTGCAAGTCACATAATTCCTGACTGAATGACGTGCTCAGCTCTTCTCCCCTAACATGTTGTTCAGGCAAGCGTTATGCATATGAACCAGTATCTCCAGACAAAGTGCAGAAAAGTTGTATTTTTCTGGTGGCTGTCTCCACTAGTAACTAAAATCAAATCAACTTTAAACCCTGAGACAACATTTTGAGCACAGCTATCCTTAGAAAGGCCTCAGTTGTCAGATTATGTTTTTTGTGGCATTTTACAAGAATTCAACATTTAAAAAGCTAATTCTCAGATTATTCCTTGAAAACAGTGCAAACTTAAAGTTTAGTTGACAAGTATTATTTAATCAACAGTTCTTGGAGGAAAACATAAATACTTCTTATCGCTGATGAAAGCATAAATAGAAATATCTCAGCGTTGTGAAATAGCTGAATGGTATGATGTATATAAACATCCACGGCATTTTTTGGCCTGTTTTTCAAGACCTCTTCTGTCTTGTCAGAATGCTCAGGGTGATATATCAGCAGTCTGAATGAGAATAGATTGCTGTTGCAGATAATAAAATTTCATTATGGTAGAACTTTAATCTGAGATAAACTTGAATGTCTCTGATGGGAAAATTAGTGACCACCAAAGCAGCCTGGCCACCCAAGCCAGGGGTGATGTGGTTACAGATACCTTGTTGAAAGCCAGATGTAATGAAACGAATTTTAATTCTCCTTGTGCCAGATAAGCTTGTTGGGAGAAATATTTTCAGACTCAGATATTTAACAGATATTCTACGTATTTTCTAGATATGTTATCTATTGTGGTCTCTTTCTTCATCTTCCTCCCTCTTTACTCTTGTAAACACATATATCTTTACACAGTTTCCATCATTTATGCATCAGTCTTGCCTTTCCTGTTCACTGATTTGTCACCATATCAACTTCATTGATGTGGCCATAAAAGCTAGTGGACAACTGACAGCAAAGTAGCTGCTGAAGATGATATTGGTGGCCAATAGCATAATTCTTCCTGTAAGTGCAGCATGTTCTGGCTTTTATGAGAAATGTCTTCTAATGCTGCATATTAGCAAGGGTTGCAAACAACACAGCTCAAAGTGATGGCTATTTCAAATCTGGTCCTGAATCTGGGAAATCATGTGTTGCTTTGTTCCCATTAAACACGTGATATTTCATTTGTAGTAGAAAAGCACAAGATAAATTGCATCTGGATCCTTGTAGGAAGAAGGACTAAGTGGATCATGAAAGCAGTTCATCTCTGCACGTCAAAACCTGTCTGGAGTAGATATCAGATCCAAAAAATAATGTGCAAATCTAACCCAAATAGCTGGAAGACTCATTGCTTTAAATGAAGAAGGTCGATAGGGAATGTGGCCATGAGTTTTTTGGGTAAAAAAAAGTTTTTCATAAATGAGTTTTTCGGGTGAGATTCAGAATGTCAAAGATGATAGGCTAGTCATATCTATCTCATCTGGAGTGGATAATCCTGACTGTTTAACTGGGACTGTTCATGTATGTGAGGATTTCTGGAAAGAGTAAAGGCTTCTAGGATCATGCTCAGCTCTGGTTTCAAACCAGCAGAGGTATTGATCATGCTGCGTACTTCAATTGACACTCCAACCACCTTTTTGCTGGAACAAAAATGACTTTAACATAATATGTTGGGTATTGAACATTTAAAAATTATAAATTAGAATCTGTGAGACTGACTAGAGATCAAAGACCTAAAACCCCCAAATTTTAATTTTTTAAAAATTCTGTGTTTCATATGGCTGCTTTATTTTGAGCTTAGAATGTAACCAAAACACCACCAAAAGCTAAGCATTCTTTTTGCCAGAGAAGGGCTAAATATTTCCTTGAGAATACCACCGTGAGGCATGCAACTAGCTCTTTATGAGTAAGACCACGTTCTGTAAATGCAGTCACTGAGAGATGGTGTTGCAAGTTGCGGCCTGAGTAAAGTGTGGGGAGAAGGATAGGAGAGACACGAGTGGCTTGAAAAGGGATAGGTAATCTGCAGGACCAGGCTTCCCTCTTCCTTCTCGGTTTAATGCACAGGCTTGAGACTTGCTCAGCCCGTGTGATCCAGGCCATAGAGATAAAGAAGTTTACCCAAGCTCTCATTGAGTAAACCACATCATTCTGGGAACATTTTTTGTTCCCCTGAACCTCCCAGTACTCAGCCTGGGGCAAATTAACTCACACCACGCATAGCGTAGAGCTGCACTTAATCACGCAATTGAGACCATGGAGGAAGAGAATGCAGGAAACCTTTATTTTTCCACAGAACTGATACATTACAGACAAAGTCTGCACAATAATGCTTCATTTACTGCCTTTCTCTTGTTATTCACCTCTTGGTGACCTAGCTGAAGCAGAGGTCACTTAGCTGTGTGGTTCTGAGTTCAGAAACAACTGTAGGAGGTTGCCGGGTTTTTGTTGTTTTCCCACAGTTTATCATGGCTCTGCAATATGAATCTCTGCAGTGTTCTGAGAGAGAGAGAGATTGACTAGAGGAACTGCCACTGCCCTCCCTCATTACCACACAGATTGGCTCTTTTCACGTCTGTGATTACACAAGAGAAGACAGAAATTATTAAAAAAAAATCTTCCAGGGCAAATCAACACCATGCAAAATAGTTACAGCATTTCTGCCTACCTCAGAATCACCTTAATGCTGAATCATTAATCCTGATTGGAGGCTTGTTGTGATACCTGTGAGACATACTGGTTCAGAACATTTTTATTTCATATTATTCTCTGAAAAGTGTACCTTAGGAAATTTTTAGAAGTTTTTGTTTCATAAAGGCTTCTGTAGGAAGTTACTGTCTTTTGTGGGTTTTCTGAGGGCATGGATGATTAAATCAGACTGACTAAGAAATCATATTCATGTTTCAGTTTTCTTTCTTTCCAGAGTGTGTTTAGGCTGAATCTTATCTGTAGATGACATTTACTGTACATTATCAGCCATCTCTGTTTGCTCTGGCTGCTTCCCAAAGGGCACCTGGTGCGTCAGACTGTTTTTTTCTAGTGGGCCCTTCACCTGCTAGAGAAAAGAATCTTTAATCCAGGCAAAGAAAAATCTCTACGTTTTGATTTTTGGGGTTTTTTTTCCCGCACCATTTTGTGTTTTATTTTACATTTGTAACTTCTCCATTTGGATTTCTGCTTCAGAACACACTTTTGTGTTTTGCAGTCTCTATTTCCACGAAATAGCTACCGCAGTCTTCAACATGACGCAAGTGAAGTTTACATTGCCAAGAACATAACTTCCCAAGAACTCCTGGATCTTGGCCACAAGGCTGAGTATTTGCTTCTCTTTAGTGTGAACTAAGCAAGCATCTCCATGTAAGACCTTGGTGCAGTTTAGGAGATATTTGTCTCCAGGTATTTCTTCCTGTGTGGGGGTGCCATGCTTGACTCCCCACATGTCACAAGGTCCTCATATATTCCCCAGGAATTTCCCCAGCTCAGATGTCCTTGACAGACACTTGTGCACTCCAGGACTTGTAAAATGCACCCTCAGTTCCTTGGTACCTAATGCTCATTGTGGCAGGCTGCAATTCAGGAATTGCATTGGGAGGAAAGAAGGGCAAAAGATAGCAATTCTCAGGGTCTTCTGATGGTGAACTCAGTAAAATACAGTGAATTATTTTTATTTATTCTTTTGCAATACCACTAATTTCACACTGATTGCTTCTGGATGTATATGCATTTCCCATGCCGGGAAAATTATTAGACCCTAAGTAGCCTCATTCATCATGCTCTTATTAACATAAGTCCTTTTCCAGGTTGACATGAAAACATCTGGTTCTCTGCATGGCTGAGCACTGGATTTGGCTGGAGCCTTTAACAGAGCTTCACTGGTTTAAATGTACATAGGATTCAAAATCACCTTGGAATGATTTTCATCATGATTCTTTTATTCAGAGTCTCATATAAATTGTTATTTAGTCTCGACAATCTCACTTGGAGGGTGATTCTTTTGGAAGCTTATATTTCTTAGATCTGTGTCCTGCTTATTTTATATACATTGAGCTTGTTTCACTTCTCAGATATATAAATATATCATCAATGTAAATGCATTCCCTTCCCTAGTCCTTTTCTGGAAGCATTCTAGAGTAAGTGAGTGCAAAATCTGACCTTCTGCTGATTGATTCTACAGTATTCAACCTCAAGCTTGTAAAAGTGAGAAAGAAAATAATAAAAAATAATAAGGAGTTATAATGCTAAATGTGTTTCAGGTGAAAAATGATTCCAAATTAAAATCATCTTGCTTAAAGGCCTAAATGTTAATTAAGCCATTAATTTTTATTTGGCAGAAGGACGGAGGGAAGACAGCTCAGTCTTTCAAGGTTTTGCCTGTGTTACATGAGTATACAACAGTATAAAACATTGTGTAAACTAGTTATTTGCAACAGACCAAATATTTATTTGTCTGTCATGTAAGCATTTGTCTGGTTTTCTGGGCACATTAGATAGAACAAATGAGGGATGAAGCTTATTCATGATAGGTAAGAAATGCAAATATTTTTTGTTATTTGCATTTTGCAACTTGTACTCAATGCAACAAGGGCCCAGGAGTGTTTATGTGTCTTTTGCATGTCTTTTAAAGCTATTTTTCTCAGTACCATTTTCCATGATTATAAAGCAGAGTGGGCTGACTTCCCTGATTTCCAAGTTTCATAGCATTGCATTGCAGTGGTGATACTCCTGTCCAGCTGTCTATCAACAATTCAGATGCACTGGAAACTCTGATATTAGTTAATGAGTTGGTTTAATTTCAACTCCACATTCAATTGTTCAAATATATATACCTACATTATAAAAATGCTCATCCAATGCAACCTCCCACTACAACCAGTGAAGTCCATAAAGACAGTATTGAGGTTTTCAGCACACCTAACATAAGAGGTCATTGTTTGCTGATAGGTGAGTAATATAATTTTAGACTCAGAGGAGTATAAAACCTGAGAGAAGCATGGGTCTCTCAGATGTCCTCACATACTTTGCCTAACTTGTGAGAGTTTCTAGAACACCTAAGAAGTCTCAAAGGTCATACTTATGTTTAGCCAAATGAATCTCCCTCAGGGTGCCTACTCTAGGATGAATCCAGCAGCTCTCCAGACCACATCTGACACAATGCAGTTGCTTAAATATCTATATTTGGTGCCATTTCAGACTGCCTAGGGTCAGTATGCCATGTGGTCCAGCTGCTTTCCCCAGATCTCCCATTGGTCTCAAGCTACATCCATCAGATGTGCACAGATATTTTAGCATCCTTGGAGTGTTCAGTGGGACTTGATCCTTCTGTTCATGGAACCATATTATGTCTGTGTATTGGCCGAGGCCTTGGCACAGTTGTCCAGAATATTCTCCTTGTCATTTTTCTGTTACTTAGAAGGGTCTAGGTGCCATGTAGGTCCTGTCTCATATCTCTCAGCCTCTTTGTAGCTGAGATCTTAGCTACCCTTGGATGTTATAGAAGATACCACCCTTTTATGTTCAGACAATCAAGTTGAGCACTGTGTCTATATTGTGAGATCAGATTCAGAGTTCACGGGTGTTATGTGATATTCACCTTATTTTGCGTGCTTGAATATGCAACGCAATCCTACCCAAAGACATGTTCATATCAACTGTATGATGCTAAGGGCTGTACAAACAGCTGTAAATCTCCCAACATACAGCATCAATTATACCTTCAGTGCATATCTTTACTGAGAGTTAGTCAAGGTGTTCTTGATAAAGAATACTTAATATTGTGTTGGATATTGTGTTTGTAACAGTATTTCTAAGCACTTCTTAGCTTCTTTCTGTTATTAGCTCGTGGAGCAGAACAGGAAATTAATTATTTGAATCCGTAGTGTCTTGTCACTCTGCTTTTCAATGAGTCATCTCAGTACACATTATTTCCTGTGTTTTGCCTCATGATTCTTCTGCTGTTCTGCTGTGTGTTCTGTTTTGACTTGGCAATTTGCAAGGAACACTGTCTGTAATGAAACAAGTAGTGTAATAGGATTCACTGCTTACTCTGAAATGGTTTATAAAAAAAGGTAATGAATCCAAATATTTACATAATATGATTTGCATGGCTAACTTGTTGAACTTCTGGCTGCACCTGAAGAACAAGTTTTTTTAATGTGATATGATTACAAATTTTAAGCCAAACTCTCTTCTCTGGTACATAAGAATAGGTGCTAATGAAACTTGTGGGAGTTATGTATCCAAGTGTAAAATCTGACTACGGAATTTGGTAATTAGTTTCTCATTTTAATGACATGTCTGGAAATTTGGTTCAATCCATGGCAGTGGCTCCTCCTTTTATTTTTCTCTTGCATCGTCTTTCTGGAGTTTCTTCTATTTATATTGCTATGGAAAAGATTATGAAAACTGGTCAGTGATTCCTAAGAAAATTGAGTCTATGGATTTGAGTTTAGCAAGAAGAATTTGGAGAACACAGATTACTTCATTTAAGGAGCATGTGTAGGCAAAGAAAAAATTGTTCTACGAATATAGATGGTTTCACTGGGCACCGGGCATAAATAAGGCTTTATCTCATTGCTGCTGGGTTGAAATCTCACTTTTTTCTTACTCTTGTGGGGCATTATTTCTATTTCGTGCTCTGACTGGTCTCAACATTAGGTGCCTGAATTATTAAACACCCCTTATGTGTAGTTATACAACTGAGAGATCAGAAAGGAAATATTCTTTAGTACACTGGCAAACTTTTGCCTAAAAGCTTTGGATTATTTCCTATACAAGATGATTTAATTTGTTTTTTAAAGAGGATGCTTCTGTTGAAGCACCCAGGAATATATTTTTGTGTGCTCCAGTATGCCTATATTAAATCTGTAAAGCAGTTAGGATGTACACACTGTAATTTGAGTTCATATGTGTACACTCATCTGCCCATGTTCCCCCATGTGTTCACACATGTGGACATATACAAGGACTAAATATACACATAAGTATATAGTACATGTATTATGTATGTTATGCATTGGACTTACAAACATATTATATAGGTGATTTGACCTATCTGACCTGCTTCGAACTGCACTGAAATTAAACATCTAATCTAAAGTGGGAATCTAGGCTTCTTTATAGTTAGTGGAAAAGTTATTTGCAGAAGGCTTTTCCAAGGTTACTTGCAAAAATTGTCCTTCATGTCTGAAGAAAGCCATGCACCTAGCTAGAGTAAGCTGAGATGGATCATGTTCAAACATATTTAATAAAAAAAAAAATAAGAGACCACACTATCAGTTTAATTTAAAAGGGGGCAAACATCCAAATTCTATGCAGTAATATTTTGCTTTACAAAGATCATTCTGGTCTTATACAGGTTACTGCAGTTGTTTGGTGTTCAGCTTGACTGTGCTTCTTATTTCTTCATAAAAAGAAGGTTTAGCAGATTAGTACTGGTGGGAACAACAGAAGCTGCCAGCATTTGTCTCCATTGGAGTAGTTGAGTTAGTATTGGCTAGAGTATGATTTTTTTTTTTTTAATTCTCTGGTTCAGTCATAGACCAGATGTGCACCAGTTCTAGAGTTAAGAATAAAAATTACCTTCATTGCACTGTGTGTTTCTTAAGAGATTGACACTGACATGGATAATTTGACTTTTTCATTACGAATGTCTCTTAGAAATCAGTGTTGGTGTAGGTGTCTCTACACTCTTCTATACTTGTGGAAGAATATAAGCAAATTAATGTAAAGGTGAAGCCAGGTAATTCCCTCACCTTCCCAGACTAAAAGCAGAGACTAAAGAACCCTCCTTTGTTCTGAAATCTCCTGTTTGAAGTGTATTAAAAAGCTCTATTAGCATTCAGCACAGAGACTAGTGATGGAGTAAACTATTAAAATAATATTTTTACTTGACATCAAAAATCATTAATTTAAGAGCTGCAACATGTTATTTTTCAGTTCTTGGTTCGCAGTTTTCAGTGAACTGCAGGGAATTTATTCCTCCCTGATTAGTAATTGTTTCAAAGGAGGAATAATATGTGTTGGGGATATGCTATACTGAATATGTAGTGATATTCTCACTCTTTTCCATTGTGGGTACTTTAAAACATTTGTCTGAGCAGACTGACTGAATTATTGCTCTTCATATAGTAGCAACAGAAAGAAGTAAAAAGAATTGGTTTTAGCCTGGTTTGATATCATACTTTCACTAATAGAGTAACAAATCACAGTCCATTTATTTTTTTTTCCCATTTCTACCAGAACTATTATATCATTGTTTTAAATGATCGGTATCCTAGTCTACGCTTTAAAGTGGAAGGATAATTTCTTATACTTTATGAATGCATAAACTTAAAAGAGATGCTAACTTCTTTTGATATTTTTATCTATCTTTACATTTCCCTTCATCAAATAAAGCTTGAGCCTCCAAGTAATGGCTTCATTGCTTAAATTGTCTGTGAAAGGATAATCTTTTTGTTGCGCATTGTGCAAAGGTGTGCAGAGTTTTTTGGCTTTTTTTTTTTATCCTCACAAACATTTGAGCTCATAAAGAGTTTTTCACTTTGATTTGTGATGTGTCAGGTTCAGTGTTAAAGTTTTTGCTAGCCAGTATGCTCATATTTTTTGGGCTCCAAGAGGAACATTATAGACACATGACTTGTCTTAGAGATATCTTGGAATCTTTCCAATATCCTTTGCTGAGTTTCTAAATGTGAAAGAAAAAAATATCAATATTTTAAGACTTTAAATATAAAGAAAACTTTAAATATAATGTTAAGAAGGTAATATAAGACACAGATGGTCAGTGGACCTTTTCCACCATCCTCTTATTTCATCATCTTGTTAGGCTCATTTTCAGGCAAACCATTGATGGTTAACATGAAGGAAACAATCATTAGTGCTGCATACACATTATTCATCTAAAGACACACATACCGCCTTCAAATACATTTGTTTGCATGTAGTTGTGTGTTTATATATTTGTATACATATTTGTAGTCATCTCACTGATGCAAACATGACTGAAGTTATTTAGATTTTTTAGTTATTTAGTGATTTAGTGCCTGTGCACACCAGGCATTGACTCGAAGGAAGTTATCATGAAGCAGGTGTTTCTCTGAGATCTTTTAACTGGAATGGATTCACTTCTCAAAAAATCTCAGCTCAGTCCTGGGGAATGTAGGTGAATGAGCTCCATGCAAACACTCTCAGCACAAGGATGAATCTTGGCCACTGCCGTACAGAGGGATACAACTGGAGCAGGTGATGTGGGTTTGGACCAGATATCTCCGGAGTTCTTTTCTAACCTCAACAATTCTCTGATTCTGGGAAGTGATAGTTTACATTCTGCACTGAAAACTACCAGCTAAAATACTTTTTACCCAGAAAATAGAGGATATTGGTTATTACTCATAACCTGTTCATATTCTCTTATTGGCACCTTCGGACCTATAACAGAATTTTTAAGCAAAAGCTATATTATGTTGTATGATTTGGTTTTAATTATATTACATTATATTACAATGCTCTGTAATCAATATCATATGATAATGAAATGCTGAATTCTGTGCCAAGTATTTCAGAGACTGATTTTGGCAAATCAAGCAAAAAAATCTAGATTTTATCTAGAATCTAGTAGAGGAGATTCCCAAAGGCTCCTGAAGAGAGCTGAGAGACCCTTTGAAACACACATGAAGGGAAGAGTAAGTCTTCATCAAATGCTGGCTCTTTATTCATCCTAGATATCTCTGTGTTCCTAAACTCTGTTTAAGATCTCAGTGTGAAAATTGCAATTGCCATAGTGAGTTACTACTAATACCTGTAGACTTAGATACCTCTGCTTGAAACAAGCCAGTATTTAGCTGCAGTTCAGAAGAAAAGTGATAGGAATATCACTGGAAAAACTATGAATCACATAGTAGGAAAGGGATGGAGGAAATATGAAATTTTAAACCAATAGGTATCTTAGCAAAAGAGAAAAACACATTGACGTAGGAATCTGGAACTTAGTCTTTTAAAAGATATGTGGGTGTTTTTATGTCAAGCTATGAAATATGTGTCTAATTTGAAACCACGTCCTGCATCATTCAACCTTGACCTTGAATATTTCCAGGGATGGGGAATCTACCACCACTCTGGACAACCTGTTCCAGGATTTCACCACTTTTTAATTGTCAAAAAATTTCTGTCTTATATGTAATCTAAATTGACCCTCCTTCAGTTTAAAACCATTATCCCTACTCCTGTTGCAGAGCCCTGTTATGAAACACATGAAAAAATTTAAATTATATCTGCCTGAAGCCCCCCAAAAAGAAAAATTCTTAAGTTGAAACTTCAGTGCTGCTGACCATTTGAGGCATGTCTAGATCGTGTAATGATCACACAGGGATTTTTGCTCTGGTTCTGAATGTGTTGGTAGTTCTCCCTGGCAGCCCAGTTCAAAGGAAGGCTGGTAGTTTAAGTCCTGGAAGCAGTTTGCATGACATTGTCTCCAGGCTAGCCAAAGCTGTGGATCCTGCAGTTAATTATCTCTGCAGATCATCTGGCTGGCATAGCCCACCGTCTTTTCAGTCCTGACACTTCTTGGTCAGAGTTTGCACAATACAAAAGTCTTCTTCAGGAATTATTATTATCATTGCTATTCTTATTAGTAAGAGAATCTGGTGCTCTGAATTTTTTGCCAGATATTGTACAAAATATGAAGCACTTTACAGCCCATAAAATAATGTATGTGAATTCTTTAAGAAAACTTAAAGATACTTTTTTCCTTTTTTCCCTTTTCTTTTAGATCTTTGTTTAGCATGACAGGAATGTTTTTCTTCACAAAAGCTCCCATTCCCTCAGAATTGAGGAAACTGATGAAATATGGTCCAGAAATATGATTGATTATATTATTTGTTCTTTTATGTGATGAATTAAACTCCTTCAATCTTTTACTTTGTCTTTCATTCTTGAAGTGTTTCAAGATAGTACTTTTGCCAATTTACCTGATAAGAACTTAGATTATTTAGTGGCTGAAGGAATTGATAAAAATGTGAACTATACATATATGTGCCTCAAACTCCTTGCAGTTACAAAGGCAACACTAATAAAAAAATCTGAATTGAAAACTTTTTTCTTGTTTGTCCTTGATTTGCCAGGACTTAAATGAAGGTGCAGTGGTCAGGGGTACAAATAAAGGCCATAGACTGACTGAACACTCTGGCAAGAGACTATGGAAAAGGAAATTCCAAAATAACGTCAGTACAGAAAAAAAGTGACAGGAGAATTGATATGTTTTCCTGAATTACTTGCAGGTTTAGTAGTGGGTTAGAAAATGTCAAAACACAGGAAGAAGAACCTGTATAAACAAGTGTTGAGTCAATTATCAAGACACGACAGAAGTCTGAGACGAAAGGACAAGTCCACAAGAGCCACCAACATTGAAATGTTTACTTAAAATTTAAATCTTCAAGAAACTATTAAATTTAAATTTAATGGACTTCTTCTCAGGAAGGTCCAGGAATCACAGAGGACACTTACATAACCAGATTCAGCTATCTAGCAAGACAGTGTGGGACAGCAGCATATAGTCTTGACAGGTGTGTACTGTTTGTTGTTAGTTTGGATGCATTTTTCCTGAGGATAAATATATCTTGCATTTTAATGGTTTGTTTGCTAACGGGAATAATAATATGTATTCAAAGGCCAGATGTTTCACAGGGAAAAAATCCCCAAACCCCTCAAACTGTGAAAGCCACTGGAATGCAAAACAGCTGTACATGGTATCTAGTAGGTTTAGGTAGAGATGGAGCCCACAGTCACGTGTCCTGATTTCCATTTCAGTTATAGTCAACAATTTTTAAAGACCCTTTCATTCTTTACATGACAACTTTCATTAGGTGTCTCCCTAAGATGGAATATCTCTAGGATGTTTAAAGAAAGTCAGTGTTAACTGCTTAAAAGTTCTTGAGAGATACCCTTTAAACACTGCCAAGATATGAATTTTGATCCAGGAATAGTCATACAGGTAACTGAACTTTGAAAATGTTCTGAAATGCTAGTCCTGTTTTATGGAAAGGGTGTGTAATAATTTAGAAGCCTGAATAGTAATAAAGGATTTGATTTGATTTAGTCTGAGCAGGGTATTGAATCCTCATATCCAAAATGCTGGAGAGTGTCCTGATTAACAGGCTACAATTATAGCAGGTGACCCCTTCTTGAAGCAGAATTTCATTGCTTCAGTAAATATACATTGTCCTTTGGTAGCCTAGTGCTAAGAGGAGAGAATGTCCTCATTGATATTTCTTTGTTTCTTGGTATTTTGGGCACTGCCTTATAACATGTGGAATGTTTCTTTCTCTAGGTGGAGTTCCAGACATATTCACCATACTGCAAAAAAATAGAAATTACAGTCCTCTGATGGTCTGCTGTCATGAGAATGAGAAAGAGGCACCTACATTGAATATTTCAGCTCTCTGACAGAAGCAGAACTCAGAGTGCTTCTGCTGAAGTGGAGGGAATATTGTCATCTGGAAGTGCCTGTGTTCAGGCAAAAGAAATCCCTCTATTGACAAAACAGCTTTGCTTTATGCTGGTCTTCATATGTACTTTAAAATCTCCAATAACTGTTGTAGAAAATTTGGATGGTGTGTTAGGTGAACCAGATAATTTTCTGAAGCTATGTACCTGCAATTTCTGTTAATTTTATTACACTAACTAGGATGCCTTCCATATGCAATTTAACCTGCAACAGACTGAGGAGTAGGCAAACGTCTAAGACATTTAAAAGGATTGGTACGGACTGCAGCACAGCAATTCTGATACTCCCTATACCCACTGTCTCCATAATGTTTCATCAAAATCCTCTTAAGAACACCAATCTGAACACATTTCTTTGCTTAGGTCTCAGCTCTGGATTTTCAGCCTTTGATTATTCTATTACTTTGATTACTTCTCTTATTTGCGTGTCTTGATTTAGTTCTTAAGGCTGCCAGGCTTTTCATGGTTAGAATTCAAAAGTATATGGTCCACCCATACAAACAAATTCCATGACCTTATTCCATACTACCAAAATAGGCAGTGCAGGTGGGGCAATGTGAGCTTTTATTATGGTTATCTCTTTTCAGTTAAAGGATTGGGGGACTCTGAGCTGCTTCTAAAAATGAACTATTATCTGAACTTTTCTACCTTCTCAGACAAAGGCTTTGACAGGTTATACGATCAGCTTTTGACTTGGCTCTGTAAGTGATCCATGAATTTTGATCTCTTTAGAGAATGCTAGCAAACTCTCCGAATCCATCTCAACAGAATCCATTCCTGGAGGAGCAGTGCTTAGATGGAAGCCCAGCAAGTCTGACTTTCTTTCTTTCCTTGCTAATTACAGTTTTATTTGTATTTCTGTGCTACTCTAATAAAGGCACAACTCTCAGTCTTACTACATTTATGTTTAGGTTGAGTTTCATAACTAATTTCTTTTTCAAAAATACATTTCAGTGGGAAATATGTCTTGGATTGGGTTTAATATAAAGCATGCTGCTATAATGCTCTTAATTTTATATGCTTTTGCAGTGTTAAGCCACGTGTTTTCAGAAGCATTTCGTGAAACAATGCAGGATTTGTGAGTCTTCATGTATTAACACATTTGTAAGGCAAAAAGACAATGCATTAACAAGGATCAACAAACTTGTCATCTATCAGAAGAGAAAACTTCTGGCAAATTTGTTTTCTCATTTCTGAATATAGCAAAATGAAACAAAACTTTTAAAATAGAAACTGGACTCTATTTCCAGGAAATATGCCTCTGTTCTACATCTTACAGATGAGTTGCTCTTTTGGGTGACAAAGAGACCCTAAATCTTGTATCAAATTCAATATAAAACAAGAAAATTTAAACACCATGAAAAATTTGTGTCTATTTTAGAAATTATGTAAATGTATAAATTAGACATTCAGGGTTTTAACTCCACTGAAATGAATAAAAAATATCTTGACTTGAGTATGAGACAGGACTTAACCCTCTTATAATCTGGTCAAAAAATAGATGTCTGTGATAAACTGCAGACAACCTTGGATTCATATTTCATTCAGCTGAGTGCAAAAAGAACATGATTTTCAAGAAAAATATATGGGAAGAAAGTAACAGTCAAGAGTATGGAAGATAAGGAGACTTTCCATCTATCCAGACTTTTACTGGACATTTTTTTCTCCTCTCTTTATTTTCCAGTCTCTTAAATAATACTGAATTTCCCTGCCCACTGCTTGCCAGGTTCACCATGAATCCACTGATCAGTCTGTTCCTTAGCTGTACTACACATAGTTTACAACATTTGTTATATTATTGCTGATAAAAAATGTTTTCTGAAAGATATTGAATGACACATTGTTACCCAGAATGCAATGCGATAATGATACCTAGACCTATTCAATCATGAGTAGGAGCACCAGACTTTTATTAATAGAGCCATCTGAACTTTAACTTACTTGACCAACATCTGTGTAATAAAGGTCAGAATCAGGGCAGAAGCTACAATGTAGTATTGCAAATGCTATTTATGATGTTTCTGGCTCTGAGTTCTGTGCACTGCTAGAAGGTTCTCTCTCAATTCTTCTGTTTAAGGGATCTTCAGGTGTGTAATGGCAAATTTAGCAACTAAATATGAAGAGCATGCTAAATTCCCGCTAAAGTGAATTATATTCTCCCATTAGTCCATTTTGCAAAAAATATCCAAAGCCAAGACAATGATTTAAAGAGCATACCTGGGAACTGGCAGGCAATGAATCAGCACCTAGTTCTTTTGCCAGCCTGAAAATTTGCAGTTTTCAGCGTGCTAGAACAATACCAAGACACTGCATAGATGTTAAATTGGATTAAATGTATAATGATTTCATGGAGAGATAAAGCTGATTAATCCTTTCACTGAATCTGGGGGTTCAAATAGCTTACTCTATTCCCACAATATTTGACATTATCCTGACAGACTGTTACAGTGGAAGTGCTTTTTAAAATGTGAGTTAGGTTTGGATGAAGATTTTGTAGCATAGCATGATTTTTTTCCTGTGTGATATTTTGTGCCTCTGAGCTTGTCGTGCACTAAGGAAAGCTTGTTCTCTTATGGTAAATCTGGCAACACTGAAACAATATAAAAAGAATATAAAATGCAAGAGCTTAAACTGGGATCTTTATAATGCATGACTTTTATTCACAGGTATTGCAATTTACACTATTTAGAGATTTTGAATGCATTTATTTAGAGATTTAGTTTTGACTGAATGGTTGAGATAGAAAATCCTGAGGAAGGCAAACTATTTCAGAGGTTTATTACATATAAATGTCAATATTTCAATTTTTATAATTTTGAATTTCAATGAATTGTAAAATAATGGGGTTTTCTCCCAAGCTAAAAAAGGGGACACATTTTGATAATTGCTTCATCTATTTGAAACCTGTTGTTAAGCAAGTTTTCAACCAAAGTATATCTAAGCAGAGATCATGCTTTTCAAAAGTATGCTTCAGGCTCCTCTTTGCATCCAAACTACCAGCCTGGTATGTGATACTGGGGATTTGCTTGGTAAGTGTTTAACAGTCATGAGCCATTATGTTTGCTTGGTGAACAGTGCATTTAGTTAAAACCCCCCACTGCTTAGTTTAACCCTTCTCTGGATCTTGGCTGGCCTGGGACCAGGTCTGCTGAAAAAAAATCTGTTTTACAATTTAATTTGCAGATGCAAATTTTTTTCATTCAGCTTTTAAAACCAAATTTATTTAGTTCATTACAGTAGATTAGAGCTTCTCAAAGGAATTGCACTCATTTCTTTATTTACCATTTCTCCCTTCTATAGGGGATACTTTAATGAATAGAATGGTTATACTTTATTGAATGATGGTATCTATCATCACTGTTGCATACTATTAACCTCAAAGCCTGAGGCAAAGTCAAGGAAATAAAATGCACTAGCACATTCATCATTGGGCATTAAAAACAGTGTGGAAACGGTAAAACATTAAATTACCTATTATCAGTCACATGACAGTCACAATCCCTCGTTATGAAAAGCTTGACCAACTGATTTTGACAGGCTGCTTTCTCACAAAGTCTTAGTCATAACATGAAGATAACTTTAATAATTGTTATTTTTATTATTTCCTGCATAGCAGTTTTTATCTTCAAGTCTGTTTTAGTACAGAATTACATCTAAGAGACAATTAATATATGTTCTCCATTTTCTTTATAATATCAAAAAAGAACTTGCATTGTGTGGGCTTCTGCAAAGCGTAAGTGTAGATCTTCCTAGAATTACTTTCACGTTATCAGGTTTTTTTTCAGACTCTTTTTATTCAGTTTGAAAATATTTAATTTGTATTCCCAGTGTAGTTATAGAGTCAACCAGCTGAAAGCCTTGATATATTCTTCATATACCGTGTTTCCAGACCCTGTTTTTTAAATGTCATATTTTTGCCAGATGCATAAGACTTTTGTCCATTGCCAAATTGATGTGCCTTAAAATCAGTTACATTTCAAGGTAAAATTTGACATCACTGAAAGTCCCAGTGATCCCTCTAAGACCTTAGCAATGTCTTTTATGAGGTACTAGATTTGCTCCAGTAAAAAGTCATATGTCATACTGCAGACATAAATTCTCCTGTCCAACTGTTGAAAGACCCAATCTAACCAAGATTGAAGGAAAAAATTTCTTAGCTGAAAGGGTGTTCAAGCTTTGGAAAAAGCTGCTCAGGGAAGTGGTGAAATCGCCTTCCCTGGAAATGTTAAAAAAGATAAGAACTGTAATAAACCCTTGATCTAAATGTAAATAAGTAGTTTTATCCAGATGTTTTCAAATATGCATGTTCCTTTCTTTAGAAGGCTTCTGAATCATGACATCCAGTGTTGTGCATTTAGTACCTTTGACTTATATTCAATTAAACATGGCTTAAAAAGAATCACTGTCTTGAATGATCATAAACAAGGCTTAAGGAGAATCATATTTCCTTTAAAAGAAATCAGTTGTGAAAATAAAAGAATTAAAATAAAAGCATAGAAGTTGACAGAATTGACTTCATGCACTTTATCATACGTCTGAAAGTACAGGCAAAGAAAATGTGATTCAAATGGGAAGAAGCAACAGAACTAGATGAGGAATCTTTTCCATTAAAATTATAATCTCTCCAAATAAATAAAACCCAGAAGCCTTATTTTTTATGAAGCTGATGAAAATATCTACCTATAATGGAATTTTGGGGCTAAGCTACAGTAATGTTCTAGCCTGATGTTTATGATATTCTGCTCAAGGTATTTGACTGGGATTTCATGCAAGATTTCCAACAGAAATTTTCTAATCCACAAAACTGTAGATTCAGATTTTTGTGTTGTGTGACACAAAGAGCTTTTTAAACTTGTGTAAACATGGGGAACAAAAACCAACAAAAGAAATCAAATGTTTGCATCTTAAGGAGTATATTTCAGAGGTAAGGTATCTAAACTGAAGCCACACCAGCAAGTCAGTAAAAACAGAGCCTTTCTGCATCTTTCTTAGACTTAAAAATATACTTCTCTCTACACTATTTTACACCACTGTGCATGAGGGGACAGCAAAAAGGTGTTCCAAGATTAAAGCTTTTTGAATGACAAAACCTTTTCTTTTTCAAAGGAACATTTAACATTGTACTAAAATGAAATATAATTAAAGGTAATTAGATATTTTAAAAATGTTATTATGTAAAAACCAGAAAACACCCCCCCACCACCCCAACGCGAGTATGAGCAACGTTTGTTTCTTGGAATTGAAAGAATTTATCTGCAAATACTAGGTTTAAAACCTCAATATCTAGGTAGATCTTAGGCAGGGTTAAATATATCCCCTTTCTTGGTTACAAGAAGAGCTGTAGAATGTCATGGACAAGAGTCCAGAGTTTCCTGAAGCTGGCTGGAGATGACTGGCTCTGTGCTAGTTTCTTTTGCTGTCAATCTCAATCAAATTTTCAACACCTGCAAAGATGAACTTGGTGAACTTGAGCTCTCTCACAAGGCTTTGCTTTTTCTTGGAAAAAACCCTTCTTTTACACTTAGAAAAAGTTATGGCAGAATGATTTGGTCTCTGCTCTTACAATTAAATTCCAGCTTCCCATGCTTACATTGGCCTGTGTCTGCAACTGTTGGGGTTTCTATGGTTTTACAATTTTCTGGCCTTCACAGCTTGCCTTACAGAAGTTTAAGATATCAAATGTGCTTGGACTTGTCTCTGTTTTTTGAATAGGCAGATGACTTTTAGATACCTTTGCCTACAGTTTGTATTGGGCAAATATTATTAGTGTAGACATGTTGCAAACTCTGCCACTGTTCTTAGGACTGGTTAAGAAAGAACATGTTGCTGGACAGCTGTTGCAAATATATCAGAAAAAAATAACTTAAATACTATTGCAATTTCTCAGCAAGCTTGAAAGTACTGAGGTGAAGAAAATGGGTAACTTGTTTTATGGCAATGTTGTACAGGAGATGATAGGCTTACTCAGACATTAACACTTATAAAATGACTATTAAATTGCAAGGAATTGAGGCCATTTTACATCCAAATAAGAATATCTGCAAAAAATCCCCTTGAATTCCCCTGAGTGCAGTATATTGTGCCTTTAAACTTTTTAATTTGAATTTATCTGCAAGTCTTCCTGTGACCAGCTAAAGAGATGAATCAATGACATGTGAATTTATGAAATGGGCCCTGACAGGGTGGTTTGGTGCAGCCCTCTTTCGTACAGATTTGACCCAAATACACTTTAAGGTCCTGCTGGTAAGAAACCCGTTATTAAGCGCTAAGTTTCAGCACAGTGCCTGGTAGTTAGGAAACCTTTCTGTGTGTTTCATTTCACATATAAAGCTCACATTGTCTTTAGAACAGAGTATCAAAAAGAGGGTTTGTCTCATGACTCCTTGACATCTCTTGTTCTCTCCTGCCCTGTACCAGTTTCTGTGTTGTGTACGTTTAATCGAGCACTGTTCTCTGAACAGTAATTAAAGCCCAATTTGACTTGTTGCTCAGCAAGATGATAAGAGCTTTGGCTGTCAGCACGGTCAAAGATCAACGTTTACTCCTTACAGAGCTTACTGCAGCTTCATAATTTATTCTGCTGAAAGCTCATCTGAGAACATGGCAGACTGCAGCTGTTAGTGGGTGTCCCCAGTTTAACGGGTAACTGTTGTGGAGAAAAGACAAAAATGCAGTTATATTATACCTATTCCTGGAGTTCTTCGTCCTACATGACAAAACAAGTCTTTCTTTCTTTCTTCTCTCTCTCTTTTTTTTTTTTTTTTTTTTTTTTTTTTTTTTTTTTTTTTTTTTTTTTTTTTTTTGGTAGGATTTAAGCTGGTATAAGATATCATATAAGCATGCTTAAAAGTTTTTATGTGGAGCCAAGGAAATCAAAGAACCATCACTTCTGCTAAACCCTCCACTTGAAAACTCTGCTTTTTCTCAATTGCATAGAAATAAAATACGGTCTGAAAGACCATTTACATGTAAAAATTCAATTAGCCTGTGGCACTTCTTTATGTCTTTATGTATCTATCTGTGTGCAAAGAATGTCTACAGTATAATGTGCAGTCAATAACTGTGAATTGTCTAGTCATTCCTAGCAAAATGCCTTGAGTCTAGAATTCTCCATATATAAAGGCGCTATAGAATCCAGCACAGATGGAAAAACTATGTAAAGTCATCAGTGGCACATGCTGAAATTGCCTTTTGCTGCAGCTTTTCCAGAACTTTGCCCTAACACATTCTACTATCTTAGTCATTAAACTTTAGCCCCTCTCAAGGCACAGTCTCAGAATATAAGATATTCACTCTAACCAAGAGCTAGTAACTTCCTACTAACAAACTGAATGTTCATTTTCATTGTCTCCCATAGTTTCTGAGCACTGAAAATCATCCACTGATATGAATATGTCAGGGTTCCCTGGTTATATTCGAGCCATTTTCTGCGGATGACTGAAGTTCAGGCCATGCCTTCTCAAGCGTTGCCTCTTTGTGTGTTATGTCTGAGGAAAGTTGTGATACAACTGTGACTAATTGCATCTACACCAAAAAGAAATTCTACACTAGGGAAACCAGAATGGTTGCTCAAAGTTTGTGCTACTACCCAAAAACAAAGGCTCAGAGTTTGGCGTTGGCTGAATCAAAGCTTCCGATAAACGTTTATTTATTGTTCATCTTTTTTGTTTGGTTTCCAGTCAAAACAGCAACAGAACATCAAAACTGAACTTTATGAAGTAACCAGATTGATAATTTCTGCATTTAAGTATTCATGGCTGTTCACATTGCAGTTTTTATTGGTTTCACCATTGGTTTAAAGAAAAGTAAAATTATGTTATAGGTCAAGATTGTTATATGACTTGGAGAACATAATTTTCTTGTGAGAATTAAGTTTCAGTCTTGAGCCATAACTTTTTGTTTTGTGCACACATTTTAATGCACATTAGTTCATGTTTTCCTTTTTACTCTTGACTGTTAAAATATTAGTGCCAGCAGCAGCAGAGCATTGCAAACTAAGTCTTTCCTTCCTTCCTTTTGGCCTGATGTAATTGATACTAGACAGTGCAGTGCCAAATAAATACAACTAAAGGAAGAAAGAATAGGAAAAAGTAGATTTTCATCTTTTGGCTAGAGTCCTTTTACATATGCTGTGGTGATTGGTATGTACTACAAAGGAAAGAAACCTGTGGGCAATTTCATTGCAGTAAAAATAAGTACTACATACTAGGAGAAAAAAAATGTAATTCTGCCTGTCTTTTGCATCTGGTATATAAAAGAAGTTCAATACAGAGCCAATTGGAGCTTCAAAGCTGAAATTTCCAGAAAAAAAAATAGCTTCCTGGTTTTAACATTAATTTGAAATAGAATGCTTGAATATAAAGGAGTGTTGCCCTTAATCCTTTAATATTGAAAATCTGGAGTTTTTTATGTGGAACTGCTTAGAATAAAGTCTTAAAAATAGATTCTGCACCTTGCATAGTTTTGTTTATTGTAATGCCTTATTTATACTTTTTTTTTCGTACTGCCATTATGGAATTTCAAAGACGACCAATAATTTGTTGTTCAGTATCAACCTGTAAAAGTTTCAGGACAACTTTCCTGGAGTAGAGTTTTCATTTCCAGTATTCTGAGCCAGATTTTCCGTTTCTGTGTGATTTGGTCAAATTACCTCTCTCCTTGCTCTCTACCCCTTTATGTTGATTATCTGCCCAGAACTCCATCACTCTCAAAGGCTGTGTGTGCTTTTGTCCAGTGTTTAGTTTTGAACAACCATGTCAGTGTGAAAATTATTGTGCCTCATTCCAGTTGAATGCCTTAGTCATAGAAGAATATTTTATGACATATTTTTTACATTTTCAGGTATGCTAATTAGCTCCCTGTGCCATTAGGATTCAATGTGCTGCACACAGAGCAAAAGCTCTTTATTTCTTCTACTGAAATGTAGTTATGAGATTCATAAAGCTGTTATTCATGGTCAAGCCCTATGCAAAAGGAGACAGAAGAGAAGAAACCTCTTTGTTGGGGCTATTCATCATGGGCTGGGGAATTTTCCCCCAAGCAGTCCTCTCTAATAGTTTTGCTCAGATTGTGGGTATTTCTGTGTAACCAGGTTGCAGGCTACACAGTGAGTCTCTAATCCCTGAAACAATGTGAGGTCAGTCATGTCCCTGCACACAAAGTGAGATGAGACAGTGAGGAGAATTCTAAAAACAATTGTGGACTGCTTTTAGTAATTAACATAGAGAACATATAAAGAAATAATTCCCTATATCATGTTTTAAACATTGCTGTGAATGGGAGATAATGACTCCAGTATTTGAACATGCTCATTTGGAGATGGAGACATATTTATTTCTTCATCAGAGATTAATTGCTCTGTCACAATTGTTCTGTGGAATAAAGACCTTTGTAAGTTGCTGTGCAGCTAAATATATCCTTCAACTCTACTTTTTATGAAGTAAAGTTTTATAGACAGTTTCAAAACTGATAATAAACTCAGTATGAAAGGTGGGTTTTGGCACAGCAGAAAATATGGAACAGATTTTATCTTAGTATTGGTATATAATGATTGTAAGGTAAATCCAAAAGTAGATTATATAGCTAGTAAAATTGTAAAACATTGGGATTTGTCAAGTTTTTGGCCAATAAAAGGACCAAATTAATTTTGTAGGTTGGAAATTGCAATTTTTTTAAAAAAAAATTAGGAGGCGTTTAAAAAAATGGCGTAAGAGGCATTAGAAAAAGCAATCAGTGTTTAAATACTGCAGATTACAGAACTCTCTCAATTATTCATTAGATTGGTCAAGATTTGGAGTTAAATTGTGTTCCTATTTTTCTCAATATAATGTGCAAAAATGTTTTTTCTTTATGAAAACTCATTCAGTAAGATTATCCTAAAGAAACACTATAATTTTCTTTTGGGTAATTCAAAGGAATGTGTTCTTTCACAGATTGTAAGAGATAAAGGGTTTGGGGTAAAAAGCTAGTTAATGGCAACAGAATAACACCTTGACATTAAAATTAAATTAACAAGAGTATGCTTAGATTGTTTTTTATTATGATATCAGATTTTTTTCTGTCTAGCTCTTCTTATACACAAGAAATAGCAGCCTCTAGTCCCAAACCACTTACCTAGTGACCTGCTGTCCAAAATTTTTCGAAATGACCGTAATGAAGTAATCTAATTTTTTTCTTGTATCTTTATTAACAGGAGTCCAAATTAATCTTCCTCAGCCTCAGCCATGTTCCTGAGATACAGCCACCGAAAAAGAATTAAGCTGTCCCTCAGTATAACATTCCTATCCTAAATAAAAGTAGGATAAATCACCTTTTGGGGAATTGTGTTCCTCCTTTTATATTAGATGGAGACTACCCAAACACCTTTGTTAAGACAAGTCAGTTTCAGATGGTCAAAATTAAGAGAGATTTATCTCTCTTGAAGCATCTTGGACCTTGACTGGTATCTGGACTATCTTCTAGAGGAAGTCTAAAACAAAACTGCTTCTTGCTGGTAATGCCTTAGCTATACACCTAAAGTCACATTGTATTCCTATATTTCTGACTCTACTTTGAAGTTTTATTGGTAAACTAAGATTTTTTGCAGTTATTGTTGGTTACTATTACATTGGTCATGATTAGTCGTCTTGATTATTCCATGATTAGAACTTTGCATTTTGAGCTGAAGAAAATCTCCTACATCTGCCCAAATCTTTTTCTACAAGTTGAAAGTCTTTCTTAGCTGTTCAAATCTAAGATCTAAGATTGTAAATTTCTCCATAGGATTAGAGGATTAGACCTGTTGTATGTGCTCCTGGCATGGAGGAGGCTTTATTTATTCCTATTGTTTCTTGGTTTTAAATGAGTATCTGTTCAATGGTGCTTGACATTGGTAAGAACATATGTATGGATATAGGATAGAAATCATGCACTTATTTGATTTATTCATAGGTGCTAATTATTTACATTGGAAGTTCAACTGCCTCTTAAATAAATATTCAAGGTGCTCCTACATTCTGTAATAATAATCACTTTACTGCTCAGGTGAGCATCCTGGCATTGGATTTTAAATATTTTTTTTGTAAAATATTCTTACTGGTTAATATTTCTTAAAATCCCAATAAGAAAGTAATAATTATTTTCTGCAAACTCTGCCATTATTTTTGTTACTATTTTACACATTCTTTTGCTGTCTTTAGAACTACACAGAGAATTTAATAAAGCTCAGGTTTATTTCTATTTTTCAGGGTTACATTGGTAGAAGATGAAATTATGCCCCCTCTTCCTGTATTGATTGGATAGATATCTGGATATATTGGAGAAGATATCTGTCTACTGGAGTCTCATCTGGATACTTTTCAGTATATTATGGTGAAATTCAGGAAGATTTGCTTTGGAAGAAAGCAAATGCAGAAAAATTTGTCATGGTGTCACATTGCCCATTCCTTCAGACAAGTTCAGACTGTTCCTTAACAGTATCAAAAATGCTGCTTGTAGTAGTTTCTGACTGTTCTATTATAATTTTATATCTGAAACTGAACATATTCCTGATTTGTTTTCTTTCTTGAACTATTATAGAAAAAGTTCTATAATCTGCCTCTTTCAAAGTCTGAACATGGGAAAACTGTCTAATGAGAGACACATTTTTTTTTTTCTAATTATCTGGCCTCTGCTGGCATGCCATAATACCTTCATTTTCATTATTTTATTTTTGAACATCAGATTTTGTCTGCAACCATGAAGTCAGAAGGGTGTATGAGGTTTGTTTTTTGGGTTTTTTCTTTTTGGTTAGGCTTCAGTTTTTCATGTGAAAAATTGGACCACCAAAAGGAAACACCTGCTTTTATCTTGAACACACTTCTTCAGCTCTGCAACATTGTTCCACCATTTCCCACGTTTCCAGCTTGCAGAACACCCAGCTGCGCTCCAAGGTCAAGACTTTGCTTGGACTCAGAACACAACTTTTTTTTTAAAATAATTACGATGTGGATGGGCAGGCACACCAACATCTAATATCACACAAAAGGAAAATGACAGGATATGTGAAAATGCCACTTCAATAGGATGGAGAAAGAACTGTAAGCAGATATATTCAATTTTAACTGCATTACCTATAGGCACGCAAACCAGAACTGAGTTATTCTCACAGTTAAATGACAAAGAGTAAATCATCATCAGCTGATCAAAATGTCTCTGGAAAGTTATTCCTGTAGATAAGACAATAACTCTATTATTTGTGTTTCCATGAGCACTTTACAAAGGGAAGCTATTCTTTTTCCTACATGTAAAAGAAGGTTGTCTTTACATGCAGTAATCTGCATTAGGTAAAGAGGTGTCAAAAATTACACGGAATTAATAGAAAATGAATGTTCTATGATGGCAGAGAGAAGAAAAAAAAAAAGAAAGAAGACACAACTGATCTAAAGAAATATCTACCTTAGAATTTCGAACTGCTGCCCAATTATCTGAATGCCTGAAACATAAAATAAACAAGAAAAGCAAAGTCCTTTGAAAGTTTCCTGGTGATCCTGTCACAACAACACAACCTGCTCGGGCAGGTTTTGTCCTTCTGTTTTCCTTTTTTGGAGCACTGATGTGAAAAACTTTCTTGAATATTGGAGAATAAAAGGACTTTGTATAGATTCCTGTATTACAGGTTTATCCTCAAGCAAAGTAATTCTGTTTTTTGCAAAGTTTCACTATAAGCTAATCAGTCAGCCAATCAAATTCTATAGAAGCTTTAGGTTTTAGTCAACATATTTTCCATAGTAAAAAATATGGGTAAAATATTCCATGTAATAGTTAATTTACCTCTGGTTTAGAATTATGCTATATATAGCACATAGGTTTTATATTCTTTTTAAAATCAGACTACTTCTCTTACTCTCTACAGCTGTTTACACTGGCTTAGGTTAAACATTCTTTAAAGTATTTTTATTATGAGTATTCAAGTTTCTTAGAGAAAGGTGAGAAATTCAAATGAACTTATCAGTATGTGAGACCATACACTTAAATATCTATCTATATCTATATCATCTATATCTATATCTAATCTATATCTATATCTATATCTATATCTACATCTATATCTATATCTATATCTATATCTATCTATATCCAATCTATATCTATCATCTATATCTATAGTTTTAATTCTTTTCTTCTGTCTTAAATATATAAAAGCCTGATTTATGCTACTTGCAGTTATTCTGCTGGACCTGCAACTTCCAGCGTTAAATCATAAATTAAAAGATTGACATACCTGTGTCATTTTTAATGAAGGTCTGTTTATCAGATGAAAACTACGAAGAGAAATTTTTGTAAACATTTTGTCCTACAAGATGTTCAATATGTTGCAGTTGTTAGGTTGCTTACACCTATAATTTTCTACTGGGTTATCTTTCCCCATCCTTCTTTGTGACTCCTTCTAAAAATCTGTTCACCATTAGACTGCACTGGATGTAGAAAATAATGAAAATATCAGAATAAAGTATTTCCTATAAAATTTTAAGTCCTGAGAGTAGTGCTAGCAGCCTGCACAATATTTTCAAAACCAGATCATGGATGGTATTTCCAAAACCAGCTAGGGATCATGTCAGAGACTTTATTTTAGTGTCTAACCTACACTGGACTGTATTAGAAGGCTAGCCTACACTAGCCCTCTGTAGACACTTTGGCTACAGGAGAGAAGGACAATGTGACCAAACAAGATATCTATGGTAGTGCCTTGACCAGTGCAGGTGAATCACAGCTGTGTATTTCTCTTGCTGTCTTTAAACAGGTTTAATGTGACAAGCTCTGCCCTAAGGTGTCTAGCCTATGGGTGGTTTAAGCTAGGTGAAACTAACCCTACTTCTAGTAACACCCAATGTGCTTGCTCTCCTCATAGACCCCAGAATTTGGTATTCTTGGTTCCTCAGTCACTCTGAGTGTACAGGAAGAAGTAGACTCTCCATTAAGGTATTCTGTAGTTAGCTACTACTGCTGTAACAATAGAGAACTCTTGTACAAGCAAGAGAAGCAGGTGTGAGTATTTTACTCTCCGAAACAGGAGGAGAGAAATGTAACTCCATTTCTTTCTTGCTAGTGAACACCTCATGCAGAAAAGTTTCTTGTGAAAGTCTTTTTTTCTGAAAGAAAAAAAGCTCCTAATCTAATTCCTCATGCTAAAAATGAGGAATACAGAGTCTAGACACAAGGAAGGGTTTCAAGACTGTGGAAGCTCATTTTCATGATATTCTTTATACTAACTCAGACATGATGCTTATGGAAAAGATTTCTGATGCACATTTACTTTGATGTTTTTAACTGGTTATTTTAGAACAAAGTTTATTGTCAACCCATCCCAAAAGTTTACCTTTCCCTTCTTGGGAGAAGCACCTAGGATGATGCATTTGGCTGTGAGACCTTGTGCCTTATCTTTCTGTTGGATATGTCTTCTTGGTTCCAGCCACAGGAAAGGTACCCAAAACCCAGCAAGAACCTGTGTCTAAATGAAGATCTGATGTCACACTGGATGCTCAGGAAGAAGCAGAAAGCCTAACTGATGAATTGCTAAGTCCTTGGCTATGATCTGAAATATTTACAAAAAACACAGAATGGTTTGGGTTGGAAGCAACCTTAGAGATCCTCTAGTTCCAACCCCTGCTTCCACTAGAGCAGTCTGCTCAAAGCCACATCCAACCCAGCCTTGAACACTGCCAGGCATGGGACATTCACAGTTTCTCTGAGCAACCTGTTCCAGTGCATCACCACCCTCAAGGTAAAGAATTTCTTCCTAATATCTCATCTACTGCCTTTCTGTTTCAAGACATTACCTTGTGTGCTAAACGCTATGTGTCCTTGTCAGAAGTGCCTCTTCAGCCTTCTTGAAAGCCCCCTTTAGGTACTTTCTTCTTCAAGTTCTTTCTTCCCCCAACAATATTGTTGCCAGGGTGGTTGAAACACGCTTATAATTTCTCAGGCAGAGTAGGAATTAGCATGTCCTCATGACAATATGTCAAGTACAGTAAATAATTTAACAGTAACATAGCTCAGGGATATCTATTCAGAGGAAGTTTGAAATATTTGGCAGGCAGTGAATTATTTTTTTACAGGGATGGAAAAGGTTATAAGCTCATCTCTAATATAAATACTTGCAACCGGTAGCAGAGCTCTATTATGGTAGTGTGCTAGTTAATGTCATTCAGGTAAATAAGGAAATTTCAGACCAAATATTTATGCTAGCAATTATGGTTACTTATAGCCATTTATATCCCTGTTTTTAGCACACTGAAAACAGTAATAAAATCCAGGATTTAATAGGCTTTAATGGGCAAAGTTAGAAACAGGAAAATGGGATTTTCATAAGAGGCCCCCATTTCCTTAAGGGATCCGGTTTTTTTTCCATCTTCTCACCAGTATATCTTAAGTAGCACTACAACCTATAGACTTACAGAAAGCTTGACCTTTGGGCTCTGCAACCATAAGGCTGTCCCAGCTCATTTTGCAGTAACCAATACCTTTTGCCAGGTGAGCTGCCCCATTCACTGCTGTCTCCTTTACAGGTAGTTACAGAGACCTTCACAACAGAACAGCTATTGCCTAATTTTCAGAGCTTCTGATTTCAGTAGCCACTTCCTTGGTCATCTCCAATGAGTTTCTGCAACAGTGAAGTCAATAGAACTGGTTTGATTAAATACTGGCACAAATGAAAATGTTACAGCTTATTTTATACATAAAAGGGAAGGAAATGGGTATTTTGCACATTAAGATATTTAACTCAAGTGAGGAGAAAATTGTCTGTCCTTTTCCAATACTCTGTGTGACAATGAAAGTCTTTCATCTTTCTGATGTGGATGAAAAATATTTTGAAGTTGTCCCTAATGAATGAAGTTGTGCTCTAATTAAATTCAAAAGGAGCTATAATTCAGATTCACACATTCGAAAACATCTAGCAAAAATGGGTGATTTCATTAGTCCAGAGAAGATGTGCAGGGTGAAGTGTTGGTTCAAAGTTAATTTCATATTAATTTGTGTACACATAAGAGAAGTTCAGAGAAGGTTTTATATACAAGGTAAAGCATCAATTTAAAATTAATTTTGCCATTGAAGACATGTGCTGCTGATTTTTGAAGAAGCAGAAACTCTATTCTCAAAATATCTTGAAATCCTTATCAAGAAAGGATATTAGCAGCCTTCAATTTTAGCAAGTCTTTCCTCTCTGTTCTCCAGGTTTCCTTTATCATCTAACATTTGACCCATACTTATCAATATGTATTGTAAACTTTTAACGCTTGTCAACAGAGAAAATACAGTTCGAATGTAGGTAGAGATAAATATAACCTCACAACTTGTTTCCCATGATCCACCCATAAGCAATTTGTTTGAGGTTTGTGGTTTCTTCCTCAGAGAAAGCTCCCTCATTGTCTTCAAAGAATGATTGATTCAGTGAGCTGAACTAAGGACAAGAAGTCACGGGAGAGGTCTCTGCCCCAGTACCATGGCCTGGAAGAATGATGATAGGTTATCATTTCCCTTTTGTTGCTATTAATTCAGTTCATGGATATGCTACGGATAAACATCTAACAGGAACCAATCCCTTTCAGAATTGCTCTCAGACCTGGCACGCAGAGAAGTCCTTGAGACTGTTGTGAACCGTACAACAGAAAGTCTGAGGTGCATTTTAGCATCTTAGGCAATATTGGAAGAATATGTTGAAATGTCATTTAATCAGGGCATCGTAGAATAGATGAACATTTTAGTTTTGATCTAGACTTTGATTAGTGAGCATTAATTGCCAGGAAAACATGTTCTATTTGGGGGGGCTGAATAAATATAAATGATAGTTTCTTTATCTCTTTTCTTTCAGTCCTCAGAAAATTTTGCCTTCTGCACTGAAAAAATCAGTCAAACTTAGTGATTACTACAATATCTATACAAATGCATGAAAATGTATTAACATTGTTATGATGAAATTATAATTTCTGAATATCTGATCAGACAGACTTTTCCCACCTTTTTCCTTTTTTTCTGGTTTTGTTTTTCCTATTTGTTACCAGACTGGAAAACTGATATTTCCTTCTGTTTCCCCCACTGCAAGCTGTTCAGAACTGCAGTTCAGTGCAGATGTGTTTGATGAAATAGTGCTTTCTCAAACATAGTTTAACATCTACATGAAGGCTGGTGACTGAGCTACAAATGAAAAAAGTACATGACTTAATGCAGCCTCCTGATCTTTGCCTTTACAATGCCCTTTTGTTCTATAAGTTTCCATGTGGGAAGATTAGGGAGGGCGAGTAAACAAAAATGTCTTTGCATGTCTTAAGAGATCTAAGTGCTCTGCCTGTAGAGTCAGCAACTTCCCATTGAGTTTCAAATAATCTGAAAGAGATGAGTTCCTTTCACAGCATGAAAATTCTGGCTGGGTCAATGGGTATTGTCTTCTGATCCCTTACGATCTCAGATTCGCAGTAATGTGACTGGACCACCTGGCTAGTGAGTGTTTTTGCCACTTTGGCTTCATCAAAACCAATCATCAAGTGTACGTACTGTCTCTCCTCATTCCAGGAAACACATTTTCTTAATAATACATATTTCCTTTATAACTTCTAAAACAAAGCAAATACTTTGTAACAGATTCAATGGCAGAAGAACTGTAGAACTGTGGGGAAATAAAGAAGAATTTGAAGGGTTGTGGAAGAGACATAAGGTGCAGGTGGTGCTGTCCACAGACTATAATTTGGCTTTCCAGGTTTAAATTTTAAGGAGGAGAGAGGCTATGGAAGAACATGGTTATACGGCTCACCCATTCTGTTCTTAGGAAATTATTTTATGAAGCAGCTTTTTAAACATGAAACTTTGTGCAGAAGCAAATTTATAAGTCTGATGCTGCAGCTTAGCCTTTGGCTGATGTGAGAATTTTAGGATCAGACCTTGAAAAGATAATTTTGGTTTATCATAGATTGATAAAAGTAAAGGGTTAATTTGCTACCTGTACAATCTCACACTGTACACATTGCTAAGAAAAGCAACTCTAAATGAACACAGAAGTCCAAAACTCACAGACTTTTAAGGTCACTGAGATGAGCTATAAAATACACAGTGATGTTCAGTTCATAACACAGAAGCTTTGGAAGGAATTTGGATACTAATAACTGGCCTATTGATGTGACTGTTTATTCCAACCATTTACAAACATAGGGGATTATGCAATGCTCTGACATAATTTCTGCTAGCAGCTGGAAACCTCCGCTGAACATCTGTCTGCAGTACTGTTCTCATAGTCCATCTGCCAAAACTAGCTGAGTAAATTGAAATGAAATTCCAATTTTTATTTCTTTCTCAAAACTTGTGTCATCTTTCAAGGCAAAAACATTTTTGTTAAAACTCTTTCAACAGTTCTTTGTGTCAATTCTATAGCCTTTAGGTATATTTTGTCTCATAAAAATGTAGAACACTGGAACACGTATCACTGGGTCAGAAGATTCCATTCCATGAAAACCATTTGCACTAGCTGTTATTTATATGTTGGCAGCTTGTTTTGAAATGATTGTTTGCTCTTCTTGGAAGCATGGACAATTTTAACCAGGGGTGTCAGTACTGAAAAAGCAGAAAAATGGTGTAGGGACTAGTATATAATTTTAACTTTCATTGATTATGAAGGTGAAAGGAGATAGAATTATGAAAAAAGTTTATCCCTTTCTTTATACCTGCAAGTGTAAATAGAAAAGCAAGGTAACCAAATGAAGGAAAGAGTCCCTTTCCCATAATGTGAATTTGCTCTGGCTAGGGGTACTTTTAGATGATCTCCACTGATCTTGACCTGTATCCTGAATATAACATGAAATATCATGAGAGGCAATTTAATTTTCCAGATGCAGAATGAAGACCTTTGGTTCTGAACTAATTTTAACCATGTCCTTAGCTCTTAGCTTTGGGTTCATTTCTTCTTACTTACGTCAAAATAGGTTAAAAGAGTTGAACCCTGGGATCGTCTCTTTCTGCTCACTGACTTGAGCAGCTTGGACTCACTACTTCAGATTTGCATGTTCATTTCCTGTATGTTCCTAAACTTGAAGCATCATCTTCTCATGTTTAATCTCTTTATATTTTAGCTAAATTGTAAAATAGGGATTATTAGGGTATAAGTACGTTTTTGTGTGTGAAATTGTGTGTTAAAAAGTTAAACAAATTCATTCTAGGGGTAACAAGTCCCACGAGAAATCATTACCACTCAGATGTGAAGATATGCAGTGGGAAAAGACTCAGATCTTTACAACACCTACTCACTTTCTTTTGTAGAAAATAATAATAAAGAAAACATCTATAAGGATTTCTGTGCTGGGAATGATTAATTTTCTTACAATGAAATAAGGTAGAATTGTCTGGTTTTTGATTTCTAAATGCTATTATTTATAGACTCAGCAAAATCTGGTTTTTGGAATTGATTCTATCATCATTTATCCTGCCATTAACATAGAAACTAGAGAAATTAAACTATATAAAGCGGACATAAGTGACAGCAGAACTGAGATTGAGATTAGTTCTGTGGTTCTGTGATTTGACATACACCTCTCCCTCCACTGGTGACAAATGACACTTTTGGCTACAGGAAAAGAAGAAAGGACTCCATTCTTAACTGATAAGAATGTCCAGCTCTATGCATTAGATTTTCTGTACACTCTGACGCAGTTGTTTTTTAAGTAAGTCCTTAATTTATAGATGTTGTAAGTCTACTCTGTCTCCCAAATAAGCAATTAGGTCATCAGGATCCATAATTTATTAAAGTGCATTTTGTGAACAGGGAGTTCATCCGTGAGGATATTGTGTTTCCCAAGGAAGTTATGAAGAAATTTGCCAAAAAGGAACTAAGGTTAAAAATTCAACAAATCCATCTGTTTCTCTTGAGTTCCTCTTAACAGGAGTGGGGTGGAAGTAGAAAGAAAACTTCCAGTGAAACGCTGAAGTGAAGAGTACCAATGCAGTGAGCTGCATCTCTAAAATGAGAACCACTTCAACTAGAATGAAAAAAGCCCCAAATCCTAGTACCTAGTAGGCTAATGCACTAAAATGCAAAAGCCCAGATGCATGAGAGGATTCAGCCCTTACAACTGTTTCATGTTCAAGATTCTAAATTTCATCACCTCAGCAGTTACCTCACTCTCCTGTTATATAAAAGCCATTCTGAACTTGCTGGAGTTTTGTCTTGGGAATGCTAGGCATCCCAGGGCATACCCAGAGGATGTCCTACAACTGTCTGTGATGGGCAGGTCTCTCCTACTAGCTGCTGGTGTTATACATCATGCTTAGTACAGAAACTGGTTTCCGCAAAAGCATTCAGTCTTCATTCTCTTCTTTACTCAATAACTGACTTGTAGTGTTTACCTGACCTGTTAGAAGTGTTATTCCTTACAGCTTCTACATGAGTCAATCTGGACACAGCATCTCTAAAATTTGAAATAATAAAGGTTTATGAGTGCTGATGGGTGGGGAGGGAACAGGGTCTCTTTAGCTCTTCTGCTGGATCTGCTTTTCTTCACATGGCAGTATTCAGTGTGCATTGGGCCAAAAGCACTGGGAACTACTTTGGAACTTAATGATGGGAAAACTCAGCTGGCAGTGGGAGGGCCTGTGCCTGTTTAAGTGTGCCTAGTCCAGCGAGACAGTTTTTAAAAAGTGGAATATGTCCAATAGAGATTAACCTGAGTTCTGGGTTTCTGACAACACTAGGGTCAGGTCTTCTGTGTGAGATATCAAAGCTGGCTGGAAGCACAAGAGAAACATTGATTTTTATTTCTTCATGTATCACATTCTTCACGTGTTAGTGAACTTTTGGGAGAATTGGAGAAGGCATCATAATTTCTTTCTACAATGCTGAATAGATTTATTAGAGAGGATCGTATCAGGCATATGTCTTGGAAGCTACCTTCAAAGAGATTTTGGGTATACACTTCTAGGGCACCATGCTGTGAGCTCAAAGTGCTGTCTAGCTTGGTCAGTTGTAGGTACTGCTGCAATCTTGCAGACAGTAGTTGTTAGTCAGCCAAAACCCCACTATTAGAGCAACCACTAACAGCACCATAATAATTGCATGCTTAATGAGTCCTTAAATCCCCTATTGTATTACAGCTGGGGAGTTTTAATGGGAAATGGATAATGTCTCCAACAGCCTCCAAACAGCTGACTACAGGGTGTAGTTTCACAATTACCCTGAGTTCATTCCTGTCCTCACTGCAGCTATGATGACCAGCACTGCCTTTCCCTTAATGCTAGCCACATACTGTCGCTCTTCTGTGCTCTACTCTGCTAGCAACTGGGTGACTTAATGGACAGTTTGACAGCTCCCTGATTTGACTCTGGGTTAGTTTTCAATCAGACAAACTTCTTTATCCAGCTGCCAAAAGCTTAGTTAATCATTTGGGCACTATGGTGGAAGTGGATGGGATGGGATGCACATCCCATGGGATGGAGTGACAAGGTATGCAAAGGCTGGTTTCCCACCAGGCATATTCCCTTATGCAAAAGCTTTTGCTTCTGCAGTGAGGATAAAATGATGATACAGCAGAGATGATGATTCTCTGCAGTAGAAAAAAAACCAATCTTTTTTTGCTTATCTGTCCTTAGAGCCTGTATCTGCAGGCACTGTCAGTGTCAAACACTGACTTGGCAGAAATCTCAAATGTGACATCCAAAATCTGTACTTCTTGAGATGAGAATACTACATAAAGAAAACATCAAGGAATCTTAAACATTTCTCAAAGTATTTGATGTGATAGCCCTTGGAATAGAAGAAAAATCACTTTTGGTTATCTTTCAACCTCAGTAAATTCAAACAAAAAGACAGAATATCAAATACACTTTATCTTGTATACACAGTGGAACATGCCAGCTAATAACAAGAAACAGATCATGACCCTAGAGTAACTCACCTCATTTAGAGATAATGGAATACAATCAAATATAAACAATTTGAAATGCAAGTGCAATGCAGACTTTGCCTGTGATGCTTAAGAGCAGATTAGATTTATAAAACCATTTGGAGCAACCTTTGCTCCATATAATTTTGAACAGCTCAGAGTATTAGAAATGTGTGATAGTGTAAGTACTAAATTATTATTGCTAGTTGTAACCAAACACCTTGTCTGAGTTATATAGTATCTTCCTAGTTATCCAAATATTTATTAAGGTTGGATTTGACAACTATTCAGTATGAAGTTGCTAAGATAAGGTTAGTTCAAGAAATTACTAAGATTCCTTGCCCATCTTTCTTCCTATGGCTACAGTGCAGTGCACTCATTTCTTGAAATTGATTCATTTTAGGATCACAGGATGAAAGATACACCAAATCTTTGGGAATTGTGTTGTAGATAAAATGAGTGTCATTCTTTGGCATAGAGATTTTTGAATGGCAGAATGGTGGGAAATTCTGAAAGGTGAACGGTACCACTGATATACCTCTGAAGTACTGCAATTAGATTAGCTTGGAAATTGTTTTGAAAATAATGCAATGATAACCACTTGTTTGGAAAATAAATTCTCTATTCTTTGAGTGCCTTGTTTTCACTACATTGACATATTTCCTACATGCTTTTCATACTAACCTTATTTGTACCCTGAGTGGGTACAAATCTGACTTCAGTTGCTAATGATTCAGGATGGGGAGTGGAATCTATTTGACAGTTTATCAGAAACTAAATTAACTCATTATTGAAAAATCAGGTATTTGGACTATGCGGATGTCAGTTCTATGATTATGTATTTCTACAGCGCACTCTAAATTCTTGTCTTCATATTAATACACTAATAGCAGTGGCAGAAGTCATGTCTTTGTCACAGGCTACTAGTCCTCTTCCAGTCTGCCCTCAGGTAAAGTTGGTTCTGTAGTAGCAGTACCAAAGCAAAATCGTTATTCAGAATTCTCTAACTATGCAAGTCTTCTCACTGTATAGAGAGAGAACTGTATAGCTATAAAGAAAATAAGTTGATCAAAATATTTTTTCCACTACTATACAAGTATCTAAATGATATAAGAACAGTAGAGACAGAACTCTGGGTAAGAAATGTAGGAGAAAAATAAATAGTTTTACACGTTTTCAAAAAATGTGGACAGTGTCAAAATATTGATATTAATTCCAGCCTGACTTTAAAAGGGAAAATGTAAGGACAACTTCCCAACAATTGTGGTAGGACTTCTAACCACCTAGCAGCTACTGGCCTTCTGAGTACCTGCTGAATGCAGTGATATGTATAGACTATAATATATACATTTTTTTAATATATATATATGTGTGTGTATGTACGTATATAGCTTGGGTCATGTTGAAAAACTGTGAATCTACTTTCCTGCATTTATGTGTGTAAGAAAAAGGAAGACAAAAGACAAAAAGAGAAAAAAGACAGAGGAGAATTCTTTCATAAACTTATTCATTTGCCCTTCAAAACAAAGGGTCAACAATTCTTTAAATGTTTTTGGTACACCTTATGAATAGCTATTATCTAGCCTATCAGATTCTCTAGGGCCATCCAGTTTATTCTGTTTTTACTGATATGTTAGGTCGTAACAAAAACCAGTCTAACAAATGAGAATACTCTTTCAGTACCAGTTGAATAGCTTGACTCAAATGGTGGTTCCAACTGGCACAGGAATGGTGTGGTCCCTCAGGGAAAGCAGATATGACCCCAAGCTACATTGTACACAGCGTAGTGAAACCCACCAAAATAAATCAACATGGTGCAACAGAAAAATTAACTGATGAAAAGGCACGTTTCAAAGGTGTTTTAAGAACACTGATTTTATTTTACAGGATTTGGGATATTTAATAAGCCCGTTCACATGCTCTGCTTCTGGAGCATTTGACTTCCAGAGGAGTCTGAGTTGCTTCAGGGGGAAGAGAGCCTGGGTTTCTGTATAGGATCAGTGCTCTGGTCTGTGTGGTGACACTGTCAACATATGAAGCAACTAAGGTAAATTAATGACTTCTGCGAAGAAGTGGAGACCAAGGCACTGCCTGCTTCTTTAAAGACTGTAGGAAAAACACATCTGGAAGTCTGAAACAAGAAAGGAACTAGACACTATTTGCTTTGAGAGCTGTCAGGCACTTTTCCTGTCTTTCCCTTCTCTTACTTTGTTTTTGCCTGAGTTGCCAGTTGGATGAGCAGGGTAATTAGGAGTGACACGCAGCCTGTGAATGCAGCCAAGCCCTGGAATCTGCTGCTGTTCGTGTCATGGAGAGAGGATACAGTCAGACAAGGAAAGTTATTTCCTGCACTTAATATCTGATCAGTCATTTGAAATGTAAACATGATTGGAGGAATAACAACCGCCAGAAATAAATGTACCAAATGGTCCTGCTTCTTGTTTAGTAACTAGCTGCTATTTTCAGAAGGCCTAAAGGTTAAAAAAATCCTAATAATTCATTTATAATACTTAACTAAGGGGTACATGAGGTTTGAAAATTCTCTATAAACATTGAAAGTAGTGTAAATTGTCAGGATTACTAGCACCTGCAATTTTGCAAGTGTATTCAGCTACAAGATATATTCAGATCCTTGTCAATGGCTGGCTTTTTGATATATCACTAAACCATTTACTTCAGCCACAACTTTAGGCATTCTCTGATGAAGGATAAAGGTATGATTTATGTGAAATTCCTTGGCAAGACATCCAGAAAAATCCTCATTCAGCTCTTAAGGAAAACTAATGAAAACTAACTGAAAATATGGAATTTGTTTTACTAGCATGAGATGTCCAACCATGAACCGTGAACTTTTTGGGTTTTTCTTTTTTTTTCAGAACATGTGGCAAATTAATGCTTTTAAAGTGATTTGTCTGATTTTAGGTGTTTATTTTAGTATATGACTAATTGCTCTCATGAGGTTTCTTTCTAATGAATTGTAAGAGTTCAGTCTAACTATGAAGTATTTTGAGCTGGTTGAGAGGAATCTGACTCAAATCAGTCTTGTCAGAAAAGGGAACTAGGAATCAACTTTCTCTTTTCTTAAATCCCACTTAAAATCCCTTTAAAAGTTATAGAGCCACAATAATAGATTTCACCATTTCAGTGGAAGGGCAATATTGGAAAAATTCCATTATTCTCTTGCCGTGCACTCTTGCTCTGTATAATCTCTATCTTGAATTGATTAAACTTTTTATTAAACAAAGATGAAAGGGAAGAATGAGAAGATTCCCATACAAGGGAATCTCAGGAGGCTTAACAAGAGCAACTGCAAGGTGCTGCAACCCCTGTTATCAACATAGGCTGGAGGATGAACAGATGGACAGCAGCCCTGCCAAGGACTTGTTGATGCTGGTGGGTGAGAGGCTGGAGTGAGTCCAATCTTAATCAGTTCTGAATGTGTCTTAAAGATCCATGGAGAGAGAGTATTCTCAGTTTATTGCCTGCTCATTGGCACAAAGTTTGGAGACAAAATATGATCATCTATTAACCCTGAGGAGAGGCTTGTAGTCTGAAGTCAGGCTAAAGATCTGCTGGTATGCTATGAAGAGACAAGACAGCCAGGATTTTAAAAGCTGACCTCAGGAGTCAGTAACACTGATACTCGGTATTTTTTTCTCTCTCTGTTTTCATTGAAGTCCAAGATTACATATGGCCAAGGGCTGAGAAGAGGTCAAAAGAACTCTACTGTAAAAAAGGGACTCCTTCATATACAGAGATAGGTTCAGTCTGTGTGCACTTTTCTTTTCCTAGTAAAATCTGAATTCCTTGTGATACTTTGAACATTCTTTATAGACAAATCACATAAATTGTATTTATTTGTGGTTATATAAAAGGATCTGGTGGCTTTAAATGTAAGTAAGGAAAGTCAATATTTGGGGACTTGCCAGAAGTACTATTCAAACAAAGGATTATTCTTTAATAAAGTACTATGAGCAGGAGTGTCCAATTAATCCATGGAAGCAATGTTAACAACATAATTGAGTGCAATAGGACACAAAATCTGGCAAGACACAGATCCATGGCAGCTGCACAGTCATTTTACGTTATCCTAGCTCACTTTGCTGCTGATGCCACTCATCTCCTGGTGGAACTAGTGTATAGAATTCTCATTTCATAAGAGACAAAATCAAAGAGCAAAATACAAATTGGTTATGAAGGACTAGATTCTCCTTGATTCTGCTATTCAAAATTGACTCTGTTTTCTCAGGATGTCTCACTGGGTGAGTTTTAAGGCTACAGAAGAGTAAACCAGATGTACACCTGACCACACAGACCAAAGCTTTTCATCCACCACCTTCTCTTTGGATGAGTCCCTCATAACAGAGCAGTATGATATATTCTGCTTACTGTAGTTTATAGAAATCTGTGGAAAAGCCCTTGGCTCTTTCAGATCTAATAAAATCTAATCAAATTTCTACTGAGGTTTGAGGCAACAACTTTCACAGATTTGGTGTATCTAGGTCAAATGCAGATTTTGATGACTTTACTTCATACCCTTAAAAAGGTCAGTGAATAACCTGTGAAGCACTAGAAAACACAGGTTTCTCCACTGGGTAAAAGCAAATGGCTGATTGATTACTACCACACCAGAGTTCTAGTGCAATCAGATGGAGAGAAGAGGAAAGAGTTTACTCCTACACCAGAAAAGAGAAAGGTGGAGGTGGAAGAAGAGAGATAAAGAACAACAATGGTGAAAGTACAGGGAAAATAAAGAAAACAATGATTGCAGGGAAGAATGAATAATATTGTCAGCACTGCTAAGTACCCAGGACAGGTGAGAATTTTGCCAGTGAACTTCATACAATAAAAGGGTGTAAAGAGGAAGTAGGCCCATTATGGATCATGAGAGAGAGATCCTCTGAGATCCTCCAGCTGCTTCTCACCATATCACCGATGCAAAGCAGATGCTCCTTTATCTGGAGCAGTTGGTTATGGCAGGTTTAGAGCACCTTTGTGTCACTGGTGTCACAAATCAGCTCTTGGCTCCTCCTTTCTCTGTGTGACTTTTGGAGATGACATAAATCATTCAAGCTTTGATGTTACCATCCAAAAATAACTTCATAATATTGCAACTGGTTAATGCATGATTGACTCTCACTATGTCTTTCATTTTTATGTGTCTTTCACCAAATGACCATAGATCTCAAATGAGAAAGGAGGAGAAGGAGGGAGATACAAACAATTTAAGAACAATTAGAGATGTACTGTTTTATAAAACAATAAAGTAAATGGGAGCTTTAGGTGAAATTTTATCTAAGAATTATCAGCAGTTTATGGAGTGTGGAGCACTTAGAAGGAAGCAATTCAAGTAACTGGCCTTTAGAAAGATTTGTTTTTGTTGTTTTATTGAATTACTGTTGCAAATATTCTAGTTTAAATCCTTGCTATTTATTTAACTGGATTTATTTTAAACTTCCCTGTCTAGAATCAGATTCTCAAGCCAAGGTCCTCGTGAGGTAATTTCCCTGTCAGGAAGTCCTGAGCTAATCCTAATCATCAAACAAACCTGCAGTACTGAGAGCCTGGAGAAGAGAATGCAACTTTGGAAAATGTTTCCTCCCGCAATTAGCTGAGAAACTGCCATGGAAAATTCTCATCTCTGTTAAGTTTCCTTGACCCCATCTTTTCATTCCAGATGTTCTGTCCTGTTTGCTCTGACTGCATCTGCACTGCTAAGTACAAGAGGGCCAGGAAGTGAGTTCAAGCACTTTACCCCACTGTGCATCTGCTAGGCTGCACTCTGCTCTGCACAAAGCAAGGCAGATCTTGCCAAATTTCCAAGATGGATCTGCTCTATCAGGGTCTGCTCCTAAGCAGGGGATGTGCGTCAACTGATCCCACTTAAATCAGAACACAGGTTTGGTCTCTGTATGTTATTTATTTAGGGGTACAACTATCACTTGGAGGGTCAAGATGCAGCTGGAGAAGTATGATGGAGACAAATATAACAGAAAGACAGAACATGATCTTTTCTTGTATCGTCTACTGTCCAAAAATAAGCATAAAATAACATATCTGACAGCACTTGTTTCAGACTCTTATACTTTAAGCCCTTTCACCTCCATCTGGGCTGGAACCTTTTTGAAGAGAGAGAGAGAGATAGAAATACAATGAAAGAGATCATGTACTGTATCAGTGAGGTGATTGAAGCTAAAAGCAACAAGTAGGAAAAAATACCCTTTTCCAGAAACCATTGTCGATTTTTTTGGTCCTGATCCAATCAACAGATAGCAATTTCCTTATTTTTTTGCCTTTACCTCTAAAAATGAATGGATGCAATAAAAGGCCTTGGGATTCTTACAGGATTCCCCATCAAATTCCTTGAGTTATGATTATGAGGCATTCAATTCCACTAACACATCAAGGAGGCTGAGAGGATTAATTGTCTGGTACATCCAGATTGCTTATTCTCTGTTTCAGGGAAAATTGGTGGATCCAAAATTCTTTAAACATTAACTCTTTTTACGGCCATTTCCCAAAAGTTTACATATCTAATGTGTCAAACCAGGTGTCATTTTGTGATAACACAGTGCCACAGCCTTGGAAAGAAGGAGAGAAAAGCAGCTTCTCCACCTCTTCATGCAGTACCTGCCTCCATATTTGCTCTGCAGTTAACTGGTGTCTTTGTTGCAGTCATCAGGAACTGGGACCAATATTTCACTGAGAAGCAAGGCTGCAAATCTATGGGAATGCAGGTTGGAGAGAGGCTGAGGCTGTGTAACAGCTTACTGCTGCTGAGAGGAACTGTTTCCTCTCCAACAGCTGCTGACTCCTTCCCTCCTCTTTCACCAGCTCTCAGCCATGTCTGCCCTTTGGGCTTCATGTCTTCTAGCAAATTATATTTGCCCAGGACTGTATTCTGGCACAGAGACCAGCTGGAAAGAAACAGCACCCTCCCCATCCATCACATTCTTGAAACTTCCAGCAGTTGGTGGCCATATACAAGCTGCCTATGGGAAACGTTTTCTGGTCCATGATGGTTTTGCACCTGTTCCTAGGAATTGTTGGAAGAGAGCTAGTTAACCTAGGCCAAAACTGTACTAAAGTTACTAAAATAATTTACTGTAGACAGCATAAACAATCCAGTTCCAGTGCCTTGGAGTGGTTACTATTCATTGTTTAATATATTATCATTGCTGTAACTCAGGGACATGGTTCCTCTTAGTGACTTAGCAGGAAACCAGTTCAACCAAAATGGAAGAAAAAGCCTTTTGCCACCAACTCTTTGGGTATCAGACCACAGAGATGGGACTGGGAACAACAGTACAATTCCAGGAATAGAGACAGAGATAGAAAGAAAGCGTCAATTTTATATTCCTTGTCTAACTCTACCCTCCTTAACAGTATTATTAGAGATGTACCCATATAATTAGAGATGTGTACATATAAATGTGTACAGAGGAGGACTCTTTGTCCTGCAGAGATTTGCAGGAGATTTGTACCACTAGTTCCAACAATCCACTGCCATTTCTCCTGAGGTTTCTACCCCTTTGGATCTGCCGTCTAATGTGAATTTGTTAGAAATTCCGCAGGTTTTTTTCCCACTGTTAAGACAGTTATCTAGTGCATTTTGCTTTAAATGGACCAGTGAGAGCTCACACACACAGTTTAAATGGCAGATTGGAAGAGGTGATAGCATTCACTAAGACAAGCAAAAGGAGATGACCCTCCTTTAACCTCTTACTGTGACATATTTGCATCCAAAAGAGAGTGGTACACGGCTTTCAGAAAGGTTTGTACTCTTCCCTCTGAGTCAACACTTCGGCATTCAGCAGCAGTGCTACTGCATTAGCACAGGCAGCCCCTGCCCTGGGACACAGATGTTCAGCTGGACAGAGGAAAGCCTGCAAAAACAATCTTGCATACCTGCATAAAACCAGTTGTTTGGGCTTCTTTAATATTTGTTCCCCGACCCCCCCCCTCAGTTTTTTTTGTCTAGGTCACGATATCATCACGTGAGAAAAATGATCTCGAGTCAAAACTTCTGAACCTGGCATTGCTTAAGGGTCTGTGGGTTGAGAAGGTTTTTGTCGTGCTGCAGGGTGATCCTACCGCCCCTTATAAAACTGTTCCCAATTATAGATGCATTCCATGTGTTTTAAAGTAAACTTTCTGTCCTCATAGAAATATAACTAATAAGAAAAAAATAAAACCAAAACCTTTGAGGTTCTCAGTGTTCTGGGGAAGCACTTAAGGATTGTCATATGTACAGTTTAAAATTTCTTTCCAGCTAAGTTTTACTGGCAGTAGAACTGTGTTCAATAATTCTATTTCATGTTTAACACTTCCTCTATTGTGTGAATATAAGGATTCTCGCTCCATATCTACTCTCAAATTTTTTTTTCTCCTGTAACAGATTTTATTTTTTCCCAAGATTTGGAGGTGTTTTTTTGTGGGTGTTTTTTTATCTTTTTCTTTTTCTTTTTCTTTTTCTTTTTCTTTTTCTTTTTCTTTTTCTTTTTCTTTTTCTTTTTCTTTTTCTTTTTCTTTTTTCTTTTTTCTTTTTTCCTTCATGACAGATTGTAGATTTAAAGCTAGCAAATTCATTTCTGGAAGTCTAAAGTATAGAAGCCTAGAGATTTGACAGTTTGGAGTGAACCTGTGAAAAATATTTTGCTTAGTATGCTTAGTCATGCAAGTCTTAACAGAATTAAAAGAACCTTTCAGGTGCACATGCTGAAGTCTCATGCTATTCCAGAGCACCTCTTATATTTCCATTCATTAGATCTGGCTCCTCTGCCCTTGCTTAAGCAATTGTTCTAGTTCAAAATTTACTAGTAATTGCTATTGCATTTAGAAGTTCTCCTGAATTGCAAATTTGCATAATTTTGGGGGAATTCTGTTTTGTGTTGTGGCTTTACGATCGTAAAAAAGCAGGAAGCTTCCTTTATGTGCGTATTCAAAATACAAAGAATAATTTTTGCTAATGGAAAATGCTCAAAAAATAAAATAAGATTCAACATTCATCCCATTTTCTATTGTAAATAATAGAATCTATTTTAGATTTATACTTTGCTGTTTTGACAAAAAATTATGTCAGTTCTATTCATATGGGTCTGAATCTAGTTTAATAGTCCTCATTTCTTGTGAATTAATGGCAGCCTGGTGTTTAAATAAAATAATTTCCTGAGATTGTCTCTGACTTCAGCCTTGGAACTCCTTCTTTGAACTAATGTGTCTCAAAAAAGGAGCCAGGCAGATGTACGGATCCTGTGGTCTGGGAGCATTCTGTTTTAGTGGTCCCAGTTGTGAATAAAGCAATAAGCAGATGTTTTATGCTACTGTCGTAAGTAATGCATCTGTTGGGGGCTGGCACAGAAGTGCATCAGTTATTAATACACTTTGATTCCTTCCTAACTCTCATTCATCCATCAGCTTCCTTCCTCCATTGGCTGTTACTTCTGTTGCTTTTGCTATTTCACCATTCTTTCTTCCTTGGGTAACTGTGTAGAAGAATCCTCAGCTACAAAACGTGTGTGAATGTCTTTGGCAGTGAATGGCCCGAGAGGAAAATATGTTTTACATGCTTTGCTTATGCTAGTAATATAACCACCCAAATATATTGCTAGATCCTCCAGGTTGCCTGCTGTCCTGCTACACCTATGGCACCTGCATCCAAGTATGGAGCAGCCTTGTCCTTGAGAGCTGGGAGGGCACCTTAGCGTCCTGAGAAAACTAAGGGAGGTACTGAGAAAGCAGTGGGGAATGTCAGCATCCTCTGGTTTGGTATCTCATCTTCCAGGAACTTCTGCCTGTAATGGACCAGTTAGCACAGGTTTAGTGTAATGTTACCTTGGAGTGAGGCAATTTTGGTTGTGCCTTGGAGGTGCGTTAAAAATGAACCAACTGTAGAGCTGATGGTAAAATAATAACTTCAGTTTCTGAGGAAAT
>VZSR01003803.1:36317765-36358620 GCA_013398615.1 Brachypodius melanocephalos
AAGAAAGAAAGAAAGAAAGAAAGAAAGAAAGAAAGAAATCCCCACCCTGCTCCAAATCAGATTCCAAAGTCATTGATGTTGTATTTCTAGTGGAATGATATAGTTAATTGAATGATTTGAAATCATGCCATTAAAACATTTTTACTTCATTCAAGTGGAACGTTTTAGCAATTTTAAAGGCATTTTCCTTTTCAAATTGTAAGAAAATCAGCATAGCCATATAAAAAAAATTCCATTTTGACAAGAATGCTTTTTAAAATAACTCTTTGATGGTTTCTAGATCTCAGTGAAGCAAGCTTTTAATATACCATTCCTTCTGGTCTAGTAAGGCATCTGTTTCTCAGAAGATGCTAAGCAAACTAGAGTTCTCTCGAAGTGTGGTCCTAGGATCACTGTTTTCCTGACGGATTTGGACAATAAAAGCTCTAAATGCTACCTGCTTAGTTTCCTAAATTAGCAGAGATGCATGGGTACTGTTATGCAAAGCAATCTCTGTGGACCACTTTGAATTGTTTGGGTTAACTGATAAGAAGAAGCTGAGGGTCTTTAATTAAGGGAATAATTTCTGTGGACTTAAAGTGGCGACAGGAAAAGAGAGGACTAAATAGTATTTGATGGCATGAGAAGCTTGGAGCCACGGAGTCCCTCCAAGTGTGAAAACCAAGGGAAAACAATCCCCCCAAATAAGGAATACCTTTAATTGGTGAACCTTAGAGGAATAGACTATTCAGTCACCTACAAAAGAGACAGACAAGGCAGTGATAGGCAGATTAGGTGGTGTCACCTGCGGGGTTTTGGGAAACAAGGGTGGAGGAAGTGGAAATGAATTTGAATTTGTGAGTATGGAAGAGATATGCAAATTTATGAGGATTTTGCTTTGTTATGCTGATGATGCAAAGAGAAGACATTTTATTAGCATAAGACTCCTCAAAGAGAATCAAAGTGATTTAAATAACCATTAGTCCACTGAGTTCCTATTTACATTCAAAAGGAAGCATCTCATCTAGCTTTATTTCAAAACAGAACGCTTCACATTTCTTAATTATGCATGAATTATGAAGCACCCATATCCTCTTCCTCTGCAAAATGCACAACAGCAGGTGTATTCACAGAATTAATAACATACTACTGAGTGGATGTCCTCCTTCAAACATCTGCAGAGGAAGAATGAAGTGTTGGTATTGTGACAGACTTTATATTAACTATTGAGTCCGAAGGGCATCTGCTATAACGACTCATGGATCAGCTTTAGTGGCTGGTCCTTCATTTGCTGGAATAAGGCAGGACAGATTTCAGATGTTGCTCATGTCTTCAGTCAAGGCCACAAGAACTTGGTTCTGACTTCTAATAATCTTGGCTAAACTTTGACTTGCATTTTTACTCATTGCATAAACGTAGAATTTGAGGTATGAAAATCATAATCTAACAAGAGAAAAGTAAGGCATATATCATTCTAAACTAATATTTCAATGCAAAACTAAAGTAATTGTCATGTCAACAGCTATTATATAGCAAACATATAATGAGTACTGGTCAACTAAAACATAATTTTTTGAGCATGTACATGTTAACAGCATAACCTCCTATTCCTGAAATCAGGTTGTGATTTTTTTCTTGCTCCCTCACCATCTGGGTTGTGTACATTCATCTCCTTGTTAAAGTATTTCAGTTTAAGGGGTTAATTTTTACCAGATAGGCAAGTCTGATTAAAATTGGAATTTGATTCCATTTTCAGCAGTCCAGGCTTCTGGAAAATGAATGCTTGGCAATATGTGTTAATTGAAATCATCAGTTCATAAACAACATTGGAATTTTAGATTTGTCAGACCCCCAGTTTGAAAAGCAATGTGCTCTTGTAAATGCTGGAAAATACAGTTCAACAACCACAGGGACATGCTTAATTTTAGTGGAAGATTCTTATTGCTATGTTATCAGCATAAACTAATGCTGAAACTCTGGAAGATATACTATCTTAAGGAAAAATGAAATTCAATTCCTGCATTACATGACACAGTGCAGAACATAAGCAGCTCAATTAAAATGCCAATTATTTTTTTAAAGGGCTTTAACTTAAAATGTAATAAGGGTTGAATTTCTTTTTTTCTAACACATTTTCTTCCTTGAAAAAACTGAACACATTGTTGTAGCTTGCTTTATTTGCAGATGTTTTCATGAGACCTTACATACATAATATTTCATGATCAAGAACTATAGTAAATCTTGGGCAGAATTCTGAGCATGAGAATGGGGAGTCATGATGTCACAAGGAGCAGACCAGCAGAAAAATGGGGATATTTCAGTAGTGTTACTCTACTTCTATTCCTGGTCTGACAATGAAAACAAAGATAGTTTCTTTAAGTCTGTCCTCTAAGTGGTGAGGATGTATGGGTGAAAGTGGGGGTTTGGGTAATGTAGGCTGGAGATAAACCGAGTTGGTAGGAGAAGTGAAAGGCAGAAAAGATCATTGAGGAGAGATTATATTTAGGGTCCATGACTGTGGGCCCTGATCAGCAGTTTTCACCCTTCCTGATATCTTGTAGAAAGAGACTGAATTTGCTCAGGTTTTGTCTGTCATCTTCTTTCCTCTGAGACCAAGATGAAATTTTGCATGTGTGACATATTAGCAGAGGCAGAAAGGATATTTTCCTTTCCCAGCTGAAAGTCCATTTTGTAGAGAAGGAGTCTAGTTTATTGTTCTGACAATTTAGAAGTCAAAAATAATGTAGTCAAATTCATAGAGTTTCACTGTACATGGCTTTGGAATTGGGAAGGGATTAAAGAAAAGCAGGTAGAATCCCTCTTAGAGAACCCTGAACTTTTTTACCGGTGCTGTGATGACAAATCTCTGACAGAACTTCACATCATGGGGAAAAGGATGACAGGGTGCCAGGAGCAGCCTGGGTTCAATGTGGGAGAGGGATTTATTGGAGCAGCAAGGGCGAGTAAGAGTAGTGATAAATTTTGTCTGATGTGCTGGGAAGTGTTTCCAAGAGGGCCAATAAAGGTACAGGTTTCTTCAATGATGATTTGTGTACCATGTCTTTCCTAATGCAGGCCTGAGACAGCACACTTCGCTTCTCCAAGCCCATCCACAGAGAGACTGTGCAGGACACTTGAGAGCAGTGAAGAAGCAGCCTGTGCTATTCTATTGCCTTCAGAATAACACAAGTAACTACTGTAGAGTTAGGAGCACTGAGAATGACTTGATTTGGATAATGAAAGAAAGATCTTGGTCCCTGCTTTACAAAATCACCTTTTATAGTCAAGCCTTCGAAAATAAGACCGAAAGTGATGCAACTTGTACATATCCATTATCTAAACAAAAGAGATACACAACTAAAATGTGTATTAGAATTTTTTAAAATTTTTAATTAATGACAGTAATTTTGAGTGGATATACAAAGCTAGCTTTTTTTTTTTTTTTGTAAGAACTCTTAAATTTGCTACTTCGGTTCAGAGTTTCTTCCTGAAGAAAAGCCAAATGAAAACAAACAAACTCCGTCCATTTTTATGCTGTGTGTGTGTTCCCCTGCAGTTTTTCTTTCATTTCCCTTTTCATCTGTAATTTTCTTTGACTGAAGAGGAATGGGCAGCTTTTCATTTCACTTTCCCTTTTTAGCGACTGTATTTGTGTGGCTAATTTTGCCATTAGGAGGATGACACGGTGAAACACCTTCTGGTTGCTTGAAGCTGAGGTCACTGCAGAATTTAGTAATGTTTCCTAATGATGCTGCACTTAAGGCACACCTAGGAGGCCAACACTGAGTGAAACAGCTTTTAGTAACCTATGAAGTGAACACCTCAGAGGGTGTATTTACCATAAACTCTAAGTTATTTAGGGAATTTGGCTGTGTGTCTTATCTATTTCTCTAACTAAATCAGAATTTCAGATGTGGTAAAAGTTGTGTCTGTTGCTTAAAGGACCCTCCAGTGCTGAAATTTAGCACTTGCCTACCAGAGTCCATACTTTTTTTGGTCACAGTTCTAATTCTGTAGGATAATTTGGTTTGGTTTGATTTGTTTATTAAATTTGTGGTTATTTTAGGACCTCAGATCTAAGTAAGAGTTCATCATATGCTAAACCAGAGTTTATCACACACTAATTAAAATTGTAATATGCTTATTTACTGCTCCTGTGGTGCTGTATAGCATTTGCTGTTTGTGTTCTTCTGTTAACCTCTGCTGGATCTCTTTGTTTCCTAGATCTCAGGAAACTGTAGCTGTAAGCATAAGAAGAAAGCTGTAATCCCTAGAATTTAGGAAAGCATGTCAGTACAATTTAAAGTTTTGTTCTGAACTCCTTCTACAATTACACCTGATCCAAACCTGCCCACAGTTGACAGTAAAGCTAAACTTGAACTGGCCACGTACAAAAGGGCCTTTGAGAAAGCACTTGATGGGCTTTCCTTTGAAATTGCACTTCTGCTCCATACTGATGTTAGGAATTTGCGTAACTTCAAATTTCTAAACAAGTCAACAAGATAACTCAACAATAAGGCTACACATATATTTTAGATGCACTTATTTCTTTGTAAAGGTGAAAGACCTGCATTTTGTAGGAGAGGATCTGGAAGTAATCCTTCAACTGAATTTGTTTTTGCGTCTGAATTTATGAGTATTGCAAAGGAATGCAAAATATGACAAGGATACAGAGAGATTTTCATATGGAGATAAAAGCATATCTCCTGGACAGATATGGGAAAAATAATCAAACAATTCTCATGAGATTCTTAGTTTAAGTCCTTATCAGCATTAGTCAGGATTTTATTCATCTGTAGACCTCAGATCTATCAATGGAGTCAACTTACATACATAATTCTACTTGCTGGTACATGCATATTTTAAGAAAGTGAATGAATTAAGGTGGTAAGTAATGCTTGTGCCCTAGCAGCATTTCTTATTTTGCAATCACTGGACAAGATAAGAAGTGAGATAAAATCTGTCGAAAGAAAAAGCCATTCTTTATGAAAAACCCCACAAAATATTCCGATAGAGAAGCCCCGTTTTGCCTTATATGCTTATTTTGTGGGATTTTGGGTCTACTTTTATTGTTTTGTTTTTAATGTGTTTTGAGGGGAGTGGGGTGTGGCTTGTTTGTAATTCAGTAAAATCATGAAGATGTGATCAGGACAGCTTCCATGAAACAAGTTTAATGCTGCTTTGGCTTGATTTATTCTTCCCCTTCTGAGGAATTAGCAGAGGATAAGAGATACTGAGCTGGCTTTGGGAATCTAACGTTCTTTTATCAGTGTTTATATTCAGGGCTGAAAAACAAACAGAAGAAATTTGTTGGAATTTGCTCTGTCAGATTTCTGATATACCAACCTTCTGAGTGATTGAATGCGAGTAGTGACAACAGAACCCACTGTTCATTTATTCTAAGCACTGAAGATGAACAGACTTAAAAAACTTTCAAGCTGTGCAGAATCACAACTTCAGAGGTGGTGACAATTTTGTTGGAGCATTTCTAGGGAATGTGCAACTTGTAAGTATTATTTGTGCATGGGTAGGGAATGAGTTTTAGTGTAGGAATTGGGGAAATATACTGTGTGAACTGTTGTGCCCTGACTGCTCAAAAGTAATTCTGGTGGCCTAATTAGAAAACAATTATATTCTAGAAGCTTGAGTGATTTGAAGGTTTGCTAATTGCTATAATACAAATGGGAAATTAGAAAGAAATTAACATTGGCAGAGTGAAAGGTGTTTAATCCATGAGACTTTGTAAAAAATCTTTTTACTTCTGGGTGAAGGAGATATTCTAATGGGATCTTTAAGATGCTGGACTTGTTCTGAGGCTAGTCATTTTGGTAAGATGCTGGCAAGCACACTAATGATGTTGTCAATGATGCATAATATAAACATAACAAAATAGTATTTAAGCAGCACAAGAAATTAAACTAAATTCATTGTGGTACTTCTGACTACTTACGACCATGTGAATTTGAAAAGAATATGCAAGTTATATAGTTTTGACTATAAAAAGACAAGTTTAAAGGAAGTTTTTTTGATCATTCTCAAAGATAGAACACTAATCAAGTTACTGTAACCTTTCAGGCCAAGAGATGTTAAGTGGAAGAAGGATAACAAATAGTTGACTGTGGCTTTGTTTTTTACCAATGCATCTTCAAGCCTAGAAATACAGCAGAATGACATTTCTCTGCTGATTTCTGCCTGAACAAAATTTTTACTTCCTAGAATATTTCTAGCATGACAGATCACAAGCAGCTTCAGGAAAAGAAGCAAATCCTAATTGGAATTGATCTAGTCTGACAACTGAACAATGGTAAATTGGATAGAAGAAAAGAGTTTTGCACAGTTTACTGACCAAAATTAATTGCACAACCTCCAGCAAGATTTCTTTTTCTCTTCAAAGAACATATTACAACATCTTTTTACATTCTTTAACACAATTTGTCTGTTTTATTCTTTGTTAGATGGGGGAATCGTTGTGAGATATCCTTGCATTACTTAGTTTTATGCAGTTTTACCAAGTGAAGCAAGAAATTTGGTGCTGTGATGTTGTTTGGGTGCTGTTTGGTCTGGAGCTTAATAAAATATAATCTATTTATATACTTGTCAGAATACCAAAGAAGATAAATGTGTACTGATATTTTACACTGAAAGGGTTAACAATCCCCATTTATCAGTGAAATTGGTTATAGAGAGTTGTTCTATACTGTCCATCTCAACCAAAGGTACTCTGGCTACACCTTCTGGCAGTCAAATTGTTGCAACTATCCCTTGTTACTGCTTTATTTTGTTAATTGTTCTTTTGGAACTCCAAAAATGGTGCTGATTTCAATGACCCTTTGAGCTCCTGTGTGTTCCATGATCAATTAGAAGGGAAAAATGAAAACCAGAACTTTATGTAGCTTTTATATTTTTTCTCTTTCTTGCTGTGTGAGGTTGCGAGCTGCAAAGGAAGCACTTGTTTATCAGAGCATTAAGCAGATCATTGTTTATATTCACATGAGAAGAGTGAGACTGTGGTATTGAGGTATTGGAGGAGATTTGAGTGTCTGTCCTAACTTTGGTTCAAGGAAGTTACACTCTAAATTTGAGCTGGTCTTGGAGTCTTATGTGCAGTAATATAAATCCTCCAGCGTTTTCTTGAGCTATTCAGTGTTGCTGCCCACTGGATTGTTTCCATGGGCTCCAGCTAAGGGAAACTTACCCTCAGAAATGGACTGTTAGCACTTACAGCTTGGTTTACTCGCCAAAACACAGCCATCAAGTGTCATTTGGAATCTCCAAAGGTACCAGGAATTTCACTACAGGGCATGCAGATCTGATGTGAAGCTCATGGGAATTCATGGTTTTCTGCAGTGTCCATGTGAGATCTCAGATGAATCAGGATGATGATGTGTGCAAATCAGTCCTATACCCAGTCTGGAGAAAGCATCTCCACGGTCAGAAATAACATATGCAGAAATATTGTGTTAATAGGAAGCTTGTGCATGCAGCTTTCGCTTTCTATATAATATATTCATGCAGCCTTAAAACAGTATTTACAAGCAGCACTAGGATAAATGCATAATATGTATACATATATTGTTCTGTATCCTTAGAAAATCTTTTTTTTTTGAAACTTAAAGGAAACAGCATGTTCCACAATATGGATTAATCTTACATTCTCTTATGAAGTTAAAAAAAAAGAGAAAAGCCAGCAAGAAACTTCATTTGTTTTCTGCATTCTGCTTTACTTGTCATATTAAGGTAAACTTCTGAATCTATTTCAATTAGTATCAACAGATTAAAAATGCCCATAGCATAATATTATCTATTTTCTGGTTAATCTTTTATTTCTTTAAAAACAAAGCTGTTTTCATTTTTATGTGTAGTCACACTGAAAGAGCCCCAAAGAGATATTTTATCTATATATCTTTTCCTAGGTTAAATTTAGCTGCAGTTGCCTGTAGCCATCATCTTATTACTGAGTTGCCCAAACTAGAAACTTATTGTTTGCTTTGTGTGGAAAAAGCATACATTCCATGTACCATACATTTCTGGGAATTCCTAAAGACTTTGAAAAATGAGGACAGACATTGTGTTGTTAATTTGACATTAGTCAGTACTGGAGTAATGGATCCTCTTTTTCTATCACCTTTCTTGTAATGGTGAGAATAAAAACTTTCTAAGAAAGTAATGGAGATACCTTTTTATTTTATTTTTTTTTTCAGAACAAATGCATTCATTGTTTTTTTTAGCTGTGATTGTAGAATGGTTATATTTGAATTCTGGACAGTTATGTATGTGAGAAGCAACTGAGTAAAACTATGCAGCTTCTTCCATGCTTCTATTGTTCCATGCATCTCAAATAATCAAAGAAATATTTCAGCTTAGCAGTAACTGGCTCTGTTATCAGCTTTCTGTATAAGAGGGTGTTAAAGGAAAATCAAGCAAATGTTAAAATTAATACATGTAGAAAAATGTGTTCAATATTGTGTGTACTGTCAGCTGCAAGTTGCTTGGAGATAGTTTATATTTCATTTTGAGGGACTACACAGAGATTACTAGGAGCTGCATCTACTTGTACTGTAAACTCCTAGATGTTGATGTTTCAGTGTTTTTAAATATTGAGAATACAAAACAATGATAATCTCCTGGTATCGGTTTTTATCTTTCTTACAATTGAAGGATCTTAAAATAAGAAAAAAATAGAATTTTTTTCATGAGACAGTATTAATTTATTATTCTATGCTCTTTTTTTTTATGGCAGTCATACTTACTTGCCTGTGCCACAGCAAGGCTGCTGTAATCTCAACTATTTTCTTAGTGCCCTCAAAACCTTTGATATTGATACTGTTCAGAACTGGCCTTGTCTCTTGTCTCCTTTTTCTCCAACATGAGCACTTTCTTCCTTGGTTCTAGTGCTGTTTATGTTCACTATATGATGCCTACAAAATAGATAGCATTTATTGAAACCAGCAAGGCACTGATTCAATCCAGGAAAACAGGAACTGTTTCTTCAGATGGTGTTCTCTTTTCATCAGGTTGCTGTTGATGCTGAAGGTTTGGAAGGGTTGGAAAAGGGGTTTTCTGAGTGGCTAAAAGAAAAATACTTAAGGACAACACCTCTGGCTTAAACACCATGAGTCAAAAATTGTTGCTCTGTCAAAATATCTAGAGAAGAATTTACATTGGCCACTGTCAGTTGGGATAGACAGATTTTAATCTAAGCCATTTCAGACCATAGGCTTCCTAAAGCCATTTTCTGGATGAGTGCTGTTGTATAAACGTGGGTGCTTCTGCAACCTGCAGGTGTACTTTCAAATTATATATCCTGTTCACTCGGGTGCCTATGCTCTGAAAAGCATTTTTAGTTGACAGAAACAGCTGGAGGACCCAAAATTGTTTCATGCAGCTCAGCCCAAGAGATCAGGCACTTACTCAGATTTTCTTACCAGCAAGTCAAACTCATGACTGGGTGTGTAGATGTTGTTTGTTCTCCCCATCAGCTGTGCAGGATGCTCCTAGATCTCTTCTCTGACTAGTACTCCACAGCCCAGCTCCCTTGTTTTCATACTGGATGAGGCTAAAAATTGGAAACGACTGACTATATTTTCTTGGTCATGCCTTGAGCAGCAAACAGTATAATGCTCTTCTGAGAGCAGCATATTTGTCCTCAGCACAGCTTCTTGTCACAGAGATGACAGTCCCCATCTTGCCGGTCAGGAACCTGAGAGCAGAATTTTGGGCAGCATGCCCAGGGTCCTGCACAAAGTCTGCGTCAGAGCCAGGGTACTTTGTACTGAACTTGTTACAATTTAGGGGTTATATCAATAGTGATGGTGATCTTGAGAGTTAACACAAATGTACAACCTGGGAGTTAGGTCTGAGTTTGAGCTGATAAGAGCATGAAGCAGCCTGGCCCATGTGCTGTGTGTTTTGGGAAGACTCTTCCCGTAACTGCTCGAGTGATTATTCTGAACAATGTGCTACCATCCATTACTATTCTTATCTCTGCTACCACTTATCCTAAACCTGACTCATCTATTGTATCTCAAGTGGATTTTATGAAGTGTTCCATATTTTATATTCTACGTGATGGCATTGGCCCATTTTCTATAATCTTTTGTTGGAGTTTCCTGGACTGCAAACCACAGCCAAAACTTTCTCAGGCTGGGAAATCAAATATAAACTGGCATAGTATGAGAAAGAAGCAATTATACTTAATTGGATTTTTAAAATCAGAAATAGGGAAAAATAAATCACAAAAATCATTCAATTTTTGAGTGGCTCTATCTTAATGTAATTTTAAAAAAATCTATTCACAATATCACTTTAAACCTGATCCACAGATTTTTAATACGGTTGGTTACTTTGTATATAGATTTTCTGAGCCGAGTAGATCCTCACTCTGTTTTCTGATTAAAGAAAAATACTCTGAGCATTAACTGCAAAAACTTAGGCCATTTGTAAATACTCTCAGGAAGTTATTTAAAAACTACTTTTTTTTCCTAATTAGAATTACTAGATTTTTTATTATTAGTAGTAGACTTTTCTTCCTTGGAACAATATGCGAATCTCATAAAAAACCCCTTATAGTTTTCAAGTATTTTGAGACACAAGTGCAGTCAGTGGCTTAATTTAGGATGTAAATGAGCTGTGTAGCATTCCAACTGCTATGTAAAGAATTCTTGCCATGATTCTCCCCTTTAAAATAGTAATTGGATAGCCATAACATTAAAATTCTGACATTTAATTATCTACTTGCTGTTTAGGCTTTATTTTAAGGTAGTTCTCTGCAGCATAAAGTCAGAGCTAAAGTAATCTATTGGAGATCTGCAGATGGTATTAATCTTGCCACACTCTAAGCAGGAAGACAGCGGGGTCTAGAGGTAAGACAGTAGTTTAGGTTTACACTAGATCTAATGGAGGAGGACTATTAGAGAGATTAGAGAGTGATTCATTTGACCATGCTGGTCTTATTCCTTAATTTCTGCAGGGATGGGAATGTGCCCTCTTGTGAAACCAATATGGTCCAACATGGTAGCAAGCTGGGAGTTACTATAACCAGATTTTTCTGTTACCACTAAAGCAGTGAATTAAACCTACACTGGGTATAAATGCAGCATTTTCACAGCAAAAAGTGTATGTTTATGCACTACTTCCCATATATGACTGATCTACTGGATTGACTGAAATGAGAATGTTCTGTCTTGGCTGATATTTCATTAGAGGAAGGTTTAGAGTCTACACTCTAGAGTTTAGACTAAAATCCAGCTTACTTCAATCCTGGAAACTTAACTATAACAATTTTTCTAAAGGATAAGCATATTGTCTCTCTTTCTTCTGTAGTGCACTGAATTTCCTTTCCAGTTGTAAAAGCCATTATAAACAACCTGCAAACACTCAATGTGTGGTGACAGCCATATTTATCTCAATGTTAAATTCAGGAATAATCTTTCTAGTGTCTGTAGATGTGAGAGGTGAAAAGACAGAAAAGTCCTGACTAAGTTTCAGAACAACCTGGATGTGCATGTTCATTTGTTCCTTTTGTTATGGTTGTTCATTAAATGATTATTTCCTCCACTGATATGTTTAGAAACCTAGCTTCATCTCCTTCTCTACACATCGGTGAGGAACAAATGGACCCAGGTGGAGGAAAAATGTAATAACAAACAGTGTTACTTTAAGTCATAATGGCCAAGAAGCATAAATTTCTCCCATCTTCTTGCTACCAAATCTAGGCTGGTTGAGATGAAGAAATATGAGGAAGCTGATTGTTAACATCAGATTGAATAATAATTCTTGGTTTGTTTGGATTTTTTGGTGTGTTTGGGGTTTTTTTATTGTCAGATATCTAGGATGAAGGAGAAGACAAAATTCAGATCTATGGCTTGTTGGTGCCTCAAATTGTTGATTTGGTTTAATTAAAATACCTATGCTTCCTATATTTAGGATGAAAGTACAGTGTTAAGATATCTGAGTCTGGCAGGCTCAGCTGTATTGCTCTGAGGATCAGTATTGGTCCAGTTCTATCATGTGAGGTCTTGTAGCACTGAAATAGGAGTGACCATTTCAAAACTTGAAGACTGAGATACTGCTAGAGTTCATGCAAAGCATAATGCATTTCTGAGCAAAATCTTCCTCTCAGGTATTTATATACTTTGATGAAATCACCCCTGGGACGTCTCTTCCTCAGGCTGAACAGTCCCAGCTCTCTCAGGCTGTCCTCACAGAGGACATGGTCCAGGCCCTTCGACACCTTGGTGGTCCTTAGTATGCTTCTGTCTGTGTTGGACTGGGGAGTCCAGGCCTGGACACAGAACCATGGTGCTCCAGGAAAATCATGCATGTTCCTCTCACAGAAAAAAAAAAAAAAAAAAAAAAAGTGAAAGTTTTATAGTTTCTAAAAAGCAAACTGAGCGTTATGGGGTTTTATTGCATGGGAAGTCTCTGCTTTCATGACCAAGCTACCATGCTGTTCACAATGATAGACACAAGCATTCAGCTTTCAAAAGAATTCTCCTTTCTTGGTTGTTTATAGAGCCTACATGCCTATGTAAATCTTCTGAACCACCCTTCCAGTCTTGGGGAATCTGGATTACCCTGACAGCTCTATTAAGCACTCCAATGCCTAAGTGGAGGACATAGAAGAGATAACACAGCTTTAAAATTTTATCAGTGATTGAGATATTGCACCCCATTTGGATCATCCATATTCAAGAAAAATTAAATCAAGCCAGAAGAGTGCAAATATAGTGTGTGGGTTCTTTGGCAGAGTGGAACCAGCAAGACACGATTCTTTCAGCTTAATGAAATGAGAGCTGAGAGGAGATAATACTTCTGATAGTAAAATGTGAGGTGAGCAGAAGAAATATTTACATGCTTGGCATGTAAGTTCAATAAATAAATGTAGACTGGCTATGAGTAATTTTGGAGTAGAAATTAGAAGATTTTTCTCAACCTGGAAAGAAATAATTAAAAAAAAAATAGAGAAACTGAATGGGTTAAAGATGGAAGGTGCTGCATTTACAGAAAATAAATAAAAATCTTGCTACCCATGGTAGAAAAGGAAAAGACTTGATTATCTAGGAATATCTTTTACTTTGATGTTCTCATCTCTTTTTTTATCATCCTTTTTGATGCTTCAAATTTTCCCATGAGCTCACTGTATGGAATTTTCCATAGCCTAGCAAGTCACAGAAGTGATTTTTGCATGTCATTGATGATCTCTATTCTCTAGAATATGCCTGTTTACTTAATTTGGATAGTAAGAACACAGGTACCACATTCTTTGCCACATTTCAGTAACAATTTAGGATTTTTCCTCATGGTTCACTACCTTTGCCTTTAATTTTTCCCTCATGTGAGGAAAGACAGAATCTAAAAATTTTCCTTCAGCTCTATGCATATATTTCAGTTTCTAATAAAATCAATTTGTTCTTCAGTTGATTTAAATGAGACCAAAGTTTTAGCAGATATTTTTGAAGTGCACCATCACTGAAGATGAAATGCACTCACTTGTTCTCAATAACACACATGAAGTTCAGAATTGATAATCTAAGGTGTTTTGTGACTTATTATTACTTCTGCACTGGAGCTCAGAAACCACATATTTGTGAATATAATTTTTACTTGGTTAATTTATGGAAGCAGAGGTTTTCTGGAAGCATGATAAAATCCATATCTGCTTACTTAGGGTGGAGGACTTTTCTCAAAGACTTCTATCTCTCCAAAAGGGCTTTTTCTTCCTCCTAAAGATTTTCATATCAGCAGAGGCCAATAACCCTCTTTCAATCTTTTTATGATTGAAAGGATGTTTGTTTTTGGATTTTTTTTTTCTGCCAACCAGTGATTTTCTGGTTTCATAATGTCCAGGTTCCTGTTTTTTTTCCAGATTATGGTGCCCCAGAGTTACACTGTGCTTTTTCTCTTGATGAAATATTGTGAGAAATAGAAATGGTGCATACATATCTAGCAATCTGGGAAAGGTGGGAAAAAAAAGTGTTCTGAGGCATTTGTGGCATGAGAAAAGAGATATTTCTTCAAGAACTGTGGCATGGACTCATTGAGGTAGTGTCATGCAGTGTCTTTTCACTGTGGTTGACTTAAACAAGACACAACTGTTTAGTCATGGGCTTTTTTAAATTCTTGTGTGCTATTTCCACATGTACTTTGTTACAGGCATATTGAGATGCACAGATAGGTTTTACAGGCGTAGACACATGTATATAGAAAAAAGGAAGCAATTAAGACATTTTTAAAAACAATATCCATAGAACCATAGTATCACATGCTCACATGTTGAAAAAAACTCTTGAGAACATCGAGTCCAGCCCTAAAAGATATAAAATCAGTCAAATATAAAACTCAGTACCCTGGGTTGCTGTAGCCAAAAGGAGAGAGGACAGCATAATAATGGACTGAAGAATAATTCTGTGACAATTCTGAATTAGGTAATGAATTAGTCTAACAGCTGCATACACTCTTCCAGTTATGATAACTGCAAATGTGCCTAGTATGGCCTCTAAATTTTCTTTTAAGAAAAGATCCTACCTGTAAGCAGAAAAATCCTATTTTTACTTCTGTGGAAGCAAGTTCCTTGTCAATGATCTCTTTCACAGTGATGCCAGGAGCTGAGAGTGAAGCCACAGGGTACGATACCACCAATGTTTCCTCACCCTCATTTCAGTTTTTCAGTTGAATAGTCCTATCTCTTGAGGCATCTCTGCATCTCTGGAACTGGCTTAGGTAGATTCAAAAACAACTTCCTGCCACAAAACAGGTGTGGGTTTTTTTGTTGTTGTTGTTTTTGTTTTTGTGGTTCTTTTGTTTTGTTTTGTTTTGGTTTTTTTGGGTTTTTTTTTTTGTTTTTTTGTGAGTATGGGAGAGAGGGATTAGAAGGGGAAATGAATTTTTATGAAAATGTAACAAAGTGGATTGTCTCTGGGAGTCCAGTGGGGGCTGCACTGAGCTCAAAGTGAGAACTGAGGGCTAAGTCAGGAGCTGAGCTGTTAATGGAAAGAGCAGGTTATTCTTTCCTCTAATTTATAGTGGAAAGTTAAATCATCTCAAATTGTAATTAATAGCTTCAGCTGGGAAAAGAGTATTCCCTCAAAAAATGAACATTTTAGTTATTCTGAATTATTCTATTTCTATGTGTCCCCATGTCTTTTTGACAGGTTTTCACAGAGCAACTCTGGGAAGTAATCACAGTTTTGCCATTCAGACCCTTGCATCCAGCTTGCACCACAAGTACTTAAACAACAAGCAATCTGCCTGTGTTTCAGTCTGAGAAGTTCTTCTCTTGCAGCTCCACTGCCTTTTGATAACATATATTTTTTTGTTTTGTCAGTCCAAATTGCTTTGCACATTCTTGTTCCTGTCATACAAATGTAGTCCCTTTGTCATAAGTTACAGAATGAACAAAGATTTTCAGTGTATTTTTGTAATGCTCTGTTACACTTAAAGTATATGCTGAATAAATAATAGATCATCTGTAATGCTATTAATATGTGCCAAAAGACAGCATTACACAGCAAAGCTTATTTTCCCTTCATTTTAGCAATGTTAAGACAGACAGCTCAAGCTTAAGAGATGAGTGAACATAGGGAAGTAACAACTTTACTTTTTATAGATATCCACTTCTATTTTCCTGTCTTTTGGATTTCCCTTGAGGGGTTAAAAAGAAACTTTTTGTTCTTTATTAAGTGTACAGTGAGTTGATGAGATTAAAAAAGAAAATTAATGGTTTATCAGCCCTAACCTTCATGCAACTAGTGTGTTGTAGTATGGGCATTGTAGTTATCTTTCGGAAGCAGAACGATGTCACCACTGCCTCAAGGAGATAAAATGCAGTTATTACTGCAAAAGTTTATTAGTCACAATGCAAATGTGCCACAAAAGGATAAAGTCAGACACCTAATCAGAATGTTATATCACCTAAAGGTTTTTAATCTTCCTTTTATTCAGATATTGCTACTCTGTGACTGAAAGTTGGGAAATTTCCACAAGGCTGTTTTGTCGTCCTGTGAAAGGAGTTTCAGCCTTTATCAGTGATGTATGTGAATAATTTTGGAACAAACCATTATGGGGAAAAAGTATTTTGTGTATAAACAACAGGAGAAGCCCAGGCAATAAACAAGCTAATTGGACACGATCGTTGCAGTGATAATACTCAAGCTGAGGTTCCCGTTTCGCACTCGTCATTGGGATGCAGCAGTTTGAGGGGCTCAACAGCTCCCTTTGCTGGCAACAGACAAGAAATGCCATCTGTGCGCACTGTCCCTGGCTCCCCTCACCCTATCAGGTTTTAATCATCTCAGGCAATATGTCCTGGCTCCTGCTTGCAGTTATGAGATAGTAGAATTTTTCAACAGTTCACAAAATTCAAGGAAAAGTATAAATAGACCGTGGAAAGAATCAAGAAAACAGATTAAATTAGTATAAACACACTAAATGAAATTAAGATTGAGCCAAAATCACAAATAGAAAATCAAGCAATTACTCTGTATTACACAGGCAAAATAAGATTGACTGAGAAAGGTAGTTTCTCTAACATATACTAAACATATACACCCTTAGCAGGAACCTTAACCAGGGCCAAAACATTCACCTGAAGCCTTTCCTGAATCCCAAAGACTAAATCTCTCAGCCTCAAAGGTGAGTTCAATCCTCAGCCCTGGCCTGAATGCAAGTCCCTAAGCAGAAATCCTAATGGGATGGCTGAAGCCCTAGTCACCCTAACCTAAGGTCATCAGACCCTCACTTCTAAGCCTGAAGTCCAAGAGTCTTTTCTTCATCTTAGCTCACATGTGTTAGGCCCACCAGGAGAGCAGGGTTTGTGAGGTTGTGGAGCAAATGCCTGGGGAGATGACTGTAATGGGCAAAAACCCCAACTAAATCTGAATTACTGTAAATTGGCAAAACTTTTTATAACTGATCCTAGTATAAACTGCTCCCCCCTCAAAGAAAAACCCCAAACCCCCCTAAAACAAAACCCCAAACCCCCGAACCCCAAAACAAACCAAAAACCAGATCCCAACAAGCAGGGAAAATGCCTTGGCTACCCTCTGGGCATTTCTATTCTTCCCTTTCATGCCTCTAATCTGTTTGCTGTGTGTTATGCTCAGATCCTTTGGTGAGGCAGTGGGTGATGCAGAAGACTGGGGCTGGTGTGCAGCAGGTCCTTTTATCTTCATGTTCCTTGTTTCTTCACTGGTCCAACATAGCATCCTCCACCAACCATAGTCCTTTAGAGTCACACCTCCTCCTGATTCTTCTCTCTCTCCCTGTCCAGTCTGATATTTGTCTACAACCATTGCTCAGGTTGCTCTTTTTTTCTCCAGCACTCAGGCTGCCAATTTTTGGCAATTTTCCTTCTTTTTCACCCTTCTTTGTAGTTTTCTCTTGTGTCTTCTGCTCTAGCATAATTGTCTCTTTTCTCATCCCTTTGCCTCAGCACTTCCTACCTAACCTCTCTTTGCAGAGGCTCCAGGAACTCCTCTGATCCTGTCATAAAGTGCATTCACTGCGGAGCTGGCTTGGGCTGTTCTGGCACAGCACAGTCCATGACCTCCTCCCACACAGCTCAACCCTACAGGCCATCAGGAACTCAAATCCAGCCACTGACCCTCTGCCCCACCAAAGCCCTTATGGAGTCAGGGGAGCAGGGAGGCCACGGGATGGGTGAGGGAGGAGCACAGTGGAGGGAAAGCACTTAGTTGTGTACTGTGATGGGCTCTCTGTAAAAGCAGCTGGCTGTCCATGGGGTGGAGGCTGGGCAGGAGGGAGCTCAGCCAGCAGAGCAGTGAGGAGATGGGGATGTGTGTGGAACAGAGATGGAGGCATGCTCTTTGCCCAGCCCTCACCCTCGGTCCAAGTACAATTCCACAGAGCTCAAAAAGCCCTCAGCCCTACCTCTAATCCTTAGCCCAGTTCTTGGACTTTTTCTAGTTCATAACCTGAAAGTATATACCCGAATCCTGAGACTTAATACCTTCCTCTATTCTTCACCCTAAGTCTTGCTTTTGCCATCATGTGCAACCATTAACACTAAATATTTAATTTTAACATTTTTTCTAGATATTTTCAATGTTTTCTAGATATATTCAATGTTTCAATGCTCCATTTAATTTCAAATGTTTGTTCTAGATATTTTTGAAAGGTTTTCTCAGGAAAAAATATTTCTCTTGAGCGTACAGACAGAAGTGACATGATTCAAGTGATGTCACCTGTGGCTTTCAGGTTATTCAGTATGATTTTAAGTGAAGAAAGACTATTCCACTAAAGTCTTTCTCACGGTGCAGAAAGCTGTTAAAAATCAAAAGTTAGCCATAATTTTTATAAGTTTGGTTTTTTGGGGTTTTTTTTTGGTTTTTTTTTGAGGAAAACAGTTTCCCAAAATACTATAGAGGGCAGGAAAATCAAAGCACTGATTCTGTGTGAATCCATCATACTGTTATAAGCTAAGAAGATATATAGAGGTATAACACTCCCAAATGATGAAAACTTGTGCTTTTCCAAGTTGTATCAAGTTCTGTGGTTACAGAGCATTCATTCTTTTCACTAGGCTGTCATTTGATAATTTGGTGGATTTGTATTTGAGATTGGAGTCCTGTATCACAAGTTCTAGTCCTACAGTACAGGAAGCTGATCCTGTGCTTTGTGGAGGAGAAATCCAGAAGGGGCTGTCAAATAACCACAATTCAAGGAGGGCCTAAGCTGCAGAACTCTGGGAGGTGGCTGAGTACTCTAGGAGATATATTGCTGCTCCCCCCTTAACTCTGTCATAAATCCATTCTTTTTCCCGTTGTTGGACAGAAGATACTGGTCTAGAAGGAATTTTGGCGTGAAGTATTGCAAACATTTATCTTCCCTCGTGACCTTTTAAAGTGGGATGTATAAGGGGCTTTACAGTTGTTGTTCTGTCGTATTCCAAGCAGTTTGTGCTATGCCAAACACCTTTTCTACCCACACACTTCCTTTCAACACTGATAAAAATCTTTCAGGATCATATCATGGTTTGAAAATTAGTCTGACAGCTTTTGATTGAAAACAGACTTGAAATACAAAATACTGGTTAGTATGTAATTTACACGTTCCTTATTGGCTGACATTTCAAGTTGTGTAATATGTATGGACTCCAAACTTAAAATGAAGCAAAAGCATCTAAAAATTACATCTCCTCCACATTCCCATTATTTAAACAAAACTGAATTATTTTCCCTTTCCTTACTGACCTAACCTGAGATCCTTCAATCTTCATATCTTTCTATATAATCACTAATCCTACTTTCTTTTTGGTACGAGTTCCCTCTGTGTTTTGTCTTCTCACTGAGTTTTTCTGGTGGCTAAAGGTTGCATCTTTAAATGCTTCTGTATAACTGAAGTGGAAGCTGAAGACAGACAAGGACGTTTAGTGGTGTCCAGGTGGCACTGAGTCAAACATGCCCAGATGTCTGCACCTGGTGCACTCACCAAGCGTTCTCTTTCTGGTCAGTGAAGAGAACACAGGACCTGCTGACAGTGGTTCAGTTCATTTTTACTGAAGTGTCAAGATGACCAAAATTTTGCCCTCCTTGCTGATCACCAAACTTGTGGGTACATCAGTCATACAAAAATCAGAGTTTATTTTTACATCTGCCAATTATGTTGCCTTATGTTGTTCACGTAAGGAGCCCCGTAGGATATCCTGTATGCCCTGTAACTACCTAACAGGCAAATAATTTATTGGTTTTTGACTTTGCCTCCAGTTTTGGCATCACTCTTGCATTACAAAGCATATTTCATTTTTTGAAAATGTGAAAACACAGGGAGAAGTTTTAAGTATTGAGAATCAAGTACTAAGTTAAATGCTTGTGAATTCAGGCTATGCATTTAGGCAACTCTAGAATTCCGTGTTAGTAAATTTTGCCCTTGAGCTGTTCCTGAGTTGGCTCATGGCTGCCTGCAGCGAGATCAGCTGAGGTTGGTGTTAATATAAGCTGATCTCCTTAGGCTCCCTTCATAGTCACTGAAGACAAATAGTCATCTTCAGGTGTACCTTGGCTGCAGATTTAGGGTAGGATAAATTGCCTGTGGCAGTAATTATTTTTCCTTGATGACTGACAAGGGAATGGAGGATGATAAAGTCAGACTAACTGTGAGACACCTAATCTGGATCTGAAGAACACTTATATTGCTTTTCAGCTTTCCCTGCTCAAGCCATTCATCAGGTTTTCAGGCTAAGGGACAGATGTTTCTGGTGGAGCTTCCTAACCATCAAGAGCAGTGTGCATTTTGCGTTAAGCTTAGTGGAGGTGGTGATCCGTGTTATGTCAATTATCATATAATAATTGGTTTATTATTTTCCAGCTATTATTATAATTTATCAGCCAGGAGCTGTTAGTTTGTGTCTTGCCTATTGCTTGCCTGGCACTGGCATGTCCTGTCTGTGACTTTTCCCAAGACTTTTGTGTTCCGTTGGCTTGTGTTCCTGCACTCACAATTAACTGAATATTTGGGGCACGTGTTCTCCTGCAGACTAGACTCCATTTTCTGGTGTGCTGTTGTTAGAACTGTATTTTGGTCAATTCTTTTTTACAATAGTGTGTAAATCTTGTAACAGTACCTTCTTTCCGAAGAGGATTGTTTTGGAATTGGCCGTCGTGCCACTAGATGGCAATATCAGGTAAACCACGATTTTAAGTTGCACAAAGCCTACCCTAAAGGCACATCTCTAGCAAGACAAAGGGAAACAGGTTTCAAGAGAAATATTGCTTTATTTCTACACAGCATATACTGCTGGACAACTGTCATGTCATAGGGTGGCGTTTAAGCATAAGATACTCACTTTTCCTCGTGGAAGTGGGATTCCTTGTGATCATGTTTTCATTAGGTGCAAATTGTCCTTCTGTGTTTTGTCTTCTCTTTTTTTGCTTGTAAGTTATGTTTTCTGTGTAACTCTTTTTAACCTCTTCATATGTGGAAGTTCTTTTTGTGTTTTCTGTTTATTCTGGGTTTTATCTCTGTTTCTACTTTATAAATGAAATAAATCCTGCAGAGAAAAGTCAATTGCCCAGTGTGGCCTGATGGTTGTTGATGTTTGAAAAGTATTTATGGAATTGTGGAAGAAGACACAAATAGCCTTTACCAATGGTCTATCTGTGCTGTACTGTAGAAAGTAGTTCAACAGTGTTATTTTTCTGCTGCTATTTTAGCTGGGTTTTTTGTTTGGTTTTGATTTTTTGTGGGTTTTTTTTGTTTGCTTGTTTTGTTTTGTTTTTCGGTTTGAAATGCTGCAGTTTAACAAGGCTTAACAGTGAGTAGGTGTCATTCTTTATGTTTTGTTGCTGTTCTCCCATTTTGATCTAGTTTTTGTAGAAATATACATGTCCATTTTTTTCTTGTTTGCTTGTCAATTTTATATAAATTCCATTCTCCAGCTGTGTCTCTTGCCTGTTCTTTCTCATGGGCTTCTGCCTACCAAAACCTGGACTCCCAATTTACCAAGAATTCCCTCAGGCTCTCCACCTCTTTATAGACATCCTCTCCTATGTGTATATACACAGGCAGAGGAAAGATAAGAAATAAGCAGGAAAACCATTCCATGAAGAAGGAAAGTGAATGAGCAGGAGAACTTTAAAGTGTACATGCTTGATTGAGCTGGTAGCAGTTAGGGGACATTTAAGAAGTCTGGAGAGCCATCAGAAAATAGTGATTAGGTCCTAGGATGAACCACCAGTCCTCAGGGGAGTATTCAAAAGGTCAACGAAGATTAGAGAACATCAAAGAGGATAATAAAGTGAAAGGAAGAAACAGAAATGCAGGAGCCTAACCAAGAAAATTAGATAGGACATTTTAAATCCTGTGGAGAGCCCTAGACTATCTAAGCATCAAAATCTACTTCTACAGTGCTTACAAAATCAGTGAGACCCGTACAAAAATGAAAAGCTTATCTGTCCTACTGGAGCATGCAAGAGAGAAAGCACCAACACTGTTCTCTGGAGATTCAAAAAACTTACTGGATAAGACAAAGACTTTGCCTCAAGCTGAGGGTGATGAAGGAAATGTTATGTATGGTGACTTTTGTGACTCCACTAGTGGCACTCATTGTTACTGCTACAGATTTTTGTATCCTTGCTTATGCCGTTTACTTGGAGAATAGAAAGCTGTGAGTTCTTAGGGGCTCTTTCAATGTCTGTTCTTGATGCTGCTGAATCCTTATCCTACATATGGAATTCTTACACATGAATGCCTCCTTAAATAATGGATACTGACCATAAACAAGATTGGTCAAAGCATCTGTTCTTCAGAGAAAAATTCTAAACCCTCTCTCATCCCCCAGTTTCTCCTACTGATAGCATAGGGTTAAAATGTTTCTAAAATCGTGGAAATAAATTCAGGGGGGAATGGAAAGAAAGATTGGGCCTAGGTAGGCCTGGGAAAGGGAACCAGAGCCAGTAGGTGCTGGAATGGAAGTTGAGCTTTTTTTGCTGGATCATGTGAGGCTGCATCTGCGTAATCATCATATGATAAACGTAATGATTGTTTGGTAATTGAATTATTGTTTAATCATAACAAGAATCATGAGAAACTATAAGACTCATGAGAAGCGATGTTTGGGGGGCTTGATGATAATTATAAGGATTCAGGCTTGAACAAAATCAATGTATACAATAGAAAAATATAGGTCTAATAATTAACATGTAGTTATATAACGAGAAGGGTATAAAAACATGCTGATCTCAAATTCATGTCTGAATTGGGTTTGTACCCTGGACTCCCAGAGGTCTCCAATAAAAGCACCTGCATATGATCAAGCTATGCTGTGATTATGTGTTTTTCTACGCTAACACCACCCCCAATACTTTTTTTGGGAAATACTGCAGAAAAAATGCCTTTTGATGACATTTCTCAAAGGATAAAGAATAAATGGATTATTTCTCCTCTTGTTTTGTCTCATTAGTGTAAAAATATTTTCTTTGTTCTTTGTTAGATATTTCATTTAAAGAATGAAAAATTCTTTCCGTTTCATAGTTTGCATTAATCTGTTTTTTATATTCTATCATGTAGTGCAATACTATATTTTCTATTTTCATGTGATCTGTTTAGTATTTCAGCTGATAGCTTTTTCAATCTTGTCAAAACCAGAATTAATCAAAGAACCTCAATGTTTCTAAAGCAAAAAAGACTGCATTTTTATTTTGAAAAAAAAACCCAACAAAAACAAACTTGGAATTTCAGCTTGAAAAAAAAAGAGAGAAACCTTATTTTTACCTAGAGATCATGTGAAAAATCATATTTTCATGGATTAAGCTATATATATATATATATATATATATTTCTGTTTTCATTTATTACCTGAGTCTACATTGAATTTAAACCTTCCCTTGAATATCCCTTATATAATATGAAACAATTATCAGTCTAGATAAGAAAGTAAAATACCATCTGTGGGTAAGACTGCAAAATTAGGCAGTGAACTGATGAAGGTGGAAAGGCTGATGCAAATAACTATTAGCCTACCAGATTAAATGAGTCACTGTTGAAATTAGGTGTAATACCACATTGTAAATTCCTGAAGTGCATGCAGACTGTGATTTGACTCATTCCACAGTTAAAAATCCCTTCATGGAGAGGTGATCTTTTTAGGCTGAATTACAGCTAGAGTTGCAGTTAAAATACCCCACAAATCAGCTGGGTCAGCAAAGCTGACAAGTATCAGCCACTGACACTGGAAACCTTGTTTTTGTCATTGTCACACTCCAGTGTGGACCTGCAGCCAGAGTGGGATAAATCTGCAAGGCTTTCTGCTGAGTTATTTCTGCATTAATGGTAAATCAGAACAGTCACAGCAGTTACAGGTGTGGGAAAAATATACAAGATACAAAACCAAATAATTAACAACAGGTTTGTATATTTCTCTAAATTATTGGCTTGGTCAAGTCCTTTACTGCTCTATTTTTTTCCTGACCTTTGCTTGGATATTGTTTGGTTTGTTTCATAAGCACGAATGAATCACCTGTGATGAGGAACAGCCATTGATATACAATCTTCTCTGCTTTTTCATCTACAAGGCCCAGGAGCAAAGGAAGTGTTTTATTCCAGCAGTCAATGGGTAAACATGTGGTGAATACAGTTTTAGGTTACAGACACCTGAACTTTGGGTCACAGAGTCAGCTGCTGGGTTGTGACTTGGCTCTGGAAAAGATCCATGATGTGCATTTTCTAGGTAATAATCTAGCAGGGGCAGCTCAGAGAGCTCTGTCATATTTTTGGTGAAGCATAAATTTATTTTCTTTTTCTTTTTTTCTCCTTTAGAATTTTTTCCCTGGGATAAAGAAATATAACAGATATTACCACATTAGGAATGTTCGTTGCCTGAACTACTGAAATTTTGTTATTTAAATTTGGCCTGATCATGTGTGATAATCGCTCGATGTCATCCTAGTACATACACAAAAAGCATTTTGGTCAGATATAGCCACTGAATGTGCTGAATATGCTTCATTGTAGAATTAATGAAAATCCTGAAAGACTAACTCTGTCAACAAAATAATGCTATATCTGGTAAAGGATCTGAGATGAGAAATAAGTCAAGCTTTCTCTTAGTGTTTTTCTTTTTACTTAAACCCCGTCATTTTTATCAGTATTTTTTTGTCTTACCTCTTGGAATGTGGATTTTTCCCTCTAACTCAGGAAACAGTATATGGTAGGACTCTGTTCTGCACGAGGAATATGAAACAGAGGTAGTGTTTTGGTAAAAGATCTTGATTTGCTGATAGCATACATGTTTCAGGAGTTGCACAAGGAAGACTGAGGTACTATCAGCTCCCTTTGGATTTCCACTTCCACCAATTGTGATAGCGTTTTAAAAACAGTGTCTCACTTTCCTCTTATTCTGTTTGGTCAGCTGCACCTCGAGGTGTGCACACCAACTCTGGTGAGCTCACACAGGGCACTTGCTCTTTGGACACTCCCTGCATTAACATTCCAGTGGCTGTGCTAGAGATTATCTCCTTTTACATGGTTTCTATTGCTCTTGTAGGATATTTCCAGATCTTTTGAGTCTTTTAGGGGGCTTCTGATTGAGAAGCCATAGTGGCCTGGTAGGTTAGAACACATGAAACACTGTAATACCTCAGTGAGAGGCTGCTGCTTCTCTAATAAGTGGCATATTTTTACAATAAATGTCATAAAATGGGAGTAAATATGAAAAAAAGTTACTCCATTGCCTACTATTTAGCCCTTTCACAATGTTTTCACAATGCTTAGCTTTCATGCAAGGAGTAATGCTTCTTGTAAAACATAATTTGAAAAAAATAATTCAGCAAATAGTGCCTGATGTTAAATGCTTATTTTAATATAAATAATTGGCTTTTCTTTCTTTCATCTTAAAGATCTTATGAAGCCAACTATAACCAACTACACAAATATATAAAACTCTCTTTTTTGCGGTGAACCCTTGAAGCAGAAATAAAATTTCACTGAGCATAGTGTTCTATATCCTAATTTAATTAAAAAAAAAAAAGGAATTTACTTGTCTCATTCTTAGCAAAACTCATACATGGACTGATTTCTGCTACTTCCACTATATTTAAGCATATCCTTGCCCAGAAACGTGCAGTTGTGGAGAGTATGGGAAGTGAAGGATGGTATTTGCAGCCGAGTGACCATATTTTATTGCTGCAAATCCATCAGCACATCACAGTCTGTCTGCAAGCAGCCCATTAAAAAAAAATGCTTGGTGCAATTAAAATGCACATTCTGGTGTGAGACAAATGTATGTTTAAAATATACGTATGAAAAAATAAAAAATTTGGGATAATCAAGTGCATTGCATATAGTTTCTTTGTGAGTACAAATAATCATTTCATTTTTTCATGTGTATTTTTTTGATCAGCCTGAGGCACAGTGGGAGGTATTTCTTCAGCTTTCCAATAAGGAAGGGGAGAGGATTAAAAGGGGGGCGTCTGCCTTCAAAGCCACAGTTGGTCCAGAGGGAGTCTCCTCCTGGGATTTTGGCATTGGAGGGTCTTTGAAGTTTTTTGGATTTTACTTACCAGGTGGTCTTGACTCATAGCAGCATCTCCTCTGAGCTGCAGTCACACAGCACTGCAGGGAACCTACCTACTTCACTTTCTGGAGTAAAGAAGCCACAGGAAAGATTACATTTTTGCGGGATGGTTATATCTCCTATGGGAGCACAACGATCCCTGCTACAGAACCTGAGATGGAGCAGAAATATATGCCAGATAGCAGAAAGTCCGATTCAGTTAAAAACTAGAGTGTAGCAGTGATGGAAAGCACTGTCTGAATGCAGTCATTAGATGGCAGAATTGATCAAGCAATAACCTGAATTGTGTGCTCCGTAATGTATGCTCGTAACCAGATGGTTTAAAGAATAGATAGCAAGTAGCAGCTGGTGCTTGTGTATATTCCCAAAATACTGTACCTGGCTTACCTGCCGGCACTTTGAGCTAACACGGACCACAGTATTTGTATATAATTTCCAGAAGCAGCACTTCAGGGACTGGGGATCAGAGCATCAATCAATCAGGATTGTTAGATCATTTCTAGGCATGTGCCTTTGAAGACCCGTACCTGTGTAAATATTGACCATCACGATGCTGTCTGGCTATACATTTTTGGCAATAGCACAGGTCCAATCCACTTGTGTTTCCCTGAATACCATTGCTTTGAGAGGTTTCTTTTCTGAAGTGAATCTGCTCAGCCAGTTTTCAACTACACCTAGTTTCTTCAGGCACCGGGCACCAGGCAACTTCATTAAATTAATTGCCAGCAGTTAAATTCTGTGAGAGATGATCTCTCAAATTTTACCTATTTTTCTCCCTTGTGACTGCAATACCTTCAGATAAAGAAGCATAGTACTACCAGTTCTGACAACCCTTGAACCCACATGATTTCATTACTGCTTTGGCTTTCATGAAAATAAAAAAGTATTATTCTTAATCAACCTGCTGACTCCAATAAATTATTTCAGCCTTAGCTTTTCTGGTATTCCTCTTCCCATTAAAATTCCCTGTAGTCTAATTGCAGTTCACAAGCTACACACACCTCTACCACCAGATTAAGATATTTTATATTCTTCATTAGTGCCTAAAGCTAGTATTTCCTACAGGTTTGTTCACCCTAAGAAAAATTATAGAGAGGAACTTGAACAGAATTTAGAAATCTGCAGCTAAAATTATCAATTTTATGTGCAGAAATGACATTGGCAGGTGTGTCTCCAACCGACTGTTCATAAAGATGTTTAATATATTACATCCACACACAACATAAGCACCAAAAGAAACTAAAAATATTTCAGGTCTTTATCTCAAATTCAAAGTGGCATACTAATCCCACTTATTCAAAATTTCATTCCTGCTGTTTGAGGTTTTTTTTTCTTGTCTTTTTCTTCCTTAACCTACAAGTGCATACAAAATCTCATTACAAACTAGTCTACATTTCACACATGACAATTCTTTACGAGCATATTGAGATTGACACCTCCTAACTTTGACCACCTACTTCTGAACTCATCACCTGGGATCCCTTCACAGTCAGTGGAAAGCAACAGCCACTTCTGGAGGCAATTCATCCCATCTATTTTAGATATCTGCTTTAGGACGTGTCTGCCTGAGAAGTTATGATTTCTCTCCAGTGACTGTAACAGGAGCCTGAGGGGTCTAAGCAGTGATAAAAATTCCCAGTCTTGACATTTGGTCTGGTGAATCCCATGCACAGTCTAAGGTCTTGAAAACAAGATTGCAATATTCCACTGCCTCTTTTCAAGAACTGCATGCAATCTGTACCTGTTTTGCTACAGTGAAGTAAATGACGAGGGACACAACCCAGCAACAGCATACCTTTTAAAGGCGACAAAATCACACTGTTAGAGCATACTCATCAGGACATTAATGTGTATTTACCTTAAGAAAGTGTGATGGGAAAATCACAACAATTAACTGAAAAAGTTTTAGTAGTGAAATGTAACAGAAGTATTAAAACTAAGTTGTAATAGGTAAGCACGATACTAATGATTTTACCATTTGAGTACTTGGGTTTTGTACCATTTACTTTTATTTGACTATACAGTGATCTCATTTTCCCTTCACTGAATACATGGTTTGACCAACCCTGCCAGGCCAAAATTTTAGGCTGAAAAAAAAAAAAAAGATAAGAAATCTACTTATTTAACTAGGTCTGGCATATTTGAAGGACCACTCTCTCTTTTTATATTTACTTTAGCCTGAATGACAGTGACACTATAAATTTAAAAAGTGTTGTACTGGAATAGCCACTCTAGCAAATTCTGTTACCACTTCAAATTCTTTCTTCACATCTCTCACTCCTAAGAATTTTGAACCAAGGATGACTTTTTTTTTTTGTGTATGTATGTGTGTGTTTGGTTTTAAAAACCACAAGGAATCAATTTGCCATAAAGAGGATACAAATTGATGTTTAAAGCTTATTTTTCCAGTATTCCTCCAGCTATTACTTGATATACGCAACGAGTCAGGACATGATGGATTTCCGAAGGAGTACTCTAAATTTCCAAGACTTCCTCTGTATGTGGAATCCTAGTTCTTCACTTAATTATGATCTTTGTAAGTTTTCTAGCCAATCAACAGCTGCCAGCAATTTGAATCATCATAAGATACCTTACTGATCTTATGTGTACTGGTCTGATGTAACAGACAAGCTATGATGAATAAATGTCTTACAAATGATTTTAAAGGAACATCAGAAGTATTTCTGAGTGGCACTCTGTATGTATGACAACTGGCTTCTTCAAGAGGGACAGTGAATGTCCAGTGAGGGAGAAAGTGAGTGAGAAAACATCTCCAGTAGATGTTTGAATCAACAGTTAAAACCCAACCTCCCATATTAGTTTCCTTATTGATATGGGATATTCATATAGACAAACTTTAAATGAGTTAACAGTAACTTCAGTGCTTATATGTCTCCCAGAGCAGATGATCTGGAGGGCTTCATCGAATTTTTTTTGTTATATAAGTTTAGACTATACTAGTCTCAGTACTCTTATTAACTTCTCTTTCTATTCAGCTCCACGGAAGGTTACTAGTGTCAGTAATTTGTTTTTTGTTGAAATAATTAGAGTAATGCTTTCTGCTCTCAACATTTTGCAGCCTAAGGACAGCAGAGGACCACTCAGTTTAGTTCATTGCTTCAGGTAGCTGATACGTGAAATTAAAAAAGTAAGTCATGTTGATTGGACCCACGTGGATATATCTTTCTTTGAGCTGAACGAACTGAACTGAACTTTTAGAATTAGTGTTGGTACAAATAGTCATAGCTTCAAATTAAAAATACATCTTAGATGCTCTCTGCAATATTCTCTGACAAGTGTCTTTTTAAGGAGAATTGTTGATATTAAAACAAAAATTCAAAATTGCTAAATGTAAGGCCATGTGAAGAACAAATAGCTTTTTAATTATTCACTTTCCTGTGAATGGTATAACCATTCTTTTGTTTATCTTAATATTCGAAGGTATTTCATAGTTTTCTATGTTTTAGAGATACTTTAGAATATTTTTATTGTTAGTATGTGATTACACAAAACAATTTATAACATTGAAGAAATAGAGACAGTGAGAGAACTTATTGACCTTCAACAAGAAATGCATCTAGATAAACACCTACTGTAAGAAAAAGTCCTTTAGCTTGTTTTGGGCTGCTTAAAATTTCTTTGAGTTTTATGGAAAATCTCCTAGTGACACTCACTAACCTAGTGACACTCACTAACCAACCATGCAGACAGACATCAGTGTTATTGTTAGTGAATGTAATGAAGGGCTTCTGGGTTTTTGTTTGTTTGGATTTTTTTTCCCTCAAGCCTGCAGAGCATTCCTCTGCTCAAGAGCTTTACTTCAGGTACGAATTTTGATAAACTTCATTGCTTTTACTGGATTTATTTTGGAGTTTTGCACCTCTAAATGCATCCAGACCTTGTTTGTACTTTTAAAATCTGCTTACCATTACAGATTCCCAAAACCTCACTTTTACAAAGCAAGAAATTAAGTTTGAGACAGTCAGAGAATGTAAAGATAGTTATGTACAGCTTCTTTTGTCTGACACATTTCTGTGGCACTTGCTGATATTTACCTCTCTATTCAGGAAATACAGAGAAGTTCCCCTCTAAACAACGTGGCCAAAGTCCATCCTTCTGCCCAATGAGTGCATTATGCAAAGCATTATTAGAAAGGGTGACCGAATAGGATATTATAAAAGACAGCAAACATCCTGCCTTACACTTCAGATTTCCAGCACTAGTGTGTATTAATGCCAGGAGTTTAGTAATTGTTCCTTGGGGGATGCTGGGTGCCAGCAAGCTGTAAAAGTGATAATTGTGTTACCTAAGCTACCCAGAAGAGAGACTGACAACATATCTGTGTACAGGGTTTTGAATATTCTGCCTTGGTACACAGGTTAATAATCAAATCTCATTTTTTAAAATCTCTCTGAAGGGATCTTTGTTCATTACTGGATGTGATTACCAAAACCCAGATATGGGAAATTATTCCATAGTATCAGATACAGGTTCTCATTTTTCAACAGGAATGTTAAACAATATCTATAAAATGTTAGGAATACAGTGACACCTAAGCACTTCATATCATCCACAGTCCTCAGGATTTGTAGAAAGAATGAACAGGACTCTCAAAAATAAAAATGCTTAAACTTGTAGTCAGGTAGGCTTGAAATGACCTGAAGTTTTAGAAATAGTGCTATAGAATATTAGAAATACCCCTCACTAAACTCTAGGTTTGTCACCAGCAGAAATAGTGTTTGCCAGGCAGGCACTTTAGCTATTCCCATGACCTTTGCCCTCATTAGGACCAGCATCTTAGATGGAGATGGATAAATTACCAAAACTATATTTGTGATACAAAAAGACCTACAAGAAAATTCAGCACAAGCCAGGTTGTTTCAACCAACGGCAGCCAGAATGCAACCCAGTGTGGATACACGATGTTGATAAAAGTACACTCTCACAAAATAAAGCTGGACATTAAATGGGAGGGTTTGTATCCTGTGTTAATAACTTTTTGTATTGCTGTAAATGTTGCAGAAAAGTAAGACTGGGTCTACCTCTTCCATGTTAAATGTCTTCCCAAGAAAAATCTTTTAGATTGACCACCATTGACCCTGCAGTAGTCTGTCAATCCTACCTTGGAGATTGAAACTTGCTATGCTGCAATAAAAAGTCACTGAGAAAACCATCATTGGTACTGGGGCTGGGAAATTATAACAAGAAAAGGCACAGCCAGATAGACAGACTGGTGCTGGGCATGAAGGTGGCACCAGCTTCCCAGTGCACAAGAGTTAACCACAAGGCATTTTTTATGTTTTATTATTGGATTAAGATGATTTCCTATAGCTTCTTAAAATAGAATGAGTTACCCTGATTCCGGCATTAATCCTTCTTTGTATAGGTGTTTTGATACTCTTTCTCTTGTACATGTCATTAAAAACAGTGAGCAAAACCATGGCAAAATGGCCTCAACCACATATTGACAAACGTTCTCTGAGAGCTGTACTCAAAACTGTAACAGGTTTAGGAAATCTGTGCAAAGGTATTGAAGAGTCCTCGTAAAAAAATCCATCTATATGTGGACAGGAGTCCATCAAAAACCAAAAGGGACTACCCTTGTAGAGAAATTTGATTAGCTGTGTTCTTCTGTCTGAATATTCTCATTTACCATCACTAGGTCAACGCTAGGAGCTGAAGTCACACAACCAGCTGCATCTGGCAGATGTGAGCAGAATGAAGACAATAAGGGCCAAAGAAACATATCCAAGAGAATAACTGCAGCCCAGTGAGAGTGCAAACCAGTAAGAAATCAAGAGACCACCAAGCAGAATTAAGTGACAGAACATCCATTGCCTGATAGGTGATATGGATATCACTGAGGAAGAGATCCCTTTACAGAGGCATCCTGCTTGAGACATAATCTGATAACTAATAAAAGAAGAATTGGAAACCTTCACTTGGACCTTACATTAATTAACATGAGATCCTAGGGTTGGGCTCCTACTGTGGTTAGTGTGTGTAAATCAGCTCCTCTGTGATGCCATATTTGAGAGGGGGAAAAACTGCTGCACAACAGCAGCTGGAAGAGTGAGAATGTATGAGAGAAACAATGTGCAGAAGGAGGCAGTGTTCCAGGGACTGGAGAAGAGATTCTCTTGCAGCCCATGGTGAGGGCCATGGTGAGGTAGGCTATTCACCTGCAGCCCATGCAAATCCCTGGTGAAGCAGGTATCCACCTGCAGCCCATGGAGGACTTCATGTGGGGGCATGTGGACATGTCCTGAAAGAAGCTGCAACCTGTGGGAAGGCCCATACCAGAGCAAGTTCCTGGCAGGAGCTGCAGCCTCTGGAGAGGAGCCCACACTGGAGTGGGTTTGATGGCAAGACTTGTGATCCTGGATGGGGAACCAATCTGGGAAAATGTGTCCCTGAAGGACTGATGTCCATGGAATGGATTCATGATTGGGCAGCTCTGGAAGAACTGTGGCTTGTGGGGAGGATTCACATTGGAGAGGTTAGTGGAAGACTGTGTCCCATGCATGGGAACTCATGCTGGAGCGGAGGAAGAGTGTGAGGAAGGAGTGACAGAGAGAACACATAATAACTGACTGCAGTTTCCACTCCCCATCACTGAGCTGCTCAGGGGAAGGAAGCACAGGAGTCAAGAGTGAAGTTGAGCCTGGGAATGATGGAGGGTGGGTGAAATTATTTTACTTTTTTTTCTTATTTCTCATTATGCTACTCTGATTTGATTGGCAATAAAATAAATTAACTTCCCCAAGCTGTTGTGCTTGTTATGATGATTGCTGTGATCTCCTTCCTTATCACAACCCAGAGGCTTCTTGTCATTTCTTCTGCCTCCCCTGTCCACTTGAGGAAGGGGACTGGTACAGCAGCTTAGTGGGCACCTGGAACCTAGCCAATGTCAACTCACCACCCTGACAAAAGCCACACTGATTTAACCAGAGAGACTGAACTGATGGATTTTGCTTCTCTAATGTCTTAGTGGTATTTCCAATTAACATATCTTTTCAAAGAGGTAATGACAGTTTTGTCCTATATAAGGAAGTCTGTGCTGGCAGACAACAGTGAAATTCTGAACAAAAAGTAGAGTACAACTTGAATGAAACTTAATAAATATGAAAAACTTTTCTGTGTGAGATGAAGCCCTGACTCCTTGAGAATAAGCATGAAATGAGAATACAAATCAGAGAGTGCCATCTGACTTCACTGAGGTCTTCTGGGAGATCACAGGTTATCTTTACGTACTGCTCCTTCATCAATAACAGATGAGCTACTATTTCTTCTTACATGTTATTGCCCTTTCCTCAAAAACAAAAGGATGAAGTGGAACACTGTGGGAGAAAAAGGTGAGGGAGAGATCCATGAGGGGGGATAATTGGATCAGTTTTTTGAACTACACTTTTATAAAAAAGGCTGGTGAATTAGCTAAGCATAGTCTTTTCTGATATTGCTAGACACTTCATTGGCTAAGTTAGTTGGCTAGAAAACTTTAAATGCAGAAGAATAAATTCATAGAACCATTAAATATAAGGAAAGCCTGTAACATTTATGGAATAAAACTATTTTTTTCCTTCTGAGGGATAAACTTATGCTGTATTAACATCAAAGAAGACTTTCTCTATTCATGGAGATACACCTGTAAATAACTTCCTCTATTCATATAGATACACCTGAATATAACTGGACTTGGAATGGACCAAGAAACAGGATTTTTTTTTTTTTTTTTTTTTTTTTTTTTTTTTTTTTTTTTTTTTTTTTTGTGCCAGCCATTCTTGTAAGATCTGAAAGGACACAAAAAGGAATTTCTAGTCAGGTATTTAGATGATTCACTTTTCACTGGTGTTTGGTCTGCCAGTTCCAAAGACTGGTTTTCTGAAGATACAGTACACATTTTATTTGACAGTAGGTGGAATATTCCTAAGATGCTTGACCAGATTACTTCAGAAAAGATGAATATATTGACTGATATTTCCGATAGCCAAGGCCACAGCTTTTTAATGCTGTCTGATGAACTGAAATATATGGAGACCAATAAACATCAATGAATTTTTTTTTAATACGGCATTTAGAAGATAGTAATATTTCTGTTTGGAAACTGATGGCCCACTGAGTTAAGCAGCAAAATAGTTACTATCCCAGAATTATGCACATTTGTGGAAAAGGAAGGAAATATTGTATTATTTACTGTGGACTGTTCCTGTAGCTGCAAGCCCCATGTAAGATGAAGGCCACTGTGAGGCACATATCATTTAATGTATTAGTTCAAATATGGATTGCTACAAAGAGCATCACTGTAACCAAGACCCATTAAAGGTTCTTTAGTCCCACTTCCTGCTGAAGCAAGTGAATGCCTTGCCTATGTTTATATGCCAAATCTCTTCAGAGATCATGGTTTTATTTCAGAGCACTAAATCCCATACATCCGCCCTAGAACACCTCAATTAGCCCAGAAAGCACGTGTAGGTAAAAGCCCTAAATTCCTACATGCAAACTGGTCATTGCATATGAATTAGTTTAGGGGTATGGTGTAGGATCCATGGGAGACCCATGTCCTTCTGGGACAACAGTTTGACACTAACTAGGATGTCCAAAATCTCATAATCATATGGTATCTAGCATGCCACCAGATGGTTGTGTCATACCTGAATTCTGCCCCTATTACTTGTTTTCATCATTACACTTCATGCAGGTGTCCCGTCACGTGTAGTCCAAGATTTTCAGATGGGACCAGAAGATACTGTGCTAAGGCATCCATGTTCTCTAGGGCTGCAGAGGGAATGTCAGGCTCCTGACATGTGCTTCTGATCTTCATTGGTTCATGGCTGTCTCACATGTGGACACACATCTAATTTCAGCTGTGTACTGAATGGAACTGGAGAACTCCCAGGTCTGTATCATTCTGCTGCTTTATTCAGTAGGTTTATCTACAAATCCTATGTCCTGGAAATGAAATGCAGTACGATGTCCGTGCTTAGGCAGCTGAGCCTTGAGTTCAGATTTGATCCTAAGGGTCTGACCCTAGGCAAATAATGGAGATTAAATCTGTAGCCTTACTGCCTGAACTTGAAGCTAAAATACAGGCACTAGTACTCTCAAGTTCTACATTATCAGTAGGAAGTAGATGATGCCTCTGAAAAAAAAGATTACTTGTGCCTGTGTTTTCCCTGATTAAAAAGTGACCTTTTCATGCATGAAGAAACATTTTCCATGATACATCAGTGGACATAATTTATCATACTCTTCAAATTTATCCTGTGTGGGAGATAAGACCATATGGAAAACAGCTAAAGCACATCTTAAAAGCCAAGGAAAGGGAACTATAAATCTTGAAGTATGCTGTGTTGGATGTTATGCCAAATAGTCTGACATAAATTTGTTTTAGCCTCAGCAGTAGAGAGGTTTTAGGGGGAAAAATTTAGGAGAATAGTTTTGGTTGCTTTCCAGTGCTTTCATTGAAGAATAATTTTGGGCTCATTCTTTCCTATCAGTTTCTGTATCACATGGTATAGGGGAACAAATATGTGAAGTGGGACTGTACATCTGTTTGTGTGATCTATAGCAATGACTGCTATCAGCAGAAATGCTAAAGCAGTAACCTTGGGTGATAGGTCTGCGGGTTGAAGTACTTGGCTTTCTGTTACCAAGCTAATGCTCACATTGTCATCGTCTCCAGGCTGTAGTTAGTTCAACTGGCAGGCAAACAAATAATCAAAATAATCCATATTGACCCTTCTCTGCAACAGCTACTAACTTGAATTTGGTTTTGGATATGAAGTCTCTCTTCTAGTGATTTGAATGATGATGCAGTACTGTCATTGCCAGAGGAACTGATGACTGTCTCCACAGTGTGATTTGAAGTAGAGGGGACAGAGGCATCAGAGGTTTTTGCATGAGGTATCAGATCTACAAACTGCTGATATTTAGTGTCTTCTGCTGGATCAGGCTGTTACTGTGGGTTGTCAGTGAATAATCATATGGTCAGACAGGATATTCATTTGCAGGTGAGGACAATATAGTTTGGCATGCCCAGACATCTGAAAGGAGAGTTGTTTTTTGTTTATGTGGTGCAATGCTTTGAAAATCTGACTATTAAATGCATTTATAAAGGTGGTGTGAGGAAAACAAGTGTGTCTTCTGGTGTCTGATTTTAGGCATTCAGGTATTTAGGTATTTATATACTCTGCCTGCCCTCACCAAATTGAACAGGGTCAAGGAGTGTTGTCCATACTGTTGAGTCACTGAAATGGTCCCAGAAGAGCGTTTGCCTGGGCCAAGTACTATTTTTCCCAGGGAGTTCCCACCTTGACAGCTGGTGTGGGTAGGGGACCATTCCTAGCAGGCATGTTGAGCACTGTTTTGCATGGCAAAAGCAGTTCATGTGTATGCACGGAGGCAGCTCCTGTCAGCTGGGCAGTTGCAGGCACCTTCTGTAGCACAGACATTGCCTGGGGGTACAAACTCACACCGTCATTCTGAGCCGCTCTGTAGCTCAGCAAACATTTGTCCCCTACCCATCTATCGTGCATGTAGCAGCTCCCAATCAAATGTCAGCTATTTAACAAAGCAAGGATTCCTAGCTGCAAGGAAAGCAAAGCTGAGTTAGGCTCCCTTCTTATTAGATGTTTTCAATACAGCATCATAGTCAACCTTTCAAGTAAGAGCCACTGTGACACTGGAACAAAAAGAGTGGCAGCAACTCCCATGCTGCAAGGTTGCATGCAGCAGCAGTAGAATACACTACTCTGTGTCAACCACAGTATCAAAAATCCTTGAACTGAATTGCTTAGAAGATGAAAGCCTCAAATTTAAAAACATTCCTTAAGTGTATTGCTGTTTTAAACCCCTTCTGGGGTGCCTTAAAAATAGAGATCTCTACTTTTTTTCTGAAGGCGAAAGGAACAGGTTGACCAAAATTTCTGAAAACTCCTTTTTTTGAGGTGTCTGAGAATAGGAGAAGAATCAGGCAACCAAAATAAGAAATTAGTTTAAAAAAAAAAAAAAAAAAAGGCATGAAATCCTATTGGGTGCTTAGAAAGAATCAACATACCTTCATGATAGCTGGCGTTTTGATAGTTTGTGATTATAACAGGAATAAAAAAAAATCTGTGTGTTCTAAGGACAAAATTGGAAAGGAAAAACATATAATGAAACTCACAGGACAGCATAAAAGAAGCATCAATATCATAGACTGCTGTCTTAAAACATTCTTTAATACAGTTTCTTTTTAAAAGAAGGTTCAAAGACTTTTTCTTTATAAACGGCATTTCCAAATTTCTTTCTAAATCATCCTGATGCATTTTTTGGATGTTGTTGAGAGGTAGGAACAAGTAGAGCACACATCAGCTTTGTCTTAATCCCTAACCTTACACGTGACAGTGAAGTGCAAGCCTCTCTGATGTTCTGAATCATATATTTAATTTCTAAGAACTTTAAATCTCCTGAAATGACAAAAGTAACCGACACATCTATAAAATAGGACATCAATCAGATTCTTCCTGCTTTTGAATCACAGTTATAAAGAGAATATTTTCAAATAGGGAACTGTCTCTTTTATTTATAGATATTCAGCTGGAAATAAGGGAACAGTAAAATGTTTCCTCCATATCTTTTTCACTGTATGAAAACAGGGTTACAGATCAATTGATTTACCATCACAATCGATTAGATGACTCTCTTGCTATCTCTATTGTGACAGTAGACAGGCGCTCATATGGATCTTTCATTAGAGAAGTCACTGAGAATCAAAGGTTCATTGCATGCCTAAATGGCTTGTAGCTGACTCATTAGGCCATTAACTAACCATTAATATTGTTTAAACTCAAACCTTACAGACAAAATAAATTATAGTCACGTTATCCAAACAAAATAACCTTAACCTCCTTAACAAGTATGTAATTATGTGAATTTATTACCATCTGATCCCACTGAACTGAGGGGTTCATTTTCAGAGCTATGAAGGGGGAAGATGAGAATATATCACCTTCAAGATAAGTGCTACTAGGAGACAGGTGCCTCAGCTACTGATATGCTCTGTAAGGCATAAACCCACAAGGTCCTGACTTGCATGGTTAATGCCCAAACAAAATTATCTTACACACAAAATGCTTCTTCCTTATGCAGAACCAAATCACTTCTTATTTATTTTTAAATGTCTCTCCATTTCACAAATGTGTTGTATGTATAAAATGGTCTTCTCCATCTCACTATGGTACCAAGACTTCACATAGACAAGCAGAACATAACAACAATTAGCAGTAATTGAATGAGAAGGCATTGGAAATTTTCTCTTATCATCATCTTTTTAAACTTGCAAATTCTGTATGTGTGATGCAATGATCTCCTGAAATTATATTGAAGAAAGAGTATAAAGAAACCCATAGCATATGTTCCGAGATATAAAATAAACTTATGTCAGTGTGCTTCCCTTGGAAGGATGCCAGACAAATACTGCTTATTATCAATAATATAAACAAAATATGTTGCCAGCTATATGCAGAGCTTAAAATAAGCGAAAAACCTGCACCACCACATTGCTGATATCCCAGCAGGTCAGCCGTAATGAATGCACCAGTTCTCACACATAATTTTTTATAAGATAACTTGCCTGAAAGTGAAGCAGTCAATAGACTCATTTGCAGGCACATTTCTCTCCAGGAAAAACAACCATAATACAATATCAATTGTTTCTTTTGGGTGTAAAAAAATGTGGATGCTGAGAGAGGAAAAAGACAACAATAGCACATAAATTCAATGACAGATGTGCAAGGAGCAATCAGATGGAGAAGTACTGGTAATTAGAGCTGGAAACACAGTTTAATGTTCTTACAGAAGAACAGTCAGAAAATAACGAAAAATGTAATAAGATAATTTAGTCAATGAAAATTATTGCTATTAATCAAATTGGGAAAGGGAAAAATATCCCTATAAACAGTGCATACTTACTGTACCAAAATATTGCTATAGAATCTCCTCTCATTCACACCAAATATAAGAATAATCTTATATTTTTATATAAATAAGGCTTTAACATTTCATGGACTATAGTAGTTCAGCTGAAGGTCAAAATACTTGTCTCAAGAATAGCTTAAGTAATTATTATTATTGAATATTTATCACACAAGTAATTAATTCTGTAAATATATGACGGCTTGTTAAAAAAAATCCATCTAGTTACCACACCTTAAAAATCCAGTTAAGAGCATTATTTGGTGGAGGCTGGTAACACCTGTGCTCACTATCTTTCCAATAGGGTGGTCTGGAAAACCAGAGATTTTGCATTTTGCATCAGGATGCATGTTATAAAAAGGGAGCTAATGCCCAGGGCCAGACCTTTCAAATGCATTTTAATTATTTTCAGTGCACTGTCAGAACTTTGATACACGCTTGTGGAATCATGCAAATACCTCTTTATAGAATATATGTCATATACCCTAAGGCACTGAGGGGATTGAAATACACTTTGGTGAAGTTAGGTGTTATAATAAAGTGAGGTAATAAGAGCAAGCCACCATATTACACAATTAGAAATCTACTTCTAAATCTTCTGGTTAGCATGGCTATGTTTCATATTTATGAAGGAGAAAATGTCCTGATTTTTCACAAACTAGTATTTGCAGGACAATGAAAAATATGATGCACCTTAGAGTTGCTGAATCAAATTAATTTAGTTTCATATTTACTCATTGACCTCAAGAGCACTTCCATTCAGTGTTATAGGATGTCTGCAAAAGATTTATTCAATTCCATGTCCATATATTGAGGTGAGGACACATTAACCCACTGAATTAGGTATAGAAAAAGATATTAATTGCTAGAACTGAATTTTGACTTCTGTTTCTAAACCCAGTATTTTCTTATATATGGGACTCTGATAAACAACAGCACAAAAAATTACATTTATGTAATGTAATTACATGTACATTAATTTAATAAAATTAGTAGGTCCAGCCAACTCAACAGTGTCAGATTTAGTTGTCTATCCTACCATGCATAGGATCTAGTAATAAGAGATTACATGGAAGGATTTCCATGGAATCTACCAGAATTTGAGATAAAACTTGGTATTAGACTGATATAAATTTTTAGGTGAGTTGAATTATGTATGTCAGGTGCTTGCTTTTCTGTACAGGCAGGGCAAGGACTTGTTACCCAACATACACTGGCCCTAAGCTTTTAGGTACCTGACATGAGGTCAAGTGAAGGAAGTTTGAAAACTTTACATTAAAAAAAAAATACAGTTTAAAGTAATATATGTTTTTATAATTGTGATTAAGATATTATTTTAAATCAGCTATATACAATAAGATGAAATATAAATGATGTGTAAGTTAGTTACTAACTGATCTCCCTCGAATTCTTTGCTGTCTTTGGAAAATGTCAATGCTATGGTTGAGCAGCTTCTGGGACCTCCTGTTGTCTGCCACCTTACTGGACTGAGGATGGGAGTGGTTTCCTTCCCTTTAAAGGTGTCACTTTGCATCTCCTCGGATGTTGCTGAGTCCTCCCAAATACAGATGGGGTTTATTCCTGGGATATTAAATTTTTGTAAATATACAATATTTCATTTTTGCATTTCACCCTCATGCATTTCTTGAAGAATTTCTAGGGTGAGAATACATTCAAGGCTTTTCATGTCTCCCATTCATTTTCCAATGTATGACCTATTAATTCAGTGCTGTGCCCCAAAGGATCTTGGTGCACACAGCATTGCTCATACAGAAACTTGCCTTAGCACTAGGTAGAATTGGTCTAACTTTTACAAAACATCTATATTCTCAGTGTATTTCTACCCGGTTATTTAACAAGGCCGAGTGCAGGTGCTGTACCTGGGTCAGGGCA
>VZSR01003803.1:36358720-36398933 GCA_013398615.1 Brachypodius melanocephalos
GAGAGACACCAAAATGACCAGAGGAAAGGAACACCACTCCTATGAGGAACGGCTGAGAGAATTGGGATTGTTCACCCTGCAGAAGAGAAGGTTTCAGAGTGACCTAATTGCAGCTTTCCAGTACCTGAAGGGAGCCTACAGCAAAGATAGAGAGAAACTATTTACAAGGGCATGTAGTGATGGGGGAAAAGCTTCAAACTGAAAGAGACCATATTTAGACTAAATGTTTGGAGGAAATTCTTTACTGTGATGATGGTACAGGTTGTCCAGAGATGTTGTGGATATCCCATCCTTGGGAGTGCTCGAGACCAGGTTGGATGGGCCCGTGAGCAATCTTGTCCAGTAAAATGTGTCCCTGCTCATGGTGGTGGTGGTGGGTAGAAGCAGACAATCTTTAAGGCTCTTCCAACACAAGCCACTCTACGATTCTATGATATAGCCTAAGAGTAACTTGGGAAAATATGATGACACCGGACCAAAACTTAGAATACGTGTGTGTCTGTTAGGAAGTATATAAATGCTTGTAAAAAAGTCTGTATAACTACATAGATTGCTCTTAAGTTGAGATTTCCTATGTAAGAAATTTCCCTGAAAATGTGAAAATATACTAGTTTGGGGTTTTTTGGAGAAACACGTTTCTGTATTTTTCAACAGTCTACTTTTTGCAACATTATTATTATTTTCCTTTTCCAAACAGCAATGCCTTCAAGCATGTCATCTTACACTTGGCTGTGCATTTAGTATGCCAAATAAGGCAAGGATTTGCGCAGAGAGTTTTAGTTAATGGATCTGCAAATCAAACATATATGTCAAAAAGAGAATCCAAAGGAAACTAGAAATTAATATCCACTTCATCTGATCTCCCATGAAAGGTGATATGCTCTGAGAAATTATAGTTAAATAAGACTCATCTAGACTTTGACACAACTTTTTGAATTTTAAAATAAATCCTTGAAGTAAACTGGTGATAGGTTTGCCCAGCTGCTGATACTTTTCAAAGAAACTGTCACACAAGACTTCACTTTTATTTTATGTGATCAACTCCCAGTAATTTTGACTCAATTTTGTTTAGACAATCATTTAAATATGGAATGTCAAATACCATGAACACATATTCCACACTTCCATATCTCATCATGTTCTTTGAAAAAATTCCTCTGACTTTTTTTTTCTGAGAGAAAAATGCAATACTAATATTTAGACGCCAGGTTTTGTACTTAGCTTCTTGCTTAAAGAGCTATGTGGAATTGAACTGGTAACTGAATATTTAAAGATTTGTACAATGGGATTTTGATACTTTGTTTTCCTGAGCAAGGTGCAACAATTGGGAATTAAGTAACTTGACTATGGTCTCCAGTCACACTTGTCAGATTTTGCCTCGCCTGAAAACAGCATAGGTAGAAGCTTAAAATATAAAATAATCTATGAACCCTTAATGACCAGTGTTGACTACGTATCTGTGAAGGATCAAGAAAATGATTTGTATGTGTTCTAATTATTTCTATTTTTAAAAATTAAATATCTAAACCAGAAATGGGTGATCTGTCACAATTTCTCACTGAGGCATTTGTGTGCATTTACTTGCTCTGTTTTACTCTCAAGAAATTCTTCTGCAGGCTAACAAAATTTTTACCTGCTATAATTAACAACCAGTATCAGGAATTAGGAATTAGGAATCAGTACTGTATCCCTGCTGGTTTTCCACACATGTAAGAAGAGGAGTGTAAATTATAAAAATGGAAAATGAAATGAGAAAAATACACAGGAATTTCTGCAATTGCTTTTTTAATTGACTTTTTAAAACAATATTCAAATATGATATTTCAACAAGAAATTGTGTAGTTAGAGTTGTAGGTAAAATACAGCCTACATTTACTTGTTTTTTTCATAGAATGTAGGAAAATTGGGTTTTTAAAAAATAATTTCTTCATCAGAACAAAAGAATATACTGTTTATTACATTGATTTCACACTGTCTTTTCTTGGTTTTAGTATCTTGCAAAATGCTCTCCTCTGTTAGCTGCCTCGTCATTTTATTGCATCCTACTTGTTTTAGCACTCCATAAACAGTAATCTTAAGGTATAAAATCATCCATTTCATTCACTCTAGCATCCATCCTTCTCATGCACTGAAGTACAGACACCACCTCTTCACCAACTGTCTTCCTGAACTTCTGGGTATTTTTTATCTCAGGGCAATGGGCAACAAAATATGTGTTGTGTATTATGGACTACAGGAATTACAGCAGAAGACACAATATAAGCAGAAATTGCTGATGGATCTCTTACTACAAAAATGTCTATTATCTGTGAAAATTAAGGAATGTTCAGCTGTGGTGTTTCACTCACCTATTCTGTTTTCACCTGCATGTTGCCCTAAACTTACTCCACCTTGAACTGAATTGATTCCCTAAAGAGGTTGTGTTTTGGTACAAATTATTTGTCACGTTGGCATATTTATACCTCCTTAAAATGAGCTTTCAGTGTCTATATACCCACACTTTTTATATTGGCATTTAGTAATTTCAAAAGTGACACTGAAAAATTCATTCTTATATGGTTTTTATCATTAAAACCCTGGAATACAATACTGTGATTCAAAATCTAAGGAGCGTTTTGAAGCGTCTTAGACATTGCAGATTTTCTTCAACTTGCTGCAAGTAAATTTCTTCTTGGTGTAACATCCGAAAGCCAAAAGCCAATAAGAAATATCAGACATCTTTCCCAAAGGCCAAGGAATTTGGAACATTCATAATAAAGTGTATTTATACATGTACTTATAAGAAATCACTACACTGGTCATCTATTTCAGCAGTGTATAGTCAATGTTTCACACACCAAGCAAAATTTGAGCCAGAAATAAGGAATTCCTAATTTCTGTGCCAAGGGCAGGGGTCTCTGGGGCAAGGCAAAGGCAGTCAAGGACATGGATCTGCTGGAGCAAGTCCAGAGGAGGGCCACAAAGATGATCAGAGGGCTGGTGCACCTCTTGTGTAAGGACAGGCTGAGAGAGTTGGGGTTATTCAGCCTGGAGAAGAAAAGGCACTGAGGAGACCTCAGAGCAGTCATCCTATACATGAAGAGGTGTCTACTAGAAAGTCAGAGGGACGTTTTAGAAAGGCATGTAGTGATAGGACAAAGGGTAATGTCTTTGAACTGAAAGATGGTAGATTTACATTAGTTGTAAGGAATAAATTTTTTTTTGTGATGTTGGTGAGGCACTGGAACAGGTTGCCCAGAGAAGCTGCAGATGCCCTCTCCCTGAAGGTGTTCAAAGCCAGGCTTCATGGATTTTGAGCAACCTGGCCTAGTGGAAGGTGTCCCTCCCCATGGTGGTGGTGGGGGTGGAACTAGATGGTCTTGAAGGTACCTTCCAACCCAAACCATTCTACAGTTCTATGGTTCTAGGATGTATGTTACTGTGCTAAGTCCAGCAAGGGTTTGATAGCAACAAACAGACTCTTCTGCATAGAATTAGCATCCTTTCAACTCGCACCTTTAATACAGACTAAGTAGAAAGCCTGATACAATCTATTAGGTACATTTGAAATTAATGATGTGCAGTATAGGTTAAAAACAGTATTGGTGACGGGTATTGATCTCTTTCACAAATATTCATTTGTTGGCAATGCATGAAATTGTTCTCAAATGGAATGTTTCCATTCCCCACCCTCCCCCACATTCTTTTTAGTTATTAACTCCTATTCTCTGGCAGCTGAAGCGTGGCACTGTTGGCCCTGTGCCACTCATCTCACAGAGGGTGGCACCATGGCCCACAGCAGGTGTGAGACTCTTGGATCCGTTCCTTCTGCTTTCATCTGTACTTTGTATGAGAACTTTCCTGCCAGACACACAGCTTCAATTTCAGCTACATGCCTGTGGCATTGCCTTGTCAGAAACAAACAGCTTGAGTTTTTGAGCATCTTTTGGGTGGCCCTGCCTTTTTTATTGCAATGATACGAAACACATAAAAGGTGATGAACATTTCATGTGTCTGTGTAGAAGGGTTTTGTAAATATACAGCTGATTTGTTTTTAAAAACCAAAGCAGTGCATCCCCAAGACAAAACTCTCTGAAGAAGATTCACCTATGTTTGGGCATTTTGGAGGAAAATTTAAATGTTCCAGTTATTTTCCCATAAAAATAAAGCAGTGTTACACCATATTTAGTCAGTCAAAATTATGATCTTCTAACCAAATTGTTCCTGACTTTGAGATATGGATTAACTGAGCAATCTTGTTGATTGACATCACTTCAAGTTTAAAAGCATAATCACTCATGTACGTAAATGTGTATTTTTAATTGCTAGTTTGTCATTCTTGGTCATGATGAAGTATTTTTGTTCGTAAGTTTCATAAACTTTTCATCATAAAGGAAATGCTGATTTTGGAGTTTTCAGCTCTATGTAATGGTTTATGAATTAAATTTACCACCATATATTATTAGCATGTATGATACAATGCATAATTTTCCTGTATAATACCTTCTCATTAATTCATTATGTGTGGCCAAAATGTGCATAGGAGTTCACTATGTTTATAGGAAGACAGCTGGTAGATGTACCTGTTTCTGGTTTCTGAGACCTGATACAGAGATAAGAGGTGATGATTGTTGTGAATCCAATATCAATGGCAAGTAAAAAAGGCATTTAAAGTTCCTTATGATAAAAGTTTGGACCTCTTGGCCTTGGTTCATTTGCCCATGCCACACAAATAGGTGCTTAGTGCCATTTCATATACTGTAGGATACAATATCAGGTTAAAAGATAAATAAATCACTTGATTTATTTGATAAAAAGACTAAAATCCCTAGAGCTGTATGGATTAATTTCACTTCAGAGACCAGTGCCTTTAAGTCTCCAGTCCAATGAGCAAGCTGTTTGGCTTACTGATTAAGAAAAAGATAGAAAGTACAAATATTATCAGATTTCTTAGTCTCTGGATATGTAAAAAAAGTCTGATAATATGAATCAAAATGTGAGGTTAGGTAGCACATTCACTTCGCAAAAATCCAAATTTAGGAACTTGATTCAGTTGCCTAAATGCGCACATGTAATGACATTTCCTTTCTTTGTTTCACTCTCACATTTTTTGTTTGGGAAAAAGAAGGTCCATGGAGTGGATTCTTTTCACTTTGTTCTAGGATAATGTAACTCATGGTCCTAAATTCCGCATGGAAACATCCAACAAATTGCTGCTTCTATTTCCGAGGAGAGTCTGTGTCCTAGTGACCCTTGTTAATTTTTTCCAGGCAAAACTCTTGTGCTTCATATGAACAATTCAAGACTAGTTGTTGCATATCCTGAAATTCTAGAAGTGCAAATGTCATCGTTCCAATATCACAGAATGAACTTGACCTCTGCTCTTAGAACAGGTTTTTATACATTCAGCTGTATGCATCAGTGCAAATATATACTGAGAAAGAACAAGTCAAAAGAGAGTTTTGTGATCTCATTACTCATAATGGATGTGGGATTAAGACAGTAGCACTAAAGAAGTTTTCTCAGTTGCACAAAGGACAAAAGTGATTTGAAACAAATTTTCCATGCAGTTTCTCTTTGTGCAATTTGGACGACTCCCTTGATGGAAGTAGTGTCAAACCTGGCACACTGTGGTTTTAACTTCAAATAACCCCAGCAAGACTTGACAGGAAAAAAAAAATAGTTTAACAATGACCCATTGAAAGACCTCATTATCTTTCCCATACAGTGCACACAGGAATAAGCTGCTCATATTCCTTTTAACCTTGCTGGAAAAGATTCACTTCTAATCAGAAGGGCTACACATTTGTGAAGAGGAGAAAGATGTTCCATTAGTATGCAGGAAGGATCCTTCCAGGTTAGTCCATATTTAGTTTGAATTAATTCCCTCTATATTAAACACAAAGCAAAATCCAAACCTTCTGAATTTAATTTAATGTGCTTACACACAGGAACTTTTTCATTCTTACTAAGCACTGCTTGGTGTCATAACAATCATTACCATGTATTGTCGTGATTCATCTTGTCAAAGATCCAGTTATGAACTCCATTCTATGTGCTGACATTATACATTTGAATAACTGCAAAAGAAGGTTTGATAAGATATAACACTTCAAATGAAAGGCTCAATATTATGTTTTGACATAGTACATTGTAGCAGCTGTGGAGGGAAAGCCATTAAGATGGATCACATCAATGCATAGTATGGAGCCATTAACACTAAGATTTTTTGACATGATTTATCTTAATAGCTGGATATCTATACTGAAATAACTCATTTTATTCTTCTAGAGATCCTGTTAACAGCTCAAGGACAGTACTGTATACATGCTGTATTGCTCTGAGTATGTACAGAGAAGCTCACTGCACGAGCAAGCTTGGTTTGCTTTGCCTGGCCCCGAAAGGAGGACAGAGAACTTGCACTTCTCCCTGCTGCATTTTGCTTCCTCACAAAATCACGTACTCGTTCCTGAGGGAGGGTTCTGGGCAGAGCGCTCCACGAGTAATTCACTCTCCCAAGAAGAATTGTAATTAGAGCTCCCACAATAGTTAAGCAGCTGGTGTTCTCTGACTGCTGCTTCATCAACTGTTGGTAATTGCTTCATGGTTCCCTTGTGCTCCCTTCCAGCTGATGGCTTCTTCCACCTGTTGTCTCTCATTTTACACTTCGAATGTGAGCTCTTTTTGCACAAGTTATATTTATACAAGACATTCTGTGATAGCTTACAGGCGGTTCCATAATACAAACCCCTGTTATGGATTATGACAATGATTGTAATTATAATAATAATAATAGGAACACTCCAAATTGAAACTTGACATTATTTCAAGTGTCTTGCTAAAAGAGGCAGCTGAGCTCATATTGAAGCCCAAATGTGAAACTTGAAGAAAGTCTACTCTACTCTTGGCTCTGAATCTGGGAGACAATAGTGAAGTGGGAGGCTATAAAGTGCTGGCTGAAAGAGAATTAGAGTGGCAAGCAATGAACAGCCTCTGCTTGATTTCTTTTGTGCTCTGCAAAACAGGAATTTTTATATGCTTAGAGAAATATGCTGAAAGAAACTGGCTCCCTCATCTGTTTATCTTTCCTTCTGGTACAGAGACAGCATATTTAATTTTGGTTGGTCAAAAGGGGGACTACACAAAAGATGCTTTTCCAAATAAAATGTGCAGATATTATGTCCATAGATACGCATGTGCTAGCTCTGTAACCAGCTGTTGTAAATAGCTGAACTCTAAGTGCCAGAACACAGGCTAAAATGGACATTTTTAAGATCAAGAGAAGTAATAAAAATTTATCCTTTTCTGTGACAATAAAGAAAGAATCGCTGCTTTGTCCATTATGAAGAAATGTTATAAAACTTAACAAAATAGAAGCTTTCTGAAACACTTTGTTTGTCTCTTTGTTCTGATTCTAGATGTTTGGTAAATGTAGTTTAATAGGCCTACTAGGGAATTCAGCACAATGCTATGGAAGAGATTATTGCAGATTTTAAAAAAAGGTTTTTTTAATCAAATTCTACTCACTTTCTTTTAATCCATTGTAGTTGCTGCAGAGCCTTTCTCTAAAAAGTGATGTTTAAAAATTGTTTTATCTCATTATTATCTAAAATTGATATACTTTAAAAGATAATTAGAAACCAATCATAGAGTGGGATCCCACCTATACTTTTTCCTAGACATCACTTTAGCCTCATTTTATTGCAGAGAACCATCAGTTCTAAGGAGAAATACTTACCAGTAGCAGCTGTTACTAATGTTTTTAAAGCTATGTTAAAAATATATTTTTAAAAAATCAGATGCTTGCTTTGTGGATGGCTACAAACAACAGAAATCCAAAATCAGACTAGTTGAGCATTCAATATCTACATGTTAAAGACCAATAATAACTGAATTTCACCTGTAATGTTTTATTGTCTCAAAGAAAGTTGAATGATGAAATAAACTGCTCACAGGGTTTTTCCAGTGATGACATCAAATCCTAATAAGCTGGCATTGATGTGGGAGCTCAGGATGGAACAGATGAGCATTTTTAATGATGCAAAACCAATTTTAATTCAATAGCAGAACTGTTTTGTTTGAGTTACTTTCATATTATACTTTCCCAACAGAAGAAATATCTCAAGATTTACTGCTGGACTTACTCATCCTTCTCTACCTAAGGAGCAAGGCTGTTTGCCAAAATACTTGCTTACAATTTGGAAAGCTCTGCTCTAGAAAAAGAAAAATGAAGTTTTGAAGCTATTTCTCTACGTTTTCTGCAATCCTCACGGTTGTCTACTTTGTAGACAGCATATTTCTTTCTAGATTTGTTTTTACCCAGAATGCTCTAAAGGTTCTATTTTTTATTTCATGAGAAGCAAAAACAAATGGTGAAGCATGGAAAACTCTTGTTTGACAGCCAGTCCTATGTAACAGCCTATGGAGCCCGTTTGCTGTTCGCTTCCAGTGCTGTCCATAGAGGCACCTGGGAATTAACATGGTGGCTTTCTCTAGGTAAAGCTCTTAATTATCCTTTCTAAGCTCATGCTATGCTTTCCCACCTGTGGGGAAGAAAACCTTACTACAAAAGGAGTTGCTTTGGCCTGATGTTAATGTAGTCTTTGTAGCTTTAGTTTTGTTTAACTTGCATGAGTCAATTATAACACTATGTGTTAAAAGATCATGGTGTTTCCAAAATCTGGGGTGGGCATGAGTTTTAGTCACACTTAGTTTGCTCCTTTTAACTGCAGGAGCAGTCTGTCAAAGGGTAGAGTTCAGTTGCACCCCACTGCTATCTTTTTTGTGTTTGAACTTTATGAGGTATTTTATTGGTGACTAAACAGGAATGTTTTAAACTGAGGCAATATGCAAATCCTATCCTGCTCAGGTGCTTAATTCTTACTTTTTAAAAACCACAAATAATCATATATAATTATCTCCACAGATGAAATTGGACTGATTGCACTGTGTCTGCACAGGCGAACACAGGATGCCTCTGAATAGCACATATGCACGTCAGAAGCCTCCCAGTTTCTGGGTGAAGCCTCAGGCACACCATGACCATTTCCATGGTCAGAAAACCCAGTAGGTCTTCTGGGTAGGGGGCAGAGTGTCTGAGGGAGCAGAGATACTAAAACTTAGGGTATTTGGGATGTAACACTAGGGTAGGTCCAAGGAGTGCTTCTGAGGCCCAGATTCCTGATTGTTCTCAACTATTGCTAGTTAGCTTCCTCCCTTTAGGCCTACCTCTAAAACAAACCTATTGAAAGGGGAATGTCCCTAACCAGAAGAGATGAAAATTAGTTCCTGTCATTTGGCCTTGATGTGCAGCTACATATTTCTTTTTCCTTAGCAGCACTGACATAGCTTTAGGTGACGTGTCACCAAAAGACTTGACAGCAGTATCTCAACAGGCTTTCTTCTTCCATAATTTCCACAGAATTTTTCACTACAGCTACATTTTTATGTGATTTTGCATTATGATGTTAAAATTTGCTACAATCTCCATGTTTCTTGAGAGGAAATATTGGCTCCAACAATTATTTTTATCTGTCCAGATTTAAGTCCAAATACGTATTTTTAAGCTAGTATGATTGCTCAAATAGTACATTGCAGATATCAAAAGTCAGCATTAAAAGTTCAAACCACAGCTGAAATTAAAACAAATTAAGACAGGTTGAAATAGGTTATAACAATGAAATATTGCCACCTCACTCATGTTTCCATGTGTATCAATACCAATTGTGCTGTATACAACAAAAACTCTGAAGGAAAAGCAGTTGAAATTGAAAAATCTGTTTTATGAGCCAATAAGAACTTACAGAGTTATCTTTTGAGGAACAGGGATCAGAAGCCAATCTTCAAAATAAAATGGCAAAACCAGAATTCAGTGTACGGCAACACAGAGATTGGACTATTTATCCACCAGTATTTCAGTTAATTCTTTCCTTATTCATATTGTCTTGCAGGTACTGATCGTAATGAGGTCAGAAGCCTGGCAGAAATAGAATGGCCCAAAATTCTGAAGTTTTAAAAAAATTATTTATTTAAAAATTCTTATTCAGCTTAAGAGAGCTGAATTTACAGCTTTTGCAGACAGCAGTACCTTAGAGGTCCATTTGGGTCCATGAATGTTCAGGGATAATGAAAGTTTGTGTATGCAATTGTAAAATCAAGAACTAAAGAATATGTGGGCAGTTCTAAATAATAGGATGCCACTTTTCAGCGAGTGAAAGATTTCTGCACTTTCTTTCTGTATCTTTTAACTAACTCTGCACATGCAGAAAATGGTGGGTATTTTCCCCTTGTAGATAAAGAGATATTTTGCCCCCTAAGACACAGAACCTCTGGGAAAAAATCACACCCTGCGAACTGAGGAAGATTAATGAGGAGTTGGAATTGGGAACTGCCGTCTGCCAACTGGGTTGAACTCAAGGTGTGAAATGCCTACTGGAGCTGCTAGTTTTGTCCACAGTGACCATCAGGGAGCCTAGGCTGCTAAAAGTCGTGACCTCTCTAAGCTCCCCAAAGTTCAAGAAATGAGGGCCCATGCATCAATCCTGGCGCATGGTACAGGAGCATGGACCATGATGCACGGAACATGGCTTTTCCTCCCTGAAACACGCTTGGCTTGGGAGCAAGCCTGGGCAAAGAGCCTTGTGTGGTGGGAAAGTGGGGAGACCTCTGCCTCTGCCATTTCAGAAGAAGAAGAAGTGAGGCAAGGAAGAAAAGAGAGATGCATTCCCTCCTAGGACTGCAAGAAAATCAGAAGGCACTTTTGATTGGAGCTTTGAAGAGATATAAAATAATCACAGTATGACTTGGCTAGAGTGGGGTGAACTCTTCCAAGCAAATAATTTATTTAGTGAGTCAAGTCCCATTTAATAATCAATAATCCTCCTCAGCTTGGTTTTTATTTGGTGATTGACTATGCAAATGTGGATTTTCATCACCTGGATTGGACAAATAATCCTGCTTTAACTGTGCTTACAACTCATCATTTGCCTTTTATGATGTATGTTCGAGCATCAAATTTTCACAATATGATTTTTACCCTTTTCTGAGTTGCCAATTTTTTTTCATGAGGTGAAAGAGAATTGATGTTGTTCTGGTACACTTCCAATAAAGCCTTTCTGTGACCATGCTCACAGGAGAATATTATCTGGCTTTCATCTTCTTCCAATTTCTCAGTAAAACATATTATTTCTTAAAATTTCTCATAGGAATCACAGTGAAAAAGTGGTGAATATTATTAGAGAATATTTGTAGTCTGAATCTGGCTTTGTCCACATTTGTCTAGGTTGTCTTCATGCTATTGTGCAATGTTTTCATTCTGATAATATTTGTCTGATTTTAGTATTTCCTTCTAGCATAGAACCTGCCTTCATATGCTGTGACCTATGCCAAAAATGTCACGCTCAGATATTCTGTGGTTCTCTCCAAACCGCCTGCCTTTGTCTTGAAATAAAAATGCTAGATCTGCAAAACCAGCTGCCTCCTGTGCTCCCAGGCTCATATAAGAAGTACAGTAATTCTATAAAAAATAATTTATATTTGATTTTACAACTATTTTCATAGCTAAAGATAGAATTATTGTTTTTGTTAGAAGTCGTTTCTTTCTGAGCTCTCAATCTTTTATTGCCTTAATTAATAGCCTTGAAATACATTCCACTGTGGCACAACATGCAGTCAGCATGCAGATTATACATTTTTATAAGTAAGGCATAAACCTTCTACTTTCCTTTTAAGAGCTCTGCTATTTGAGCCAAGGTGAATTAGCAGCTTTTATCTGCATCTCTTGACTGCTGCTTAAGAGAATTAGTGGCACTGGTTAGCTCTGTGAGGACAGCTAAGAGTAGCCAGATCAATTGCAACTCATAGTCAGAAATCAATGAAATGTGTCTCAGTAAATCTGACTGATCCTTGAGTCACTACAGAGTGCATTATCACAGCCTTACTCTGTTACAAGATTAGACCCAGAAATAATCATAAGTGAGATTCTCTCTGCTCCTTTAAAACACTCATTACAGCCCTATTACTGTTCTATGGTAAAGAAACTTCAGGGACAGACACAGTGAGAAGAATACCACCACGCACATGAAAGAGATTTCACCCGCTAGGTCATCACCCTGGGAGGAAGACAAAGTACCATTTCAGTCCTGTCTGCAAAGAAAACGTCAAACAAAATTTGAAATTGTAGACCTGGTGTTTTCTTAACTAGAAAGAGAAACGCACATGCGGTATAAAGGGTCAAACCTCTGGACAGAGTCAGTGGAACCTTCACTAAATTTAACACAGTTACTTCAATTTACTGACTATTGGGATCTCCCCAGAATGTTGCTAAGGGGCTGTTTGTACAAGCTTGCATACCTTTCGAGACTTTAGCTTTGTTTTCAACAACCACAGGCTCTGAATACCCTTCAGAAAGTGAAGTGGAGGAAGAAAAATGCTCTTAATCTAATTTGCTGTGTATTTTTTTATAGAAGAGCTGCACATAGTTGAGCAGAGCAGAGCTCATGCCTGCTGTGCAGTGAGGGCTAACCTGTGCCGCGAGGACAGAGCCTCCAGTGAAAGTTGCATATCCTATGAGTTATGATTTGGTACTCTGGGAATGTGTGAGCAGCTGCTTCACTCTGACCAAATAATAACAGTGCAGCAACTGCAGCTATGCAGCACAGGTGTGTGTGGGCTGGCAACCCCACCAACTCATACACAAAAATATGATGGGAAAGGTGAGCAAAAACTCAGGCAGGAGATCGAAAGGAAGTACTGAATTGTTAAATGGTGAGGGATATCACCTTGATGAAAGCTGTACTGGAAGGCATGTAGAATTACTGGGTTGTAAAGTTAGGAGTCAAATGCCAAAAAAGGTTTTGTGAGGTGATAGAGGTGTCAAACCTCTTAAACCTCTATGCTCTTCTAACAAGAAAAGCTCCTTCAGCAAAGTACTCACACTTGTCCGAAGGGAAAATTGTATCTTTATTTTTGGATGATAGAGCATCCACGCAAACACCATTGTAATCAATGAAAGCAGACGAGACAGCAGGAATGTGGTTATGTTACACACTGTTCTGCTTACTGACTCAATACATACACACAGGACTGAGTGTTCACAGGATGTCCGTGCTCATAAACAAGAGCAAAGAACATTTGTTACAGCTCCCCTCCCCCAGTCTCTTGCCATCTCTGTTTAACAAACATATTAGTTTAATGAATGCAAATTACTGCTAGAATGACATAGTCTATACTTAAAAAAACAAAGTTAAAATATTTTGTTATCTGATATACAGAGATTCATAAAAATAGCCATTAACTTTGGAATGAGAGTACAATGTGGAGTTTATTAAATGAAGAAATACAACAACATTACTTTTATGTACCGTGAATTCATTTCCATGGTTAAGGATTAGCAATAAGAAGCTCTCAATATGGAATCAGAGACTGCCAGCATGGGTGCAATAAACTTTTCAGAATGGTTCATAAGATTATACTAATTAGGGATAATCTAATTTGAACAATTTTTATCTTCTCAAAAAGTAATATGATGTCACTCTATGGGAAGAGTCACTATCCGGTCTCCAGGGATATACTAAAAAAACCACACACGTTATCTGTAATATTAAAAATTATGGTTGATCCATGAGACAGTCTTAGATCTACCCTTCTCCTCTCAAAAGATCCACCATATAGACTGTTAAGCCCCCATAATTATCTCCCCTACTTGTGACAAGCATGGGCTAATCAGTCTCTGAGGGAGTTTTCCTACGGATCGCTGAGAAGCCTGTGTATGCTTCACATTGCTTATCAAGCTATTTTGTACGCAGTATCACATAAGAGCTGACAAAAGTTCATTATCCTCATCTGGACTAGAATGACTCCAAATTAGGAAAAAGAGATAAGCTTTTTTTCTTTTTTTTTTTCCCCATTCCATTTCTATTTTTCTCCTTTTTTTTTTTTTTTTCAAAAGGGGAAAAGAATATCTCTAGCTTGCATTGCAACACAGATCTTAGCTAAGAAAAAAGCAAGCTAGGTTTTTGCAGACTTTAATCCCATATTAAAAGATTAGAAAAAACATCTGAAGAAATCAGAGATAGTCTAATTGAGGTTCTTGCCTTTAATCCTGTGAGTAGACTCCCCCTTGGATACCAGGATCTGTCAGTGCATAGTCTTGGGAATTCTCTAAGGAAAAATAAACCACAAGAAATGGACATACAACATGCTCTCTCACATTTAAACAGGGAAAGAAAGAAAAAAATCTGAGAGATGGCAATATCAAAACATATCCTCTCCCAGGAAAGAGAAAAAAAAACAGGTATAATATAAAATGAAAATAAAAAAAAGCAGATGAGAAGAACTACAGTTATTTTGGAAGTTCTTTGATAACACCTACAAATGTAACCCAAAAGGAAATCATCTGGCTTGGTTCTGCTTTCCTCATCCAGATCAAAATGCCACTTGTATTGCATCTTTGCTTTTTATTTTGCTGGCAGTTGTATTTCCACCCAACTGCAATATAAATGTATTAAAAAATAATCTTTGAATTAATCCTTTAGAATGATGTTTAAAATAAACTATAGAGTAACCAGAGCACAAAGGAAAATTAGATAGAAGATTAGTGTTTGTCTGGCAAATAAGGGGAAGATATATACAAAGAGAGATATTCATAAAAATTCACTATACCACCAAGCCAAACTTTTCATATTAAAAATTTTTAAAGGAAGAGACACTTCATAAGGGGGGAAAAGAAAACCAGTAACATTAAGCTGGGATTCTCTAAAACAGCACCAGTCTTAAAGCATGTGACCAGTGAGGCAAATCTATCCATTTGATTGTAAAGTTGCAGACTAGAATTTGAATTCAGAGACTTGCAAATACATTTCATTGTTTTAAAAACTGTTTTGCCTTGCTTTGTGTTTTCTTTTCCATGTTTTGTGATCCATCTCCCCAGCAGCAGGGTTAAACATGTTTTTTTAATTGGCTGTTACATAGTGACACATGGAAATGCATTGTATTGATAGCTAGCTATTTGAAATTTTAGTAAAGGGAAAATTTAGAAACTCTTTGTAACAGGTCAGATGTTATGGCAGTGTGTTAACTTGACCAAAGCTGAAAGAATCAGATTTTAGAGTTGTGCTTTCAGGCTGTACAATTGAGTAAAAACAGAGAAGATAAATAGAGCGAAAGATGAAAAACAAAATCATAAAAGAAAATAATCAGAAGGTACTTTAACATGAAAAATCAAGGTAACATTGTAAGCAGATGCAATAAACATAAAAGAGGTTTGGGACTGTTATTTTTGTTGCATGGAAAATTACTGTGATTCATTGTTCTAAATTATGTAAAGATATATAGATAATGGAATTATGAACTGTATAAACATAAATGCACTTGCCTTCCATTCAACATATTCTATATTAATATAAAGCAGGGTTAAATCACTGTAAATTCAGAAAATTTTCTTTTATTTCCTCTATAAATTAATTCAAGACATGATAATGTCATCCTGAAAATTGTAATATACAATTTAATATTTTATTAACAATGTTTAAGAAAAAGATTCATGTGTTTTAGTAGTCTTGTTATAAGGCACTACAAAATGTGATAGGAATCACTGTAAGGCAGCAATTTCCTATGGCTTGGTGTAAAGACCGTGAACAAATTAAAACAGTCTAATGCTCTTAGTGTTTCAAAATTCATGATATCAGTGGGGGAAAAACCCTCTAAAAGTGCCTTATCCAGCATGGTTGGCATTGGCAGACTTTGCTTTTTATAAGGAGAGCATTGTCTGTGTGAGATGTATAAGAAGTGACACTGCAGAGTGGGAGAACAACAGCGCCCAAACCCCAGGTCTCCAAGAACCTTGTGGATAAGACGAGTACCTTAAACTGACATTGAATTAAACAAGAGTGGAAGGTACTGAACATGCATTGAATTCAAGAGTAGTTGAGTTTCTCAGCACTTTGACAGATCAAGACCCCAATTTTTGTTTTGTCTTTTATAACAAACAATGCCGCAAGGCAAGAGCATACAGTAGGAATTTTGCATAAAGTTAATTGTTCACTATACATAAAAATGACTCTTTAGTTTTAATGAGGCTTAGACACACACTGACCCAGTCACATTATTTTCTGGTATGTGTACTTCTTGGTATTATCAACAGTACAAACTAATTTGGAGTAAGATTGTTTTTCCTCTCAGGTTAGAGAGAGGTTTGATAGGAATGAAGCCCATGCAGGGCTGCATTAATTCTGCAGGGGGAGTGGGGTAGAACATTATGCCTAGAGGGCTGCAGCAGATACTATGCATTTTACTGTAATTTCTTCTTGCAAGTTGTGCAAAAGGCATCCAGGTTTTCTTGCACAAATAAACATAGTGCACATTTTATGTGAAGCAGTGAGAGATATCATTTGTTAGCATTTGATCAAAGAGTTCTGTAATAGTTTTGCATGATATACAGTGCTGAAGTAACAGGCATATTTAATCTTATTACAGCATGCCTATTCAGAAATATTCTTGCATTAGCACTAGTAAATCTTTGGGCAAGTTTCTTACAGGAATGTATAGAAAGCAAGCAAATTCATAGTGAACTTGTATTTCATTTCGAGAGTTTGATAGCCTTTTCAAACCACTTGCTTCAATATGGTCTATTGTCCAAAATCCTCCCTGCCATGATACTTAAGACCAGTGACTTGAAATTAATATAAGGCAGTTGTGATGAAAACCCTCCGTGCATGGCATATTTCTAGTAAATGACAAAATAATTAAGTAACACATGCAACAGACTCCAAAAGCAGATGTTTATGATAATGTAACATGCAATAATGTTAGATGGTGTGTGAAGTGAGAAAAGAGCAGCTTCTTCTCTAAGATGCCTGCACTTCTTGGTTCTATTGAAATATCATCTATCAAGGTACAGAATTTAATCTATATATGGTAGAAGCATGACTCCTAGGGAAGTGGCTCTAGCACTTTAACGATTCATTGCTTCCATTCAGTTAAAATGAATACTCCAGTTTTGCCTTTGTCTAGGCTTTGGTGCATTGATTAGGAGACATTTTTTGCTGAAGAACCATTACTGCAGGATTGCCTTTGGTTTTCACATCATGGAAATGTTTGTTTAATCAGAGCACGACTTTTGAAAGTGGGACACACTAGATTTAAGTACCACATCAATGAGGTATGGAGTCAAGAGATTTAAAAAACTGACCCAATAGCATGTGAAATTTTGCCTGACAACCTTTAAGGCTAATGCAGATAAAAGTAGAGACATAGTGACTTGAATGTATGTCTGAGCTGCTGGTTTTTGCAGGGGTGGTTTTGGCATAGATTGCATTTTCTTATGTGGCTCTAAGTCACCAACATTTAATGTGCAGTGATAAGAACTAGCGAAGAAAATGGCCAGCTGATCTTCTACCAACATATATCTGGTTAAAAAAGAAAATATTTGCACATACGCATGGTTATGCGCTTGGAAGGATATATTTTATATTTCTTTTTTATATAGTCTTGATGTACCAGAGTAATTCTTGAATATGATAAATCCTCCCATAAGAAAATTTGAATAAGTGCAAATTACTGATTTCTAAAGTTTTCTTTTGAAAAAGATACATTCTTTCCTATCAAGTGAACATTTTGCTAGGGAAGACTGATAGATTAACCTGGTTCACCCCCTTTGCTCTGTTCCTTTGCCTTTTGATTATGCAGACTCAAAAGCCATTACCCATTTCAGGTTTTGAAAACATTCATGCATCTTAGAAAACTCAGTTCAACCCATTCACTTTTTCTCCATCAAGACTACCTGTAATTATCCCAATTTGTTCTAAATTGCTTTCTGTCAGACAAACCAGGCCCATTCTTAACACTAATGAATTTTCATCTGGGTTCTGTTTGATTTCACAGATAAGAGTTAAACCTAGTGAAAGAAGGGCACAAGAATGCTTAAAAACTACTGTTTGTCTGGTGAGAAGTTACCAATACTCTTATCTCACATCTGAAAGTCAGAAAAGGTTTTTTCTCTCTAGTGAAAGTGTAATTTCTGGAGATTCAATACACTCTTCCCATTTGGCTCAGATCCTGCTCGTTGTTTCATGTCAAGTAGTAGATGGAAGCTTATGGTGTGAAAAAAATATATGAAGAAAACCTCGACAGATACCTTTGTTAAATATTTTATAAAGATGTCAGTGTTATGCTTCTGCCTGTTTTCTTTCGTCTCCAAATTAATAAAATTAAGTGTAGATCTCTTAAAGAGATACTTTCAGAAGTAGGAAAAAATCTGTAAGGTCCTTATCTAAATGATTTTCATATGTCTAAGAAACTTTTAATGATGAAATTCCTGAAGAGCTTAGCCTTCAGGACACTCTTACTTTCTTTTGAACAACTTAGTCATGTTTCACTGGCCATAAATGGAACCCTTGATTTCCAATTTAGGTTATCAAAGTATTCTTAAAGTGATCAATACTGCAAGTATAATATTATGCCTCACTGTCTGTTTGGTTTTAATTGATAGGGGATAGACATATTAAACTTTGATTTAATATTTATAAATATTATAATTCTTCTGGTTTGCTTCCGAAGGAGGTCCCTCCTAGAGGCTATGACCTCGCTGAGCTTCTACTGCAGCCATGTGTGGTCTGACTCCTCTCACTGTAACTACCATTAATTTGTAAGGGGAACCTGGACAGTCAGCTTGTGCTCCTAAGAGTGTTTTCTAGGGGTGTTTCTCCATCAAAACTCTGGCTAATTCTCTGTGGGATCTGGAGCAAAGCGCCAGTGAGCCAGAAAGGCAGGACACTTACAGACCAGTGTAACCCCTTGGCTAAAGCTGTGTCTCACTGAGGCAGCAGTGCACTAACACAGCTCCCCTGTGCTTAGCTCTGGAATTAACTTGCAGCTGGACAGGGATCATTTTATTGTTCATTTAATCAAAAATGAGTATGTGTGGACCTAAAGAGATCACCTTCACTCTCCTGTTTTGAAAGGCAAGGTACTGGGATTAATTAACAACAAGGAAAGTCCTCTATAAGAAAATGGACTATTAGTAGGCGTACATAAAACATCATATGAACTCACCGTTCCTAGTAGCTTGGCCTGATAAAGCTCACAGCCTAGATTTTGTACACAGGCATAGCCCCAGAAAGAGAGAGCTCAGCAAATAAGGATCAGTAGAAACGCAGCTACTTTTTTTTTTTTTTCTCTCTGAAGAAAAATCAATATTATGGAGTTTTTCCTTCTTTGGCTTTAGCACCTTGGTTCAGAGTTAGAAGCACTAATTCCCACACTTCAAAATGATCTGAAGTTTCCTTCACATACTTTCCCAAAGATGAACTTTTACCTAGTGCTCTGTGAAGTCATTCCTTATTCCACTGAAATGTGAAAGTGCACCCAGAAAAGGCATAGAGAAAAGATAAGTAAAAAACAAAAGACTTGTTTAAAGAAGATGGGGTTGAGTTTTGCCCATACCTGACTTGACTTTCTTACAACTTCTGGCTGCTGATTTTGCTATTTATTTATGAACAATGATATCTATTTTCCATTGCCATTATGCCCATTACATATTTATTGAAGGGTTTTATTTCTTCGCTATCCCAGTGTTTAATCATTTAAATTTTATTGCTCTCATTTTAACAGAATTCTCTTTTGTCAGAATGAGACAAATATGTATTTTAACAAGTTTATCAATTTAATTATTTAGATGATAGGTGTTCTTGTTAGGAAATTATAAACATTAATAAAATTTTATGAAATAAAATAAAATGAGGAATTTTTTCCTTTTCATTCTCCATGCTACCAGCATTTAGCATCGTGTAAATACTCCATTTACTTGTAGATTTGTAAATTATTTTTCGTGTATGTAATTGACTTTATAACTGTAGCTATGGAGCTTGCAAAATACTCCACCATCTAAATACTAATGCAGTTAAAAGAAAAGTGTAGTTATTTGGAAAATTACCTAATAATTACCTAATTATTTTTTGGCTATAAGCAGATGTCCTCAAAGATGCAACAGGAATAAGGAATTTAAAATGCCTCAGTTTGCAATATTGAGGCAGTGTTGTAGTTTTAAGAAGCCACACCAAAACTGTGTAAAGCTGAACCTTATATTCATTATTTATATACATTGGACAGCAGGAGAAGTAAAAGACCCACATAAGAACTGTGATGGCTTGTGCAATTGTCTGCACTCATATGTCTTTTTGCAAGAGTGTGATGATTGATGTGCTAAGTACTCTAAAAATCATGTAGCTGTTCTCAGAAATTTTGCAACACGGGAAGAATGTATAGCAAGTTGCATTTTTTAAATTGTCTTTTGCTTTTCTTTGTCCTCTTTACAGGCAAGGAATTTCTCTTTCTGTCAGATAAGGGTTATTCTTTCTTGCATAGTTCTAAGTTTCTTTTCATTCATCCTTTGGCCATTTTTCATCCTGAAAGGACAAGTTACTGCCACAAAGAATCCCCTACTGTGCTTGCTTAGACAAGAATACTTCAGTGTTCAGTGGCTTGGTTAACCTGTTCAGTTACTTAGAGGCAGGAAGCTATCATGTGTGCCAAATGGCCTGGAAATTTTTAAAGAGAAAAGTGAATGGTGAGGTTGAAAGAGGAAGGAAGCAAATAATATTTGAACGACATCTTCTAATGCTTCTAGAGAAGATGTCTTCCTTCCATCTCCTAAAACTCATTGTAGTTGAGGGAATATTTGAATCTCAAGCCACAGTATCTTCAGAAAGGGCGCTCATGTATGATAAACCGTAATACTCCCGGGTATATATTGTTTCCTCTTATGCTTGTAAGTTCCTCCTCCACAGAGTTTCTACATTTGTGACACGCAAATGCAGCAACCTACAATCTACAATCCTTGTGCCTCAGTAGGCTTTTGCTCTTCTGGTTCTTTCACTAGATCATCTTTATCATTCCCATCAAACTGAAGCTTTTTAGTTTCACCTTGGTGGCTCTGAACTCCTTGGACCTGACTGCCTGTCTCATGACACTGCTTTCTAATATAGTACCTACTCCTCACTTTGATGCATCTTTCTTCCAGCTTTCTATGTGTTTGGAATGCTTTTCTTGTGTGTCTACTTTCTTTCCTACTTGCTCCTTTCACTTGTAATCCTCACTGTCTTTCTTAGTAACCTTCCTCCTTCTCAAAACATTTTTCTTCTCAGTATGACAGCTGAAAATGTATGGAAAATACCACAGATTTGGGACTGTACAAGGATATCTATCTGAGCTAAATCATCACCTTCCTGACACTGTGACTTGGGATAGGAACATCTCAACAGAAGGAGACATCTGAAACAATTCAGATGAACTGCAGGCTAGAAATGCCCATTTCTTTGCAATGATGTGAAAAGGAGCCCAGGGTCACTACAGATCTATATGCTGTGGACAGAAAATTTACAGAAGAACAATCTCAGCATATGCATCCACATTTTAACTAAGTCCTGTACTTAGCTGTTTAAATAACATATGCTTAATGATACTTGCTAAATTTCAGATCTAAGATATAAGGGAATATTGACACTTTGTTTTTGCTAAACATGCAAATATAAACAAATTAAAATACAAAAAGGGGTAAGTCTAGCTTTTCTCTCTCATCTATCTATGCCATGTTAGAGGGACCTTACGTTTCTTTTATTCTCTGAGTTGAAAGCCAGAGGTGAAAAAAGGATGACCTGAGGAAACCTGGTGTAAATAAGAGGTGAATTGGGCCCACATCCTTAATTTGATCCTGAAACTATTTTTCTGAGTGCTATAATCTGAGAAATAATTGAACATTTTCAAAAATATAATTGTCTTCTGTATTATTCTTATTGCTATTTCCATTGGTTTAATGACTACAGATGTTTTGTCTGTTCTGCATGTTACTGAAGAATGAGGAAAAAAAGTTTGACTCTGTAGAAAAGTTTAACAATTTTATATAATGCAAATGGCAACTGGAAAGGATATCCAGCTAATCACAAAGAACAATTGAAATACAACATTTCTTAGGGAAGGCATAATTTTACAAATAAGTAAAGGCCTTTTTTCTCTCAGTCAAAAGATTTTTCTATTTGAAATTCTGAAATGCTTGATTAATGAAGCAATTATACAATTCAGAAAACAGTTTAATTGTGTTTTTAAGCAAAATATTGTCTTATGGCTATTATTGAACCAATCAATAAAGCTGTACCTAATTCAGTTCTTTAAACTTTGGTTTAGCAATTTGTTCTATTAAAGTTATAGAACCACCATGAACTAAAATTATAGAGTAAAATTAATTATTAATTTAGGGCACAGAGATTACATAAATCTAATCTGAAGATATTCGTAATATTAATGTTTAGCTAACTGGATGCACTGTAATTACCTGTGTATTTAGTTGAAAAACTTAGAAACAGTTTTAACAATACAGTGTTCAAGAAATATGCTGTAATTTAACGTTAGGGTATCTGTCTCAGGAGCTAACATTTGATCAATCCATTTGATCAATCGATTTAAATCCCAGCTCAGCTCCTAGCTACTACTTGGATATTTATTTTATTTGACAGAGACACAAGCCTTTGAGTCTTAAAACTATATACAAAAATTGGGATATGACCCTTCAGAGCTGCGTGCTGCATTGCCTAGTCTTCAGTTGTCTAGCCCTTAGATACAATTCAAATACCTAAATTAGGCACAATTTCTCTAAATAATGCATAGGAACAACATCTTGCAATGACCATTGACACGCTGTGAGAACTTGTCTTGAATCTGTTTCTGTGTCTAACAGAACAGACAAGTTTGAATATGAAGGCAACTTTTATATAACAATATTGTGACTGAAAAATTGATTTAATCACAAATCTCTTCTAGACGGCTGTTAATATAAAGAGGATTTAAGGAATATTTTTCCATGCACGTTTTGGAATTAGGGTGCCCTAATTAGCAAACACAGTTTAGCCCAGCAGGACACAGAGGTTTGCCTTTTTATTTTGGATCAGAGGTATTTTGCATCCAGGGAGGCGTTTGCAGAGACCAAAGCTGTATCTCCCTACACTTAGGCCATTCAGCCAATGAATCCTAGATGATTGTCACTGCCTTTTCTTTGGTACTTTTAGCTTTGGCTATAAAGACCCTCTTGCATATATAACCATTTCATATATATGTTTGCATGTGTGTATATAATTATATATACAATTATATATGTACAGTTCTTACTGAATTGCAGTGTGCCTCGGCTATTCCTTGTTTTGGCATAACATATTCCTCTATTTAGTCATTGTCCTTTAGTAATTCTTCTTGTTTAACTAATTGTTTAAAAACTCCAAAGAATTACTATAAAAACCTCCTTTTTATTTTACTGTTTACCCCTCATTTTAACTGTTTCTGAATAGATGAACTTAATGGTGTTAGCTGGGAATGCTTAAATGTGAGCAAAGAGTCCATATTTTCTGTGCAACATTATTGAAAAACTTTAATTGATGTGCAGGATTGCAAATTGTGAGTATCTTTGCCTGCATGTGGAATACACAGAAACCATAACTAGCTACCCTCTCTGTATCCTGGACAAGTAGAGTTAAGAGCCTTAGAAAGCCATGCTAAGGTCTTACTTGTTGCATTAGAGACCATTATTTGGTAAAATGCGCTAAGGAGTAGGGTCTTTCTGGCAACCGGCCCATTTTCCATGTTTGTAAACTGGAGGACAGCAAAGGAAGTACTTCATGACTTGCTGCAAAATCTTCTTTTAAATGTGGTTTCTGTTCATCCAGGTGGATGGAAGAGATTCCTTTCACAGGGCAGAGGTGGTGTTCTTAATTTCTGTGGCTAATTCTTCAGGCTGTAAACAAGAACTCTGCTTTCCATCCAAAATTCCTGCTTCCAAGAGCTCTTAGCTTCTACTGAAGTTGGACTACAGTATAAGGTACAGGGTTCACAAAGCCAGAAGGAATAAAGCAAAGAGCCTGTCTTTGTAACACAGCAAGACTGGATTTCACAGGTGAGGCAGGGTTTCACTGAAATTTGCTCTTCCTGAGGGGCTATAAACAGCTCCTCTTCCTCTTTCTCTCATGATTAAAAGAAAAGTAACTGTGGCTACCTCTCTGGTGGGAAGTTCAATCCTATCAGATCTGTTTTCTTTGTGGTGGATCCTGTTGTAAGGACCTTGAATCAGGTGCATCATAAGCCTTACAATAAAGCTTTCTGAAGGCATAGAATCACATAATCAGTTAGATTGTCACAGACCTCTGAGATCGTTGACTTCCAAGCTATGACCAAGCACCTCCATGTGAACTACACCATGGCACTACACATCACGTTCCATCTTTCCTTGAACATCTCCATTGTTTAATGACAGTGACAATGACTCCATCACCTCCCTGGGCAGTCCATTCCAATGCCCAATCACCCCTTCTGTGAAGTTTTTCCCAATGTTCAACCTATACCTCCCCAGGCATAGCTTATGTCCATCCTCTTGTCCTGTCACTGGTTACCTGGGAGAAGAGATTGCCCCTCATCTGGCTACACCCTCCTTTCAGGTAGTTGTAGAGAGTGATAAGGTCACCCCTTGAGCCTTTTTTTCTCCAGGCTAAGCAACCTCAACTTCCTCAGCTTCTCCTTCTAAGACTTGTGCTCCAGACTGTTCATCATCCTCATTGCACCTTCTGTGGACTCACTCCAGCACCTCAAAGTCCTTCCTGAATTGAGGTGCCCTGAGCTAGACACAGCACTCAGATGCAGCCTCACCACTGCAAAGTACAAGGGGACAATCCCTATCCTGCTCCTGCTAGCCACACTATTGCTGATACTGGCCAGGATGCCATTGGCCTTGTTGGCCACCTGAGCATATGCTGGCTCATGTTCAGCTGCTCTCAACCATCACCCCCAGACCCCCTGGATTTTTGTCCTGTGGATTTTTCTTCACTTTATTCATTAATCTAATAATTATTGCCCTTGAAAATAAGAGAAACTGATGATGAGAAGTATGTGATCTCTGAAGGCATGAATCTTAAGGAGTTGGAATGTTAAAATCACAGTTATAAAACCAGTTTATTAAATTCTCTACTTTCTTAGCATTTGTGTTATTCTCTCATGAGTGAGGTTTAGCTGTGCTACATCCTCTGTATGCCAGCAATAAAGAGAACAATGGGGACAAACTTACCTTTTGTCTTTGCCCCTTTCTGAATTTTACCTTTAAGGAACAGGACTATGAACTTGTGACCTCAACGGGGTCTATTCGCCCTCAACAGGATGAATGGTATGGAAGGATTAGTAGGTATTTGCTGCCTTGTGATCCTATCAGCACAGGTGTATAATGAGGTATTTCATTGCAAAGAGGAAATTTATTATTTGAACCATAATTATCTTTTGGTCTGGAAATCTTTCTGAGAGTGGGAATATAAGAAAAGATCCTTTTAAGAGACACAGTTCGAGGACTGGTGTCTGCCTCTGCTACCTGGATACCTGGAAATTCAGAGGTTCTTTTGCAGCTCTTAATTGCAAATATCAGCTTCTGTGATATTTGATTGTTACAACATTGAACAGGAGTTAATAGTCTTTCATCAAACAAGATATGTATGGAGGCTGAAACCCACAACTAAACTAGCTTCCAGATGAACATGTGATGTTGTGGAAATGGAAGTGAGTAAACAAAAAAATGGTAGTTCAACCATTGTAAAATTAGTATTGTCTGGTCTACTATAATTTCCTTATAATCCTTCGAACATTGGCTTTGTGCACTGACACTGGACTTTATTTGTACTGGTGCTAATTAACATGGCCTCCTAGATAATCAGCCCATCTTTGTTAAAATGAGAAGGTTATGCACAAAAAGAGATGTGATGTACAGGTGAGGACTAAGCAGAAAAATGTTGTAGCAATTTGCTGAACACGGAGGCTTATTGAGGATGCAGTCCTGAATAATACACACTAGCTTTGCTCTTCCCCCTTTAGTGTGTGTAGAGAAGCCATGAATCATTCATGGTCTCCCAGCTGAGCGGGGCTTCAAAGGGGCTGGTTGTGATTGGGTGTCCTGGGTGAATTGCCACGCTGCAGAAACGCCTGCACCCTCAGCACTGGAGGGGTGAGGAAGCACTTTCATCTGGGCCTCCAAAGTGTTTCGGGTCACAGTTCACCAGGAGATAACGATGTAGATGTACATTCAGAATTAGCTGCAGAGATACCTGTGTAGTGCGGTGTGGAAAAGTGAGCCAGTTAGATCCCCAGTGGATGCTGTGAATCAATTACTGTGTTCTGAATACAAGGTTGGCTGCAGGGGATAAACAGATGTCAGAGAATTTTTCCTAATAAGACCATAGTAATAGAAGAGCACTGTCAGCTTCGTTTTACATTCGAAATCTCATTTCCTCTTTATATGACCAGTTTTATTAGGCCTCTAAACAAAGATATTTTATGTAACTGATAGCTGTATAATGAGAATAATATCATTAAATTTCTTTTTTTTCCTTTTTAACAGGGATTGAAAGAGAAAGGAGAAATTAATCTTGACAAAGTTAGAAAGAAGGTGTGTAATTTAGAAGGCTGGATGATCATTTCTTACCCCTTCCAATGAAGGACTGTATTGAACGGCTTGCAGCTGCCTCTTATGCTGAATCATAATCACCTACATTCCACAGCAAAATATTCTTACAGCCAAAGCTGGTGATTAGCTTGTACTGTTCTCTGTACTTTCTGCATATTTTTTCAATATCTGGTACATAAAGTTGTGGTCAGAAACAAGAAATAGCTTTGGGTTTAGTTAATAAATCTTACAACAGGTCATACACTTGCAGTTATCACCGTATTCTCAGTATTTTTCATTTCTGTACAAAACCCAAAATATCAAGACACAGGAGCACACCATGTCTTTCTGTAAATTTTGAGAGTATAAGCAATGAATTATTAGAGATACTTATTACGTATCACGTTGCTCTTTCAAATAGAACACTAGTACAGTATTACTTTCATTCGATTTTCAAATACTGAAACACTAGACTAAGGAGATACCCGTGGATGCATCGTGTTCATAATTTGTTCCCATGAAGATTATGCTAAGTGCTTTTTCTTTTCTGAAAGGAATAGATGCTGATGTTTTTTAGTTCATACAATTGTTGCTTCATGTGGCAGAAATCAGACCAAAATTTAGCTTTAACTATTGGTTTACAATGAATGCTTTCTAGTGTAATGCCTAAACTCACAGCATAGCTCATACAAAATCTCAATTCCAAACACTTCACAAGAAGAGAAACAAAAGAGAACTGCAGACAACATTCAGAACATTTTTGATAAACAGGTCAGAACATCTGAGAACCACTGTGAAGTTATGCTCAATGTACAGCTCATACTTGCCAAATTCAATTCAGCAGTGTTTGGGTAAATAAGGCATAAGTAAAACTCAAGGTTTGGTTCACTGAAATTAGTTAAAGCAACACAGGCAAAGACAAGACCTAAAACCCTATTGCTGAATTGCCTAAACCTCGCTTTTTCTCCCTCCCCAGGTCTGATATATACACAGCTACTAAAATTCAGAAGTGTCTCTTGAGACAACCACATATCGATAACATGTCCCTGTGCAGGTGGAAACACAATGCTTCAGCCCATAACCTCTCCATGCCAAGACCTGAGCAGTTCTCTAATTTAGACTTTCCTGAGATTTGTCTTCATTGGAAACTTGGAAACAATACCTGCCACAATGATATTAAAATTTCTCAAACATTTGTCCCTAGGGTTTCTTTTCAGGAGCAGCTCTGCCCCAAACACTAATCATTGTGCTGCCACCACTCCCCTGAGTACGAGGGGAACCACTGCTGGCCACAGTCACCATTGCTCCTGTGGCACACACCGTGTTACCTACAATGCAGCAATCACAGGGAGCAGGGGGAAGGCAGCAGTCAGAAATTTATTTCATAATCCCTCTCCAATTCCCTTAAGATCAGGATATACAATTGTAGTAGCCTCAATGTATCATCTGTAATGATGCATTGATAATGATGCATTATCTAGCATTGCTCTAAATCTGTAAATTACAGTTTGTGTCCTGCAGCTCAGTGCTGGGAAGGAAGTTAATCCCTTATTTACCTTCTGAAACCTTTCTAGTAATTCATGTCTATTGAAAGCTCTGCTCTTTATCTCCAGATGGGACAAACAGGGAAGCTCTCTGTCCACATTCATGATTTGCCTTCAAAACAAGCCATGGTGTTTGTTGAGAAAGTGACGTAAACTTGTACATTCATGATCTTTGAGATGATCCTAAAATCAAGTTTGGAACTGTAATGGCTGGGATCTTTTCAAAAGAATTCTGTGATACAGGCACTTCAAAATCATGAACAAGACAATATATGTTAAGTAGATGGATCAATTTCTTAGATGAAAAGGCTGATGACTTCTTAGTCACCACTCTCTCCCAAATTTGAACTCCTGGATTTTCACGTATCCAGACCTCTCAAATACTTGCAGGAACTGTATTGTCAGAGTTCCACTACAGCCTTGCAAATACAAACTTAATGCATGAGGAAGGAACTGTAGAATTTGCTGCTACCTGTAAAGTGATGAAAAAACAATAAGACCTTGGTCACTTGTGTTTAACTATGTTTTAAACTTGTTGAAATTCAGTCCTTTTTCATTTAGAAATAAAAGATCCCAAGTGTTTTGCACGTCAGTGAAAGTCAGTGTAACATCTTTTGCTCCAGTGTCATCGTGCTGAATTTAACACCCATGGACTGAATACAAAGAAAGTTCAGAATTTCTGGTATTCAGCACTAGAGCCATGACTCTGTGGGGCATTGTCTCTCACTAGTGACAACTCAGCCAATAGCATCAGTCCACAGGTGTCCAGTGTACAATAGTATTTGGAACAGTTACATGAAAAAAATCACAAAAGGGAGAAAATAATGACAATAACATGGACACTTCAGGGGCACTCATATTCAAGTGACATTACTGGGAAAAAAAGGTCTATGTGTTTCTGAATAGTGCTTTTTGCAGAATTAGACTGATTTGCTTTAACTCTTCAATACTAATTTACAATGAGGAAATGCTGGTTGCTTTGGGATTTTTAGGGATCTGTGCCATAAGAAAGGTGCAGGTACTCAAAGTTAGGTAACAGTTTAATAACAGCAACAGGTGTGGTAGCAGCAATCTCACACCCTTTCTGACCCTGGGAACCCATGGATGCACCTCCAGATGAGCCCTTCACACTGATTTCAGCAGACAGTGGAAATCACCTCCCTGGAGATGTTCAACAGCATCACTTTTGCTCTCACTTTTCTAGGATTTTCTCAAGAAAGCAAACCTAATCTTCCACCTGCACAATACTGGGCTTTCTAGATGGTACATGGAAGTTCACTGAGAGTGTTAACTTTCTGACATATCTCCACAGCAGCAGCAAACTCCTACAAGCAATATGTACAGGTGGTGTTGTCAAAGGCAGCACATATGAACTTTACAGTGTGTCCTCAGGATGTACAGCAGCCATTCATGCTAAAACATACAGATTTCTACAGCCAAGGTGTAGGGTTAAACTCTGCTGAGATTTCCATGAAGCCATTGCACCTTGATTTACACTGTCTTCTGCACTGGCCTGTTATAATTACATTTCTTAAAGATTCTCATGGACATTTTTTCAGATTATATTGAATAAGGAGACGAAGGAACAGGCAGAAGAGGGCAACTTAAAGAATCTCCCCGATTCTATTCAGAGGATCAAAAAATGGCAAGATAAGGGTCTAGACTACATGGATGTGATATATGTGTTTGCACAGCATGTCAGAAAATGTGGCAGTGGGGAGGGAAAGAAAAATGAGTGAATAAAAATCTTTTCCTTTAGTGATGAAATTGAGTGAAGCTGTTTAACTTTACATATTGTAAACCTGGAATGTTGGTCACTGACTCATTTGCTTTTATAAATACTACTTCCATAGTTTTCCTGTGAAGATCTAATGATACAAGAAAAGAAAGATGCATAGAAAGAGGGTTGGTTTATCTTTCATTTAATACAGCTGGTAAAATAAGAATATATGTTTCTGGCTACATATGCATTTTCTAAAGTTTCTGCCACACTGTCAGGTTCAGTGGTTTACTTATTTCAAATATATTCTGTGCTCATCCAGAAAGATCTTTCCCTGGACATTCATCTGCCACGTAGAAATATGTTCAGGACCAAAGATTATGACTTAAACTTCCAGTTTTTTTCTGTCATGATGGTTAATATGGCATTTCCTAGGGAAAACTGAAATAATAATTGGTTTTAAACATGAAAACTCAATAAATTCCATGGTGTTTTGGAAGCACTGGTCCTTTGAACAGTTCTTGTGTCTTCAAAGTGCCTATTTAAGTGGGCAAATTGAGTTTACAATCTGATTTTATATTGTCATCAAGAAGATCCCTGAGCCTGGAATTTGTAAAGCTTAGGACTTTGCATGAAATCATAATGGAAGGGAAATGTTTTCTCTGATATATTGTATTTGACTAGATATCCAGATTTGCTGGTCAGTTCCTTCCATCTGTCTCTCACTTTTTCTGAAAAACTTAAACCTGTAGTTGGTCCAGTAAGATACATTGCAGGCATATGACTAAAAGTTTAGCACTGAAAGAAAAAAAAAAAAAGGAAATTACAGCTTCAGACACAGCTGGCATTACTCTTTCCATCTTTGCTAGCAGGTTTGAACTACAGGTCAAATATTCATTTGACATCAATCAGAAAAGATACTTTAGATTTAAAGGTAGGAGGGTCTATTTACCCTGCCTGAAAAAATCTAAAACTACACCCAGTACAAAATTAATCAGAAGGGAAACCAAAACTGTAATTTTACTGAGATCAAGGGGAAGCTTCAGAGTCATTTTTAGAGACAGGGTTTGCAATGCATGCTGCAGGGAATAAAATACGTGGGTTTAATTATCAACAACAGGCCTAAGGACACAATCAGATTAAATTTAAACATGTGTGTAAGAAATAAAATAAATATAGATATAAGGAGATGGGAACAGATACAAATCAATCTCAAGGGAGGTGGGAAGGAAAGGGATTAATAATTAAAATGTGTATACTACTTGTTTATTCTTAGAGCTGTACCTGCGAGCATGACAAGTATGACTTCCCTAGACTTTATGACGCTGTGTCAGAGTTTCGTGAGGGATTGAAAAAGAATTTAATAACTCAGATCAGCCTCAGCAGTAGTGAGATATCAACTATTTGTGTTTATGGCAAAACTTAAATGCATGAAGTCCGACAGTCTCCATCTTAAATTGCCTGTACAAACATGCAGTAAGTGTCTTGAATAAAGTTCCTCCCCATTTAAAATTGCTTTGTTTTGTCCAAAATTACTGCCATCTTTTCTAGCTTAATGTAGAGTTCTAGATGTGTACACAGACAAATAAGAGTCAGAGGAGTCAAGCACTACAATCCTGAGTACCTACATAATTAATTTTTTACTTATTTCCCAGTTCTTTTGAGGACTGCTTCCACTAATTTTCTCCAATACATCTTCTCCAGAGAGTATGCCTTAAGCATTTTGGATGTGATCCAATGTATGCCACTCGGCCTTAGGGGCAAGTATCAGCCTTTTGCTCTCTTTTTTTCCTCCAATAACATTACTAGAAATGGGATTCATCTTTGCAATAAAGGTCCAGGACCAGCATGAATTTTCTCATTTTCATTTCATATGAATTCATAATTATTATCAAAATTTAAGGGTAACATACAATGTTTGTAATTATGTACCTCTGGAAAGGCCTTTAAATTGTGGAGGTTATAATGAATGTTTCTTTTCTTCAAAGATATTTAATTTTTTTTTGATGTTGTGGATTTTCTTTCTCATGCCTCCAATCTTTTTTATTACCTTGATTTTACAGCTTGTTTCAGCTATTGCTCTCTTGTTAATATAATGTTGGTCTGTCTCAATGAAAAGTGCATCTGCTCTAAGAGATGCTTAATGCCTGATTTTGTTTCAGATTTTTCCTGCTTCTATTAGAATTATTTTCCTCTGTATATCTTTCATCACAGTGTTAATTGTTTCCTGCATGGCCTGTCTTACACTAGTGACCTATCATGAAATGGAATATCAGATTTAGAGTGTCCCGTGGTCCTGATGATTTTAATCCAAGAGCTGTCAGGTCTTTTGATATCTCCCTTTCCTACTTGTTATGAATTTGCCAGCTGTAAGGATGGAGCTTCCCCACAACTGCAACAAAAGAAAAGAGGATGCACACTTAGCAGAACTTGCTAAAGGAAAACAAATAGTGAAAGAGATCCACTTAAGGAGTGTTCTCTTGGAAAGAGAGAGGAACACAGCTTTAAAGATGGGATTTTCATGCATTAACTTGGGAGGTTCTGAGATACTGTGCCAGTAAACATAATCTAAAATTGAGAATGTGAAGGATCAACAACCATTAAACATATTGAGATTTGGTAAGGATATAAATTAACCTTCTACAAATGGAATTTAAAGACTTTCATTTTGTAGAGGTTTTTGATTTAGGTAATGTGGAATAGAAACAACCCAATGCAGATAACTAACCTGTGGATAGGGCATAAAATCCATGTCACCAAAAGCAGTATCTCTCAGAGAGCTTCTGCAAATAGGTTTGTGATTTCTCACTTGTTAGAGAATCCCAAAGAACTAACTGGTTTATCAGCCATAGAAAAAATGTCAGGACAAAATGAATGCAGAACCATTTTTAGTTTTATCTTGGGACCTCTTTATTAGATAAAAAGATCCTGATTCAGTTACTTTACAACACATGATTTGCTCCATTGATTTGATTTGAATATACCTTGCCTAGTCTTATACTTTCTTAATTACTTTAGTGAAACATGGTAAAATCTCTACAAAGTTGTACTGAAATTGTTGTTGGTGATTCCTATTTCTTTTAGGATTTGGATTCAGTTCTCTGATGCATAAACTAGTGCTTAATGAGTTTAACATGCATACACATACATATAGGCCTAGATTTTGGGTTGTATAATTTTGAGATTATGTAAAGCTAAGAAATAGTGCATGTATGATATCTGCTAAACAGTATATCTGAAAAATGCAAATAGTTCACAAAACTGAAAAAGAACATATTTTGGCAACTATATGGTTGCAAAAAAAATTTTCTATTTTATTTTATTTTTATAAATTCCAACAACACTTGAAATACTTCCCCTGAGGTTTTGTTTTTTCCTCCTCCTGAATATATACATTTTTATATTTGTTTGGTTACTAAGACTGAGGCTTCAGTCCAAGGAATTGGAAGTTGCAGCCTTTCGACAGCCATTTCTTTATTCTTCTATCATGAAAAGGATCCTAAGTAAAGAATACCAGCAGTGACTTGCATCGCTCCTGGGCATTTTTTTGTTCTTGTGATCTAAAGTCCACTTACTGTGTTTTCTGTTATTTGGAGGTCACCAAACTTTGATCACTAGAGGGTAGTGTGGGGCTTTTCCTTGATCTTAGGTTCCACATTCTTCAGCCTGATGTTTTTTGAATGCTTATATGAAAAGCTTACACTAAATATCCCACATCTATGCATATATCCATGCATAATGTTGAAAAATTCCTGGATTTAGAAAACCATATCACACTACCAGTGGAAATTCAATGTGTAGTGTTCTGTTCATTTATGCCAAACTTTCCTGTATTCCCCAGAAGCAGCCAGATATTGCAAATGTCCATTAATCCTCTTAATTTTCTCCCTTCTCCCACAACACATAAATACACACATACACAAAAAACCCCATTCACGCACATACTTACATTTTTGAACCACAGACAATAAAATAACAGATTTAGAAAACTGCAAAAAGTGTGACCCCATACCCCATATTAATATTTAATCAAGTGCTCACCATATATTTCAAGTTAGTCTGAGAAAATTAATTAGCCTGAAAGATGCTTGTCCTTTAAAGGCACTGTAATCCCTTTTGAAAATGTAAATGAGATAATCCTTTGGTGAGTGCAAGCAACTGTTCATTTAATTCAGTGTGAGGTGTTCAGGATGTCAGTAGAAACCCATCCTACCTCATCTGAGTTTATTGGTTGTAAATTTACCAGCTAAAGAATGTTGTGGAGAAAAAAATTGAGATAATTTGCTCCTCTTTCTTTCTGATCACTTCTTCCCTTGCATAAATCTGAGTGCAACCTAAGGAGGGAATGAAAAAACCCATCAGGGACCCTTCCTTTTCTATTCTTCTTAATTGATTCCCTTGTTATCAGGAGACTAAGAGGCATGCTTGAGATCAAGGAAGGTCTAACACTATTTGAACATACTGTGAAGAAGACTATGAAATAATGGATTTCAAAAGTATGCATAACTGTTACCCCCCCACCTCTTGTTATCTCATAAATAAAAACTACCTCAATTTCAGGTTGTTATAGACTAGATATCCCAGTCTGTCTCTGCTAGAAATTTAAAGATAGACTTTCCCCCTCTCTTAGTTACTGTAAAGGGTTTTTTTGGCCACTATAAATATTTTCTTGCTTAGAACTTGCCATTTTCTGGTTTCAAAATTCTGAGGTTTTCTGGCTAATCTAACTTCTTCTACTTCAACATTTTCTTCAAGTGTAAGTATCAGTTGTACATTTTGGTGTCTAAGCTAAACTCCGGTATAGATATTATGGTTTGTCTAGAGCTTTTTTAAACTTCTGATGGTCATTTTATCTCTTAATAAATGACATTTCCTCTTGCTATAAATCTTTCCTCTATGTTTCCTACTGCACTGTCTGTGAAGGTTATACACTATAACTAATCTCATGCATAAATAATCTCCCTATGGAGGACTCTACCAGTTCTTTCTGAGTGTCATCTTTTTTTTCTTTTTTTTTTTCTTTCATTTTTTTTTCTTCTTTTCAAATAAATGGACAAATCCAAGGTCCAAAACACTTTAAGGACTCATTTCTGCAAAATTCTCTGAAGACCAAATATTCTTACTCACACAAGAAGCTTCAACAAAGTAAAGGATGATAAGAAGATTATACACTTAAATGTAAGAACTTTTATCTGAAAAAGCTGTTACTGTGTGCACTTTTGGACACCACAGTATGAAAAGGATATAAAGCTATTAGGGAGTGTGAAAAAGAAACCTGCAGAAATAGTGAAGGGCCTTGAGGGGAAGCCACATGAGGAGTGGCTGAGATCACTTGGTCTGTTCAGCCTGGACAAGAGGAGACTGAGGGGAGGCTTCACTGCAGTCACAACTTTCTCACAAGGGGAAGCAGAGGGGCAGGCACTGATCCTTCTTTCTGGTGACCAGTGATGGGACCTGAGGGAACGGTCTGAAGTTGTGTCAGGGGAGGTTTAGGTTAGTTTGGAGATTAGAAAAATGTTCTTCACCAGAGGGTCGTTGCAGAATGGAACAGGCTCCCCAGGGAAATGGTCACAGCACCAGCCTGGCAGAATCCAAAAAGTGTTTGGAGAATGCTCTCAGGAACACGGTCTGACTCCTGGGGGGCCCTATGCAGGGCCAGAAGTTGGACTTTGTTGATCCTGTGTGTCCCTTCCAATGCAGGGTATTCTATGATTCTACACGAAAATTCAGAATAAAAGTATTTGAATTTGTAATGTACTGGAAAACTATGGCAGCACATCTTGAATTGTTAGGTCTCACTGAACTTGTATTTGTTCTGCTTGTTAACATGAACAGACAATTGGCAATAGCCCAAGGTTTATATGTAAGAGTAACAAGAATGTAAGTTGTAACCAAGAATAACTTGGAACATAGGTTCTTTACCTTGTGGTATTGTTTGGGGCTTCTTCAATATTTGAATGTGGTCTGGTTTTCAGAAGCAAAACAATACCACATATAGGTGAGTCTGTATCTGTGCATGGATGTCTATAAATGGATGTCTGTAGAGCAGTTCTGCCACAGATTCCTTGTGTTTTCACTTATAAGGAGGAATATATGTGTTCACATTCTATTTTTAATAGCAAAGGATCTATTTCACACTGTGATGGTCTCTTTTACTTCATTGTGCAAACAAAAAATTTTGAAATTTTCCATAGTAAAAATCTTCTTCCACTGTAACAAGGGCATGAAAAAGTTCTCATTGATGATGTTACATTCTCTAAATATTTCGTGATTTTTTTTCCTTTTATGAATTGACCTTCCTTAAAACCCATGAAATAGCAGCTGTTCCTCTCTTAATTTTCTTCAGTGAGTAAAAAGATAGAAGAAAAAAGTTAATTTTGGGCAAAAGTAATACCTGGTGACCAATTAAGAATTTTCATGTTTTGGTCCCTCTCTCTCCTCTGACCCATCACATTCTCAGACCCTTCCTTACTGTTCTGGGTAATTTATTCTGTGTCAGCATTGGTTTTAGTCCCCTCTAATTCACTGACTGCCATGTTTACAAGATTATGTACAGTGGTTTTTTGTGTGGTGAACGCCTGTCCACCAGGGACTCAGTGAGCTGCAAATGTCAACTTGGACTTAAACCAATGGCCTAAAGCTAACAAGGTAAGTGCAATTTCTTCTGATCCAACATAGCTCTTGCAAGTGTTGTTTTCCAAAGACAGGAATGTTAGCTGTCTTTTACAGCACTAAAATGCATGTTTGGCATCAGAGAACCCCCTACCCTGTACATGGAGGCACAGTGAGAAATTCAGGTTGTTCTACATTTAGTCATTTTCTTGTCTATGCTCCCCAACCCACTTCCTGAAACTGGAGAGGAACTCGGTAAAAGGCAAAGTAAATCTGACAATGTCATATCAGTTCTCCCCAAGGAGATTATGCACTGGTGTGAAATCACTGAGAAGCAATCACCGAGCAACCAGGTTACAGCTTTGGACAATCAGTGCCTAAATCCACAGAGCAATTTGAGTTACTTACACCCTTTTGCCCCCTCCCCCCTTTTTGACCTGCTTCCCCTCGTGCTGTGAAGAGAAGTATGTGTTTTTGCTATTAGACTGCACGGGAAGTGATGTGAGGTCACAGGATGGGAGGTTTGCCTCCAAACAGCACCATGCAATGTGATGTGACATATGCATCTAAAAATCTTTTCAGAAAGAGGAATCTACTCTGGGTAGCACAAAACCAAGTCAGTTAATGTCAAAAATCCAAACCATCTTTGAGTATATCAAAACATATTTATTCCTGACACAGAGCACAGTGAAAACTTATTTTTCCTTTTTGCCAGGTTTAGACTGCCTTGAAGTTGCTGCTCCTTCCTCAGGATCATGTGGAATTCTTTTTCTGTACTGTATTCTGCAATATCACCCAGATTGGTCATTAGCTCCATAATGCACCAGTGGGTCAGAAAAGAAGAAGGAACAGAATGAGAAAAAGACAAAATGAAGAGGCAAGAACAAGCTGAGATGATTGAGTCCCTGGGAAAGTTTTCAGGCAAATTATCACAGTTTTAATGACTCCAGTGGAGCACTTAGACCTCTCTTAGGAACAGACTCGTCCTAACTTACATGAAGAATGGGGTCACTATCCACAGAGTTGTCACTTTATCTCAGCGCTGAAGACCTGGCTTGGGCCACAGTTTCAGCGTATTCTGCCTTGATGTATGATAAAGTCAAGCTGCCCTGTCACCCTGGCAGCACTTTCCAGATTCCCTGTCAGGTGGCTCAGCTCATTTCTCTCATGCAAACACTACTAGCCTTAAGGCTGCTCTAGAAACCCCACTAGGAAATAACCCAAATTAATTTACTCTTCCAGAAAGGTGCTGGAAGCAATGGGGGTTGTGCAATAGTCTGCCATCAATGCTTTTCAAACTTTCAATCTTCTAGCTCCATATTGGTACCTGTTTGTTATTTGGTGCTGTTTCATGAATCAAAGTCTCCTAAGTGTTACATTATGCAACATGCCATGCAGAAACCAGCTAGGCAACTTGTTTATTTTGATTCCAAATTCCCTAGTTTTCAAAACAATACCTTCTATCAAATCAGCTCCTATCAGGATCTGAAAGTTTCTAACAATGGATGTCTCCAGCTGCTATTACTCTCATAGAAGAATAGGTATTTTTTGTAACTTAGACAAGCAAATGTTACCTGCTCTCAACTGAGACATCAGTTATTGTTCAGATATTGAAAATAGTAGCTGCAGAGTGAACAAATATATTTTATGCATGTTAACAGGTACTTTATGTTCCACAGCCTTACCATGTGCTCCTTTGAAAATGATCTTCCCACAGGCAGTGTAACCTCCACTATTTTCAATCCATCTTGTGCTCAAACTCTCCACCTCTGTTTTCAAGTGTCTCAACAGAGGTCCTGTAAAACTTAAAGTACTTCTAAGAAATATCTGATCATTTTCCACACTCAAGGCGGCAGCATTATCTGTTAAAAGCTGATCACTTTGTTCTCATTACTGCAATAGCAGGGAATTGTTTGTGGTATCAGCTTAGATGGTGATGATGACCCGTATGTGCTTATTAGCTCTTGAACAGCATTTATGTGGGATAGGCAGGAAGAGATATTGCTGTTCATTCCAGTTTGGGGTAAAGCAGTAACTTGAAGAGAATGGACTATCCAGCCAACTCCAACTGTTGGAGTTCTCTGGCTGTACCTGGTGGAAATCTGTGCAGCTTGCTGGATACTTGCAGTGAGGAGGGACTTTTTACAGTGGATGCAAGGTGGAGAACAGACACTGAGTTATGGGGTAAGGTTTTGTTTGGCCTTGCCAATTTCAAACATACACAGATGGAGGCGGGGTAGGTTTGTGAACTTGCCCACCCTTTCAATCATATACATGGAAGGGACTATTCAGAGTGAATTTTACAATATTTCATATATAATTTAGACCCATTATGGGCTATACTTCAGGATGAATACATGAAAAAGCCTGCATAATTTATGCCTCATCTATTTATGCACTTTCCACTACCGATAACACAAAATGTGATACTAGAAAACAAGACTACTGTCTTCAGTAAATACTGCCCCAGAATCTCTGAGGTTAGCTTCAGTTGTTCCAGTGAAATCCTCATTTAAAAATGAATATTCAGTGTCAGAAAGATCATGAGTTCGATGATAGCACTCAGCTAAAACCTAAACTGTTCAGTTGATGAAACAATTGACAATAAGGTAATTGCCATTGAAATGGGTGCAGATGCTCATATGCTGGCAGTGAGGGCTGCAGGGAACACAGCTGATCCCTACAGCTAAGGGATTGGCACCTCAGGGGAGAAAGAGTTTAAGAAAGGGCAGAAAAACTGACAAAGAGAAGAGTGAGGAAGAAAAAGTTGTGAGAAACAGCCCTACAGACGAGAGGAAGAGGTAGAGGTGCTCCACGCAGCAAAGCAGAGAAGCCCCAGAGGAGTCTGCCTGCCCTTGGAGGTGATAATGGTGGAGAACCCCATCCTGGAGAATGTGGATATTCCTGAATGAAGTTGCAGATAAGGAGAGTCCATGCAGTAGCAGCAGACAAGTGTGAAAAGGAAGGTGTAGCAGTTGTTATGGACTGACCACAGTCCCCATTCCTTATTCCCCTTGTTTCCTTAGGGATTCGTGGAATGTGGTTTATATTTTGTCTTGGTTTCTCCATTTCCAACTCTTTCAAATTGGAAATAATTTAAATTATTTCTCCTCAAAGTCTGCTGTGCCTGTGATAGCAATTGGAGAGAATCTTTATTATGATTATGATTATCAAACTATAATCACAATAATTACATTGAGATATTCTATGAAAACCGTTAGATTTCCACAGGTTACTGTGATGGACTGACCTCAATCTCTTCTAATGGTGTGAAAACAGATTTTATTCTTATGGATCATTCTGTGTTGTTGTATCTCAAGAGCTTTTCTTGAAAATACTGTAGTAAGTGACAGAAGACTGCAGTCTGAAATAATTTCTCCACTGGGAACCAATTCTGATGCTTCATGTCTGGACACTGGATGCAGTCCTTGAAAGCATACTGTTCATGGGATCCAGTTTCTCTGGTTCTACAGGCATTTAGTAAGGTATTTTTATGCTGACAGAAAGGATAGAGGACCTGAAGGAGACAGAAATCTTTTGAGTGGCCACTGGAAGGCAGGCATCATAAAATGAGGCTGTTCAGATGGCACAAGATGACTGGTTTCACTGCCAAATTCCATCCTACCTGATCTAGAACACCTGGTGCTTCAATTCAGATTGTTGTATCAATGCTGTGTGATTGGTGCATAAATATACACTTGAAGGCCCACCAAGAACTCAAGGAAATGCTATGGCTCGTCCTTCCAAAGTGAACCAGAATCAGTACAAGATAATATAAGAAACCAGTATTCTATGCCTTTTAAAGAGAGCGAACAACATCCAGTACCCAAGTTCAGTTCTTGAGTAAATAATGAAGGCATTAATAAAAATACACAGAGAAGAAATTGCCTCAGTGTCATATTAAAA